>NC_069491.1:20920406-20959406 GCF_026875155.1 Cherax quadricarinatus
AGCTTTCCTCTCTAAGGACCCACAGAGAGATGTTGTCCGATCCCATCCCCTTGAGGAAATCAAGGTAAACATAGTAGCTTCTTCACCTCCTCCTCGGTTGTGTGTATTTCATCCAACAACTTGTAGGTTGGTGTACCCTCTGTTTTGTCTTCCCAGTGTCCCTTCTGCCTCTACTGTAAATACTTCCTTAAATCTCTTCCTTGGCCCGAGGACACTCATGACAGTGGTATCTCAAGGATTAATTTCAGTCTCATCCTGTTTGAATACCCGCCTCAACAAGCAGTCTATAAAGCAATGAAATCATGAAACAAGTGATTTTAAATAATTTACAAAACTGCGGCAGGCCAGGACTCGACCCTACGAATCTTGTATCGCCTCCAGAGACAGCACAGTGTACGTATTACCTTACCACTACACCACTGATCCTACAAGAAACAAGCACACAGCACGTAGCTATGTGTTTGCCTTGGCCCGAGGACACTAGTGGCAGTGGTATCTCAATGATTAAATTCAGCCTCATCCTGTTTGAACTCGCCTCAACAAGCAGTCTATATAACAATGAAATCACGAAACAAGTGATTTTAATTAAATCATTTACCATTGGTGTAGAATTAGGGAGGATATGATTTAGGTGTAGAAATATATAGCCTAGACAGGACTCACAGCAATGGTTTTAATTTGGAATAATTCAGAATCAGGAAGGATATAGGAACGCACTGGTTTGGTAATAGAGTTTGTGGATAAATGGAACAAACTCTCGAGTACCATCATAGAAGCTAAGACGTTGTTTAGTTTTAAAAGTATGTTAGATAAATACATGAGGGGGTGTGAGCTGGACCTGACTAGTTTGTGCTACTAGGTCAGATGCCGTGCTCCTTCCTTAAGTGAATGTGACCTTACGTGACTAGGTTAGGGCGTTGACTTAATCCGGTAGGAGAATAGGACCTGCCTCGCATGGGCTACTAGGCCTGCTGCAGTGTTCCATCTTTCTTAATTTGTTGTAGTCCAATTCGAATCAACACTGTCGTCGAGAGATCACTGACAAATGGTTCGAGAAAGGAATACGCCTGTGGGAAATCGAGAAGTCATGAATAGCAAACCGAATGACTGAATCTGCTTGTTTGTTGCCCAGAACATCGATGTGTCCTGGGATCCAGCAAAAAAAAAAAAAAGAAATCTTTGTTTTTAATGGACATTCCACATCAGCTATACGATGAGGTAAGTCGAAAATTTACTAAATTCAAAGTTTATTCTCTATAAGGATTACAATGTTGAATTTACTGAATTTGGTTATTGTGTGGTTTACATGTAGTTAAATAATGATTACAGAGTGTACCACTAGAACGCCTAGCATGGCTAGGCATTTCGGGCAGACTTAGTTTAATTCTTCATTTTAAAATATTACAAATTATGAGGTAAGTTGGTATTATGGCTAAGTGACTAAATACTAGTTTGTGAGTTTAGCAATGTGAATGCTTTTGTTTTGGCACAGTACATAGTTTCAGTATTGGAGTATCATAGGATTCATTATTTTAAGATTGAGATTAATATTTCTGTTTATGGTCAAATGGGTGAGTGAGTATAAGTGTGAACCACCAGGTGGTATTCGTGTAGTTAGTTGACGGGGTGTATCAGGGAGATAAGATGTTTTCTAATGGTAGTTTTGAAGGTGATGAATGTGTCTGCAGTTCTAGAGTTCTCAAGGGTCTGTAATGCTCTTAGGAAGTCTAAATCAAATACAAATGGCTAGGCGGACAAAGAATGCAATGTGTATGATAACAGTGAGAACTGCATATATCCCTGCCGCAAGAACACTTGCCGATGTTAGTACAAGACCTTGGATTCTTCTTTATTGGAAAACAACTGCCGGCATCAACAAGGAATTTAGAAACGTTACTGTAACAGCATGAGAATGAAACTGGAAGAGTTTCATAAAGTTCTAGTAGGCAAATGAGCTTCCGCACTTAGCAGTTGGGAGGGGCAATTATTGTCACAACCTCCGGAGTAGAGAAAGAAAAGTAAGATACAGAGTGAACGTAAAGGGAAGGCAAATCTAATCAAGTCTTTAGAGAGTGAATACTGAGAGAAAATGGTCATAAATGAGAGACGATTAAGTAAATTAGCCATAATAATATCCGTAATAAAGTTGGTAGAATTACCGACAATATGTAAAGTAAAAGGACACAAGTGCAACTAATGTGACATTTATTGTGGCAACGTTTCGCTCTCCAGGAGCTTTATCAAGCCATTACAAACAATACTGGACACAGAGGGTATATAAAGGCTCAGAGTGAGGTGAATACTAGTGAGGTACCATTTCGATGTTCACTAGTGGTAGTAGTAGTAGTAGTAGTAGTGGTAGTGACAAAAGTAATACAATATGGTAGAGCAATTAATTCGTACATGAGTAAAAGGATATAAAAGCTATTACTTGGGTAACATAAAAATAGGTTTGGACAAATATAAACTGGAATGAGGCAGCTTGTTTCAGTGTTCACTCTCTGTGCTTTGTGTAGTATAACAGGAGAGACTATGTGATGGCAAGCTGCCTCATTCCAGTTTATATTTGTCCAACCTATTTTTATGTTACCCAAGTAATAGCTTTTATATCCTTTTACTCATGTACGAATTAATTGCTCTACCATATTGTATTACTTTTGTCACTACTACTACTACTACTACTACCACTAGTGAACATCGAAATGGTACCTCACTAGTATTCACCTCACTCTGAGCCTTTATATACCCTCTGTGTCCATGTATTGTTTGTAATGGCTTGATAAAGCTCCTGGAGAGCGAAACGTTGCCACAATAAATGTCACATTAGTTGCACTTGTGTCCTTTTACTTTACATAATAATATCCGTTACCATTCGATACTTGGAAGGATCGTCAAGGTCGCAGAAGCTGACAAAATATCGGAGACTATAGACATCACGTCGATCTTACAAAATTGAGGCGTTTGCATTTGTATATAGGATCTCAACTAGGTAAAATTGATAAGCCATGAGACACAAACGCTATCTTTGATAAACTGGGTCAAGATTAAAAGGAACAGCTGGAGTCCATGACTCACGAAATCGTAATGACACGATTGCAAACAAACCATACCACGGGAGGGACTTGAACCCGCGGTCAGAGACGGCTTTGAGGGGACTTCAGCTAGAGTTCGTCACAACCACGCTAGCGGGAGATTCGTCTGTAAAAACTTGCATTTGTGGACACAGTGGTGCCTACGCTAACCTTCCTATGGTGTAGAAATATACCTAGTTGGACGAATCTTATTGAAGCCAGCTGGCCCAGTGGCTAATGCGACGGTCTGGAGTTTTGAGACTCTCTGACCGCGTTCAAGCCCCGTCCTTTGGTATGGTTTGTTTGCAATCGTGTCATTACGATTTCGTGAGTCATGGAGAGAAGTGGCCACAGTCGAAGAGAAAGTGCCAGGGCTAAACCCAGCAGCTAGGCGCTCGTGGGCGGATGGGAAACAGGAGGAGCACGCTGGTATGCATCGGTCTTGTGGTGGTTAGTCTGACTCTTGAGAAGCTAGCAGCGGGCTAGGTCTTAAAGAGGCAGCAGGTAGGAACATGAGAGGACAGCACACTGGTGGGTGTTATAGAGTGATTAAAGCGGCGGGTTTGAAGTAGAGACATTTTCAAATTTTTGAAGCTGCTCTTGGGAAGGTGGAGTAGTTTAGTCTTGTTACTGAAGGTGAAACATTCGGGTTTGAGAACTCAAGAACTTGGGTGATTGTGAAGTGAAGGGGTTTGATTCGCAGGCATACTTGACGGTTTCAGCACCGAGGCTTTTGTAGAGCTCAGTGCACGTCACGGTGTCAAGAATTGATGGAGAAGTGTAGAAGGAAAAGATTTTCCCATGAGGGTGCTTTGGAAGAAAGAAAAAGAAGATATTGTGCTGTGTTGTAGAGGTTAGCTTTGCTCAGACTTCCTATAACACATATGTCATCAAAGATTTGTTAGGTTACACCCTGAATTAAGGAAAGATCGAAGATTTCGCCTTACGAAACAGATAAAGCAAATTTAAACAGTAATTATGGACAAGGAAAGATTAAAAGTGGAAAAATGAACATGTTAAGTTGATGACAAATATTGTCTAGTGCTCAGCCGTCTAGAAAAACCAAAGAAGGCAGATTTATTTAATTAATAACCTTCAAAAGGAATGTCTTTAAAAGTCCAGTATTGGTACGAAATTTGGGTAAGAAATCTCTTTACTATAATGTACGGAAAAAATAGGGTATGGTGCGAAATTATGGGACAGTATTTCTGACAGTTACAAATCCCGGGAAAAATACCCGTACCCTAAGTGCACACGGAAGAGTGTATACAGGGGAGTGCACACAGGACAGTGCACTCAGCGAGGGGAATACAGGTAAGTTCACACAAGTTAGTACACATTGGTAAAATGTACCCAAAAAGTGCACACAAGAGAAAGAGGTACACATCAGATAACATACAGGACAGAGTACACACGGGAGTACTCACGGGAGAGTATACACAGGAGAGTGAACACTGGACAGTAGACGGCACACAGGAGAGTTCTCACGATAGAGTGCTCACAAACAGGAGACCACACACACGAGACTACTCATGTGACATGAAGGTGGCGACGTAACTGTACCTGAGCAATGTAACATGTTAATGATGCTGCGTCTTTATGATGCAAAACCATTTTCATAAAACGCAGTCATTTTGTCCTTAGTGCTTGACACTAAAATCCAGTGAGAGAGAGAGAGAAAGAAAGAGAGGAGGTTACATGTGTTCCGCACAGAAGTGTCCTTGGGCCATTGTTATGGGATATCTGCATCAGTGACCTTCTTCAAGTCATCCCGGAATCCCATTCATATGCAGGCGACATTTACATATCTAAGAGAAGAAAATGCAGCTGCTATGAAAGTCTGACAAAAACGGTGGAAAGTAACATTTGCTCCTGAGAAAACACAAATGATGATGGTCTCTTGGCACCCTGATAGTAATGCCAGAGCAGTGATAAGAATGAATGGGAGAGTGTTAGTACGCGGGGACGAAGCTGATATCCTTGGGGTGAAATTTGACTCTAAACCGACGATGAAGAACCACATTTTAAATCTTGCAAACAAGGCGGCAGGGAAGCTTATGGCACTTTTCCCAAAATCTCGCATCGGCTTAAAAAGTAGAGGTTACAAGATTCTGTAAGGGGCAAAAGTTCGCTCACACCTTGAGTATGCTCCACTTTCTTTACTGCCTGCCCTCCATCTCATCATGCAACTTCTTGACAGAATAGAGAACAGAGCAAGACGACTCATCTCTCGCCTGGACCCAGTCTGGATAAAATCTGTCATTTTAGTAGAGCCTTCAACACCAGAGGGATGTGGGTGGCCTTACTGTTATTACAAGGTCAAATTGTCAAAGTACCACACAGCGAAAAGTGAGTTATAAACAACAAGACGGGCAGCAAGTAGCAACTCAATCTGAGTGTAATCGTCTCCAGAACATCACTTCATCTGAGACCACTTATTCCCATGATGACTCAAGACTGGAACATGTTCGTACAGCATAATAATATCAGGAAAAAGGTAGTTTTATCAAATAAATTCCTGGTTCACAATTGGCTTCCCAAATTCATTCTGCTGCATTTTTTATGTCTCATAAATTAAAAAGGCTTTCAATAGACTGATGAAGGTAACAGCTTTTTACCTTGTAAATGAAGTTAGGAACGTAACCAACCTTAAAAAAATCTGTGTAAAAACAAAAGGGAAAAAGAAAGAAGAGAGAAAGAGAATATTATATATATATTTTTTATATATTAATATATATTTTTATTATATTTTAAAATATTATTTTTAATATATTATAAAAAATATTATTAATATATATAATTATACATATATAATAATAATATAATATATATAAAAATATATATAATATATATATATATATAATATATATAATTATATTATATATATATATATATACATTAATAACAATATATTACATTATAAATTTTATATATATATATATATAAAAATTTTAATATATATTATATATATATATTAATATATATATATTTTTATATCTTGAAATTGGGTCACCTTGTTTTTTTTAAATATTGTAAAGCATATTTTTCTCGTTTAATATTATATCGAAAGTCCCCGTTTATACAAAATAGATTTTTCGGCGTTTATATTATTATCGTTAATATATGAAAAAAACGATGGTATTACATTCTTTTTCCCTATTACTTTTTATAAATTTTTATCGTTTTTATCACTTTTTTGTAATTATCCTTTAAAATTTACTATTATGGTTAGGTGGGTTTCTTTTTTATAAGAGTTTAATCCCCAAAAACCATCCGTGAAATTTTTAGTTGTTTAGTGGGTGGCTGACGTGGCCCCTGACCCAAACCCGACGACACGAAAACGAGGGCAAGTATCATTTGTTTCCCAGCTTACCCGAAAACTGATCGTATTTTGGGCTCTTACAGTGTACAGTTGAATGGTTTTGAGAATTGGCTCAAGACTGACCATTTTGTTCCTCATTTGCTTTAAAAGATTCTTTTGATATTAATTTTCTTGGTTAGTTCAGTAACCCATAGAGTACTAATGCCATTAAAAAGGTCTTTTAAATCTTGTACCTTTGTTTTTTGAGTCTACGTCTTGTTAAGACAAAGATAAATGTTATTGAAGACTAAATTTTACAGGAAGAATAAAAAACTTCCTTTTAATGTGACTTTTTTCCAATTTTGAAGTAAATGAATATGGTAAATTTATTGTACAAAGTTAAATTTTTTCATTAACACGAAGAGAAGAAAAGTATTGTTTTTTAAATATTTTAATAAATTTTGAATATTATTCTATGGGTTTTTCCCATTGAAATTTTTTCCCCCTAACTCTAAAATCCCTTTAAAATCGATCCAAAAATTTGTTAATAAAAATAAAGGTAACAGGCCCCAATTCTGAAGTTCTTAAAAAATTTCTTATTCACAACAAGGGGGGCCTGCCCGGGATTCTATTGTTCTAGACATTGATAAAAAAGAACAATATTAAAGTTATATACTGGAATTTATCTTTATTAATTTAAAAAATTTTACGGGAAAAACATTTTAAAGATTATTTAATATTTAACATTGTCAAAGCTGGACCCTTTAAAATTAAAACGTGCGGCAGATACTCTAAATGGGAGTACCATACATAGTTTTTACACAGCCAAACCATAACGGCAAAAATTAGAAAAAAATTGGTTTCCCGGGGGGCCTTTTCCATCATGTAGCAGGAGATTCTGACTCTAAAAGTTTATTTTCTCAAGAAAGCACCAGTCAAAATCGAAGTTTTAGAAGAAAATTAAAAAGGTTGTCTTGAAATTGAATCAATAGATTAGGCCCCTTTGGCCTCTAGTAAAGAAAAGGAAGTATTGCGGGGTCCCCTGTTGGGCATTCGCCGTTACTAAAGGGAAATTTCCCTTTTTAAGGGTCGCCTGGCCCTCAAAAAGGGTGCAATCCAAAGGAATACCACATACCGCCATTTTAAATTTCCCCCCTTTTTCGATACCATGGGGGGCAAATTTCTCAAATCAGTTTGAAAAAATTTGAGAGACTATTTATTTTACAGACTGCCAAATTGAGGCTCAGCGAAAAATTAAATAAAGAAACTTCAAAGGGAAACGCTCCACTAATAAGACAACAACAACAGAAAAAGTGGTGAAAGAGTACTGAATCCTAAAAAGATTCTTTCGATACAAAAAGCTGCATCTATGGGTTTCCCAAAATTTAAAAGAAGGGATTTAGATACTTATTTTGAAACTTTTTAGAATCAACAGGCTATGACTCCCCCCAACACTGGGCAACTTATTACAAAACTTCGTTGTTTGGGGAAAGCTCAAAGTTGTACGGACGTCCTTTTAGAAATATTGAATTAAAATTCCGTTTAAGAAGGGTACCTAAAGGCTTATATCTCCTCCCATAAATTTCAAAAAACCTTTAGAGCATTAAAAAGCCGCCAACTCATCATATTAATTTTGAACTGAAAAGAAAATCGCTTTTTAGAGATGGTGTAGGCTTCTAACTGTAAATCTTGGAAAGTCTTCCCCCAAATTGTCCTGCATGAGGTTTTTATAATAATTTACCGGAAGACTTTCATGGTATTTGATTATTTTCCCCCTAGAAATAACTAGAAACAGCCTCTCCGCCGATAATTTGAAATATCTCCAATTGATTTGGGGAAACAAAAAGTAAAAAAAACAGTGACTAAATATTCCCTAAAAAGGACATCCAATCTTACAGAAATGCTCGCATACAGAATCCTACCCACCTCCTATGATGCCCCCATCCCATTAATAATAAATTAGATCTAACTCTAGGGAAAAATTTAAAACCACTAAGGCTAACGTGAGTTAACTGCACTTATTGAATAAGAAAGGGATGTAAGGAAATATGTTTTTGGGTAGAGGGGATACCCGGAACGAGCGACTTCGTTTCCCAACCAGGTAAAATCTTCTCGACAACTAAAAAAAAACTGAAACCTAAAACCGAATAAGGTTCACAAGAACGAATAGTACATTCTAGATGACCAATGCTAAGCGTTTAGAAAAGATATTCACTCACAAGTCCTTACTTTTCAAAGTTTAAAATTGGGAAAAGACGAACTCAGTTGAAATTAATTCCCTTTCCCTATACGGAAGTTATTTAACATTGTTGAAGCAGGACATACTTCCCGAAGGATATGCCGCACAAAGCTAGATGTCTTATTAAAGCCTTGGAGGCGCCATTATAAGATGCCCTTCACAGGATAACATCCAAAAACCAACCATACTGGCTTTTTGTCGTAGGGATATCCTGAAAAATTTCCTATTCAGGGGGTTAATTTCTATAACAAATTAACTATCCGGTATAAAAACCAGAGCCTCTATTATTTATAATTGTACCGACATTAACTATGCCAAGAAGCTCGAAAGAGGGTCCTACCTTATTTTCCCCCAATGTTTTTAAAAATAAGCAAAGTCTAAGTGCCTAAAATCCTTTATCAATGAAGTCCAAAATGAAGGGGAATCCTTTCAACCCGGGTCTTCAAATAAAATATTCTTGATGGCCCTTTTCAAGATTTGATATTTAATATGCTATCAAAAGAAGATTTTAAAAGGGATCAATCCTGATCCATCCCTAGAAAATTACGGAGTATCTATTACAGAAACGACGCCCCAAACCTGAAAAATTTTTACTATCTGCTAATGGTATATTTTTGAAAAGGAAAAGTCTCTTTTGCTTCCGACGATCACTGGGTATCAGCAAACACCTAGTAGTGCTACCTACACCTTAGAGAATTGGGTATTAGTTTCGCCCACCAAAATCCATGGGAGGACATTTGGGAGTAAAAAAAAAGCTGGGCAAAATAGCCCAAACATTTTCATTGGGCCCAGAATGAAGGAACTGTGGAAAGCTATCTAAAAGGTTTTCAAGTCTGTTTAAGGACCCGGGAACCTTCGCCAAACCCCCACCTCCACCAATCCCCTCATTCCGATTCCCCTCAGTGGGGAGCCCTTCTCCCCGCCCCCGTAATGATTGTGTTGGGCCGTTACCCAAAACTAAACAAGGGAATCAATATCTGTTTACTTTGGATGTCGTTTTTTCGATATCCAGAGGCATCCCTTTGAAAAAATTAATTCTCTATCATTTTTCGAGTTTGCAAAAATTTTTCTCACATGGGGATTCCCCAAATAAATTCAATCCGATCAAGGTTCAAATTTTACCTCTAAGATGTTTCGTGATGCCTTATCACGCCTCGGAATTAAGTCACGTATTTTCTGTTGCTTATTCACCCTCAGTCGCAAGGAGCCTCGAACGATTTCATCAACATTAAAATCAATGATGAGAGCGTACTGCGAGCAGTTTCCAGAGATTGGGACGAAGGAATACCATTCCTCTGTTCGCCTAAGGGAAAGCGAACAAGAAAGCATGGGTTCTAGTCCATTTGAATTAATTTACGGACACCAAGTACGCGGCCCCTCACCGTACTAAAAGATTCAGGACGGAAATATCCGAACCCTCGCTTAAAACAACTCCAACTCTAATGCAAAAGCGTTTGTCACAACTGAGGGAATTAGCCTCAAAAAACTTAGCTAAGGCCCAATCCAAGATGAAGTATTGTTATGACAAACACACATGCTCTCGTTTCTTCAAACCAGGTGACAAGGTGATGGCACAGAAATTCTTACCTGGACACGCTCTGCAACCTAGATACGAAGGTCCTTTGGAAGTGATTGAGCGGCTCAATGAGGTAAATTATGTACTACAAACTCCAGGAAAGAGAAAAGCAAAACGTACTTATCACATAAACCAACTTAAGGCTTACCACCCTAGTATCGTACCAGTTTCGACAGTTCTTCCTTTAGCTGAAACTGAAAATGGAAGTCTGCCCAGCATCTCTAAAGCGATAGAAGTACGTTTAAAAAATTCAGAGGCATTGCAATCTCTTGATACCTTTCTTATGGACCTTGATTTGAAGAAAGCAAAAGACATCAAAGACTTGATATTACGTTATGAGGTTTTATTCGATGACGTCCCTAGGTGTTGTACATTGGGAATTCACGACATAGATGTACAAGGAGCAAAGCCTTGCAAACAGTCACCTTATAGGGCAAGTCCACTCAAACAAGAAACATTAAACAAAGAAGTAGAATTTTTGTTGTCCCATGGACTCATAGAATGGAGTAAAAGTCCGTGGGCTCGCCCTGTATATTAGTTCCCAAGCCTGATGGAACTTCTAGAATGTGCACTGATTATCGTAAGGTTAATGCTCTCACGGTACCAGATGGTTTCCCTCACCCCGTATTGATGATCTAATAGACAGAGTATCAGGAGCTGCCTATGTCAACCCGCCTGGATTTATTAAGGGGCTATTACCAAGTGCCGCTTACCCAGCAAGCCAAGAAATATCGCATTTACTATACAAGGGGGATTATTCAATTATCGTGTTATGCCCTTCGGGTTGTTGTAACGCGGCCTTACTTTCAGCGCCTGATGAACCTGCTGACCAATGATATAGAAGGAGTGGATGCATATCTAGATGATCTTGTTATATATAGCAATTGAGTGGGAGCAACATTTAATTTCGCCTGGAAACCTTATTTAAGAAGTTAGAAAGTACAACTTCAACCATAAATTTAGCCAAGTGTCAGTTTGGACAAGCCAAGATTATATACCTCGGTTTTTGTATAGGTCAAGGTGAGGTATGTCCTGTTGATGTAAAAGTTAGAGCATTGCCGAGTTTTCCTATCCCTCAAGATAGAAAGTCTATACAGAGGTTCCTTGGAATGACTGGTTATTATCGACGTTTCTGTCCTAATTTTTCTCAGGTTGCATCTCCTCTTACTGAGTTAACCAGTAGCAAGATGAAGTTTTGCTGGATGAAAGATTGTGAGATAGCTTTTAATCGGTTGAAGCGGTTGCTTTCTTCGTCACCCATATTGAAAAGTCCTGCTTTAATCAACCCTTCTATTTACACATCGATGCCAGTGGTTATGCTGTGGGGGCGGTGTTACTTCAGAAATCCCCCTCTACTGATATTTTGCATCCTATATCTTATTTTTCTTCAAAGTTGAAACGTCACCAAAAGAATTATGCCACTGTAGAGAAAGAAGCTCTTGCCCTAGTAATATCTTTGGAACATTTTGACATTTATCTGGGAACCTCCCCCCATAAAATTATGGTATTTTCTGATCACAACCCTTTAATTTATATTAATTCTATGAAATCAAAGAACACCCGAATCCTCAGGTGGGCTCTGAGGATCCAACCTTATCTGATTAGTACTCAACACTTAAGTGGGTCCCTTAACATAATTGCTGATCCTCTTTCTCGCCCCTGAAAAAAAAAATGTATACCTTAAAATGTAAAGTTAAGAAATGAGTACTCTTAGAGCCTAATTTATATGTATATTATATAATTTTCTTAATAATTTTCTTTTATATTGACAGTATGACTATGAAAGCCGTTTCGTTGATGGGATGAAGTATTAAGTACACATGGATGACCCTGACAGTCATGTCCGAGACTCCTATTCTCGAATTATGATGGAAGCCACTCCAGATAGTTCTTCTGGCCATTGTTCCAAAAGCTCATCCTCTGGCAAATAACCATGCTGTTCGAGTTCTTGCTTCTCCATTCTTCCGTCGTACTACTTGCCTTATTTACCAAGAGGACGCTTACTATAAAGGAGATATTACCAAGGACGCTTGCAAACTCCCTACTGCGACCTATTGTCGTACGGGGGGGGGGGGGTGTTATATCTTTGAAATTGGTCATCCTGTGTTTTTTAAATATTGTAAGAGCATATGTTCATCACTTAATATTATAGCGCGAAAGTCCCCGTTTATAGCTAAAATAGAGATTTTCGGCGTTATATTATTATCTGTTAATATATGAAAAATACCTTGGTATTATCACTATTATTGTTATTATCACTATTATCGTTATTATCACTATTTTGTAATTATCACTATTATTTTACTATTATGGTTAGGTAGGATTTCTTGTGTATATAGAGTTTAAGTCTCGGAACCATCCGGTGAATTGTTCAGTTGTTTATGTCCGGCTGGCTGACGTGGTTCAGCTGATCCAACCTGACGACACGTCAACAGACTGGCAAGTAGTCAGTCTGCTCCCAGCTCTAGCCCTGACAACTGATCGTATATTGGCTCTTACAGTGTACAGTTGAATGGTTTTGAGAATTGGACTCAAGAGCTGACTCACTTTGTTCCTCATTGCTTTGAAAGATTCTTTTGATATTTATATTCTTGGTCAGTTCAGTAATCCATAGAGATACTTACGGCCAGATTCAAAGGTCTTGTTAAATCTTGTACCTTTTGTATTTTGAGTCTACAGTCTTGTTAAGACAAAGACGTAAATGTTATTGAAGACTGAATTACAGGAAGAATAATTAAACTTCCTTATTAACGTGACATTTCCATGATTTTGAACTAAATGTATATGGTAAATTTATTGTACAAAGTATTAAGTTAAATTAACTACAAAGAGAAGATAAAGTATTGTATTTAAATACTTTAATAAATTTGAATATTATTCTATGGAGTTTACCAGTTGAAATTATTTCCCCTAGACTCTAAAATACCTTTAAAACTCAGATCCAAAAATCTTGTTGCATAAGAAATAATTGGTAACAGGCCACATTCTGAAGTTCTTTAAAAAAATTCTTATTCGCAACAATATATATATATTTATATATATATATATATATATATATATATATATATATATATATATATATATTTATATATATATATAGATAGATAGATAGATAAAGAGAGAGAGAGAGAAAGGGTTGACGGAAGAAAGAGGTATAAGGCAGATTCCTTTTCCTCGTTTCATTTTATTTATGAGTTTCTTTGTCCTAGTTGTATGACTTGCTATTTTCGCTTATTTGTATTAATTTGAGAAAGACAGATTAATAGAAAATTCACAATTGAAAGAGATTCCATACACTGATAGAACTTTTCCCTTCTTACCACCACCCAATTCCTACCCCCTTCCCCTACCCCTCACCTTTCTAGCCTCATCTGTAACAGCTCCCTCTTCTTATTAAATACCACCTCCTTCTCCTCTCAAACTGCCCTCCTCCTTCTCTAGCAGCCGCCCGTCCTCCAGTCCAACAGCTTCCTTCCTCATCACCACCGTACAACCAAACTGCCTTCCCAAAATCTCCCAGAAATGGTACTGCGTTGCTTCTGCTCGCTCATGTTTATTTTCCTTACTTTTAATATTATGTACAGTATAGTAATTTTCTCTTGAATTTCTGGAGGAGAAGCGACACTCAGGCTGAAAAATAAGGCTAGCACTTTTCTCCCCAGCGGCTAGCGCTTTTGTCCCCAGCGGCTAGCACTTTTCTCCCCAGCAGTGTCGGCGACATTCTTGGTTGGTTCTGTTGACCTTCCTGCTTGGTCATGCTGACCTTGATGACTCAAGAGACCTTTCTGCTTGGTTCTTTCGACTTTCCTGTCAGGGAGTTTCAGACAAGTTTCTTACTTCATATAGGTGAGGTGGTAGGCTGAGAGTAATTAATGCCAAGTTCAGATTTGCATTTAATATACAAGTGAAGTTCTTCAAACATCCTTTTTTCCATATGGAATCATCAGCAATGTGCTGCTTGCGCTACTCACTATGACAGTCTCATCAACAGAACTTATGCCAGCCATGTATCGGTACGAGTTGTACTGAATACACAACATATGTCAACATTTGCTGAAGAGTGTCAGTAGAACGTTGAACTTTTCGTTAAACAACGTTAAACACCGTGGCCTGGTGGCTGAAGCTTTTGCTTCACACGGTGAGGGTCTGGATTCGATTCCTGGCGAAAGGGTGGAAACATTGGACTTGTTTCCTTACACCGGTTGTCTATGTTCACCATCAGTAAAATGGGTACCTGGGTGTTAGTGGACTGGTGTGGGTCGCATCCTGGGACAAAACTGACTTAATTTTCCTGAAACGCTCTAAATAAAAAGCGGCTTCCTGTATGTCATTGATGTCAGCTATGGTCTGTATACCTTGTAAATGTACTTGTAGTAAATAAAATTATTATTATTACTATTATTATTATTATTATTATTATTATTATTATTATTATTATTATTATTATTATATTAACATGGGTTAAGGAGCAAGAATAACTTTCAAGGTTTTATTACCATCCACCAGAATAAAACTGGGAAAATAAAATATAGTAATGATAGTGACTTCTTTCTATAGTCGTAGTGCAAACCATATCGACGACACTTTTTTCCAACTATTTTGTAAATATATGGTTTTTACGCTGTTAGGCTGAGGCTCAGGCCACTTGAATCTTGCGACCACTGTCAGGTGACCCGATGGTCCACAACAACCCTCCCTGACTTCATCATTTTTTTTTATTAACATCAACATTTTGTTCACTAACACCAATATTTGAGTCGATCAAGCACTTGATACCAACATTTGGATTTTAATGGAGACATTTGGATCACTGACGCGATCATTTATGTTACTAATGCCAACATATAAATTACTGATGTTATTATTCATGTCGTCTAGATGATTTCTATTATATAAACCATGGACCCAAATAGGGGAGCCCTCTATGGGCTTTAATGCACACATTTAATATGCAACCAGATTCTGTGACCCGGACATATGTTTACATATTTATCTCAGAAAAAAACATAAATCAAGTGCTTTAGGTAAATTTTTACAATGAACATTGTGTTTGTGCACTGTTAAGAACCGACTGGGGAATTAGCACAACAAACAACAGCTGATCAGCACATCTGAGTGTGCACTCACCTAATTGTGGTTGCAGGGATCAAGACTGTGTATGTGTGTGTGTGTGTGTGTGTGTGTGTGTGTGTGTGTGTGTGTGTGTGTGTGTGTGTGTGTGTGTGTGTGTGTACTCGTTATTCCATCCGCATTCGTGTACCAAACCTTCAACTTCTGTTCTAAAACTGTGTGTGTGTGTGTGTTTGTGTGTGTGTGTGTGTGTGTGTCTGTCTGTCTGTCTGTTTGTCTGTCTGTCTGTGTGTATTTGTGTGCATGAGTACTCACCTAATTGTGGTTGCAGGGGTCTAGTCAAAACTCATGGCCCCCGTCTCTTGGTTTGTTTCTGGTTATTGTGTTTGGTTAGTGTGGGGAGGGGAAGATTGAGGAAAGCAGTTGGTGATTCTGTGGGCAGTTGTGTTTGTTGTTCCCCTTGAGGCTGTGCTTCCCTATCTGTCTCCCTACCTGTCTCTGGTGATTTCTTACTCTCTCTCCCTCTCAGCTGTTCCCTTTCATTTTGTGTTCTGTTGCAATCAAGGTACAGCCACTGGTAATTTGAGGAATCCTTTAACCGTGGCTTCCTCTGCAATTCTTGTTTTGTACTATTTCTTTCTTGAATCGCAATTCGATTTGGCAGTCTGTATCCCTCAAGTACTGCCCAAGTCTGAAAATTTGTCAGTTGGGTCATGTTCTCTCCTGCTACTGAGATAATGCTCTCAATCTCTTTTACCTCACCCTGTCTTCTTTTGTCATAGGTTATTCCTTTTGCCTCATGGAGCCCATTAATAATAAGTGAACTCTCACTCTCCTTTTCCCATTTCATTTTCCTCCATGTCTCTGGGTTGTTTCCCTTATCTTTGTTCCTTTCCCTTTTCCAGTCCCCTCACTGTCTGCTAATGTTCCTGCACCCAGCACCTTGGTGGCTATCAGTCCTCACCTCTATATTCTGCTTCAACACTTCCAGTTCATCATCCTTTGCCTCAGCAGCAACTGCCCGTAACTCCCACTATATCTCCATTGAGTTGCAAAACTTGCTTAATTTTTCCCCAACTCTCGTTCCATTGTGCTCTTGATCCTTTCCGCCAACGCTTCCTCATCATCCCAGCCATTCCCAGTACTCTTACCTCTTCGTCTTGCCATTTTTTTGCGAGGGGGGTGTTAGTTCAAGTGTGGAAGTTGTAGAATTCGTGTGTATGTGCGTGTGTGTACTCGCCTATTTGTACTCACCTATTTGTGGTTGCAAGGGTCGATACATTACTCCTGACCCCGCCTCTTCACTGATTGCTACTAGGTCCTCTCTCTCTCTCTTCCTGCTCTATGAGCTTTATCATACCTCGTCTTAAAATTATGTATGGTTCCTGTATCCACAACATCACTTGCCAGACTATTCTACTTCCTGACAACTCTATGAATAAAGAAATACATCTCTTTGGCTCATCTGAGTCTTCAACTTTCAATTGTGACCCCTTGTTTCTGTGTCCCGTCTCTGGAACATCCCGTCTCTGTCCACCTTGTTAATTAATCACAGTATTTTGTATGACGTTATCATATCTTCTCTAACCCTCCTGTCCTCCAGTGTCGACAGGCCGAGTTCCCTTAACCTTTCCTTGTAGGACATTCCCTTTAGCTCTGGAACTAGCCCTGCTGCAAACCTTTGCACTTTCTCCAATATCATGACGTGCTTGACCAGGTGTGGGCTCCGAACTGGTGCTGCATACTCCAGTATGGGCCTGACGAACACGGAGTACAGAGTCTTGAACGATTCTTTACTCAGGTCTCGGAACGATACTCTCAGGTTTGCCAGGCGCAAATATGCTGCAGCAGTTATCTGGTTGATGTCGCCTCAGGAGATGTGCTCGCTATTATAATCACCCAAAGATCCTATTCCTTGAGTGAGGTTTGCTGCCTTTCGCCA
Source organism: Cherax quadricarinatus (assembly GCF_026875155.1). Taxonomy (NCBI): domain Eukaryota; kingdom Metazoa; phylum Arthropoda; class Malacostraca; order Decapoda; family Parastacidae; genus Cherax; species Cherax quadricarinatus. The sequence continues at coordinate 20,937,606 of NC_069491.1, forward strand.
CGTAGCCTTTGCCCTTCCCCGATCTTCATGACTTTGTATTTGGCGGGGTTAAATTCGAGGAGGCAGTTTCTGGACCAAGCTTCCAGGCTGTCCAGGTCCCTTTGTAGTCCTGCCTGATCGTCATCCGATTTAATTCTCGTCATTAACTTCACATCATCTGCAAAAGGGACACTTCTGAGTTTATCCCTTCCGTCATGTCATTCACATATACCAAAAATAGCACTGGTCCTAGGAATGACCCCTGTGGAACAGACGCTCATTCGGATACTTCGTCACGTTCCATGACTCGTTGTTGCCTCCCTGTCAGGTATTCTCTGATCCATTGCAGTGCCCTTCCTGTTATATGTGCCTGATCCTCTAACTTTTGCACTAATCTCTTGTGCGTAGCTGTGTTGAAGGCCTTCTTGCAGCCCAAGAAAATGCAATCTACCATCCTCTATCGTGTCTTCCGCTACCTTTGACACAGGATTTGCCCAGGTAGTTGCCCAGTTTCATTGAACGTGTTGAAGATTTTTCTTAGTGGAACACACAGCGTCTCTGCTCCATCTCTTAGGACTCATGGAGAGACGTTGTCTGGTCCCACCACCTTTGAGGTATCATGTTCACATAGCAGCTTCTTCACCACCTCCTTAGATGTGTGTATTTTATCCAGCATTTGTTGGTGTATCCCCCTCTTCTGACTTCCTGGAGTGCTTCCTGTCTCTACTGTGAATACTTCTTTAAATCTCATGTTGAGCTCCTCACACACTTCATGATAGTTTCTTGTGAACTCCCCACCTTCCTTCCTTCCTCAGCCTGATTACCTGATCCAGTGGCTATACAACAGTTTTGGGTCAAACTTGACTTTCGATGCAATGTCATTTTCGAATTGTTGCTGGGCCTCCCTCCTTATTTGTGCATATTCGTTTCTGGCTCTTCAACTAATCTCTTTATTTACCTGGGTTCTTTGTCTTCTGTACTTTTTCCATTCTCGAACGCTTTGTTCTTGCCTCCGTACACTTTTGTGTGAACCAAGGGCTCGTTATGGTCTTTCCTTCATTTGTGTTTCCCTTGGGAACAAACCTCTTATCAGTCTCATTGCATTTTATTGTCAGGTAGTCCATTTCGTTTACTGATTTTCCTACCAATTCTCTTTCTCACTGTACCTCTTTCAGGAAGTTTCTCAGGCCTGTGTAGTTCCCCCTTTTGTATCTGGGGGGGGGGGGGGGGGGGGTTGTGGGGGGGGGGGGGGGGTGTTGCTTTTGGCATTTCCCATCCCTATCCTTTACTCTCACCAACTTGTAACTCCACTATGTATACAAGCTCAGACCACATGGTCACTAGCTCCAAGAAGCCTTTCGAATGTGATGTTTTCTATATCTGAACTAGTCAAGGCGAATACAATGTCCAGTCTTGGTGGTTCACTCTCACCTCTCTCTGTGGTAGTGTCTCTAACATGTTGATACATGAGATTTTCCAGCACCAAACATTCAACATTTGGCTCTCCAGTTTCGGACCTCCCATGGTGGCCCCAAGGTTTCCCAGTCGAAAATCTTCTTGTGACTAAAAATCTCTCATTAGCATAACTTTGCTCCTAACCCACGTGAGCTCTTCTGGTCACCTCAGCTAGTGTGTCCACCATTTCTCTGTTGCTCTCTTCATATTCTTCACTTGGCCTCCTGCAGTTCTACGGCGGGTTGTACATCACTGCAATTACCACCTTAGTTCTCTCAGACTGAAATGTGCTACTATTTAGTCCCTTTCGCTCAATCTGTTTATTCCTTCCATTTCCAGAAATCCCCACCAGTTTTTAATGAGCAGTGGCAACTCCTCCTCCCGTCCTCCTCCCCCCTCTGCTCCCTCTATCTTTCCTCTCAGGATCTGATATCCAGGTTAAAATATTGCTTCTGTTATCCCAGTGAGTTTCGTCTCTCTGAGTGCTGTGATGTCTGGGGAGGTCTCCTTGATTCTTTCATGCCACTCCTCACATTTATTTGTTATTCAATCCGCATTTGTATACCAAACCTTCAACTTCTTTTCTAAAACTGTGGTCTGGGGGCTATATTGGGATTGGGGAGGGAGCCTGATGAAGAACAATAGAGTTTGCTGTGAAGTGGAGTTTGTGTTGAGGGGGTGGCGGAGCAACGCGTTGTACGGCCAAGTGGTTTTTGGTTAGAATTGTTTGGAAAAAAAAAAAAATTTTGTTTGGATTGTTGTCTGGGTTTCATGGCTTCTGTAGGTTATCCTGAGGGAGGTTGAATTTGTTCATCACTCCATGATCTGGTTCCCTGCCAAAGCTCCGGCTTTGCCTCGCTTTTTCCTCTTTGCGTCTTTGTACCCTCTCTAATGTGGTGGTGTGTGTGCTCACCCTATTTGTATTATTCAGGGGTCGAGTCATAGCGTTCCTGGCCCGCCACTTCGCTGATTGCTACTAGGTCCTTCTCTCTCCCTGCCCCATGATCTTAATCAATACCTCGCCTTATAAACTAAGTATGGTTCCGCCCTGTGGTGTATGTGTGGAGCGTGTGTGGTGGGTGGTGATGTATGTATGATGTGGGTGTGTGTGTGTGTGTGTGTGTGTGTGTGTGTGTGGTGAGTGTGAGCATTCGATATTTATATTATTGCACCCTAAAGGAAAGGCATACCCATAGTGTAGGATAAGCTTGCAGTTACCGTGTCTTGAGTGGGAGAATTCAGGAGTCATCTTGATTGGGAAGCTTTGTAGTGGTCCAGCCAGAAGAAGGGATACTTCAGTAGAGGTTAGCCTGAAGAAGGAGACTTGCAGGAGAGTTAGCCTGAATGAAGGAGACTTCAGAAGTTAGCCCGAAGAAGGAGACTTCAGTAGAGGTAGCCTGAAGAAGGAGACTTCAGTAAGTTAACCTAGAAGAGAGGAGACTTCAGTAGTGTTTAGCCTGAAGGAGACGTCACTAGTGTTTAGCCTGAAGAACCAGTAGTGTTAGCCTGAAGGAGAATTTCAGTAGAGTTAAACTAAGAAAGGAGACTTTCAGTAGTGTTAGCCTGTAAGGATACTTCAGTAGAGTAACCTGAAAAGGAACTTCAGTATAGTTAGCCTGAAAGACTCAGTAAGTTATACTAAGAAGAGACTTCATAGTGTTAGCCTGAAGGAGACTTCAGTAGAGTTAACCTGAAGAAGGAGACTTCAGTAGTGTTAGCCTGAAGGAGACATCAGTGAGTTAGCTGGAAGAAGGAACTTCAGAGTTGAGCCTGAAGGGACTTCAGTAGGAGTTAACCTGAAGTGAAGGAGAGCTTCAGTAGAGTTAACCTGAAGAAGGAGACTTCAGTAGAGTTAACCTGAAGAAGGAGACTTCAGTAGAGTTAACCTGAAGAAGGAGACTTCATTAGTGTTACCTGACGGAGACTTCAGATAGTTTAACCTGAAGAAGAGACTACAGTAGTGTTTGCCTGAAGGAGACCTTCATAGAGTTAACCTGAAGAAGGAGACTTCGATTAGTGTTAGCCTAAGGAGACTAGTCAGTGGTAAGTTTTATCCAAAAGGAGACTTAGTAGTGTTAGCCTGAAGAGACTTCAGTATAGTTAACCTTGACGAAGGAACTTCAGTAGAGTTTAAAAACCTATAGAAGGAGACTCCAGTAGAGTAGCCTGAGAAAGAATTCAGCGCGGAGAGTGTGGAAACTGGATCATGAGGTTTAATAACTATCGGGCCAGTGATATCACTTCTGATAGTTAAGTCCTCTCATTAGTTCTGAAGCACCAAAAATCATTCTCTTCTATTATTATTATTATGTTATTATTATTACTATTATTATTCAATTGGTTATTTCTATTATTATTGATTATCATTCTTATTATTATAATTATTAGGTATTTATCTATTATTATTATTATTATTATTATTATTATTTATTATTATTATTACTATTATATTATTATTATCGTTTTCCTTATTATTTATTTTTGCTTTTCATTGTATTTTATAGCAAATAGAAACGCCAAACAATTAATGGTCATACACCGAGCATTTAAAAATGTAAAACTAATAAGTTATATCTTCTTTGAGGTTCAATCTGAGACCTCCCATGATGGAGGGAGAAAGAACACATGAGTCAGTATAACAAACCCAAGAAAATCAAACAAAATATCAATTAATATCTTTTTAACTGACTCAAGAAATCGTATTAACGCAGTGTACCATGGAGAAGTTCTTGACTCACTTTTCAATGGGTTCCAAGCCCCATCAATTCCGTGATTTAGCTTTCAACGTATTTTATTTCGACCTGGTGGGCGCAGTGGAAACCTGCATCCCCTTTTCAGCCTGAATGACCTACAAACCACACTGCCAATTCATTACTTATTAAGTTCAATTAATAATAAAATAATAATAATAATAATAATAATAATAATAATAATAATAATAATAATAATATATCTACAAGTACATGTACAAGGTATACAGTCCTAGCTGACATCAATGACATACTACTACACAGAAAGCCGCTTGTTATGAACCGCTTTTCGGGGAAATTAGGTCAATTTTATCCTGGGATGCGACCCACACCAATTGACTAACACTCAGGTACCCATTTTACGGAAGGGTGAACACGGTCAACAGGGGTAAGAAAAGACGCCCCTTTGCCAGCGATCGAACCCGGATCATCACCGTGTGAAGCGAAAGCTTTGACACCAGGTCATCGGCCATCTGTTGAAAGATTTTTTTTTTCCCGATTGTCTTCAAATTTATTCTCATGAGAAGTTCACAGCAGGATAATTGGTGGTCTGTCCAGGTCTCTGATGTGAATTCTCCTTTGTCGAGAGACTTGTCCTATACGCGCCAAACAGCAGTTGGAGCCCCATATTGCTTACTTGTAAAATTAGCATATGCTCTGGTTATTTTGCATTAGGTATCTCCTCTTCTCCGCTTCAGCCTGCGCAGTAAGGGGCCTCGTCAGACTTCAGGAAACCATCTGATGTTACTTTACTTGGAAGCATATTGCTACAATTGTCATCGGTTAAGTGAGCTAAGTACGGCGTATCGGACTTGTTTGAAGACTTTCTGTCCTCAGAAAGGAATGACTGGTAAGAACTGAGCTTATATCTCCTCACCACCTCTAGAGAAATTCCTGTTCTGGACGCTACAAGGAATTTCTCAAACAGTAGACCCAGATCTAAGGTTCTGTCAGAACAACCAAATACCACATGAATTTCTGAATTTCTAATGGTTTAGTTTTTATCTTTACTCTCGAAACAGAAGTACAGGAAGCCCAACTTATTCTTATTCGTACACAATGACGTCTTCCTTTACAGCCACAGCATTAATAATGTTTCTCAGTGTGTGGGGGGGGGGGGAGGGTCAGAGGAAATAGGCGAACATGATTTCAGGTTCATGTTTATCTTCGGAAGGTCTGATGCGCCTCTTTCAAACCTCTTTCTGTTCAAGGCTTTTCATGTTGCATTTACAAACTATTCTTCAGGAGCAATGCAATGAAGGGAATAGAATATAAAATTCAGAAGTAACCAGCAAGTGTCTTCTAAAACACAAACCAGCCAGAAAATAGCAAAGGAGACAGTACAGAGGTTCCATTCTAGAGCGGCCCTAAGTTCTAAAAATAAAAAAATATGTTTTAAGTTAAGATAAAAAACATAGCCAAGCCCCATAAGTCTCTAAAAGCAGTGATAATCGGAACTATACAACTCATGTGACATGTTATTAACTATCAAAAGTCAGCAACGTGTGTTTTTGTTTTGCTAAAAGAGGAATGGACAATTTTGTCATGGCAAGACAACTTCCGACAACTTCCTGTGGCCCCCATTATATTCTGGCAGTTTTCCACTGTTCATGTGCTACTACTAAAGCTCATATATCCACCACACTTGAGTTGGCCATTTGTCGTCTGGTGCCACAAATGGCCACCAAGTGCAAAGTTATGACTCATTGACGACAAAGAAGACCGCAAAGAGAGCACAGGCTCAGGGGTTAAAGACTTCAAACCTCACTCAAGGGAAAGGATCTTGAGGTGGGTATCATCCCCTGAAGCTCAAATCAGCCAAACAACTGCTGCAGTACATAGGTGCCTGGCAAACCTCAGGATAGCGTCTCGACACCTAAGTAAGGATACATTCACAACACTCTACAACGTGTACGTCAGGCCCATACTGGAGTATGCAATACTAGTGTGGGACCCACACCTAGTCAAAGAAATTCACAGTGAAGGATTCAGGAGAAGCTTTTGACAGAGCTCGAGAAGCTTCTTAAAGAGTTTGAAAACATGGACCTCTCAAACCGAAAGGTTTTCATTAATAGATTAGAAAATTCATGATACATTATCTGCTTACAAGAAAATCTATGAGGAATTAAACAAACAAATCATTTAGCGTAAGTGTCTAGTAGGCTATACCATCTAGGTTTGTGTAAGTACACTTTGTGACATTAGCACAATAGTGAAATCACCTAGCGAAACATTTCTCAGAAGGTATCCCCGTCGTTATGCGATGCGTGACTGTAATTATATAAGGAATTGTGATCAAGTTTTAGAATTGCCGACTCTAAGATATTTTCTTCCCCCACTTATGAACTAGTGACTATAATTTGTTCATCAGATCATCTAGCAGGTTTTTGCAGTTTCTCACCGAGGCAGGATGAACCGAAAAAGAAGTAACACTTTCATCATCACTCACTCCATCACTGTCTTACAAGAAGCGTACTTACACTACAGTTCAAAAACTGCAACACATCTCCACTCCTTCTTCAGAACACAGGCACTGTTCTTCTAACCTCCAGGACTCATGTCTGGCTAACCGGTTTCCCTGAACCTATCATAAATGTTACCTTGTTCGCACTCCAACAGCATGTCAAGTTTTAAAAACTACCTGTAATCACTCCTATCTAGCACACTCACGCACGCTGTCTGTAAGTCAAAGTCCCTCACACACCAACCTCGTTTGTCCCCTCCCTCCAACCTTTCCTTGGACAACCCATAACCCCACTACAAATTTATACACTCTCAAACCACTTTATTTTGTTCCATCTCTCTAAATGTCCGAATCATGTCAATAAACCCTCCTCAACCCTCAAGACAATTTCAGAACCCCCCGCACCTTTTACTATATTCAAGTGACGGATTCTCTACATAATATTTACACCACACATTGCCCTCAGACACATCTCCACATTCTCCAGCCTTCTCCTTGATATAACATTTACAACCCATGCTTCACACCCATATAATGGCCTTCTCTCTGAGAAAATTAAGGACGTCATTATGAGGGACATTAGTGAAGAGGGACTCAACGTCAAGACTAAGCATCATACAGGTCGGGAGAGAGCGAACCCTTTCCATGAAGTCTTGAGAGTGACCAAGGTGGGCAGGAGAAAAAGTACCAAGAAAGGGAGCGAGGGTCTTAGCCAGCCAAGAAACAAGAGAATAAGAGACAGAACCTCTAGAGGATATGATGGGATGTAGAGGAATATCAAGTTTATGAGCTTTGGGAAGGCCATAGACATAGGGCTAAGAGGGACAGATGACACGAAAACGTTGAACAAGGTATTTATCCTTTATTATTTTCCCCCCTCCGTGTTTTTGCTCCTACAATCTGTGGGTCCCTTAGACTCTTGCAGTGCTCTTCTTTCTTAGTATTTGATTGACTCCATTACTGCTACTACTACCTCTCTTCATGTGCGGGTTATTTGTGTATCCCTTTTCCTTGAGTGAGATTTGCAGCCTTTCACCCAGTACCACGTTTTCCGTCTACAGTCTTCTTCGATCTTCGCCAGTCTTCATGAATTTGCACTTGGTAGGGTTAAACTCCAGGTGCCATTTATCGGACCAGGTTTCCAACCTGTCCAAATCCCTTTGTAGTCCTACCTGATCCCAGTCCACTTGAATTTTCTGCATTAGCTTCACGTCGTCTGCAAACAGGGACACCTCTGAATGTATCATAAGAACATAAGAATAGAGGAACACTGCAGAAGGCCTACTGGCCCATACAAGGCAAGTCCTTATCAAAACCACCCCTTTCCCAAAGAATTTACTCCCGTACCCACAACACCAATCAAACCCAGCCCCTCCCGTTCATATATTTGTCCAGTCTCTTCTTCAAGCTACCCAGACATCATGTCATTCACATATACCAGAATCAGCACTAGCCCTAGGGCCAGCACTGTTTCTAGTACATGTGAATAACATGAAACAGTACTGTTTCTGGTACTGTTTTTTGCGCTCACTCTGACACTAGTTGTTTCCTTCCTGTCAAATATTCCCTGATCTATTGCAGTGCCGTTCCTGTTATATCTGCCTGCCCCTCTAAGTTTTGTACTAACTTCTTGTGTGAAACTATGTAGAAAGCCCTTTTACAATCCAAAGAAATGCACTCTACCCACCCCTCTCTCTCTCCTGTCTTACTTCTGTAACTCTGTCGTAAAGCTCCAGTAGGTTTGTGACACAGGATTTCCCCTCCCTGATACTTTGCTGGTTATCGTGTTCAAGTTCATTCCTTTTTAGGTGCTTCACCACTCTTCCTCTGATAATCTTCTTCTTGATTTCACATACTGTACATGTCAGTGACACTGGTCTGAAGTTTAATGCTGCCTGTCTGTGTGATTTCCTGGTCCCCTAACTAATTGTTTTCCCTCTGATATAGCTGTTCGACAACTTTGGGTCAGATTTGGCTATCGATGCTGTGTTATTCACATATTGCAACTGAGCCTCTCTCCTTATTCATGCGTATTTGTTCCACGCTCGTCGGCTCATCTTATTATTTTCCTGGGTTCTTTGTTTCCTATATTTTTTCATGCTCTGGTGCGCTTAGCTTTGGGCTCTCTACAACTCTGAGTGAAACAAAGGCTCATTTTGGTCTTCCCATTGTTCCTGTTACTCTTGCTACTCTAGTCTTCCTCCCTGTACTTTGTGGTTGTGTTCCATCATTTCATTTACTCTCTTTCCCTCTCCAGTTTTCTTCCCCACTACAACTCTTTCAGGAATTGCCTTATGCTTGTGTAGTCCCCCCTTCTGCAGTTTGGCCTCTCCTGTCCTTCTGCTACTTCACTGTTAGCTATACAATGTATTCGAAGCTCAAGACCACAGGTCACTAGCTCTGAGGGGCCTTTCATATGTGATATCCCCAATGCCTGAACTTCTCTAGGTGAATACAGGATCTAGCCTTGTTGGTTGATCCTCTCCTCTCTCTCTGGTAGTGTCCAAAATATGTTGATGCATGAGGTTTTCCAGTACCACCTCCATCATCATAGCCCTTCACTTTTCTGGTCCCTCATGTAACTCCAGGTTTTTCCAACGAATCTCCTGTGCTTGAAATCACCCACAACTTTGCTCTTTCCTTATGGACCCTTCTGGCTACCTCAGCTAGTGTATCAAACATTGTCCTGTTGCTCTCATCATACTCTTGTCTTGGCCTCCTGCTGTTCTGTGGCTGGTTATGTATCACTGCAATAATCACTTTGGGACCCCCAGTTTGAAGTGTTCCTACTCTGTAGTCTCTTGCTTCCCCTCTGTCCAATCATTCTAACTCCTTAAAACTCTGCTAGGTTTTGATGAACATAGCAGCTTCTCTCCCTGTTCCCTCTATCTTTCCTCAGGATCTGATAAACCATTAGAAAGATTACATTTGTTATCATTACCATGAGTTTTGTTTTGGTGAGTGCTATGATATCTGGGGGATGCCTCCGTGATTCTTTTGTGCCACCCCTCACACTTTTTGCTATCCTGTCTTTGATGGTATACCATACATTCAGCTTCTTTTCCAATATTGTACTTTGGCAAGTTTATGGGGGCTGGAGAAGTGGTAGACAGGGCATGATACAATGGAAGGCTGCTGGCTGTAAAGTTTGGGTTTGTGCTGGAGGGAACTGTGAGTGCTAAGTTTAGTTTGTTTTGCATTATTGTGTTTTGTTGTAATGGGGTGGGGGTTAAGGGAGTTCTGTGGGCAGTTCTGCAGGTATATTCTGTGTGTGGTGTTTGCTGGTCCACCCGAGTCTGGGCACCCCTGCCTGTCTTTAGTCTTGTCTCTCTCTGTTTTGCCTCTTGCGTCTTTGTTCCTACCCTTTCAGTTTCTGTCATTCTTTTCACTTTCTGTCGTGGTATTTTGAAGAGTTCTTTAGCCGCGGTTTCTACTGCAGTATCCTGTTTTGCACCATTTCTGTCTTGAAAATCAATTTGACAATTATTTTTTCTTAGAAATATCCCCCAGTTCTCTGAAAATTTGTCAGTTTGAACATGTCCTCCTTTCCTGTTTGTTTGATGATATTTTCAATTTCTTTTTTCTCCCACCATCCTCTTCGTATTTCCTCCCTTCAGCCTTTTGAAGACCATGGATAAAAATTTACCTCTCTCTCTCCTCTTCTCATTTCATTTCCCTCCGTATCTCTGGATGAAATTTGAGCACCTCTACTGCTGCTTCCTTTACCACTTCCTGGATCTCTCGGTGGCCTGAAAGCTCCTTTACAGAACACTTGTCTCCTTCCCCTTCCTTCAGTCCCCTCCTGTATCACAAAAGCACTTATCTCATTCTCTTCCTTTGATTCCCTCTCTGCACACTGGTGTTCCTGCTCCTGATGTCATGCCCCTTTCGTTTTTTGGGCTCTGTCCCATTTCAGGATTTTCAGTTCCCTTCGGGCTTGATCCAGTTTATGTTTTAAACTCCACATTTTGCTCTCAGCTTTTTTATTATTTAAAACTTCATCTAGCCCTTTCCACTCTTGTACCACCCTTCTTTTGGCTCGCTATTCTGTCTCCTTCCCAACTCCCTTTCCCCTGCCTTATTCCCCACTCTATGAGATTCCCCTTTTTTTATAATTTTCTTAGAAATTGTTTGTTTCTACTAAGTGTAGAGTTGTGTACGTGTTTTAATGTGTGTGTTGTGTGTGGGTGTGTGTGTTGGGGGTTGGGTTTGTGTGGTGTGTGTGTGTTTTTGTGTGTGTGGTGTGTTGGTGAGGTGTGGTTTGTGTGGTGTGTGTGTGGGGTGTGTGTGTGGTGTGGGGTGTGGTTGTGTGTGTGTGTGAGCTGTGGTGTGTGTGTGTGTGGTGTGTGTTGTTGTTGGTGTGTGTGTGTGGTGTTGTGTGTGTCTGCGTGTGTATTTTCTCACCTAATTGACTCACCTAATTACGGTTGCATGTTTATTCAGTCGTCCGTGAGGTCCCCAGACCTAACTGCTTTGGGGATTAGCGGGACGGTTTTAAAAACATGGGTTGCTTCACAGTGTTTTAAAAAACTGAGGGTTAGAGTGAAGGAGGAGGTCCCTTTCTCTCCAGGAAGTTAGGGGGCTGAAGGTCCACCTCAAAAGGGCCTGGGAGAGATGTGGGGTGGTTGGAGATGGGGGAATGAGGTTTTACAGTGAAAACAGTCGTTTTCCACTGGAGGAGGTTAGGTGGGGGGGGTAGCAACGGTCCACAGTGGGGTGCACCCCACACCTGCTAAAAGTGGCATTGTTCACAGTAAGGGGAGGGCATCAGAGAAAAGGAAGTTAAATGAAGATCTAAAGGGTAGGAAATCGCTTCTCGTTCTCCAGGTGAATTACTTCAGTGGCCAGTAAAGGAAAGGGTACTACTGCCCCTCTAATAAAGGTAAGCGCATTCTTGGGGTTTGGGTTTACTCCGGTAAATATGTAACCGTGTTTTTTGTAATAGGAATAAAAGATGAAGATAGAGTGGCTTCCCTGGAGCTGGTTTTTGGGGACATTTAAACAGGCGGGGATAAATATGTCGGGTAATGGGAACAAGCCCTTATCTGTCTCGTGCTGGGGAAATGATATTGGAAGGGTAGGAGAGAAGAGCGCTAGATAAGTACAGGTCACTATAGTTTTCATAAGTCTAAGGGAGGGATCCCAATCATATTTACATTTTCCCCTAAAAGGGGGAGTAGGAAAGAAGGGTTTTGCTAGGGCAATTGGTGAAAATTTGTGGCTAACAGATACGAAAGGGAACTTAATCCCATTCATTACAACGGGAACAACTTTTTATGGCAAACATGTATTATGCAAGGGGGGGGGGTACATCCCTTTGGGCAGGGGTATGCACTTGCAGACTCGATTGAAAAGGGCCTTTTGGTGAAATCCCCAATTATTTTAAACTATGGAAGATAGAGGTAGGGGTGGTGTGGGAACAAGCAGGTTGAAAACACTGGGGTTTGAAACAGTAAAGTAAAAAAAGGCATTCAGCTAAGTTATAAAAAAAGACAAAGAAAGGTCAAAAACAAAGGGGGACAGCAGGGGCAGCCAAGGGACTAGCCCCTTTAAGGTTTACTATACTAATAGCAGAGTTTTAAAATAAGAAAAGATAGTAAGTTTAAATTTGCAAGTGCAGAAACATAGATATATTGCATAAAAGACCTGGCTCAATCTGAAAGATAGAAGATGCCCCGAATGTCACATAAAGGCTAAAAATTTTCCCATGACGGGTCAACGGGAAAGGTGGGGAGTACGATGTATTTCAAAACAATTAAATTGTTGTTGACAAGAATTAAATTAGAAGCTCCCCACTGAATCTGTTTGGGTTACGCTTCTCGAGGGCCAAAAAAACTATTTTGGGGGGTGATTTACGGGGCCCCAAATCTTGTGGGGGTTGCAGAAAAACTTCTAGGGGACGAAATTCGTAAGGCATCTACACACGAAAAATGTTGTGCAAAGGGGAGATTTTAACTATAACAGATTTACTGGAGCAATGGACAGGGAAATTTTTTGAGTCGGGTGATTTCTTATACGATCCAGGATTGTTTTTTTTTAAAAAGTTTTTTTGAAGAGCCAACTAGGGGAATAACCCCCCCTTGCTTGGTTCTTTGCAGTAGGGAAACACTAATTAATAAACTTGAGGTTAAAGATGAGCTTGGGGGGGAGTGTCACAAATCACTCGTTTTAACATATCATGGGAAATTCCCCCAATAAGGCAATCAAGTCTCCGTCCCTGATTTCCCCCTTGGGTGATTTTTACAGGACGAAAAATTACTTAGGGGGGCTGAACGGAATGACCTGACTAAGGGTAGGGAGGTGGGGGAGGGTTTCCGAATGATGCTTTCCAGGGCATAGTTCTAGCTGCTCAGTAAAATTTTGTCCCAAATAGGGAAATCAGATCAAACAAAAATGAAACCTAAATGGATAAAATAGATTTAAAATATCTGATTGGTCAAAAAAAAGGCAATATAGCAAATCAAAAAAAGGAGAGGGGAAATTTAAAATCGATATATTCATTAAAGAGAAATAAAAAAGGGAATTAAAAAGCAAAAAGAATTATGAGGTTAAAGTTGCAAGAGAATCAAAGACAAACCCCCAAAAGGATTTTTTCAGGTATACAGAAGTAAGATCGGGGACAAGATGGCCCACTAAAAAGTTCCTGGGGTCAGCTCAGACAGTATAAGGAAAATGTGTAAAGTTTTAAAACAACTTCCTTCAGTTTTACACAGGAGGATCCCAGCGATATTCAGAAATGAAAATTATGTAGAACAGGACGATAATAAACTGTGCCTATTAGGGTCAAAAGTGACATGGTCCTTAGGCAAATAGAAAATTTAAAAACCTAAAAACCCCCAGGCCCAAAACTTATGCAAGGGTTCTAAAGGAATGAAAAGGGGTTTAGCACCCCTTTGGCAAATTTTTTAAACTATCCCCAAAAATGGCAGGTGCCAAAATAAAGGGAAAGGGCAAATGTAACCCCTTTTTTTAAAAACAGGTAAGTCCTTAGCTTCGAAATAACCAAAACCAAACCTCCATGGGGGGAAAATTTATGGAATCATAATGCCGAGGCAGTTCTTTCCACCTTGAAAAGCTAAATTAATCACGAATCTAGCATGGTTTTACAAGGGGCTTTCCCTGCCTTACAAATTTTTTATTAACTTTTTTAAAAAGGTATTTAGGAGGTAGATCATGGAATGAATATGATTTGTGTATAGGGCTTCAGTAAGGGTTTTGACAGGGTCCCCCATCAGAGATATGAGGAAAAATTAAAACACATGGAATAGGGGGAGAAATTTTTTCCGGGGTAGAGGCATGGTTGACAAATGGCAGCAGAAGGTTTGCATAAAAGGGAAAACAGGTGGGAAGGTCACGAGCGGGGTTTTCCAAAGGGCGTTTTTGGGCCCCCCCGCTGTTCCAATCTACATAAAAAGACTAGTGAGGGCAAAAGAGCGACATCGGCAATTTGCCCATACACCAAAAAAGGGCCGTCGAATTATTTTACGAGGGAAATTTGACACTCCCGGAAGATTTAATAGACTTATGCATGGCGGAGAATGGGAGATGCAGTTTAATATAGAAAATCAAAGTTTTAAAAGTTGGGGCAGGGCAATAAAAACCCTGCCACATATAAAAATAAAAAAAAGTAGATCTTTAAAATTACGGATTGCGAAAAAGATTTAGGGTTCTGGTTTTGCAGTAATCAAACCCAAAACAACAGGCAAAAATGTTCGCAATAAGTAATAGAATCCTTGGCTTCATATCAAGAAGCATAAATAATAGGAGTCCTCAGGTTGTTCTTCAACTCTATACATCCTTGGTTAGGCCTCATTTAGATTATGCTGCACAGTTTTTGGTCACCGTATTACAGAATGGATATAAATTCTCTGGAAAATGTACAAAGAGGATGACAAAGATGATCCCATGTATCAGAAACCTTCCCTATGAGGATAGACTAAGGGCCCTGAAACTGCACTCTCTAGAAAGACGTAGAATTAGGGGGATATGATTGAGGTGTATAAGTGGAAGACAGGAATAAATAAAGGGGATGTAAATAGTGTGCTGAAAATATCTAGCCTAGACAGGACTCGCAGCAATGGTTTTAAGTTGGAAAAATTCAGATCAGGAAGGATATAGGAAAGTACTGGTTTGGTAATAGAGTTGTGGATGAGTGGAACAAACTCCCAAGTACCGTTATAGAGGCCAGAACGTTGTGTTGGCTTTAAAAATAGGTTGGATAAATACATGAGTAGATGTGGGTGGGTGTGAGTTAGACCTGATAGCTTGTGCTAACAGGTCGGTTGCCGTGTTCCTCCCTTAAGTCAATGTGACCTGACCTGTCTAGGTTGGGTGCATTGGCTTAAGCCGGTAGGAGACTTGGACCTGCCTCGCATGGGCCAGTAGGCCTTCTGCAGTGTTCCTTCGTTCTTATGTTCTTATGACTCAGCGCCTGGCCCCGCCTCTTCACTGATCGCTACTAGGTTCTCTCTCTCTCTGCTTCCTGAGCTTTGTCATACCTCTTCTTAAAGCTATGTATGGTTCTTGCCGCCACTACTTCACTTGCTAGGCTATTCCACTTCCTGACGACTCTATGACTAAAGAAATACTTCCTAACATCTCAGTGACTCCTCTGAGTCTTCAGCTTCCAATTGTGACCCTTTGTTTCTGTGTCCCCTCTCTGGAACATCCTGTCTCTGTCCACTTTATCTATTCCACGCAGTATTTTGTATGTCGTTATCATGTCTCCCCTGAGACATGATAACGACATACCCCTGAGCTCCGGAACTAGCCTTGTTGCAAACTTTTGTACTTTCTCTCATTTCTTGACGTGCTTGACCAGGTGTGGGTTCCAAACTGGTGCTGCATACTCCAGTATGGGCCTGACGTACACAGTGTACAGTGTATTGAATGATTCCTTACTAAGGTATCGGAACCCTATTCTCAGGTTTGCCAGGCGCCCATATGCTACAGCAGTTATCTGGTTTATGTGTGCCTCCGGAGACGTGCTCGGTGTTATGGTCACCCCAAGATCTTTCTCCTTGAGTGAGGTTTGCAGTCTTTGTCCACCTAACCTATACTCTGTCTGCAGTCTTCTTTACCCTTCCCCAGTCTTCAAGACTTAACATTTGGCAGTGTTGAATTCAAGAAGCCAGTTGCTGGATCACGTGTTCAGCCTGTCCAGGTCTCTTTGTACTCCTGCCTGATCCACATCTGATTTAATTCTTCTCATTAACTTCACATCATTTGCGAACAGGGACACTTCAAAGTCCATCCCTTCCATCATGTCATTCACATATATCAAAAATAGCAGTGGTCCTAGGACTGACCCCGGTGGGACCCCGCTCGTCACAGGCGCCCACTTTGATACCTCATCACGTACCATGACTCGTTGTTGCCTCCCTGCCATGTATTCTCTGATCCATTGCAGTGCCCTTCATGTTATACGCGCCTGATCCTCCAACTTCTGCACTAATCTCTTGTGAGGAACTGTGTCGAAGGCCTTCCTGCACTCCGGGAAAATTCAATCAACCCACCCTTCTCTCTCGTGTCTTCTGTTACCTTGTCATAAAACTCCAGAAGGTTTGTGACACAGGATTTACCTTCCTTGAATCCGTGCTGGTTGTCGTTTATGTGTGTGTGTGAATAAATAACTAAATAACAAAAAGGCACAATACCGTGACTGGAACGATACACAAATAACCCGCACATAAAAGAGAGAAGCTTACGACGACGTTTCGGTCCGACTTGGACCATTGACAAAGTCACACTAACAGAGGTGGAGCAGGACGGCTTATATAGCCTATATATAGCCGTCCTGCTCCACCTCTGTTAGTGTGACTTTGTCAATGGTCCAAGTCGGACCGAAACGTCGTCGTAAGCTTCTCTCTTTTATGTGCGGGTTATTTGTGTATTGTGTGTGTGTGTGTGTGTGTGTGTGTGTGTGTGTGTGTGTGTGTGTGTTTGTGTGAGTGTGAGTGTGAATGCTCACCTACTTGTAATAACCTACTTGTGGTTGCAGGAATCGAGTCGTAGCTCCTGGCCCCGGCCCTCTTCGCTCGTCGGTAATAGGTCCACTCTCTCCCTGCTCCAAGACAATTATCGTACCTCTTCTTAAAGCTGTATATGGATCCTGCCTCCACTACATCTCTCACAAGATTGTTTTACTTACTGACAACTGTGTGACTAAAGAAATTCTTTCTAACATCCCTGTGACTCATCTGAGTTTTCAACTTCCAGCTGTGATCACTTGTTGCTGTGTCTCATCTCTGAAACATTCTCTCTCTATCCACCTTCTCCATTCCTCTCAGAATTTTATATGTAGTTGTCCTCCAGTATCGTCAGATTGATTTCCCTTCACCTCTCCTCGTAGGACATAACCCTAAGCTCCAGGACTATTCTCGTTGAAAACCTTAGCAATTTCTTTAATTTCTTAACGTGCTTGACCGGGTGTGGGTTCCATACTCGTGTCTCATACTCCAATGTAAGCCTGATGCATATAATGTGTCTTAATGACTTCTTACTCAGGTGTCGAAATGCTATTCATAGGTTTGCTAGGCCCCCATATGCTGAAGCATTTATTTGATTAATGTACACTTTAAAATAGGTGCTCGGTATGATACTCGCCTCATAATCCTTTTCCTAGGGTGAAGTTTGCAGCCGTTGGTCCTCTAAACGTGTTACTCCGTTTCCTCCTTTCTTTTACTCTCCCTAATCTTCATGACTTTGCTTTTGGTACGGTTAAACATCAGGAGTCAATGTTGGACGAGGATTGCAGCCTGTCCAGATTTCTTTGTTATTCTACATTATGCTCATCCCCTTGAATTCTCTGTCATGTCACTCCACTTATACCAGAAACAATTCTGGCCCTAGGCCCTTGTAAACCCCGCTGGTCACATTGTTTCTTTCCTGTCAGTTATTCCCTGATCCACTGCAGTGTCTTTCCTGTTATTCCTGCCTGCTTCTCGCGCTTTTTCACTAATCTCTTGTGCGGAAATGTGTCGAAAGTCTTCTCACAGTCCAAGAAAATGCAGTCTTCCCACCCCTCCCTCTCCTGTCTTACTTCTGTTACCTTGTCGAAAAACTCCAGAAGGTTTGTGACAAATGATTTTCCTCCCTGAAACCGTGTTGTTTACAATATATAAGCTAATTTCTTTTTATATATGCTCCTCAACTCCTCCTTCCTTCCTCAGCCTGATTTCCTGGTCTTTGACTGTTGTTTTAAGAACATAAGAAAGAAGGAACACTGCAACAGACCTACTGACCTATACGGAGCAGGTCCATGTCCCCCCCGGATTAGATCAATGACCCACCCAGTCGATCATCCCACTCAAGGATGGAGCACTCCCCCAGACCAGCACACAAGCTAGTCAGGTCCAACCACACCCCCCCAAAACCCTACTCAGTATTTACCTAACCAAAATTTTTAAAACTACACAACGTTTTAGCCCAATAATTACTCGGGAGTTTGTTCCACTCATCCACAACCATTACCAAACCAGTGCTTTCCTATATCATTTCAAATCTGAATTTTTCCCAATTTAAAAACCATTGCTGCGAGTCCGTTTAGCGGGAAATTTTCAGCACACTTTTTTACACCCCTTTTTTATTCCTGTTTTCCTTTTATACACCTCGATCATATCCCCTCTAATTCTACCCCCTTTCGAGAGAGTGAGATTCAGGGCCTCGTCTACCCTCTTGGGGAATTTTTTCCCTACTGGAGGGCTGAAAAAACAGCGGGGGGTGAAATTTGGCTTTCGATGCTATGTCTTCCTTTTTTCCTGCGGGGCCTCTCTCCATTTCCAGTATATTCGTTTCGGTCCTGGGTTAGTCTCCTTATTTTCCTGAGCCCTTTTGTTGTCTATCCCTTTTCAATGCTCTAGTGCGTTAGTTTGGGGCCCCTTTTTTTTCCCTGCATCTCGGTGACCCAAGGGGCTCGTTTGGTTTTCCCCAATATTTCTGTTCCTTTGTAAAAACGAATTTATCACTGCCCCCTCACTTTCTGGTCGCTTTATCCATCACGTTTGATTGTACTCCCCTAGTTGTGGAGCGGGGGTCGATCACAGCCCCTGGCCCCGCCTCTTCACTGGCCCGCAAAAGGGGGCACTCTTCCTGCTGCAAGACCCTTATCAACCTCTTCTTAAAGTAGTAGGGATTTGCCCCCATACTCACTTCTCGACTTTTCCATTTCCTGACAACCTGGATGACGAAATATTTTCCTAACATCACTTTGTTTCAACTAATCTTCAACTTTCAACTGTGACCCCCTTGCTACTATTCCCCATTCTGGAACATCTGTCCTGTCCACCTTGTCGATTCCCTCAGGTTTTATAGTCTTATCATATCCCTCTTCTCCCCCTTCCTCCAATATCTCAGTCGATTTCCCCTTAATCCTCCTCGTACGACTCCCTTTTTTTTGCTAAAACTAGTCTAATTTCCTTACGTGCTTACAGGTGTGGGTTCCAAACTTGCACTATACTCCAATGTAGTCCAAAAGTACACGAATACAGGGTCCTGAAAGAATTTCCCTAATGAACTCGAACTATTCTTAAGTAATAGGCGGGGGTATGTTGCAGCATTTTTTGGTTGATGTGCGCCTCAGGAGATGTGCCCGGGGTTATACTCCCCAAGATCCTTTTCCTTGAGTGGGTTTTTAATCTTGGCCCCCTAGACGTACTCGATCTACAGTTTTCTTTGCCCTTTTCCCCCCCAAACTTTGGTTAAACTCCAGGAGCCATTTCTAGACGAGGCCCGCAGCCTACCAGACCCTTTTTTATTCTTGTATTCTCATAACCCTTCACATATCTGCAAAGGGGGCCTTTTGATCTATTCCTCCCGTCATTTCATTCACAAATACCAAAACAGCACAGTCCTAGACTGACCCCTGTGGAGCCCTGCTCGCACAGGCGCCCACTCTGACACCTCGCCCATACCATGACTCGCTGTTGTCTTCCTAAAAGGTATTTCCCCGATCCATTCGTGCCCTTTCCTGTTATTCCTCCTGGTCCTCCAGTTTTGCACAATCCTTTGGGTTTTGCCAAACCCTTTTTAGCAGTAATTTTGTGTTGTTTATTTTAGTTTTTTTGACCTAATCACCTGCTGCCCCCTCAGTAGTTTTGCGTCGGCCAATACGTAAGACCCAAACTTTCCCCTGAACTTTTTTGCCCCACTAAATGTTTAAATGATCTTATATGATATTCAGCTCTCCAAATAGGATTTGTGACCCCCAGCTACCAGTGATGCAGGGGCCAAACGCTATACACACAACATGCAACCCCAAAATGGTGATTTTGTACATCACGTCTGGTGAGGGGTTCATCGGGATCCTGCCTCGTTGAGGCTAATTTAAGATTCTCGTTATATCACTCCTGAGGGCCCGGTTCCCTTCTGTTTTTTCTCTTCTATTCACATTTAACCCGGTTCTATGCACTCTAGGTTTGCACATGCTACCCGTGGAACAATTTAAACTTATTATCCACACTTGTTTCAGGCATACATCAAGTCCCGAGATTACGCATATTTTCCCCCTTTGATTTTTTTTCTTTTCTTTCCCCCTCACTTTATGATTGTTTTATTATTCACTAACTCATCGATCCTTATCTCTTATCTCACTGGCTTGGGTCACAATTGCTCTGTTTGAATTTGAAGTTACTGGCTTTGGCAACACCACCGACACCAGACACTCGGCCGCCAGCCTCTCTCTCTCCTGCCACTGATCCCGCTCCAAATTGTTTATATAAATTATAGTCCTCACCTCCCTTTCCTGATTTAGGGCAGCTTGTAATTCACTACTTGGGTTGTTCATGACACTGACAGCTTTCGCGATCCTTGTAATGACCTTGGTGAGTCATAAACCACTAAAGATTCACGAGCAGTATGTGATGCTGTTACTCCCGCCGGGTGTTTGTGTGTGGTGGTGTGTGTTGTGTGTTGTGTGTGTACTCATCTATTTGTACTCACCTATTTGTGGTTGCAGGGGTCGAGTCATAGCTCCTGGCCCGCCTCTTCTCTGATTGCTACTAGGTCCTCTCTCTCCCTGCCCCATGAGCTTTATCATACCTCGCCTTAAAACTATGTATGGTTTCCCGCCTCCACTACGATCACTTTCTAGGCTATTCCACGGTCTGACTACTCTATGATTGAAGAAATACTTCCTAACATCCCTTTGATTCATCTGAGTCTTCAACTTCCAATTGTGACCTCTTGTGTCTGTGTCCCATCTCTGAACATCCTGTCTTTGTCCACCTTGTCTATTCCGCGCAGTATTTTATATGTCTTTATCATGTCTCCCCTGACCCTCCTGTCCTCCGTGCCGTCAGGCCGATTTCCCTCAACCATTTCTTCGTAGGACAATCCCCGTAGCTCTGGGACTAGCCTTGTTGCAAACCTTTGCACTTTCTCTAATTTCTGACGTGCTTGACTAGGTGTGGATTCCAAACTGGTGCTGCATACTCCAGTATGGGCCTGACGTAAATGGTATAACAGTGTCTTGAACGAATCCTTACTGAGGTATCGGAACGCTATCCATAGGTTTGCCAGGCGCCCGTATGCTGCAGCAGTTATCTGATTGATGTGCGCCTCAGGAGATATGCTCGGTGTTATACTCACCCCCAGATCTTTTTCCTTGAGTGAGGTTTGCAGTCTTTGGCCATCTAAACTATATTGTGTCTGCGGTCTTCTTTACCCTTCCCCAATCTTCATGATCTTTCATTTGGCAGGGTTAAACTCAAGGAGCTAGTTGCTGGACCAGGCTGTAGCCTGTTCAGGTCTCTTTGTAGTCCTGCCTGATCCTCATCCGATTTGATTTCTTCTCATTAACTTCACATCATCTGCAAACAAGGACACTTCTGAGTCTATCCCTTCCGTTATGTCGTTCACATAAACCAAGAACAGCACAGGTCCTAGACTGACCCCTGTGGAACCCCGCTTGTCACAAGCGCCCACTCTGACACCTCGTCACGTACCATGACTCGTTGTTGCCTCCCTGTCAGGTATTCTCTGATCCATTGCAGTGTCTTTCTGTTATGTGTGCCTGATCCTCTAGCTTTTGCAGTAACCTCTTGTGAGGAACTGTGTCGAAGGCCTTCTTGCAGTCCAAAAAAATGCAGTCGATCCACCCCTCTCTCTCTTGTCTTACTTCTGTCATCTGTCATAAAACTCTAGTAAAGGGGGGTT
>NC_069491.1:20959906-21008859 GCF_026875155.1 Cherax quadricarinatus
CCTTGGCCCCCCATGTATTCTCGATCCATTGCAGTGCCCTTCATTTATACGCGCCTGACCCCCAAATTTCTCACAATCTCTTGGGGGAACTGTGTCAAAAGGCCTTCCTGCACCCCGGGGAAAATTTTCAATAAAACCCACCCTTCCTCTCGTGTCTTCTTTTTACCTTTCAAAAAACTCCAAAAGGTTTGTGACACAGATTTACCTTCCTTGAATCCGTGCTGGTTGTCGTTTATTTTGTGTGAATAAATAACTAAATAAAAAAAAGGGCACAATACCGTGACGGAACGTTTACCCCAAATAACCCGCACATAAAGAGAACTTATCACTTTCGGTCCGACTTGGACCATTGACAAAGTCACACTAACAGAGGTGGAGACAGGACGGCTATATATAGCCTAATTTAGCCGTCCTGCTCCACCTCTGTTTAGTCGTGACTTTGTCAATGGTCCAAGTCGACCGAAACGTCGTCGTAAAGCTTCCTCTCTTATGTGCGGTTTTGTGTTATTGTGTGTGTGTGTGTGTGTGTGTGTGTGTGTGTGTGTGTGTGTGTGTTGTTGTGTGAGTGTGAGTGTGAATGCTCACCTACTTGTAATAACCTACTTGTGGTTGCAGGAATCGAGTCGTAGCTCCTGGCCCCGGCCTCTTCGCTCGTCGGTAATAGGTCCACTCTCTCCCTGCTCCAAGACAATTATCGTACCTCTTCTTAAAGCTGTATATGGATCCTGCCTCCACTATATCACTCACAAGATTGTTTTACTTACTGACAACTGTGTGACTAAAGAAATTCTTTCTAACATCCCTGTGACTCATCTGAGTTTTCAACTTCCAGCTGTGATCACTTGTTGCTGTGTCTCATCTCTGAAACATTCTCTCTCTATCCACCTTCTCCATTCCTCTCAGAATTTTATATGTAGTTGTCCTCCAGTATCGTCAGATTGATTTCCCTTCACCTCTCCTCGTAGGACATAACCCTAAGCTCCAGGACTATTCTCGTTGAAAACCTTAGCAATTTCTTTAATTTCTTAACGTGCTTGACCGGGTGTGGGTTCCATACTCGTGTCTCATACTCCAATGTAAGCCTGATGCATATAATGTGTCTTAATGACTTCTTACTCAGGTGTCGAAATGCTATTCATAGGTTTGCTAGGCCCCCATATGCTGAAGCATTTATTTGATTAATGTACACTTTAAAATAGGTGCTCGGTATGATACTCGCCTCATAATCCTTTTCCTAGGGTGAAGTTTGCAGCCGTTGGTCCTCTAACGTGTACTCCGTTTCCTCCTTTCTTTTACTCTCCCTAATCTTCATGACTTTGCTTTTGGTACGGTTAAACATCAGGAGTCAATGTTGGACGAGGATTGCAGCCTGTCCAGATTTCTTTGTTATTCTACATTATGCTCATCCCCTTGAATTCTCTGTCATGTCACTCCACTTATACCAGAAACAATTCTGGCCCTAGGCCCTTGTAAACCCCGCTGGTCACATTGTTTCTTTCCTGTCAGTTATTCCCTGATCCACTGCAGTGTCTTTCCTGTTATTCCTGCCTGCTTCTCGCGCTTTTTCACTAATCTCTTGTGCGGAAATGTGTCGAAAGTCTTCTCACAGTCCAAGAAAATGCAGTCTTCCCACCCCTCCCTCTCCTGTCTTACTTCTGTTACTTGTCGAAAAACTCCAGAAGGTTTGTGACAAATGATTTTCCTCCCTGAAACCGTGTTGTTTACAATATATAAGCTAATTTCTTTTTATATATGCTCCTCAACTCCTCCTTCCTTCCTCAGCCTGATTTCCTGGTCTTTGACTGTTGTTTTAAGAACATAAGAAAGAAGGAACACTGCAACAGACCTACTGACCTATACGGAGCAGGTCCATGTCCCCCCCGGATTAGATCAATGACCCACCCAGTCTGATCATCTCCACTCAAGGATGGAGCACTGCCCCAGACCCAGCAGCACAAGCTAGTCAGGTCCTACTCACACCCACCCACACCTACTCATGTATTTACCTAACCTATTTTTAAAACTACACAACGTTTTAGCCTCAATAACTGTACTCGGGAGTTTTGTTCCACTCATCCAAACCTCTATTACCAAACCAGTCTTTCCAATCTCTTTCGAATCTAAATTTTTCCAACTTGAAACCATTGCTGCGAGTCCGTCTAGCTTAAATTTTTTGCAACTATTTACACCCTTTATTTATTCTTTTTTCCTTTATACACCTCGATTCCCCCTAATTCTAGGCCTTCGAGAGAGTAGATTTCAGGGCACTCAGTCTATCCTCTTAGGAAGTTTTCCTACTGAGATGGCTTGTACAACAGCTTAAGGTAAATTTGGCTTTGATGCTATGTCATCTCTTTCCTGCTGGGCTCTCCTCGCATTTCCACATATTCGTTTCTCTCTTTTAGTCTCCTTATTTCCTGATCCTTTTACCTATTTGTCCTTTTCATCCTAGCCAGCTAGTCCTCTCTGCTCTCGGTGAGCCAAGGCTCGTTGTAGGTATTCCCCAATATTTCTGTTACCTTTGTACACGAACTTATCATCCTGCCTACCTTGCACTCTTCTGGTCGCTTCATCTCCGTTTGAGTGTACTCACCTAGTTTGGAAGCAGGGGTCCTCACAGCTCCTGGCCCCTCTTCACGGCCCCTACAAGTTCACACTTCCTTCTCAAGCTTATCAACCTCTTCTTAAAGCTAGTATGCATTCGCCTCCACTACTCCTCTCGACTATTCACTTCCTGACAACTTGAACTGACGAAATACTTCCTAACATCACTTTGATCAACGAATCTTCACTTTCAACTGTGACTCCTTGCTACTATTCCCCATCTCGACTCATCTGTTTCCACCTTATTTGATTCCTCTGTTTTATAGTCGTTATCATATCCCGTCTTCCTCCCTCCTCCAATATCGTTCACTATCATTTCCCCTTAATCTCTCCTCGTACACATGCTTTTTTGCTCTGAACTATCTATTCTTAGTCTTATTAGGTGTGGGTTCCAAACTTGCACTGCATACTCCAATGTATCCAAATACACAATACTGATCCTGAAGAATTCCAAATGAACTGTCAGAAATGCTATTCTTAATGATAGTCGGAGTTTGTTGTGCATGCATTATTTGTTTATGCGCCTCAGGAGGGCCCGTGTTATACTACACCCAATCCTTTTCCTTGACGTGAGGTGTAATCTCTGCCCCCTAGACGTACTCGATCTACAGTATTTTTCTTTCCTCCCAATCTATTGGTTAAACTCCAGGAGCCAGTTCTAGACGAGCCTGCAGCCTACCAACCCTTTATTCCATTGTAGTTCCATCCACAACTTCACATACCTTTCCAAACATACATGAGTCTATTCACCCGTCATTTCATTCACAAATACCAAAAACAGGTCCTAGGATGACCCCTGGGAACCCCGCTCGCAAAGCCCCACTCTGACAACCTTTTTCCACTTACTACTCGCTGTTGTCTTCCTGACAGTATTCCTGATCCATTGCAGTCTTCCCTGTTATTCCTGCCTGGTCCTCCAGCTTTGCACTAATCCTCTTTCTACACCCTTTTTTAGCAGCTAATTAGTGTATGTTTATTTGAGTTTTTTCTGACCACAATCACCTGCGTGCCCACTCAGTAGTTTGTCGTCGCCAATACGTAATGACCAACTTTTCCTGCTGAACTTTCGTCATAAAAAGTCATGATCTTGTATATGATATTCAGCTCTCCAAATAGGATTTGTAACCCCCAGCTACCAGTGATGCAGGGCCAATCGCTATACCACAACATTTTCAACCCCAAAATGGTGATTGTACATCACTCCTGGCTTGAGGTTCATCTGTATCCATGCCTCAGTTGAGGCTAATAAAGATTCTCGTTATACTGCACTCCTGACGCCCTCGGTTCCCTTCTGTTTTCTTCTCTTCTTATTCACATTAAAACCGTGCAATATAGCACTCCTAGGTTGCACTATGCTACCAGTGAACAATTTAAATCTTATTATCCACACTAGTTTCAGGCATACATCAATGTTCCCGAGATTACTGCATATTTCTCCCTTTGATTTTTTTCTTTTCTTTCCCCCTCACATTTATGATTGATTTATATTCACTAACTCATCGATCCTTATCTCTTTCTCACTGCTTCATCAATTGCTCCTTTTGAATTTGAAGTTACTGGCTTGTGCAACACACGACACCACCACATCGGCCCCTCTCTCTCTCCTGCCACTGATCCCGCTCCAATGTTTTATAAAATTAAGCCTCACGTACCCTTTCCTGATATTAGGGCACTTGTAATTCACACTTGGGTTTCACATTGCACTGACATTGCTTTACTCATCCTTGTAACTGACCTTGTAGTCATTACACTAAAATTCACGTCATATGCTTCGTTCTGTTACTTACTTCCCGGTGTGTCTGATGAAGTTGATTGTGTAGTGTGTGTGTGTGTAGTACTCAAGTCTAAGTTTTTACTCACACTCATTTGATTTTGCAGTTGGCTCGATCAATCAGCTCCTGTCACCCCTTTCTCTAGATTGCATAGTACCTCTTCTACCCCTGTCCCAAGAGCTTATCAAACCCTCCCATTAAACATTACTGGTATCCCCCTCCCCACTAAACGTCCACTTTCAGCATTCAAGCGCCCTCTAGACTACCTACTCATTGAAGCCAAATCACTTCCACACCCTTGATTCATCATTAGCTCTTCAACGATCCAATTGGACCTCTGTTCTATGGTCCCATCTCTGGACATCCTGTCATTAGTCCACCAATTTGCTTTCCGGCATGACATCCTCTCCTTCTATTACGTTTCGGTTTGGCCTCCCCTTCTCTTACCGGTCTTTTTTTTTTTTTTTTTTTTTTTTTTTTTTTTTTTTTTGGGGCTTTTTTTGGCCCCGCCCCCCCCCCTTGCCTGGGGGTTTTCCCCCCTTTTCGGGCTCATATCAACTTTTCTCCCTTCTACCTCTTTACAAAATTTTTACCAATCGCCCTCTTCCCTCCTGCACCCATTTCCTGAAACCCACAAATTCTGCTGAACACCAAACACAAATTTTTTAACCTACCCATACCTCTTCGACCCCATTGCCTATGCTTCATTAGCCCATCTATCCTCCAATAGCTGTTTAATCTTACCCTAACTGCCTCCTCTTTTAGTTATATAAACCTTTCACCTCTCTCTTCCCTGATGCTTCTATTCTCCTTGTATCCCATCTACCTTTTACTCTCAGTGTAGCTACAACTAGAAAGTGATTGATATATCTGTGGCCCCTCTATAAACATGTACATCCTGAAGTCTACTCAACAGTCTTTTATCTACCAATACATAATCCAACAAACTACTGTCATTTCGCCCTACATCATATCGTGTATACTTATTTATCCTCTTTTTCTTAAAATATGTATTACCTATAACTAAACCCCTTTCTATACAAAGTTCAATCAAAGGGCTCCCATTATCATTTACACCTGGCACCCCAAACTTACCTACCACACCCTCTCTAAAAGTTTCTCCTACTTTAGCATTCAAGTCCCCTACCACAATTACTCTCTCACTTGGTTCAAAGGCTCCTATCAGGCTCCTATCAGGCTCGATCATATCCCCTCTAATTCTACGCCTTTCGAGAGAGTGCAGATTCAGGGCCCTCAGTCTATCCTCATAGGGAAGTTTTCCTACTGAGATGGCTGTACAACAGCTGAGGGTGAAATTTGGCTTTCGATGCTATGTCATTCTCATTTTCCTGCTGGGCCTCTCTCCATTTCCACGTATATTCGTTTCTGGCTCCTCGGTTAGTCTCCTTATTTTCCTGAGTCCTTTGTTGTCTATACCTTTTCAATGCTCTAGTGCGTCTAGCTGTGGCCTCTCTGCATCTTCGGGTGAGCCAAGGGCTCGTTGTGGTATTCCCAATATTTCTGTTACCTTTGTATACGAACTTATCATCTGCCTCCCAGCACTTTCTGGTCGCGTTATCCATCACGTTTGAGTGTACTCACCTAGTTGTGGATGCAGGGGTCGAGTCACAGCTCCTGGCCCCGCCTCTTCACTGGCCGCTACAAGGTCACTCTTCCTGCTGCAAGAGCCTTATCATACCTCTTCTTAAAGCTATGTATGGATTCTGCCTCCACTACATCACTTCTCAGACTATTCCACTTCCTGACAACTCTGTGACTGACGAAATACTTCCTAACATCACTTTGATTCATCTGAATCTTCAACTTTCAACTGTGACCCCTTGCTACTATTCCCCATCTCTGGAACATCCTGTCTCTGTCCACCTTGTCGATTCCTCTCAGTGTTTTATATGTCGTTATCATATCCCCTCTATCTCTCCCGTCCTCCAATATCGTCAGGTCGATTTCCCTTAATCTCTCCTCGTACGACATGCCTTTTTGCTCTGAAACTAGTCTAATTTCCTTACGTGCTTATCTAGGTGTGGGTTCCAAACTTGCACTGCATACTCCAATGTAGTCCAAACGTACACGAAGTACAGGGTCCTGAAGAATTCCATAATGAGACGTCAGAATGCTATTCTTAAGTAGATAGGCGGACGTATGTTGCAGCAGTTATTTGGTTGATGTGCGCCTCAGGAGATGTGCCCGGTGTTATACTCACACCAAGATCCTTTTCCTTGAGTGAGGTTTGTAATCTCTGGCCCCCTAGACTGTACTCGATCTACAGTTTTCTTTGCCTTTCCCCAATCTTTGGGTTAAACTCCAGGAGCCAGTTTCTAGACGAGGCCTGCAGCCTATCCAGATCCCTTTGTAGTTCTTTGTAGTTCTCATCAACTTCACATCATCTGCAGACAGGGACACTTCTGAGTCTATTCCTCCCGTCATTTCATTCACAAATACCAGAAACAGCACAGGTCCTAGGACTGACCCCTGTGGAGCCCTGCTCGTCACAGGCGCCCACTCTGACACCTCGCCACATACCATGACTCGCTGTTGTCTTCCTGACAGGTATTCCATGATCCATTGCAGTGCCTTCCCTGTTATTCCTGCCTGGTCCTCCAGCTTTTGCACTAATCTCTTTGTTCTGCTCACACCCTTATTTAGCAGCTAAGTTAGTGTATGTTTATTGAGTTTTGTCTGACCTAATCACCTGCGTGCCCACTCAGTAGTTTGTGCGTCGGCCAATACGTAATGACCCAAACTTTCCTGCTGAACTTTTCGTCCTTACTAAATGTTAAATGATCTGTATATGATATTCAGCTCTCCAGAATAGGATTTGTGACCCCCAGCTACCAGTGATGCAGGGCCAATCGCTATACACACAACATGCAACCCCAAAATGGTGATTTGTACATCACGTCTGGCTGAGGTGTCATCTGGGATCCTGCCTCTGTTGAGGCTATATGATGATTCTCGTTGATACTGCACTCCTGACGCCCTGGTTCCTCTTCTGTTTTTCTTCTCTTCTATTCACATTAACCGTGCTTCATATAGCACTCTAGGTTTGCACTATGCTACCAGTGGAACAATTTAAACTTATTATCCACACTTGTTTCAGGCATACATCAGAGTCCCGAGATTACTGCATATTTTCCCTTTGATTTTTTTTCTTTTCTTTCCCCCTCACTTTATGATTGTTTTATTATTCACTAACTCATCGATCCTTATCTCTTATCTCACTGGCTTGGGTCACAATTGCTCTGTTTGAATTTGAAGTTACTGGCTTGTGGCAACACCACCGACACCAGACACTCGGCCGCCAGCCTCTCTCTCCTGCCACTGATCCCGCTCCAAATTGTTTTATATAAATTATAGTCCTCACCTCCCTTTCCTGATTTAGGGCAGCTTGTAATTCACTACTTGGGTTGTTCAATGACACTGACAGCTTTCGCGATCCTTGTAATGACCTTGGTGAGTCATAAACCACTAAAGATTCACGAGCACTATGTGATGCTGTTACTCCCGCCGGTGTGTGTGTGTGTGTGTGTGTGTGTGTGTACTCATCTATTTGTACTCACCTATTTGTGGTTGCAGGGGTCGAGTCATAGCTCCTGGCCTCGCCTCTTCTCTGATTGCTACTAGGTCCTCTCTCTCCCTGCCCCATGAGCTTTATCATACCTCGCCTTAAAACTATGTATGGTTCCCGCCTCCACTACATCACTTTCTAGGCTATTCCACGGTCTGACTACTCTATGATTGAAGAAATACTTCCTAACATCCCTTTGATTCATCTGAGTCTTCAACTTCCAATTGTGACCTCTTGTGTCTGTGTCCCCTCTCTAGAACATCCTGTCTTTGTCCACCTTGTCTATTCCGCGCAGTATTTTATATGTCTTTATCATGTCTCCCCTGACCCTCCTGTCCTCCAGTGCCGTCAGGCCGATTTCCCTCAACCTTTCTTCGTAGGACAATCCCCGTAGCTCTGGGACTAGCCTTGTTGCAAACCTTTGCACTTTCTCTAATTTCTTGACGTGCTTGACTAGGTGTGGATTCCAAACTGGTGCTGCATACTCCAGTATGGGCCTGACGTAAATGGTATACAGAGCCTTGAACGAATCCTTACTGAGGTATCGGAACGCTATCCGTAGGTTTGCCAGGCGCCAGTATGCTGCAGCAGTTATCTGACTGATGTGCGCCTCAGGAGATATGCTCGGTGTTATACTCACCCCCAGATCTTTTTCCTTGAGTGAGGTTTGCAGTCTTTGGCCATCTAAACTATATTGTGTCTGCGGTCTTCTTTGCCCTTCCCCAATCTTCATGATTTTTCCTTTGGCAGGGTTAAACTCAAGGAGCTAGTTGCTGGACCAGGCTTGTAGCCTGTCCAGGTCTCTTTGTAGTCCTGCCTGATCCTCATCCGATTTGATTCTTCTCATTAACTTCACATCATCTGCAAACAAGGACACTTCTGAGTCTATCCCTTCCGTTATGTCGTTCACATATACCAAGAACAGCACAGGTCCTAGGACTGACCCCTGTGGAACCCCGCTTGTCACAAGCGCCCACTCTGACACCT
Organism: Cherax quadricarinatus; assembly: GCF_026875155.1. Taxonomy (NCBI): domain Eukaryota; kingdom Metazoa; phylum Arthropoda; class Malacostraca; order Decapoda; family Parastacidae; genus Cherax; species Cherax quadricarinatus. The sequence goes on from NC_069491.1 coordinate 20,968,856, forward strand.
CGTCACGTACCATGACTCGTTGTTGCCTCCCTGTCAGGTATTCTCTGATCCATTGCAGTGCCTTTCCTGTTATGTGTGCCTGATCCTCTAGCTTTTGCAGTAACCTCTTGTGAGGAACTGTGTCGAAGGCCTTCTTGCAGTCCAAAAAAATGCAGTCGATCCACCCCTCTCTCTCTTGTCTTACTTCTGTCATCTTGTCATAAAACTCTAGTAGGTTTGTGACACAGGATTTTCCTTCCCTGAAACCGTGCTGGTTGTCAATTATACACTTATTTCTTTCCAGGTGCTCCATCACTCTCCTCCTGATGATCTTCTCCATGACCTTGCATACTATACACGTTAGTGATACAGGTCTGTAGTTTAGTGCCTCATGTCTGTCTCCCTTTTAAAAAATTGGGACTACATTTGCCATCTTCCATACCTCAGGGAGTTGCCCAGTTTCAAATGATGTGTTGAAGATCTTTGTTAATGGCACACACAATATCTCTGCTCCCTCTTTAAGGACCCACGGAGAGGTGTTGTCTGGTCCCACCGCCTTTGAGGTGTCAAGTTCGCATAGGAGCTTCTTCACTTCCTCCTTGGTTATGTGTACCTCATCCAGCACTTGCTGGTGTACCCCCCTGTTCTGATTTCCTGGAGTCCTACTGGTTTCCACTGTAAATACTTCTTTAAATCTCGTGTTGAGCTCCTGACATACCTCTCGGTCGTTTCTTGTGAATTCCCCATCACCCTTCCTCAGTCTGATTACCTGGTCCTTGACTGTTGTTTTCCTCCTGATGTGGCTGTACAACAGCTTCGGGTCAGTCTTGACTTTCGATGCTATGTCATTTTCATATTGTCGCTGAGCCTCCCTTCTTATCTGTGCATATTCGTTTCTGGCTCTTCGGCTAATCTCTTTATTTTCCTGAGTTCTGTCTTCTGTACCTTTTCCATTCTCTAGTACACCTAGTTTTTGCCTCCCTACACCTTTGGGGGAACCAAGGACTCGTTCTGTTCTTCCCATTATTTCTGTTTTCCTTGGGAACAAACTTCTCCTCTGCCTCCTTGCATTTTGTTGCCACATAGTCCATCATTTCTTGTACTGGTTTTCCTGTCAGTTCCCTCTCCCACTGAATGTTTTGAAGGAAGTTCCTCATGCCTGAGTAGTTCCCCCTTTTGTAGTTTGGTTTTTCCCAGCCTATTCCTGCTACTCTCTCCACTTGGAGCTCAACTATGTAGTCGAAGCACAGAACCACATGATCACTGGCTCCCAGGGGCCTTTCATACAAGATATCCTCGATGTCTGAACTACTCAAGGTGAATACAAGGTCCAGTCTTGCTGGTTCATCTTCTCCTCTCTCTCTGGTAGTGTCTCTAACATGTTGATGCATGAGGTTTTCCAGTACCACATCCATCATCTTGGCTCTCCATGTTTCGGGACCCCCATTGGGCTCCAGGTTTTCCCAGTCAATCTCCTTGTGATTGAAATCACCCATAACTAGTAACTTTGCTCCCCCCATGTGTGCTCTCCTGGCCACCTCGGCTAGAATGTCGACCATGGCTCTGTTGATCTCATCGTATTCTTCTCTTGGTCTCCTGCAGTTCTGTGGTGGGTTGTACATTACTGCAATTATCCCTTATGTCCCTCAGACTGGATTGTTCCTACTAAGTAGTCCCTTTCACCCGTGCCATCCATTCCTTCCATTTTCTCAAAACCCCACTGGTTTTTAATGTGTGTGTGTGTGTGTGTGTGTGTGTGTGTGTGTGTGTGTGTGTGTGTGTGTGTGTGTGTGTGTGTGTGTGTGTGTGTGTGTGTGTGTGTACTCACAAATAATACACATTCGCAACATTTAAGTATCTTTATTCCGAAATATTAACATGTGTATGGATATAGTATTCGCTAGCAAGATGAATGGGAAATCTTCACTCCTCAGGAGGAACAGTTTTCCAACAACTGGAAGAACAGTTTTAACACCTGGGAAAAAATATCTTCAAACATCAGGGGTAACCGTGTTTACTGAGGAGAAACAGTCTTCTATGTCAGAGGCAACAGTCTGGACTTTTCAGGGATAAATCTTCCCACGTCAGGGAAAACTGTCTTCACTAATCGGGGCGAAAACAGTCTTCCACGTCAGAGGTAACAGTTGTCACTCACAAAGAGAAAGCTTTCCTATGTTATAGAGATAATAGTCCTCACTAGTCAGGTAGAGCAGTTTTCCATGTCGTGGGGGAACAGTCTTTACACAGAGGGCGTACTCATCACACGCCCTGTGGAACAGTCCTCCACGTCAGAGGAACAATTTACACAAGTCAAGAGAAACTGTCTTCACACGTCATGGCGGAGACAGTCTTCATACGTGAGGAAATACCGCAAATCATTCTAAAGTTGGTCTTGGTTACATAATGTAGGTCAGAGAGAGAGAGTTCACAAATTGCTTTCGTAATTAAAGACTTTTTCCCGACTTTTGTCGCCGTTGTTTTAATTGTGTGCAATATATATGCAGATAACCGCACAGACCCACAACCCGGAGACGAGGATAAAATACTAATAATTTTACCGTATTTGCATAACGTAATACTTAAATGAAGAATATGGGACAGTAATGTTCAAAAGATTATTGATATTCAGCTAATTGCTGTTCTTGTCGTCGTGTCGTTTGTCAGTGGCACCATGAAAATGAGTTGCTTATATATGTATGGACCATCATGCTTGTATACATAGAGACATACATACTAGTACACACGCAGCTTACATGATGACATACACACACACATACACACACACACACGAAATGGAATAGTCTGGCAAGTGACGTAGTGGAGGCAGAACCATACATGAACATCAAAATGGTATACAATACCGACAGGTTGTTAGGTAAGACACATATACAACAGTTAGACAACTTTATTCCGAAACGTTTCGCCTACACAGTAGGCTTCTTCAGTCGAATACAGAAAGTAGGCAGGAACAGTAGAGATGTGAAGACGATGTAATCAGTCCATCACCCTTGTAGTCGTAGAATTTGAGGTTGACAGTCCCTCGGCCTGGAGAAGTTCAGTTCCATACATAGTTTTAAGACGAGGTTTGATAAAGCTCATGGAGCAAGGAGAGAAAGACCTAGTAGCGATCAGTGAAGAGGCGGGGACAGGAGCTATGACTTGACCCCTGCAACCACAAATAGGTGAGTACACACACACACACACACACTGCTGTTTCTAGTATACATGGAAGACATGGCAGACGTGACGGAGTCGCACGATATGAACTAGAGGCGAATGAAACGGGACGAGGACCAGGAAAGGCTACAGACGGACCTGGAAAGGACAAAGAAGACAGCAGACGGAGTACAGGCTCGGGGGTGAAAGGCTGTATGCCTCAGTCAAGGAGAAGGATCCTGGGGTGAGTATCATAACGAGGACGTCTTCTGGGATGCACATCAACCAAATAACTGCTTGTAATAATGTTGGTAGAATTACCAACAATATGTAAAGTAAAAGGACACAAGTGCAACTAATGTGACATTTTATTGTGGCAACGTTTCGCTCTCCAGGAGCTTTGTCAAGCCGATACAAAGAGTATATTGTTGTTGTTGTTAAAGATTCGCCGGTATTCTCCCGGCCCAGGCCCTTCCAAGTGGTGGCCCGGCACTGGCTCCCTGTCTAGGGAGTGTCTGACACCTAAGTCTCCCATGGGAGGAGGCACAAGTGCCCCCCTCATCTTGTGAGCTACAAACTCGGGCTCTGGCACCAACCCTGCCCTAGAAGGGCTAAGCATGGTGTCGATCGTGCTAGCGCTGTGCTCTCCTGTGTGGAGTGTCGTGTGTTGGTGTTCATTTTCATTCATGTTGATTCGCTGGTACTTCCGGCCCAGGTCTTCTCCAGATGGTGACCCGGCAGTTGCCCCCCGGGTGGGGGTGACGATCATCATCATCTTTCTTGGCCCTCCGGTTGGAGGGTGTCGTCTTCTTCTATCTTGCGCTGACTTCCCCAAAGAGAAGCGCAGTCGGGCAGAGGCAGCAGTTACAGGGTCGATTGGAGCCACACCCCAGCTTTAGCGGACAGCAAAGTGCTGGGTGAATGGTCATGGATAGTCATGCTAGACGAGGGTACCGTCTTCAAGGTCCCCATTCTGAAGCATCCTGAATTTCCTCTTTGAGGTGTACTCGACTTCCACAAGGTGTTGGGTGTTGGCAATGAGTAGTCTGTATATGGACACAGAGGGTATATATAGGCTAAGAGTGAGGTGCAATACTAGTGAGGTACCATTTCGATGTTCACTGGTGGTAGTAGTAGTAGTAGTAGTAGTAGTGACAAAAGTAATACAATATGGTAGAGCAATTAATTCGTTCTTGAGTAAAAGGATATAAAAGCTATTACTTGGGTAACATAAAAATAGGTTGGACAAATATAGACTGGAAAGAGGCAGCTTGTTTCAGTGTTCACTCTCTGTAATGTGCTTTGTGTAGTATATTAGGAGAGACTATGTGATGGCAGGGTTTACTGTTTTCAGGAGGATTCTTGCTAAGACTTCAGAGATGGTGAAGCTGCCGTTGTTTTGTTTAATTGTACACAGGCGTTGTTCAAGATAACTTGAACAACGCCTCGGGTGATAAATTAGACACATGTGCAACTCTTGGGTATCTTTATTGAGGAAACGTTTCGCCACACAGTGGCTTCATCAGTCCATACATATAATGAACATTAAAATGGTATAAAATACCGACAGGTTGTTAGGTAAGACACATATGCAACAGTTAGGTATCTTTATTTCGAAACGTTTCGCCTACACAGTAGGCTTCTTCAGTCGAGTACAGAAAAGTTGATAGAAGCAGAAGATACTTGAAGACGATGTAATCAGTCCATCACCCTTAAAGTTTTGAGGTGGTCAGTCCCTCAGTCTGGAGAAGAGCATTGTTCCGTTGTCTGAAACAATATGAAGTTGAAGTGACAGAATGGGGCCTTATATAGGGCCAGGAGGTGAGACGTAGGTTGCTTTGGGAGGGCAGGTCCCTCTCAAACCCAGCCGTTCTCACTAGTAGAGGTTGTCAAGTTGATAGTCTGTACCAAGATACCCTTGTGTTGCAGTGTCTGACAGAATGAACATTAAAATGGTATAAAATACCGACAGGTTGTTAGGTAAGACACATATGCAACAGTTAGAACATAAGAACATAAGAAAGGAGGAACACTGCAGCAGGCCTGTTGGCCCATACTAGGCAGGTCCTTTACAATTCATCCCACTAACAAACATTTGACCAACCCAATTTTCAATGCTACCCAAGAAATAAGCTCTGATGTGCAAGTCCCACTCAAATCCAACCCCTCCTACTCATGTACTTATCCAACCTAAATTTGAAACTACCCAAAGTCCTAGCCTCAATAACCCACCTAGGTAGACTGTTCCACTCATCAACTACCCTATTTCCAAACCAATACTTTCCTATGTCCTTTCTAAATCTAAACTTATCTAATTTAAATCCATTACTGCGGGTTCTCTCTTGGAGAGATATCCTCAAGACCTTGTTAATATCCCCTTTATTAATACCTATCTTCCACTTATACACTTCGATCAGGTCTCCCCTCATTCTTCGTCTAACAAGTGAATGTAACTTAAGAGTCTTCAATCTTTCTTCATAAGGAAGATTTCTAATGCTATGCATTAATTTAGTCATCCTACGCTGAATGTTTTCTAACGAATTTATGTCCATTCTGTAATATGGAGACCAGAATTGAGCTGCATAATCTAGGTGAGGCCTTACTAATGATGTATAAAGCTGCAGTATGACCTCTGGACTTCTGTTGCTTACACTTCTTGATATAAATCCCAGTAATCTATTTGCCTTATTACGTACGCTTAGGCATTGCTGTCTTGGTTTAAGGTTGCTGCTTACCATAACCCCCAAGTCCTTTTCGCAATCTGTATGGCTAAGTTCTACATTATTTAACTTATAAGTGCTAGGGTTATGGACACTTCCGAGCTTCAGAACCTTGCATTTATCTACATTGAACTGCATCTGCCACTTTTCTGACCAAGAGTAGAGTTTGTCTAAATCCTCCTGAAGTTCCCTAACATCTACGTTTGAATCAATTATCCTACCTATCTTCGTGTCATCGGCGAATTTGCTCATATCACTAGTAATTCCTTCATCAAGATCATTGATATATATTATAAACAACAACGGGCCCAAGACTGATCCCTGTGGAACGCCACTTGTTACTGATCCCCACTCGGATTTAACCCCATTTATGGACACTCTCTGCTTCCTGTCTGTGAGCCATGATTCGATCCACGAGAGCACTCTTCCCCCAATGCCATGAGCTGCTACTTTCTTCAACAGTCTTTGGTGCGGAACTCTATCAAATGCCTTACTAAAATCTAAGTAAATAATATCAAATTCTTTATCGTGGTCAACAGCCTCAAAAGCTTTACTGAAAAAAGTTAATAAATTAGTTAGACAAGACCGGCCTCTTGTGAATCCATGCTGAGTATCATTAATCAAGCTATGCTTATCGAGATGGCTTCTTATAATTTGAGCTATAATTGACTCTAGTAATTTGCCTACAATTGAGGTCAGGCTTATTGGGCGGTAATTTGACGGTAACGACTTGTCCCCTGTTTTAAAAATAGGAATTACATTAGCCATCTTCCACATATCAGACACTACACCTGTTTGAAGAGATAAATTAAAAATATTAGTTAATGGTTCACAGACTTCCATTTTGCATTCCTTTAGAACCCTTGAAAAAACCTCATCAGGACCCGGTGACTTATTTTGCTTCAGTCGGTCTATCTGCTTCACAACCATTTCACTAGTGACTATGATGTTACATAATTTATCTTCTTCTGGCCCACTATAAAAATTTATTACCGGAACACTACTAGTGTCTTCCTGTGTAAAAACCGAGAGAAAATAATTATTTAAAATCGAGCACATTTCATTCTCTTTGTCAGTAAGATGCCCATAGTTATTTTTAAGGGGACCTATCTTATCTCTGACTTTTGTTCTATATACCTGGAAAAAACTTTTTGGGTTAGTTTTAGAATCCCTAGCAACTTTAATTTCATAGTCCCTTTTAGCTTTTCTTATCCCCTTTTTAATGTCCCTCTTAGTGTCAATATACTGATTCATAAGATGACCCTCGCCTCTTTTGATACGCCTATAAATTCCTTTCTTATGCCCTAGTAGATATTTCAGCCTATTATTCATCCATTTTGGGTCATTTCTATTTGATCTAATTTCTTTATAAGGGATAAATGTTCTTTGAGCAGCATGTATTGTGTTCAGAAAACTGTCATATTGATAGCTCTCTTCGTTACCCCAGTCAACAGATGATAAGTGTTCTCTAAGCCCATCGTAATCTGTTAGGTATCTTTATTTCGAAACGTTTCGCCTACACAGTAGGCTTCTTCAGTCGAGTACAGAAAAGTTGATAGAAGCAGAAGATACTTGAAGACGATGTAATCAGTCCATCACCCTTAAAGTTTTGAGGTGGTCAGTCCCTCAGTCTGGAGAAGAGCATTGTTCCGTTGTCTGAAACAATATGAAGTTGAAGTGACAGAATGGGGCCTTATATAGGGCCAGGAGGTGAGACGTAGGTTGCTTTGGGAGGGCAGGTCCCTCTCAAACCCAGCCGTTCTCACTAGTAGAGGTTGTCAAGTTGATAGTCTGTACCAAGATACCCTTGTGTTGCAGTGTCTGACAGAATGAACATTAAAATGGTATAAAATACCGACAGGTTGTTAGGTAAGACACATATGCAACAGTTAGAACATAAGAACATAAGAACATAAGAAAGGAGGAACACTGCAGCAGGCCTGTTGGCCCATACTAGGCAGGTCCTTTACAATTCATCCCACTAACAAACATTTGACCAACCCAATTTTCAATGCTACCCAAGAAATAAGCTCTGATGTGCAAGTCCCACTCAAATCCAACCCCTCCCACTCATGTACTTATCCAACCTAAATTTGAAACTACCCAAAGTCCTAGCCTCAATAACCCACCTAGGTAGACTGTTCCACTCATCAACTACCCTATTTCCAAACCAATACTTTCCTATGTCCTTTCTAAATCTAAACTTATCTAATTTAAATCCATTACTGCGGGTTCTCTCTTGGAGAGATATCCTCAAGACCTTGTTAATATCCCCTTTATTAATACCTATCTTCCACTTATACACTTCGATCAGGTCTCCCCTCATTCTTCGTCTAACAAGTGAATGTAACTTAAGAGTCTTCAATCTTTCTTCATAAGGAAGATTTCTAATGCTATGCATTAATTTAGTCATCCTACGCTGAATGTTTTCTAACGAATTTATGTCCATTCTGTAATATGGAGACCAGAATTGAGCTGCATAATCTAGGTGAGGCCTTACTAATGATGTATAAAGCTGCAGTATGACCTCTGGACTTCTGTTGCTTACACTTCTTGATATAAATCCCAGTAATCTATTTGCCTTATTACGTACGCTTAGGCATTGCTGTCTTGGTTTAAGGTTGCTGCTTACCATAACCCCCAAGTCCTTTTCGCAATCTGTATGGCTAAGTTCTACATTATTTAACTTATAAGTGCTAGGGTTATGGACACTTCCGAGCTTCAGAACCTTGCATTTATCTACATTGAACTGCATCTGCCACTTTTCTGACCAAGAGTAGAGTTTGTCTAAATCCTCCTGAAGTTCCCTAACATCTACGTTTGAATCAATTATCCTACCTATCTTCGTGTCATCGGCGAATTTGCTCATATCACTAGTAATTCCTTCATCAAGATCATTGATATATATTATAAACAACAACGGGCCCAAGACTGATCCCTGTGGAACGCCACTTGTTACTGATCCCCACTCGGATTTAACCCCATTTATGGACACTCTCTGCTTCCTGTCTGTGAGCCATGATTCGATCCACGAGAGCACTCTTCCCCCAATGCCATGAGCTGCTACTTTCTTCAACAGTCTTTGGTGCGGAACTCTATCAAATGCCTTACTAAAATCTAAGTAAATAATATCAAATTCTTTATCGTGGTCAACAGCCTCAAAAGCTTTACTGAAAAAAGTTAATAAATTAGTTAGACAAGACCGGCCTCTTGTGAATCCATGCTGAGTATCATTAATCAAGCTATGCTTATCGAGATGGCTTCTTATAATTTGAGCTATAATTGACTCTAGTAATTTGCCTACAATTGAGGTCAGGCTTATTGGGCGGTAATTTGACGGTAACGACTTGTCCCCTGTTTTAAAAATAGGAATTACATTAGCCATCTTCCACATATCAGACACTACACCTGTTTGAAGAGATAAATTAAAAATATTAGTTAATGGTTCACAGACTTCCATTTTGCATTCCTTTAGAACCCTTGAAAAAACCTCATCAGGACCCGGTGACTTATTTTGCTTCAGTCGGTCTATCTGCTTCACAACCATTTCACTAGTGACTATGATGTTACATAATTTATCTTCTTCTGGCCCACTATAAAAATTTATTACCGGAACACTACTAGTGTCTTCCTGTGTAAAAACCGAGAGAAAATAATTATTTAAAATCGAGCACATTTCATTCTCTTTGTCAGTAAGATGCCCATAGTTATTTTTAAGGGGACCTATCTTATCTCTGACTTTTGTTCTATATACCTGGAAAAAAACTTTTTGGGTTAGTTTTAGAATCCCTAGCAACTTTAATTTCATAGTCCCTTTTAGCTTTTCTTATCCCCTTTTTAATGTCCCTCTTAGTGTCAATATACTGATTCATAAGATGACCCTCGCCTCTTTTGATACGCCTATAAATTCCTTTCTTATGCCCTAGTAGATATTTCAGCCTATTATTCATCCATTTTGGGTCATTTCTATTTGATCTAATTTCTTTATAAGGGATAAATGTTCTTTGAGCAGCATGTATTGTGTTCAGAAAACTGTCATATTGATAGCTCTCTTCGTTACCCCAGTCAACAGATGATAAGTGTTCTCTAAGCCCATCGTAATCTGTTAGGTATCTTTATTTCGAAACGTTTTGCCTACACAGTAGGCTTCTTCAGTCGAGTACAGAAAAGTTGATAGAAGCAGAAGATACTTGAAGACGATGTAATCAGTCCATCACCCTTAAAGTTTTGAGGTGGTCAGTCCCTCAGTCTGGAGAAGAGCATTGTTCCGTTGTCTGAAACAATATGAAGTTGAAGTGACAGAATGGGGCCTTATATAGGGCCAGGAGGTGAGACGTAGGTTGCTTTGGGAGGGCAGGTCCCTCTCAAACCCAGCCGTTCTCACTAGTAGAGGTTGTCAAGTTGATAGTCTGTACCAAGATACCTAACTGTTGCATATGTGTCTTACCTAACAACCTGTCGGTATTTTATACCATTTTAATGTTCATTCTGTCAGACACTGCAACACAAGGGTATCTTGGTACAGACTATCAACTTGACAACCTCTACTAGTGAGAACGGCTGGGTTTGAGAGGGACCTGCCCTCCCAAAGCAACCTACGTCTCACCTCCTGGCCCTATATAAGGCCCCATTCTGTCACTTCAACTTCATATTGTTTCAGACAACGGAACAATGCTCTTCTCCAGACTGAGGGACTGACCACCTCAAAACTTTAAGGGTGATGGACTGATTACATCGTCTTCAAGTATCTTCTGCTTCTATCAACTTTTCTGTACTCGACTGAAGAAGCCTACTGTGTAGGCGAAACGTTTCGAAATAAAGATACCTAACTGTTGCATATGTGTCTTACCTAACAGTCCATACATAGGAGAAACTTGAAGAACAGGAGAAGAATGAGGTAATCAGTCCCTCAACCTTGAGTCGATGTGTTCAGTCCATCAATCTTGAGTAGAATACGGCATATGAGTGGAGAAGCAGCTTATAAACCGTATGGCAGGAGAGGTGAAGCAGTCATAGGTGGTGTCACATTTGTTCAATGTGGAAGTAGGTCGTGCCCAAGAATTAGGCAAGCGAAGAATTCCTAAGTATTAAGATCCCAAGATCTTAAGGTACTACAGACATCGCTTCAGAACTTTGGCGGGCTTCCCTGTGATTGGCTGGGTTGAATCAGACTGCTAGCATAACAGAGGCCCCCCCCTGCTGTACTCTTACACCTGGTCCACTGATCCGGAGGGCATGTCTATATGGGAGTGTTACATAAGCCAAATAAAATATAACGTACGCTAAGCATGCCACATTATCACATATCACATACAGACACAAGTCAGTGGTCCACAACTAGTTATATGTAAATATAATGTGTCAGTATTCATAAAATTACCATAAAATTATCCATAACCACAAAAAATACCGGTATGAGCATCCACAATCATATGTTTCCTGAATGATTCTTCTATTACGGCAGTTTAATAAACTCACTGCTAGAAAACTTAAATTTTATCGTTTTATCAGGCTAATAACTATATCATTATTAAGTGATCTATAGATCGCTTAATACTGATATTGCTCATTATTAAGTGATCAATAATCACTTAATAATGATGATCATTGACCTCTTCGCTTTCGGGCCGGGAGGTTGTGCTGCACCTTAGCTCTTGCATTCGTCACACACCCTTGGTGGAGAGCAGACGTTGGCTGTTGTGCTTGTCTGTTGGTAGCACTGCGAGATTTTCTCAAGATGGCGCAGGCTGTCAGGAGACGTATCAACACTGTGTGCATAGAAGTGCTGAAAGGTGCGGTGTATAACACAAATGCATCTGTTCTACTGCCTGCTATCTTACGAGATACATATGGAATCAACAATGAAGATCTGTACGGCATTGCATTAAACGGCTCAACGAGAATATTCGTGAAATTCGTGACGACTGTGACGTATGACAAGATGGTGGATCAGTACCAGGATGTGTGTATGACAGTTAACCCTGGTTTGGAAGTGAGAATGAGGGACGTGTCTAAGTACTATACTTGGGTAAAATTGCGGAATGTCCCCTTTGAGGCGGATGAAGAAGACATCAAAGCGTCGTTTGAGATATATGGAGTGATACATCAAGCAATGATTGGACGTTGGTCAGATGGTATGTATGCGGGACTGCGTGAGGGATCTTTCATTCTCAAAATGTCCTTGCGGCGATCCATACCTTCATTTGTGGCTTTGAGTGATTTTAAAACTCAGGTATATGTCACATATGCCGGGCAAAGGAGAACCTGTCGATTGTGTGGTGCATTTGAACATGTGGCTGCAAAGTGTCCACGACGTTCGTCGACCGGGACACAGGGAGCAGGGACAGGAGGGGAAAAGGAAAGAGAGGTGATGTCCCAGTCTTCAGGAGAACATATTCGGGCACGTAGAACGTGGAGTGAGATTGTGGATGACAATCCAGAGGAGTGTGCTACGTTACCGGAGGTAACACAGGACGTTGAGAAAATATGTATGAAGAGGTGGAACAAGTGGATTTGGATAGTGAAGTGTCGGCTGCCATAAATGATGTTATACAGAAATTTTTGGTTGATCAGCATGAAGCTGGAATGCTGAATATAGGCTTGCATGAGCAACATATGAATCAGGGAGGGGTACATGAGGGAGGCAATGTGAGTAGGAGGGATGGGCAAACACAAGGGCTCTGTGAAACTGTAGTTGAAATACACAAGGAAGGCAGTCCGAAAGAAATGATCACTGTTGCGGCTTCACGTAAGAGGGAGGCAGTTGCCTCGGACAGTGATGATATTCTTACGCCTGCACAACGTTCGGGTAAAAAACAAACAGTGGATGTGGCTAGGAAAGTCGGGGGGGAGGGGATAAGGGGAAGGAGAAAGACGTGACTAGGAACGGGCAAAGTGAAAAGAATACTGAACAAAAACGTAAAGGAACACATGGTAAGAGATCGATTGGTAAGCCCCCGTTAGCATTTTTAAGTGTTTAACATTGAATATAAATGGCCTCAGGGCCGAAGTGAAGAGGAGGATGTTCAGTGCCTTTTTAAGGTGATATGGGGTACAGGTTATCCTTTTACAAGAACATAATTTTAAGTTACGTCGGGATTTATTAGTTGACGGGTACAAAGTTTATGCTGGGTATACAGGTAAACTCAAGGGAGGTGCTGAAGTTTTAATAGCGGAGACCAGTCCATTTCAAATGTTACACTGGGAAAAAGGGGGGATGGGAGACTAGTAAGGGTGGATGGTACATGGGGTGGGGTTCCTGTGTGTTTAGTTAAGTGTTTATATGCCTGCAGACAACAATAGGCGCGTAAAGGAAGATTTTGTGAGGGATATTCTTATATATCATATGCGAGGGCTTCCTATATATACATTATTTGGGGGGGATTGGAATTGTGTGATCCGTAGGAAGGATGTGGAGTAGAGAGGAGCCGGGTGTGTGTTGGGGGTCCTACGGGATGTATTAGGGGGAGTCGGATTAGTAGATGTAGTGAGTGGGGAGGGGTGGGTGGTGGAGCATACTTATGTGAGGAGTGGATATGCAGCACGCTTGGATCGCATTTATGTCTCTCCTGGGATACAAGTTAATAATATCGAAACTGTAAATGTAGTATTCTCGGATCATAGAGGGGTGGTTGTGGACATGGGTTGGGGTGAGTTGCCGAAACGTTTTATGAGTTATTGGAAGCTAAATGTGAGCTTGTTAGAGAATATGGAAGGTGGACTTAGTTTTGCGGAATGGTGGAAAAATGAATGGAATAAAGGGAAGCTGGGAGGTGATACATTAATGTGGTGGGAGCAATGTGCTAAACCAGGAATCCGTAGGTTTTATATGAGGAAAGGAAGGGAGGTTGGACAATGGAAATATGGATTACAGAGGTATTTGGAGGGACAGTTAAAACAGTGTTATGTAGATAGTAATGAAGTTTATCCAGTATCGGAGATTGAGGGTATAAAGACCTAACTGCTGGAGATGCAGAATGCAAGGTTTGATGGTGAAAGATTTAGGGGTGGGTTGGAGGATGTTTTATGGGGTGATAAACCATCAGCTTGCGTTCTGCGGCGATTAAAGAGCCGGCAAAATATAATGAATATGTTAAAGTTAAAAGTTGTTAGGTAAGACAAATATGCAACAGTTAGGTATCTTTATTTCGAAACGTATCTTCTGCTTCTATCAACTTTTCTGTACTCGACTGAAGAAGCCTACTGTGTAGGCGAAACGTTTCGAAATAAAGATACCTAACTGTTGCATATGTGTCTTACCTAACAACCTGTCGGTATTTTATACCATTTTAATGTTCAAAGTTAGAAGTACATCAGGACGTGGGTGGGTACACGGTGGGACAGCGGTTAGTAACGACTGAAGGTATGAGTGGTTTTGCGGATAAATGGTTTGAGATATATATGAGAGGGGGTAATGCAAAGAAGAGGGACTTGCATATTATGGAGGAAGGGATAACACGAACCATGGAATCAGATGACAGGGCGGAGATAGAGGGACCGATAAGAGAAGACGAAGTGTTGGAGGCGTTACAGGGGATGAGTGTAAGGAAGACGCCAGGGATTGATGGCATTCCAAATGATTTTTATTTAAGTAACTGGGAGGTCTTGAAGGAATGCATGATGCGTTTGTTGAATGAAATGAAGGTAAAGGGATGCATGGGCATGACGCAACGAACAGGGGATTGTTGTCGTGATTCCGAAGGGGGAAGTGCAGAATAGCATCCTGGATTATAGAGATTTATATTTAATGTGTGGAGATTATCAATTGTTTGCAAGGGTTTTAAGTAATAGGTTACATAATGTCATTGGAAGGGTTATAGATAAGGGACAAATGGGTGTGCCGGGGCAGTCAATGATTAGTGGACATGGGAGGATAAAGGGCTATATAGATTATCGAAGGAAGAGTGGAGGGGGTGTACTTGCACTGGATTGGAAGGCTGCTTATGACTGTGTAGAGTGAGAGACGTTATGGTTGATAATGAGGCGCATGGGTTTTGGGGAGGAAATTGTCCGATGGGCAGAAACATTATACAAAGGCGCAGTATTGCAGGTGCAAATCAATGGACGTGTGGGGAAGGTAGTATGGGTAGGGGACTGAGACAGGGATGTCCCATGTCTCAAATCCTATTTGCATGTCTGCAAGATCCTCTATATAGGATGATTAATGTTGGGGTGAGTGAAGGGGGAATACGACAGCGGGGCGCTCCTGGTATAGTTGAGTATGTTGATGATACGACGGTTTTAGTTGGGGGAGAGGAGGGATTAAGACATGTAGGTCGCATCGTTGAGATATTTAGTAGGGCAACAGGAATGTGTCTTAATGGAGTTAAGTCATAATATTGTTAGAGGTTGGTTTCATGGGGTGGGATGGAACTTGGGACAAAAGTATAGTTGGGCAGGTAGTAGATCAAATTAAGTATGTGGGTATTATACAGACGGGAAAGGCGGAAGCTAGAGATGCCAATATCTGAAGAGGGTTGGCAAGGAAGTATTAAAGAGACTAGGGGGATACAGTCGAGTGTGCTAGACGATCCATTTAGAGGTGTCATTAGTTACAAATACACTCAGTTTATGCCTAAATTGTGCATGTGCAGTGGTTTATACGTTGATAAAGAATGATTGTGAGGTCATGGTTTAAAAGAAGGTAAGGGGTTTATTTGGGGATATGATATCATTGGCTTAAACAGACAGTTGTGACAACATCATTGGGAGGGTGGATTAGGATTAATTCCCTGTGTGTAGATTGAAAGATATGTATGTGAACATGTTTAATATACGGTTGGTGGGATCGGGGTGTAAGGGTAGTGATTTTGGATGATGTGAAGGCATGGTGGGGGGGGGGTTAGGGAATTGAGAGTGTATGTGCATGTTGAAAGATAGTTTATGAGGAGTAGCATACCGGGAAGAAGTGTTGGTGCGAGTTTTGGGAAGATGTGAGGGTAATGATTGTAGATGGAGGGGGAGAAGTGTCTTTCTCTCTTATATATTGGGCATGGTATCTGGGGTGTGTTTTCGTAAGTTACGTTTAAAGTCAAGGTAGGGAAACTATGTATAGGTTTTATCATGGGATATTACCACTAAAGTAGTTATGGTGATCGATGAGAGTGTGGGCAGCGGTACAATGTTGTGTTTTTGTTGGAAGGGGAGAACCGGACACATGTGGTGAATTTTGGGAGGTACGAGGGTACGTCTATGGTTTGGTAGGGTCTTGGATATGTAGGGTGAGGTAGTACGTTAAATGGGTTGAAAGCTGTATGAGTTTGGGATATTAGAGAGTGAGTGATAGATGGAGAGAGTGGCGGTCCATGTATTTGTAGTGGGATTATATTACTACATCGTGGGCTATGAGGGGTGGAGGGAATGCGAATAAGGGCTTGTAACAGGAGATATTTTTTAAAATTAATAGTAGGATTGAGGTCGTGTATGGACGAAGGTGTGGGATATAGATTTTTCTCAGTTCCTATAGAGGTAGTTGAATGGTAGGAAAGGATTTTGCCGAATTAATTGGCGTAATGGATGGATGGGATATGGTCTCTGCATACGGGGGGAGGGGGGGAAGGCGGGAGGAGGGGGAAGGGGGGAGGGGGAAGGGGGAGGGGGAGGAGGGAAGTGTGTATACCTGGCATAAAATTTTTTATCGAATATCTTTTGATAGGTCAAATCTTTAATTGTTGATGTTGTATAACC
Organism: Cherax quadricarinatus; assembly: GCF_026875155.1. NCBI lineage: Eukaryota > Metazoa > Arthropoda > Malacostraca > Decapoda > Parastacidae > Cherax > Cherax quadricarinatus. The sequence goes on from NC_069491.1 coordinate 20,985,397, forward strand.
TGGTGGTGACGGGGCAGCGAGGGCGATTATCAAATCGGTCAGTATTTTTATATTATTATGTTGAGCAAGTATGGTAATGTTGCAAATATACTTTTAAATCATATATCATGTGATATTATGTGTCAACTTATTTAAATATGGGTATACGTATAAAGTAAGTGCGTATATATGTTCAGATGTAATGTTATCATGACTGTTGGCATTCTTAACTATTGAAGGATTCTCGTTTTTTTTTTCATAAAACAATGTCCTTCAGTTTCAATTAAGTAAATTATTATTATAACGTATGGATTATAATGGCTATAATGATGTATTTTACTTACGTACTTGTATGAGTGTACTTTGTAATTAGCAGATGAAAAGGGGTTTGAGGATTTCTGTATAATGGCATTGTACATCTACCTGTGGAGTGACGTGGATTTAATTGCCTATTAAAGCATATTGAAATGTATATTTTTTGATAGATGTAATGGTTAAAATTGTATACAGTTATTCAGTGTATATATTGTAATTAACAGATGGGAAGGTAAGAGGATTGTCTTTATTTTGTATTACTTACACAGTTTTATATTGTTTTATTGGAATTATGTTTAATGGCATAATACATCTATAAGTTGCGTGAAGTGCATATATTAGACATATTACTGAATATTGCAATGTTTTTTAGTATTGTCAAGTCTAACATTGTATAAACTTGTATTTAGCATAAATGTTAAGGGAGTAACTGTACGGGTGATGAGGGAATTTTTGTGTAAGTGCGAAGTAAAAGTTGCAGTGTGTTTAAATGAAGAAGAATTTATATTGGCTGTGTATGATCTGATACTGATAAATTAGACACATATGCAACTCTTGGGTATCTTTATTGAGGAAACGTTTCGCCACACAGTGGCTTCATCAGTCCATACGTAGGCGAAACTTGAAGAACAGGAGGATACTGATCTGATACTGTACACTTTTATTTATTTACTCTATTGTATGTTTTAAATCAAATATAAAAAAAATAATGATAATGCTCTTTATTAAGTGATCTATAAATCGCTTAATAATGGTATTGCTCATATAGATCACTTAATAATGAGCACATATGTACGGCACAGACTACAGAAACTGGCGCAGAATAACAAGACAGTGGATAAACCATACCCCCGGCCGGGATTGAACCCGCGGTCATAGAGTCTCAAAACTCCAGCTTCGTGTCATTACGATTTCTTGAGTCAAGACAGTGGATGGCTGTTTTCTGTGGGCACAGCAGACATGAGGGAGACATTAGCCGAACGTAATTGATCAGAAGTACAGTTGCGCAAATTTAGGTGATTGCAATTATCATATATGGTAACATATGTTTAAATTACCTAGGGCAACCTTAAGAAAAGCAGACGAAGTTAATTATTTCCATCAAGGTCCTTGTTAACAACGTCTGATGCAGTGTTAAAGAATGGAGAACTTCACCCGTATGTCGCCTCTAAGGAAAAGTTTGTGAAAGATAACACTCTCAAAATCCTTGTCAATTGCTCCTCTTCCAAGTGGACCCCGCTGAGAACCAATGCTTTAAAAGGTTGGTATGCATGCATTCAGGCGCAGGAAACTGAGGTTGACATGACTGGAAATGGATTTCACTGGGAAGAGAAATGCTGTCTACAATATAAAAGGGATCCGGGAGTAAGCATTTCACGAAGCTTTCCTATTACCAGAAACACATGTCAACCTTAAAACTATATCGGCAAGTGCAAAACTAATTTTTCTCCTTTTTTTATAGAAACCTTAACAAATATTCCATTTAGGACGATATATATAACATACTATAGAACTACATAAGATTTGGTGGTACTAGTATATGAAAAATAGAGAAGTTACAACGATTCTCAACGATATTGGTACATAAGGGAGGATTATACAGTGAGGAAAAACCTGAGGAAGTTAACCAAACTACATGAGAAACTGTCATGACAGAAAATATTTCTTTAAAAGAGCATTAATAGAAATAGACAACTTGATGAAAAGTATAAGAAGCCAAGGGATGAAGATTGTTGCTCAAGTGAACCATAGTGACGTTAGGAAGTACATTTCTCTAAGGGTCGTGAGTAAAAGGGATAAATTAGTTGATAAGTTTCAAGAATTTGTACCAGCCTCTTTTGATGATCAGCATTGCTTAAAAACTCAACGGAAAGGGCCTTTTAAAAATACATTTAGGTCACAAGAATAAAAAAAATCGATATCAGGCATTTACAAATCACCTAAGTTTTTAAATTCTGCAAAAATATAGCTAAACTTTTTTTAAAATTTATTGGTTAACGATAAACAAAATTCCCCAGGAAAACCTATACCCCAACCCCTTTTAACGAGAAAAATCTTAATGGTTTTTGGCCAAAATCCTTTATTAAATTTAAACCCTACCAAAACCTCTCATTGATAACTTGGGGTTCCCAAATTTTGGGAAATAAAGTAAAAAATTTTATCGGGTATTTTTACCACAAACCCTTGGGGATTTACCAACCCCCAAAAATTATATTAAATTTATAAAAATTTCCCCTTTTGAAACGGGGTCCCAAAAAACCCTTTTGGTGAAAACTTAGGTACCCCCTCCACTGGTGAAATTTGGGGTAAAAACCCTTTAAAATGTGAAACTGGGAACCCAAAACATTCCAGGTTAACGAGGTACCACAATTTACTTTAAAAACTTACTCAAACAAAAAATTAAGGTGAAATTTTTGACTAAAAAACCCCTCGGTGATAATTGGGCCCCCAAAACCCCCCTCGGTTTAAAATTTGGGCTCCCCAAACACTTCCTTATTGTTAAATGGGGTCCCCCAAACATCTCATTGATAACTTGAGGCTCACCCAACACCCCTCTCATGGTGATAATTTGAGGCCACCACAACACCTTCTTCAGGGTGATAACTTGAGGCTGAAACCCCCCCAAAAAACCCCCTCCCAGGTAAAACTTGAGGCCACCACAACCCCCCCCCTTCAGGGTTTAAAATTGGGGTCCCAAAAAACCCCCTTCATGGTGATAACTTGAGGCCCCCAACACCCCTCTCGGTAAAACTTGGGGCTCCCCCAAACACCTCCCCAGGGTGATAACTTGGGGGTCACCCACAACCCCTCCCAAAAGGTGTAACTTGGGCTCCCAAACACCTCCTTCATGGTGATAACTTGAGGCTCACCCAACCCCCCCCTTTCATGGTGTTAATTGGGCTCACAACAACACCTCCCATGGTGAAACTTGGGCTCACCACAAAAACCCTCTCAGGTGAAAACTTAGGCCACCACAAACCTCCTTCATGGTGAAAATTGAGGCTCAACAAACCTTCATGGTGATAACTTGAGGCCCCCACAACCCCCTTCATGGTTAACTTGAGGCCCCACAAACCCCTCCTGGGTAACTTGGGGTCCCCACAACACCTCCTTCATGGTGATACTTGGGCTCACCAAACCCCTCTTCATGGTGATAATTGAGGCTCCCAAAAACACCTCTATCATGGTGATACTTGAGGCCACCACAACACCTCCTCTCGGGTGAAATTGAGCTCCCCACAACACCTCCTCTCATGTTGATAACTTGGGCTCACCAAAAACCCTCCTCTCTGGGAAAACTTGGGGCCCACCAAACACCCCCTATATGGTGAAAATTTGGGTCCCCCACAACCCCCTTTTCTCATGGTATAATTGAGGCTCACCCAAACCCTCCTCTCATGGTGATAACTTGAGCTCACCAAAACACCTCTCATGGTGTAACTTGGGCTCCCACAACACCCCCTTCAGGTGAAATTGAGGCTCCCACAAACCCCTTCATGGTGATAATTTGAGGTCCCACAAAATTCAAAACCCCCACCACCTCCTTATGGTGATAACTTGGGCTCACCACAACACCTCTCTCATGGTGATAACTTGAGGCTCACCACAAACCCCTTTCTCATGGTGATAACTGGGGCTCCCACAACCCCCTCCTTCAGGGTGATAATGAGGCCCCAACAACACCCCCTTCCATGGTGATAACTTGAGGCTCCCCAAAACCCTTTTCCTTCATGGTGATAATTTGAGGCTCCCCAAAACACCTCTCTGGTGAAAATTGGGTCACAAACACCTCCTTTCATGGTGTAAACTTGAGGTCCCCACAACACCCCCCTCATGGTGAAAAATTGAGGCTCCCCAAAAACACCTTCATGGTGAAACTTGAGGCTCCCACAACACCTCCTCTGGTGAAAACTTGGGCTACCCCCAAACCCCTCTCATGGTGATAATTGAGGTCACCAAACACCCCTTCGGGTGATAATTTTAGCCACCACAACCCCTTTTCTGGTGATTATTGAGGCTCCACAACACCCTCCTTCATGGTGAAAAATTGAGGTCACCAAACCCCTTTCTCAGGGTGATAACTTGAGGTCCCCCAAACCCCTCCTCTCATGGTGAAAATTGGGTCCCACAACACCTTTTTCATGGTGAAAAATTGAGGCTACCACAACACCCCCTCTCATGGTGAAACTTGAGGCTACCACAACACCCCCATCAGGTGATAACTTGAGGCTCACCACAACACCTCCTCTCATGGTGATAACTTGAGGCTCACCACAACACCTCCTCATGGTGATAACTTGAGGCTCACCACAACACCTCCTCTCATGGTGATAACTTGAGGCTCACCACAACACCTCCTCTCATGGTGATAACTTGGGCTCACCAAACTCCTTTCATGGTGTAACTTGAGGCTCCCCAAAAACACCCCCTTCAGGTGATAACTTGGGCTCCCACAACACCCCCTTCTGGTGTAATGGGGTCCCCACAACACCTCCTTCATGGGATAACTTGGGCCACAAAACACCTCCTATATGGTGTTTAACTGAGGCCACCACAAACCCTTTTCAGGGTGATAATTGGGGTCACCCAACTTTTCAGGTGTAATTTAAAAGCTCCCCAAAACACCTCTCATGGTGATAATTTGAGGCCACCACAAACCCCCTTTCCCATGGGTGAAAATTTGGGTCACCCAACACCTCCATCATGGTGTAATTTGAGGCTCCCAAACACCTTCAGGGTGATAATTGAGGAAAACCCAACACCCCCTTCAGGGTGAAAATTTGAGGCTCACCACAACACCTCCTTCATGGTGAAACTTGGGCCACCACACACCCCCTTCCATGGTGAAAAACTTGAGGTCACCACAACACCTCCTATCAGGGTGAAACTTGGGGCTCACCACAACACCTCCTTCTGGAAAATTGAGGCTCCCAAAACACCCCCTTATGGTGATAACTTGGGGCTCACCAAACTTTTCCTACATGGTGATAACTTGACTCACAAAAACCCTCTGGTGATAATTGAGGCTCACCAAAACCCCTTTCTGGTGATAACTTGGGGCTACCCAAAAACCCCCTCCCCCATGGTGATAACTTGAGGCTCCCACAACATTCCTTCAGGGTGATAATTTGAGGTCCACAACCCCTTCTGGTGAAAAACTTGAGGCTCACCACAAAACCCTTTCTGGTGAAAACTTTGGCTCACCACAACACCCCCTTAGGTGAAAACTTGACCCCAACCCAACCCCCCCTTTCAGGTGATAACTTGAGGCTCACCACAACCCCTTTCTCTCATGGTGTAATTGAGGCTCACACAACCCTCCTCCTTTGGTGATCTTGAGGGCTCACCAAAAAAATCTCTCATGGTGATAACTTAGGCCACCAAACACCTCCTCAAGGGTGATAATGAGGTAACCAAAAACCTCCTTCATGGTGATAATTTGAGGTTAAACCAACCCCTCCTCATGGTGTTTTAACTTGAGGCTCCCACAACACCTCCTTCATGGTGATAATTGAGGCTCACCACAACACCCCCCCTCTGGTGATACTTGGGGCTCCCCACAAACCCCTTCATGGGATAACTTGGGGCTCACCAAAAAACACCTTTCTGGTGATAACTTGAGGCTCCCAAACATCTATCTGGTGATAACTTGAGGCTCACCAAACACCCTCAGGTGAAAAATTTTGAGGCCCACAAACCCCTACTGTCCCCCCCAAAATTTTTTTATAACTTGGGGCTCACCACAACCCCTCTTTTGATAACTTGAGGTCACAAAAACCCCTCCTCTCATGGTGTAACTTGAGGTCCCCCAAAACACCCCCAGGTGATAACTTGAGGCTCACCACAAAAACCTCCTCTCATGGTGAAAATTGAGGTCACCACAACACCTCCTCAGGGGTGATAATTGAGGTACCCAACACCCCCCTCTCATGGTGAAAAATTGGGGCTCCCAAAAACCCTCTTTCATGGTGATAATTGAGGCCCACCACAAAACTCCCCTAAAATGGTGAAAACTTGGGGGTCAAAACACTTCCTTAGGGTGATAACTTGAGGCTCACCCAAAACCTCTCTATGGTGATAACTTGGGGCTCACCAAAACACCCCCTTCATGGTGTAATTTGAGGTCACCACAAACCTCCTTCAGGGTGAAACTTGAGGCTCCCCCCAAACACCCCCTTCTTGGTGATAATTGGGCCACCACAACACTTTTTTAGGGTGATAACTTGGGGTCACAAAAAACCTCCTTTATGGGAAAATTTGAGGTCCCCCACACACCTTTCATGGTGATAACTTGGGGTCACAAAACACCCCCTTCGGGTGAAATTGAGGCCCCCAAAACACCCCCTGTCATGGTGAAATTTGGGGGCTCACCAAACACCTCCCCTGGTGAACTGAGGCTCCCCAAAACCCCCTTCATGGTGATAACTTAGGCTCCCACAACACCCCCTCTCATGGGAAACTTGAGGCTCACCACAACACCTCTCTCTGGTGATAACTGAGGCCACCACAAAAACCCCCCTTTCATGGGATAACTTGAGGCTCCCCACAACACCCTTCATGGTGATCTTGAGGTCACCACAAAAACACTTCCAGGTGTAACTTGGGGCTCACAAAAACCCTCCTTCAGGGTGATAACTTGAGGCTCCCACAACACCTCCTCTCGGGTGATAATTTGAGGCCACCACAACACCTCCTTCATGGTGATAATTTTGAGGCCCCACAACCCTCCTACAGGTGAAAAAATTTGAGGCTCACCACAACCCCCTTCATGGTGAAAACTTAGGCCCCCAAACCCTCTTCATGGTGAAACTGAGGCTCACCCAAACCTCCTTCATGGTGATAATTTGGGGCCCCCCACAAAACCTCCTATCATGGTGATAATTTGAGGCTCCCCACAACACCCCCTTCTGGTGATAACTTGGGGTCCCAAAACACCTCCTTCATGGGGTAACTTGAGGCTCACCACAACACCCCCCTTAATGGTGATAACTTGAGGCCACACAAACCTCTTCATGGGTAATTGAGGCCCCCAAAACCCCCCCCTTTTTCTCAGGTGATAACTTGAGGCTCAACAACACCTCCACAGGTGAAAATTGGGCTCACCAAAAACTCCTACAGGGAAAATTTGGGGGCCACCACAACCCCTCCCCATGGTGATAACTTGAGCTCACCACAACACCCTCTCATGGTGTAATTTGAGGCCCCACAACACCCCTCTCATGGTTGAAATAAAAAAAAATTTTGGATGGGCAAAAAAAAAAAAAGAAAAAAAAATCGGGTAATCATTTAAAAATTTCTTTTCGGGTTTCCCCTTTAAAAAATTTTAAAAAATCTTTCAGATAGACAGAAATTAAATAAAAAAAATTAAAACCCAAAAACAAAAAAAAAATAAATAGTTTTTCAATATTGACTTTTTTGAAAGTTGACAACTAGAAAATTTTTTGGAGAAAAAAAAATGCAAAAATCTTTTTTTTTTAATTTTCTATTTCTTTTGGGGAAAGTCGGTAAAAAAATTCGTGCAAAAGTTAATTTTTTTTCTTTAAATATTTTTTTGTGAACTTTTTAAAAAAATCCCTTGTTAACTGCGATGAGTTGCAGGGCTGTCAGGAAATTTACCTCCCTTTTTATAAAACCAAATTTATGCACGAATTTTATTATTCGAATTAAATTTTTTTCGGAATGAAAATAAATGATAATTTTTAGCTTTACAGAGAAATGTAGCGGAACAAAATTTTGTTGTCACAAGGTCTGTATTTTTATTTTTTTATATTATTATTTTTATTATTTTTAATTAAATTTTATTATTATTTTATTATTATATTTTTTATTATTAAAATTTAAATAAATTTAATTAAAATTTTAAATATTTCCCTTTTTTTTTTAATTTTTAAAAAAATTTTAAAATAAATTTATTATTTTTATAAAAAAATTATATTAAAAATTAATTATTTTTTACAGTCCTCAATAATCGGTTACAGTCCTCAATTATTTAAATATCCCTTTTCTTTTTTCCCCTTTCGTTTTTTACATATCCTTTAAAGGGAAATTTAAAATCCCACATTATTCGTTATTTTGAATCCTACATTATACTTTTGCAGTCCTCAATTATACGTTAGTGACGTCCTCACATTTTCGTTAGTTGACAGTCCTCCATTATACGTTAGTTGACATCCCCACTTATGTTAGTTTTACAGTCCCCCACATTATACGTTGTTTTACAGTCCTACATTATTCGTTTTTTTGACAGTCCTACATTATAATTTTTTTGCAGTCTCAAATTACGTTAGTTGACAGTCCTCACATTTTACGTTTTTTGCAGTTACTTTACTTTTTTTGAAGTCCTCCATTATACGTTATTGACGTTTCCCTATTCGTTAGTTGACGTCCCCACTTTTTACGTTTTGACATCTCACTTATTTTTTAGTTTCAGTCCCCACATTTTTAAATTTGTTGACAGTCTCACATTTTACGTTGTTGACAGTCCTCACATTATACGTTAGTTGACAGTACTCACATTATTCGTTAGTTGACAGTCCTCACATTATACGTTAGTTGACAGTACTCACATTATTCGTTAGTTGACAGTCCTCACATTATACGTTAGTTGACAGTCCTCACATTACGTTAGTTTTCATCCCACTTATACGTTAGTTGACGTACCACATTATTCTTAGTTGACATCCTACTTATACGTTTGTTGCAGTACCACATTTTGTTATTGACGTCCTCCAAAATTTTACTTTTTTGACATCCTCCATTTCGTTATTTCATCCCCAATAACTATTGACGTCCCATTTAAACTAGTTGACAGTCCCCCACATTTAGTTAGTTGACGTACCAATTTAAAATTAGTTGACGTCCCCCAATTTTACCCTAGTTGACAGTTCTCACATTATACAAATTTTACTCCCTTTTGTTAGTTGACGTCCTCCATTATCGTTGTTGGTCCTCCCTTTCCTAGTTGACGTCCACTTTACCTAGTTGACAGTCCTCAATTATACCTAGTTTACAGTCCTCAATTATACGTTTTTTTGACAGCCTCATTATACGTTTGTTGACATACTCACATTAAAGATTTACAGTCCTCAATTATTAGTAGTTGAAGTCCCCATATTATAATTTGTTGACAGTTTACATTTTTAATTACGTCCCCACATTATAATTAGTTGAAGTCCCCATTTATACGTTAGTTGAAAAGTCCCCATTATACTTTTGTTACAGTCCCAATTATATTTGTTGGGCAGTCCTCTATTTTACGTTAGTTGACAGTCCTCAATTTTACTTAGTTGACTCCTCAATTATACTTGTTGACAGTCCCCCAAAAACTTTGTTTAACCCCTTTTTAAAAACAGTCCCTTTTTTTCTTTTTGACAGTCCCACATTAACGTTAGTTGCAGTCTCTATTTTTACGTTAGTGGGCAGTCTCAAAATTTACTTTTGTTGCAGTCCTATATTTGTTTTTTTGAAATCCTCAATTATACTTAGTTGACGTCCTCCCTTATAGTTTTTTGACAGCCTCAATTTCATGTTACAGTCCCCCAATTTTCGTAGTTGCAGTCCCATATTATAAGTTTAAAATTGAAGTCCTCAATTATACCTAGTTGACAGTCCTCAATTTAAGTTTTTGACGTCCCATTTTCGTTAGTTGACAGTCCCTCCAAATTTACCCTAGTTGACAGTCCTCAATTTTTGTTAGTTGACGTCCTCATATTATAGTATTGAAGTCCCCATATTATACTATTGACGTCCTATATTATAGAGTTTATAGTCCCTTTATACGTTAGTTTTTAAAAGTTTCATCCCAAAATTTCGTTTGCATCCTCATTTTTCCTGTTGACATCCTCCCTTGTAAGTAGTTGGTCCCCAATTATACTTTTGGGGGGAAAAAACAGGCTCCCAATTATAGTAGTTGAAAATCCCTCATATTTACCTAGTTTACGTCCCTATTTTTAAAGTAGTTGAATCCTCATATTTTTAGTTGAAGTATCAATTATACCTAGTTGCAGTCCCCCACATAACTAGTTGACAGTCCTATTTACCTATTGAAGTCCCCAATTTAAGTAGTTGATACCTCAATTATACACTAGTTACGTCCTCACTTATACGTTTGTTGACAGTCCCCCAAAATTTTAGTGTTGTAGTCCTCATTATACACTGTTTTACAGTCCTCACTTTTTAATAGTTGACAGTCCTCAATTTAAAAATGTTGAAGTTTCCCAATTTTTAAAACTATTTACAGTCCCCAAAAATAAGTCAGTTTATAGTCCCCATATTTACAATTGAGTCCTCATTATAAATAGTTTACGTCCTCACATTAACGATGTTGACATCCCCACGTTATCACTATTGACAGTTTCACATTTAGAAGTTGAAGTCCCAAATTTATTATTCACTTTTTGTTGATGTCCTCAATTTAAATAGTTGACATCCTCAATTTTTAATAGTTGAAGCCCCATTATCATTTGACATCCTCATTATAATAGTTGAAGTCCTAATTATAAATCAGTTTTAGGCTCTATTTACACAATTGACAGTCCTCACTTTTACATGTTACTTTCACTTTACATAGTTGACAGTCCCACTTTTACTTGTTACATCCTAATCACTAGTTTCAGTCCCCCTTATACTAGTTTTACAGTCCTAATTTAAGTCAGTTGATATCCTCATATTTACACTAGTTGAATCCTCACGTTATACACTAGTTGACAGTCCTCAATTATACGTAGTTGACAGTCCTCACTTATAATGTTGACAGTCCTACTTAAAGTAGTTTAAGTCCCCCCAATTAAACTAGTTGACGTCCTCACTTTTTCTAGTTTACGTCCCCACTTATCGATAGTTTTACAGTCCTCACTTATAACTGTTGACAGTCCCTTTATTATACGATAGTTGACAGCCCACTTATCTAGTTGACAGTCCTCACATTTGAAGTTGAAGTCTAATTATAATATTTACAGCCTCAAATTATAATATTACGTCCTCACTTATACGATGTGACAGTCCTCACTTATACATGTTGACAGCCTCCTTTAAAATATTGCAGTCCTCCGTTTTCCAGTTACCCCAAACCCAAAAATTATAAAAATCAATTTTGTTAAAAAGCACTATTTCCGTTTGGTTTTAAAGGCCTCCGTTTTACAAAAAGTTTACATTCCTTACAATTTTGTTAATGAAACTCAATTCTTATTTCTAGTTGAATCTCACATATACATTGTTGAGCCTTCAATTTTTAAAAAAATTTTGACTTTTTTCCTTTTTAAAATTTTTGCAGGGTTTTTAAAAATTTGATGTTTGGGAAATCCCCCACCCTTTAAACGATGTGCCAATCCCCCAATAAAGAGTTCAAATTTTTTTTCACTTTTTAAACTTTGGTTGCATCTTTACAAGATTTTAAAAGCGAAAAATTTTTTTAAAAGTCATTTTAATGTAAAAAAATATTTTCCCTCGCCTTGATGGGTTTTGGCCTCTCTGAACAGCCAAAAAACTTATTGCCTGGCTTTTGGCCTCGAAATAAACTGTATTAAAATTTTTGGGCTCTGCTGAGCCCGGGTTTTTTTTGGGTTTTAGAAAAACTTTTGCTCCAACAAGCTGTCCCCGGAAAAGGATTTAAAATTTTGACATTCAGGAACGTAAAGATATTTTTGTCGTTTTTTAAAATTCCCGTATACTGAAAGTATTTACTTTGGCCCCGGCCGAAATTAAAATAAAATTACCTTTGGGAAAAAGGGGGATATTCTAGCTTTTGGGGTTGTATACTGGTAACAGGGGAAAACTATTGACTCGGGAAAATTTTAAATTAAAAAACCCCGAAACCCCCCTCTTTCCTTTTCCCCTTTCTAGCCAAAATTCAGGTTTATCCGGGGGGTAACCTTAATATTGGGCCTCCCCGCATAGCAGGGCCGGGGGTTTCCGGGAACCGGCTTTTTTGGGGCCCCCCCAGAGGGGGGGTTTCCCCATACCCGGAAAAGGTTTAAATTTTGGGGGTAGGGAGGGTTCCCGATTTCCCACCCTTACTTATCCGAGCAGCCGCTTCTGGGGACAGGGAATAACTTTTGGCCTTTTGCTAGCAGGGAAAAATTTCCGTTCGAGGAATTTAATTCCGCTTTTATGGGTTCTTAGTGAATAAATAAAAGGGGGGTTTAATTTGGGGCCGTCAATAAGGTGGAATCCCCAAAGGCCCAGGGACTATAAGCAGTTTCACCAAAAAGGGGGGGGCCTATAATTTTTGACGATGTATTAAAAACGGAAAAAAAGGGGTTATAAAAAGGCTGGGGAAATCCACACCCCAATGCAGGGTCCCCGCTTGATGGGTTGGGGGGAAAGGGGGGGTCTGGTAATTGGAAAAGGGGGGGGAAGGGGGGGGAAATTAGTGGTTTTTGTCTGGTTTTTGGTTTGAAAAAAGGTTAACACCTTGGGATGAATTTTACGGAAAACCAACGTATTCCATGCGCGACGATGAGAGTATGTTGATCGTTTTCAAGATCTCAGTATGGACGTGACCTCAGATGTGAGTGTACGGCTTGTGGACGTCTCGCGCCAGTATACATGGGTGAGAGTCAGAAATATGACCTTTGAGGCAAATGAGGTGGATATTCGTCAAGCTTTTGACGGGTATGGTGTCATACATGGTGCCCAACAGGAAAATGGGCATCAGGTGTGTATGCTGGCCTCCTGGAGGGAAGTTTCACCATCAAAATGACGCTCTGTCAACCCCTACCTTCGTACCTTTCCCTGGATGACTTTAGAACTCAAGTCATGGCGTCGTATGCTGGGCAGAGGATACCTGTCAGATATGTGGCGACTACAATCACACTGCAGCTGAGCGCAGCAGGCGGGAGTGGGCCGGGAGACCGGCTGGGGTTGTGCCCGCCGGAGATGGGCGGGTGGTTCCTGAGTCCACCTGGAAGGAAGAGGATGGGTGTGGTTAACTATGGAGTGAGGTAGTGGAGGCTCCAGAGGTGGGGCCTACCCTGGATGAGCTGATCCCAGAGCAGCTGGCGCTGCTGGTGGAGCAGAGGGAATCCGAGGACGTAGTGGCCTTCAAGGTGACGGTGGAGACGATGGTGAAGTCATTGTTCCAGTCATCTGAGGAGGTTACAGTGAGCAGTGCGCGCTGATTATGAGGTGGCTGTGAGTGATGTGAGCATGACGCGGATGGGCGGACACCTGGTACGGATGTTGGGCCGTCCATAGTGGTGGAAGTGCACCATAAGGAGGACCCAGGTTTATCTATGGAAGACGATGTTGTCACCAGGAAATGGGCGGCGGCGATATCAGACTCTGACGATGTATTAACGCCGGCCCAACTTACGAGGAAGGTGTGGATAGAGAAGGATAGTCGTGTGGGAGGGGGGAAGCTCCAGCACCAGGCAGTGCAGGGTGGCCCTGGCATCACGAGTGGTGTGGGGGGGCAAGGGAGGTGTGAAAGATCCTGGTGAGATTGTGAAAGGGGGCTGTGGGCCAGGGGGGTGCAAGCACTAGTAGAGTTATGTGGAAAACTGAAGCATGTTTGGTTATGCATGTTTTTGCATAGACACCATGTGGACGTGGTATGCATACAGGAACACAACTGGAGAGCAGGAAAGAATTTTGAGGTGGAAAGTTACCAGTGTTTTGTGGCACATTCAGAGCATCTAAAAAGGGGAAAGTCACATCTTGATCCGGGAGGCAAACCCATTCATGTTGCTCAGGAGTGAGAGGGGGTAGAGGGCAGGGTTCTACTATTGGATTGATGGTTTGGAGGGGAGATGGTGGGTTTTGTGTGTGTGTACGTGCCAGCAGAGCATGTTACATGGGTTAAAAATGATTTTGTGAGGGAATTTTTTTTTTTTTTTTGATCATTACCTAATGGGTTTTAGTGAGTGGGAATGAAGCATTGTCAGAGGGGCTGAGTAGCACCACGGGGGGCGGTTTTTTTTTTTCTCCCGCATGTTTGGGGGACCTTTTTGGGGGAAGTTCAATTGCAGGTGTTTTCACTGGGGTTCGGGGAGGGGGGGATAGGGCCAGGTTGGACGTATAATGTCCAAGGGCATTTTGGCATGAATCCGTTCGCACTGTTGATCCCCCCATATTCGGAAAAAGGGGCGTATAGCAAGGTAGGGGGGGAGGATTACAGAAGGCGGGGGGGTTACGGAAAATTTAAAGTGTGGGTTCTAAAGGGAGAGGAAGCGTGAGGGTTTTTGCTGCATTATGGGAAGAGCGGGGAAGGAGGGGAGGGCGGTGATGACGTTTGGGGTTGGGGGGATAGTACTGAAAAGGGCACAAATTTGGGGACTTAATCCAAGAGAAAAGATAACATTTACATGCGATATGGATTTCGAATTACCGGAGAAAGCCTACTTTTTTTGCTAAAAGGGGGGTGCTTTGCAGCACGGTACCGATGGGGAGGGGAGGACCTAAGAGGGGTTGTGGGGTGCAGAATAAAAGGTTTCGAATGGTAGGGTGCGGGCGATTTGATGAAGTGCTATGGGGGTATAAACCATCGCGTGTGTTTCTGGGGGGTAAAAACTTTAAAGGAGGGGATAACTCTTACGCAGCGGGAGGTTGGTTGGGGGGAGGATTATTGGATGGGCAGGGGCTCAGGTCGACGGAGGGCATGGGGAAAGTATGCTGAAGGTATACTGGCGTTATTTGGGACAGCATGGGGTGGTAGCAGAACTGTTGGGGGGAGGGCTTGAGGGAAAACCCTTTGGGGGGTGGCGATAAATGCGGAGGGACAAGGAACTGGCATTACAAAGGGAACGAAACACAACATGGCCCTTTTCAGGGTCGAATATTAAACTCCCGCAACCGCAAAAATAAAGGCACCCCAAAAAGCAATCCTCACACCGTCCCCTTCTTCAAAAAAAGAACAATTATCACAAAAAAAATTGGGAGGGCTGAAAATACCTTCAACCTTTTAAAAATTTAAAAGTTGAAATGGTTTACCAGCTAAATATAAATTTTTAAAAAAGGGAATTTACAATAAAAACAGCAAATCGTCTACACACCACCCCTGCAACAGGGCTTGAATTGTGTCAACATCTCTAAATAGATCATTTATTAAGATTATAAATTCCCCTAGGGGTGGGTTTGTCAGGGATATTTCATTCACTGATTTCTGACAAAATTGCGTACTTTTGGACTCAAAAGTCCCACCTTTTTTGCCGACTAAGGTTGATTACAAACCCTTGCAACTCAAAACTGTCATCCCTCGTACTACAAAAATTCGCAACCTACCTTCTCTTGTAGCGAGCTGTGGTTCCCCCCCTTTCCTTCTCTTTCTTCCTATCCCCTTCCTTCTGGGTCCCCTTACCTTTCCCCCCTTTTTCCCTTTTTGTTCCTCTTTCCTAAAAAAATTCCTCTTCTTGTTTTTTTTTTTTTCCTTTTTCCACCCACTTTCTTTTTTTCCCCATCAAAAAAATTCTGTCCCAAAACCCCCCCCTCACCCCCTCGACATAAAGGGAAAAGCTGACCTTCCTTTTGTTCCTTCCATTCCCGGATAAAAAAAACGAATGTTTTATTCTTTTGTCTTTTTTAAAAAGAAGCGACCATCTTTAATGGGAATTTGTGGGAGCAGGTTTTCCTTAATTGTCCTGCTAAGGTAAGAGATGGACTGTCTCTTATTAAAATACACTTTGCAACACTGGGGCTCTGGTGGCCTGGTGGTTAACGCTCTCGCTTCACACGGCGAGGGCCTGGGTTCGATTCCCAGCCAGAGTAGAAACATTGGACGTGTTTCTTTCAACCTGTTGTCTATGTTCCCCATCAGTAAAATGGGTACCTGGGTGTTAGTCGACTGGTGTGGGTCGCATCCTGGGACACTGACCTAAGGAGGCCTGGTCACAGACCGGGCCGCGGGGGCGTTGACCCCCGGAACTCTCTCCAGGTAAACTCTCCAGGTAAACTGGAGTCTGCAAGGAGCGTCGGTCGCTTGACCACACGTCGCATACTGGTACTGCATCTGGGATCAATTACTCGCTGTAGCAGTAAACAAGACGCTTGCCCCCTTCTGAGAGGGCTGGGCCCCTCAGGGCTGAAAGGGCTGAAAGGGGCTGAAGGGGGCTGATACCCCCTCCTGGAGAAAATTTCTCCACATTAGACATACACAGAAGGTTCCAACAAAGCGAACTTGAAAATACATTTAAAATACAATACAAATATACTCATCAAACTCCACACAAGATAAACTGTATTCACTTTCAAGTGACTGAGCAAATATCAATACCTAATTTAATTAAACATTAGATAAGGATGTATTATTAGTGAGCTTGTAAAGACATGTTACGACCAAATAATCGGAACTGAATTTTTTAGTTAAACTTCATATACATATGACGCTCATAGATCAATTCCAAACATACCGTGACCTGAAAATATAATGGATATACAATATTATATATCGAAAATTACATTTGTTTGATGAAGATTATATGTCACAGTTCTCTCACATGAAGACTGTATTATGAAATCCAAAGGTAATAAGTACAATCTAGACAATATTCCTTTGTACCTTCCTTACACTTTCCCAGATCCAAACACAACAATACTCATTACTCTCACACTAAACCGCACACGCAAAACACATACGAGAGACCAGTCCTTTTACATTTTCACTCCGTACAAATGTCACAAATCCGCAAAATGGATATTACTATACATATAAAGGAAGCTGCGCTCCCAGCGATTCCCAAACAAGAGCTGATTCCTACACTTTGTATGATACATTACCGCTATAATACTGTGTACCCTCTCAATTGTCCCCGCTATCAGGAGTACCCAAGATGTATGAATAAAATTTGACACTAACACCCCCAGTGTCCATTCGACCTCATCTGGGACCCCCCCACATCTAAACTAAGGACACGTAAGGGAGACAACCCCCCCGGCCCAGCCACCTAATAAATCTACTGAACCAACAGCGCACAGCTTCTAAACACTCGCAAAAATAAATCGCATGAAAAACCTTTTCTTCGACCCCTCAATCGCTACAGGATGGAATTTCGCGTAACTTCCATGTACACAAAACGAAACCGGACGGCAAGATGTTATGAAAGAATTTATACACCGTTTCACGAACAACGGGTCGCAAGGGTACAACGGAAACTGACTACAGACTGGTGCACTTTCCAAATATCAGCCCAAGCGTACAAAGGAAACTGACTACAGACCGGTGCCACTTCAGTTTCCATAGTCGCCTGAACTAAAATACGCAGTATACACGCTTGCGGATTGGAAACTACAGTAAGCACACGCAACATATCCACGCTTTTATGGTGATCATGGCCTTTGACACACTATTGCACATATGTATGCTTGGCAAAAAGAGCAACCATTGACGCATGAAAATCTAATAATCCCAAACCCCCCTTGCGAACACTTTAACTAAGCACACTGCAACGTAACCAGCAACAACGACTTCCCCAGATAAACTGAAAAATGCGCACTAATAAACGTGTCTCATCTCTCGGACACAACAAAGATACACGCACTACATGTCATACTTTAGCATATAAGGTGGAATTAGTAACTATCACCCGCTGATGGAGAGTTAACCTATGTAACCTCAGCATACCCACACACTGATGGAGAGTTAACCCATGTAACCTCAGCATACCCACACGCTGGATAACGTTATCAACCACCATCTTAGAATCGAGCACACGACCTTCATTTCTACTAGCCACATGAATTATCCCGCATATTTTCAAAGATTTACGCACGACCCACGGATTCTCCACGGAAAGTGGACCTTGTTGCCACGGCCCTAAAAGTAAGAGTCCAGACTTTTCCTTATTATATATCATACCCGTTGCCTCGCTAAAAGTGGTCACAATATGATCTACGGCAGACAAACTACCGGCATCTGTAAGCATGAGCGTTGTATAGTCAACATAGCCATTACATAGCCCATTACATGGATGCCGCTCACACCCGGCCGCCAGTGCCCTATATAATTGATATACAGCAAATAAAATTTGTGATAACGGGCACCCCTGGCGAATCCCAAGATGCGAAAAGACAGACTTACCTAACTTCCCATTTACCTGGACGTTCAAACTCGCGTTAGCATACAATGCCCTCAGACATGACATCTCCACTGCATCCAGCCTTCTCCTCGCTGCAACATTCATCACCCTTGCTTCACACCCATACAGGAGGTGTGAAATGACAAACACTGCTCAAATTCAACTTTCCTATGAGACGCCTGTAAACCATTGACATTTATAGTTAGACACTGGAATGATACTGGCTTTTCTCACACGGAATCATTTGTGACACATTTAGACACTGATCGACATCACCGTCTGTGCCACGAAATTCACCAGGCGGGAGACTCCCCACCCCTGCATCACCTTCAAAACAACTAGCCGTAATTGCAGCCCAGGACTTTTTTCCAGGTCGTTGTCTAGGTGTCATTTCATCACTACTGAAATTCCCTGCCACCCGCTTACGGGAACTCCCGTCAACGACGATGCGGGCAGGCTCGGTCACATGCACATGA
This sequence comes from Cherax quadricarinatus, assembly GCF_026875155.1. Classification (NCBI taxonomy): domain Eukaryota; kingdom Metazoa; phylum Arthropoda; class Malacostraca; order Decapoda; family Parastacidae; genus Cherax; species Cherax quadricarinatus. The sequence continues at coordinate 21,004,175 of NC_069491.1, forward strand.
ACATCCACGCTAGTAATTATCGTAGTGGGTGGTGGCGCCGTACACTCCTCGATCGCACTATGTAATTCTGGAAACGATACAGGGAGGCCTAGTTCGACTTCATGTGACGGAACAGCATCAGCTGACGGCGCTGCCACACTGTCATCAGCAACACTCTTTTCCAAACAAGGCAATGTCACACATAGCTAGTCAGATGTAGTGGCAGGTGCACCGCGGGAGGGCTGTTGAGGCGTTGGTGTCACACGGGCACCCTCGACTACCATGGACTCAGGGGCTTGTGTAGGAGCGTCTGAAGCTACACGTTATTTACCTTGTTGTCGAGAACGCCGACGATCATTGATACGCCATGTGTCCATAAGCGTCGCATAACCGACACGTCTTCTTTAGCCCCGGGTATTACACATATACCTGAGTATGGACATTTTCACTGAAAACGACCCATCAGGTTTACCTTCAAACGAGCCCTGGCCCCATACACCTGGATCGTCCCAAATTTGGTGAAGGCCTTACGGATTTCATACTCATCAGCATCAAAAGGGACGTTACGAATCTTGACCCACTTGTAAGTGCGGGACACATCCCGAAGACATACTGCCACCGTTGGGGTCACTTGACGTCGTATATCTGTGGACGACTTCTTCATACACCGCAGCAGTCGTGAACTTGACAGAAACCCGAGAAGCACCGTTTACGGAAACTCCATAGATGTCTTCACTGATGATCTTATGTCTCGAGGGATTTGGAGAAGGACACCAGCATTATGATCCAGCAAAGATCCCTGAAGAAGTTCTTCACAAATGGTGTTAGCTCGTCGTCGGCTACCCTCCATCTTGTAGGGTAAAGTCAATTTTCGCCACCAGAGGGCCAGGTGTGGAGCAGACAACTGCACACCCTGGAACCTGGGAGGCAACTGATGGTTTGCTTTATAATACTACCTAACACTGCAAATACCATGGTATAGAAACAATGTCCAACACCATTATTGTGTATTTTGTTTGTTTTTTTATTATGTTAAGTATGTGATTTCCATTTAGTGGTATACCATTAGTTAGGGTTAGGTTACCCATTTATTGACCTGCCTATCTCCCGCTGGTCACGTGATCATGCCTGACCTTGGATCACCGTTGACTAGTGCAGTTAGTTGGTTTACCCACTCACTATTAAGCAGAACTCTCTCTTGTACTCTCTTGCATGGGAACACCTCTCAGGTGCTAGCTGTCTCTAAACTTATTCTGAGTCCTTGCATGAGAACATCACTGCAACTTATTGTACGGATATATTACTTTGATAAGAGCTGTCAGAGATGTACTGATTATTACATATGTTCTATAAGGATTGTCTGACTACACTATGGGGATTTATACATTCCCGGTGAATCATTGTAACTGTGACAATGTTTATGTGTATATATAATTGCGTCCTTTGAAGAATGGGCCCTACTAAATTCACTTTCATAAGAAAATGAAAATCTTTCTTAATTTATTACTTTAATTAAATCAAGTATTTTACTCTGGAGCTTCGGTCATCCATAAAACAAGTTGCAGGTTATTCTGCCAGTTTAAACCCTTGTTGTGAACAGAGTTCATTTGATACCTAGAGTGTACTCTCCGAGTACACTCGAGGTATCAAATGAACCGGATTGCTTCTTGGCACACAACACACCCTTCCCTACATCTGACCAATATAAGAACACCTTAAATATCCTTAAAATGGGTAACTATTGAAAATAACGTCAGATTTGTAGCATCTAAAATAAATATTCAAATAAAAAAATAATAATAAATATATATTTATCCCACGTTCACATCCATCATTACGAGATTCCAAATATTCACCTAAACATACATTATGATAATTTAAATGTTGCCCTAAACTGTTCTGTGAGACAGAATTCTTACCGTTGTTTTTGTTCCAAAACAAGGACTAAAATTCCTCACGGTAAACAATGTTACTCTTCCTCCCTGGCAAAGTCCACTTTATTTAAACCCTTAAATTTTCATAACCAGCTACTATACACTCGCCAATATACTCTTCATAGAAATCCTAACCTAAACAAATGTAATCTTGCAACTTTACATTCCTAAGTTTCTGGCCCTGTTTCAAGCGTTTATATATGGCTTTTTTAAATTTTTAAGGTATTAAATAGGTTGATAAAGAGGCAATAAACATGAGTGGAAACATATGTTGAGACGCTTTGTACCGGACCAAGATTTTTCGGGTCTACAGAGAGTACTTGATAACAACAGGAATATATTTTCGGTAAAGAGTGGTGGACCAGTCCTCAGAAGGACAGTGTTTGCTGAGAAGCGTGTTAGACAGAGGTCCACCAACTGTTAACATCCTTGATTCTGTTAACATTTCTGGTTTTATTAGCATCCCTGGTTCTGTTAAGAACATAGCATAAGAAAGGAGGAGCACTGCAACAGGCCTGTTGGCTCATGCTAGGCAGGTTCTTCACAATCCATCCCACTAACAGAATATTTGTCCAACTCAATTTTCAGTTCTACCCAAGGAACAAGCTTTGATAATTCTATTTACCCATGTGCAAGTCCCACTCAAATCCAACCCCTCTCACTCATGTATTTATCCTACCTAAATTTGAAACTACCCTACCAGGCAGACTGTTCCACTCGTCAACTACCCTATTTCCAAACCAGTACTTTCCTGTATCCTTTCTAAATCTAAATTTGTCTAATTTGAATCCATTACTGTGAGTTCTCTCTTGGAGAGATATCCTCAAGACATTTGACATCCTTGGTTCTGTTAACATCCCTTGTTCTGTCGACATCTTTGGTTCTCTTAACATCCCTGGATCTGTTAACATCTCTAGTTCTGTTGACATCCTTGGTTCTGTCGACATTCTTGGTTCTGTTAACATCCCTGGTTCTGTTAACATCCCTGGTCCTGTTAACATTCCTGCTTCTGTTAACAACCCTGGTTCTGTAATAAAGTTGGTAGAATTACCGACAATATGTAAAGTAAAAGGACACAAGTGCAACTAATGTGACATTTATTGTGGCAACGTTTCGCTCTCCAGGAGCTTTATCAAGCCATTACATGTAATGGCTTGATAAAGCTCCTGGAGAGCGAAACGTTGCCACAATAAATGTCACATTAGTTGCACTTGTGTCCTTTTACTTTACAACCCTGGTTCTATTGACATCCCTGGTTCTGTTATCATCCTTGGTTCCGGATAATGGTGTTTACTTTGAATAAGCGCAGATTTCAGGCATTTTTTTCTATTTCTATCTTCATTAATAACTACGATCACCTTGGGCCAATTCAAGGCTGTATCATCTACATAGACTGTATTGCAACTATTGCAAGGGGTGGTGTAGAAGCATGTTTTTCCATGAAGTTATTGTTAGCAGTCTTTTATGTAGTTTTAACGCCGTAGTGGTAGAGGTGACGGTGGCTGTGATGTAAATGGTTATCTCAGGTACCTAAGAACCTACAAGAGAAGTTGTTGCTGGTGTGGATCAAGGATAAAGAGATGGCAGGTGAGAGTGTTTCGGAGACGATTATTTGTGAAAAGGAAAAGAAGTTGCATGCTGACCTGGTAAAGAAAATTCCTGGAACCAGTGAATTTAAGGCCAGCAAAGGCTGGTTTGAAAGATTTAAGAAGCGTAGTGGCATACACAAAGTTGTAAGGCATGGTGAGGCAGCCAGTTCAGACAAACGGGCGGCTGAAGTTTGTACAGGAGTTTAAGGGGTACGTAGACACTGAAAAATTCAAACCCCAACAAGTGTTCAGTTGTGATGAAACATACCTGTTTTGGAAAAAAATTGCCAAGGAGGACCTACATCACACAAGAGGAAAAGGCACTGCAAGGACACAAGCCTATGAAAGACAGGCTAACTCTTTTGTTCTGTGCTAACGCTAGTGGTGATTTTAAAGTGAAGCCTTTACTGGTGTGTTACTCAGAAAATCTCAGAATGTTTAAGAAAAACAATGTCATTAAGAACAAGTTATGTGTCTTGTGGAAAGCAAATAATAAGGCATGGGTCACGAGCAAATTTTGAAATAGTGAGTCCATGAAGTGTTTGGCCCCAGTGTGAGAAAATACCTCCTAGACAATAATTTGCCACTCAAGTGCCTCCTGTTATTGGACAATGCTCCTAAACATCGTCCAAAAATGGTAGACCTACTGTCTAGGGACTACAGTTTCATCACACTAAAGTTCTTGCCTCCTAACACCACTCCTCTCCTCCAGTCCATGGACCAGAAGGTCATTTCTAACTTCAAAAAACTCTACACAAAAGCAGTGTTTGCAAAAGTGCTTTGAAGTGACCACAGACACTAAGTTGACCCTAAGAGAGTTCTGGAGGAATCACTTCAATATCTACAGCTCCATAAGCCTTATAGGTAAGGCTTGGGAGGGAGCACTTAAATTCAAATCGATTAACGCAAATCATATAGCATGTGCACTCACACATTCACAAGAGTGCACACAAAAACACACACATACACACACACACACACACACACATACACACCACACACACACACACATACACACACTGGAAAGGAAGATGGAAGAGAGGTTAGCAGCAGAATGCAGAAGGTGGAAGCAACAGGCCACAGCAGCAGAAATCAAGATAGAGAGATTAGAAGAGGAGCTGAGACATCTGAAACAGCACAGGACAAAGATATTACAGAAGTAGCATCGGCATGGTACATCAAA
>NC_069491.1:21009359-21025068 GCF_026875155.1 Cherax quadricarinatus
TCGTTTTTTTTTTTTGTGGGGGGGGGGGGGGGTTACAGGTTATAGGAAATTCAGGGGTGGAGAGCAGGTTTTCCAAGGGTGCGGGTCGAGTTGTTCTCCATGACAGTTACTGTGTTGTAGGTAGTGTAAGAGAGCCAGGCCTCCATGGTGGAGTGGAGGGAGGGTTGTGGCATCACATATCCATGCAATGGTGGAGGTGAGGTGGAGAACAGCTGGTCCATGTTGCAGCGCTGGAGGTGGTTCAAGGTGGAGGTCATCAACACTGGAAGTTGAGCAGGAAATAGTGGTGTGGGAGGTCACTACACTGGAGGTTGAGCAGGAGGTAGCAGTATGGGAGGTCACTAGAGGTGGAGGTATCGGCGTGGGAGGCCACTAGAGGTGGAGGTAGGGTTGTAAGAGGTCACTAGAGGTGGAGGTAGCGGTGTAATAGGTCACTAGAGGTGGAGGCAGCTGCATAGGTCACTAGAGGTGGAGATAGCAGTGTAAGAGGTCACTAGAGGTGGAGGTAGCGGTGTGAGAGGTCACTAGAGGTGGAGGTATCGGCGTCACTAGAGGTGGAGGTAGCGGTGAAGAGGTCACTAGAGGTGGAGGTAGCGGTGTAAGAGGTCACTAGAGGTGGAGGCAGCTGCATAGGTCACTAGAGGTGGAGGTAGCGGTGTGAGAGGTCACTAGAGGTGGAGGTATCGGCGTGGGAGGTCACTAGAGGTGGAGGTAGCGATGTAAGAGGTCACTAGAGGTGGAGGCAGTTGCGTAGGTCACTAGAAGTGGAGGTAGTGGTGTGAGAGGTCACTAGAGGTGGAGGCAGCTGCGTGGGAGGTCACTAGAAGTGAAGGTAGCAGTGTGGGAGGTCACTATAGGTGAAGGTAGCGGCGTGGGAGGTCACTAGAGGTAGAGGTCACTCAACACTCAAGTTCTAGCATCACAGCTGGAGACTAAAACTCAAGAGTTACCAGATACATTCTCTTAAAAAAATCATATATTCCTAACAAAGTACGTATCTATGTAACTATACATACATGTGATAAATACATGTGGCTAATATTTATAACATGTTGCTAATATTTATAACTGATAAATACATATCTTTATGTAACACAACTGAATATTAATTTTATTTAATTTGGTTATACTACGTTAATTTACACATATATCACTATGCTAGACAGCTATAAACAAAAATAAAAGTGGGCAATAAGAATAAATTAAAATTTACCTAATTTCCCCCATTCAGACTTTTTACAAATACAATTTCTTTTTGTGGTACAAAATAATGTTTACATGTAATAGTTTACCTGCAATAAAATATTTGTGTATACACAAAGCCACTAGTATGTAATGCATTTCAGTCATTATCAGCAAGGTTTTCTTATTCAGATGTTATTAACATGCTAAACTTCCATGGGTTGTTCAACCTTTAATTTCAGGTATTATTATAATCAAAAAGAAGCGCTAAACCTACAAGGGGCTTACAGCAATTTCGGGTACATTATTATTATAATAAAAAAATGCTGAACAGTTTCAGGTACAGTGAAGGGGAATAAGTACCAATAATGTGACTTATCTCTCAGTGCGTCATGGTCAACGCCGGCTACATGATTATTATTATTATTATTATTATAAAAAAGAAGAAGTGCTAAACAAGGGTGGCTCCAGAATTCTGAAGAGGAGCTCAGGGAATGTCTGATTAGTAGGGAAGCTACATTATTATTTAAGGGCATTTTGGGGGCTAATGGAGATTATGGGGGCTTCAGCACTAGCCTAAGGGGGTGTGGAAAATTGCATTTATCTGAATGTAACTAATTATGTACATAACAGTAAATGATAACAAAGATAATTATTATTTATCAATGTTACATAGACAAGTAGGAATTTGGGACACCTAGGTCGCAAAAAAATGTCCCCCTTCGATACCTACCACTGTCATATCCACAAGTTGCTCTGGACCTATTAATTAAATGAAATATACATGCACCAGGAATACTGGTAAATATATAAATTTGTGGACTGTATATTAAAAAATTATTATATATAAATTCACATATACATAACAGAAGGAAAATATATCTTAATATCACTCACCAATTTGACTGGATATTAAGTTATATCATACTCAGAAAAACCTCACTAACTAAATTTATGAAAACACTGGCCAGAATTATACACAAATCTAGAGAGCTTATCTGAGGTTCATGGAGCTGTCTTGTCCAGTCGTCTGATATCTCAAGTTATGCAGGAATGCACATCCAACAATTTCGCCTCCTATTTGAGAGGTGTCAATCCAATTTTAACCTCTAGAGCACGAAAAATTCTTCCCATTATATTAACGTTGTATCCAATCAAAACCAAGATGGCGAGTCTCTTTCTGCACAGGCGCAGCTTCCAGTTTCCCATTTTTTATAACATACTTCTTTTGAAAATACAATATAGGGCATCTATTTACATATAAATTACCGTATTTCCGGAAAATATACAATATTTTCCACACTGCGGCCAGGCGGAGGTCGTTGCAAAAACGACTCAAATTGCTGATTTGGCAACGGTGGAGGACCTGGGTACATATAGGATCCAGCATCCACACGGCGACACATTACACAAGATTCAATCACCCTTTTTACACTTTCCCGTCCTTGGGGAATCCAAAAATTTTCCCCTAATGCAATTTAAAGTATCTTGTACCTAAACCATGTTTTACATTTTTTGGGCATTTAAAACAAGTTAAATTTGTTAGTTGATGAGTTTTGGGCGTAAGATGGGGGTTTTTTAGCATAATCAACCCAATTCAGCATTTTGAAAACCTACCTTGACCTAATTACATTGTTCTCTAAATACACCCCCAATTTTTCTCTATTATAAAACCTTTCACAATTTTTCTTTTGTGGGAAAATTTTCTGGGGTTGTTTCCTTATTTTTTACCTCAAAAATTATATCATCCCGAAAATCTCATTGGGAGAAAATTTCATATTTTTTTCCGTAGTCACCCCTTTGTAGAATGTGAAAAAACCCTTAACCCCCCCTGGTCGGGCAAGTGGTCCCCCCCCCCGACCTCACAATTTTTTCCCATTTCTACCGGGGGAACAGTATGGATTGGTAGCACCCAAAATTACGTGTAAAAATTAATTGGGGGAACGGGTATAGATTTATTAGTTTAGCTAAAATAAAGGGGGGGGGGGGGTAGGATACACCTGGTTTACATCCATCAAGGAAAACATTTGTACATAATCCCACCACTTACCAGATGTTCTCTGGTGGTAATTGTGTAGCTGGATCACTCAAAAACCTATCTAAATTAAAACATAACACAATTGGCCAGAATAAGTTTTTTTAATAACTAAAAGGGTTATTTAAAATGGGGGTGTTGATACTCCTTTTTCCCCCCATTCACCATTCATTTTCGATGTCGGGCAAAACCCCGGGGCCCAAGGGTTCTCTTTCCCCAGCGGACGGGGTTTAACCCTTTTGGTTGTCCCGCTTTAAAAGTCGTGACTCAAGGAGTTTCCCTTTTCCTGTCTGGGGAACACGACGGTTTTTAAACGTGTTACTGGAGCAAAAGACTTATTTCACTTCACGCATTCTCTTAACTTAGCGTTATTATCTTTTAATTAATTACAATTCACAAGACGTTTTAAAGGGCTCATAATTATTATACCCCATTAGAGATCACCCCAATTAGATCTGAAAACCGTTTGAGTGATGATTAAACCAAGGGAAATTTTTTCCCGGGACACAGTCAGGAGACGAACCAGTCACCAAGGGGTCCTACCCTTATTCACTCATTTTACCACTCTATTACCCCGGGGTTTCCCGTAAATCCCGATCCCTCACTCTCCCCCGGGAAAACAGTTACGACCTTCTTTTCCCAAAAATGAGGCCTATGTTAACCCTTTGGGGCCCCCCGTGAAGGGCCAAATTTCGGGGTTTCCCCATCCCTTTCCCCAGCTTCCTTTTCCCCCCTTTCAAAAAAAAAACCCGCCATTTCCCCCCGCACACCCCGGCATGCGAAAAAGGGAAAACTCTTGGTTTACTCAAATTTTCAAAACATTTTTGACTCTTATGGAAACATAAAAAAACCTATTAGGCCCCCTATAGTTTGGGAAAATTAAAAATTTTCCACACGGGCAGGGCGGGAAGTCTTTGGGTGGGAACGACTTAAATTGCGTCTTCCCCCAGGAGACGATTCCAGCCCTCTCTGGATTGCGCTGCTTTTTTTCCTAGTGGGTTTTTCTACGTTTCTTTTTGCATTCCCCGGTCATTTGTCTTCAATATCACTCGTGCCCATTTTCCCCTTGGGTTTTCCCATCTCACTGGTTTGAACACCTTTTAAATTCAAAGGGAAATTTAAATTTTATTAATGGTACGAAAAAACTTTCCTGACCAGACACAACACTTTGACGTTTTGACAACCCCTTGGGGAAAAAATCTGGGTAAAAATTGTAACTCCCTTTTGCCCAGAGGCCAAAATTTTCGTTTTGTTCAGTTCAATTAAAAAAATGTCACCGGGTTTGAATGTTCTGTGGGTTTTTAATGCCCGGGGCGCACCAAAAAAGTTTTCACGTAGTGTAGAGATATTTTTAAAGCCCAAAAAACCACATAAGGCCCAAAAGAATAATTACCTTTTTTTAAAAACCCCCTTAAAATTGTCCCCTTCAACACAGTCCGTTTTGTAATCCTCTTCATTTTCCCTCGGGTTTTATCTCAAAAGATAGGTGCAGTTTTAAACCTTTTTCCCACATATTAGGTGAGAGGGGGGTCGTATCCCCGCATCAGGAGTGCGCTCATGTATGCAGAGGGCGATTGTTCACTCGATTCTCTGCCCCCCCAAACATGCCCGGAACTCCTCCAAATCAATTCTTTCCTGTGTAGCACCTTACGAAAAATTTTCTTTTCACTGTCCCCTTTCTTTCCCTTTCGTACAGTCCTCCCTGCCAAGGGGCTCGGGGAAAGTAAAAAATTTAGACACACCCTCGCGGGGGTAAAAAAAAGGGACTAAACATCATCACTTTTATTTAATTTCATAAAGTGTTAAAGCACCCGTTTACAAAATTGGTGGAAATTATCTGAGAATCATAAATCTTGGGACGGGGATCGTCTAGTTTGAAAATTTTCCCGGGAAACCCCTGTAGAAACTGTTCTGCGGGAAAAGTCCTGAGCCATTCTAGAGGGAACACCCCCTAGTAGCTGTACAAGAAAATAGACATACATACCCCTTTAAAAAGGGGACCCCAAATTAAAAGTACCTTAAAAAATGTTTGGCCCCACTATATCCACTCCGGCCCACATCAAAGGGTTTTTTACCAACTCCCGGGTTTCCCTTGGGGCAAGGTGGGGGGGGACCTGGGTACATTAGTTTTTTTTTTGGCATCCACCTGGCGCCCATATTACACAGACTTGATAACCCCCTTTTTAACACTTTCCCCGCCCTTGTGGAACCCAGAAGGTTTCCCGAATACATTTTAAGGGTTTACCGTACCCCCCCGTGCATCACTTTATTATGGGCTTAAAAGCCAAGGTTGTAAGGTGAGATTTTTGGGCAGCAAGATGGGGTTTGCTTTACCCATATTCCCCCAATTCGCTTTTTTGAAAAATGCCTCTGCACCTAATTACATCTTCCTCTAAATACGCCCCGCTTTTCTATTTTTAAGCCTTTCATTTTTTTCCCGCCCATCATGAATTTAATCTCATCCCTTAGGTTTTCTTTTTACCCTTGTACCCCATTTTATTTCGGGGAAAGGGGAAAAAATTATGTGAATATTCTTCTTACTTAAAAATTTTAAAAACACAAACCTGGTCACACTAATCAGCTTAGGTAAGGAAGAAAAACCTGTTCATATCAATGGCAAAAGGGGGGACTACTGCCCGGGCGGGCCCCACCATAATTTGGGACAGGGGCTTATGTGCCTTTTGAAACCGGCCAGTTAATTTTTTTCCACCGGGCCAATTTGGGCCCCCTTTAAAACCCACGAAAAAGGGCATCAAAAAATTTTTCAAAAGTAAAGCCTCGGGGGACAAAAATTTCAGTTTGGGTTTCCCTCGTCCCCAGGAATGTGTTTAAAAGGGTTTTAACTATGTGCCCCCAAACTTTTTATTTTTCTCCTGCATTTGATTTTATTTCAGCGACTCTGTTTTGTACATACACATTTTTATGTTCCCCTTTAGGGAACCCAAATTGTAAGGTTTACCTCTTTTATAAAGACCAAATTACGGTGTCGTTTGATTTTTATCTCTCGAAATTTATTTTTTTATTTTAATTGGCTAATTTGACACCTCATAAAGGCCTTTAATTCCAACTGGGGTTTAAGGTGCGTGATTTGATTGGAGCCCCCTTAGCTTGGGAAAAACCCAAGAGAAATGGCACTATTACTTTGAAGGTAAGCGCGCCCCAATGCAAATTTTCGAAGCATCGAAAAAAAATGTGGAGTACTTTTTTCTCCATTTTGGGACTGGCCAAAATTCCGGGGGGAAAATTTTAAAACTTTTGGTAATTTTACATATTCCCCTATTAGTTTTTCCCCACCTTTCAAAAAAAATTCCTCGGGGTGGGGTTTTTCCCCCCAAACCCACACTTAAGTTCCATGCTTCTTGTATCAAAAATTTTTTCCCTCTTTGGTAAGTGGGGACCAAAGCCTGGGGAAATCGAAGCTTTTTTAAAAACTTCTGCAAGCAAGACTCTTTTGGGTTTTTAATTTTTGGGCTGCGGGTAGCTTTTTGACTTTAACGTAACAAGTCTCCCTCTGTGTTTCCCCAAATCAGTCCCCGAAAATTACTTATTTGGACCTTTAAAACCCCGGGTTGTCTTTATTTATTTGAACTCTTAAAAAGGCCGAAATTTTGTTCCTTCCCTCAGGGGGGATATTTGCACCTTTTCTTTTTTCATTGCCCCCGGTATATGGGTCATTTTTTCCTCTTCATAGGGCGTCACCCCCCCCGGAAATTGTCCAATAAAATTGGGTTTTCCCATTACTCCATCAGTGGGCCCCCCCTAAAGCTTAAGGTTGCCCTTTATCCCCTTGCCTGGGGTAGGAAAAGGACTGGGGTGGCCCCCAAACAATACACCCCTGAAGCGGGAAAAAAAACTTCAGGGGATAAGTGGGCAAATAGGATTTTTCGGGCCATAAAAAACCCAGGGGCAATCCCGGTCAGCCTACTGCAACCCCCTCTCAGGAAAAGCTTTACTTATTTTCTGCCCCTAAAGGCTAATTCTTAACCCTGAAATTAATAGTATGTCTCCAGTTTTTTCCCCTCAAGACGGACCTGTCATCAAAAAATCATTCAAACCCAGGTACACTTTTATTACTTGGCACACAAATTAAAAAACAATTTCCCCAGAGGAGTGGGCTTTGAAACCTTCTTCACTCCCTGGTGGGGGCAAAAAAAGGACCATAAATTGGGTTTTTCTCGGGAGGTTTTCCTCCTTTTTTATGAAAATTTTTTATTTAACTGTCATTAAAAATTTATCATCTAAGCAGTCAACAGTTTGGTGTCTTGCTCAAATTGTGGAGGGGGGAGCCTTTTTTTGTCCATACGCCCTCCGGTAATTAGTTGGTAGGTCTTTGGGTGGTTCAAAACTTCCACGGAAAATCTCCCCAGTATTGTCCAGATTTAAATTTAAACAACCCTTTTGGTTTGTTTTTGAGTAAAGGAATCTCTGGACTTTCTTCCCTTTTTCATTTATCCCATGCTGTCCAATTTTCCCATAATTTATACACAGGTTTTAACTTCATTTCCCCTATTGAAGTATATTTTTTTGGGGGGGATACTTAGGGGGTAAAAACACACCGTAAAAAATATTTTGGATTCCTCCAGTCATTCATTATCGGTACGAGGGGAAACCCGCCCTACATTCACGTGACCTCCTGCGGTCCTTAGAAGGGTGACTTGGGATTTCTTTGTCTAACCCCTTTACAAAGGTGGCATTTAAAGGTCACTACCCATTTAAAAAATTATTGGCCCCCCAGAAATCATTATTTTACCAGAAGGTGCCAAAAATTTTCCTTTTCTTGAAAAACCTTTCAGTTGGGTTTTTAAGCCCTATTGTAGATAATTTTTTCTGGGAAACCTTTTCCCCAATTTTCGGCCCTTAATCGTTTTCTCTCATTGCCCAGCCGGGGCGTTACATAAACAGTGTCGTTTGGGTGGGCCCTTTTTATTCGGGGGAGAAAGCCAGATTAAAATAAATAAAGTAAGTAAGTAAATTTTTTTTCAGGATAACAATACAAATTACATAGGGAAATTTTCATACATAGAAACATATGTGTAGAGAACCTAGGATAACCCAAAAAGTCAGAAAAGAGTGACTTAAATTTCCCCTTTTTTACCTTCATTTCCCTTAAGGCAGTTCGTTTTTTTGAAGGTACGTTGTGATCCCTGATCCAGTTTAAAGCTGTTACAGTTTTGGTTTTTTCGGGCCCTTTATCATTAATCACCACATCCAACCCCAGGCAAAACTACCTCAGCTAGGCATCATTACCGACGTTAGCTGCAAACTTTACGTGGGCTACTTTTTGTGTCCCGGGGTTTTTATCCCCTATCAGTATATTTTTTCCATCCCTTACGATTAGATTGCCCTTCCAAAAAGCTATGGGGGTGTCTTTCCCTTGTTACACTGGGTAACCCCAAAAGTTTCAAGTTAGCAAAGGGAATCCCCCTTAAAATTATTATTTCTAGACACCTTTTAAAACATCTAGCAAAGCTCTTCCAATCTTTCCACTTTAACATCCATGGGAAATTTTAGGCATTACAGTTCCTTTGAGAAATTTAGTACCGTTGCAGAAGATACAACTCTCCATTCTTTTTCCCAAACCCCCTTATCAAAATGGGCTACCCCCTTTTTGTGGTTTCCTTCCCCCTCTTGCTTGGAGGTGGGAAAAACCACTATAACTGGGGACCTGTCACTTGATTTCGTGCCCACGTAACCCCGTGTAGTAGGTTGGGTTAGGATTATTGATATTAGGGAAAAAGGTTTCCCTTTGTGGAATTGGAAAGGGGCACTGGGGGGTGTAGACGGGGGTATTTTCCTTTGAGGTTAAAGGGTTGGGGTGGTCTGCAGTTGGGACAATTAGCCCCTTTCGTCCCACTCTTATTTCTTCCAACTAATTAACCCTTTTTGATATCTGGGTTTGATTTAACCCCTTATGGTTTTTGTTGGGTTTAATTTATTCTGAATTTAAGGCACTCAACAACCCCCTCTGCTCCCTCCAGATAAAATTTATTACTCAAGGGTTTTAAAAGTTTCTTTTTAGGTTTTTATTTCCCAAATTGGGTGTAAGTTTTTGCGGTTGTGGGTCTGGGTCTTCAAATTTGCCCCAAAATTTGTACTAGGTCCAGCCTTTCTTTGCTCCAAGTTACCCTTTAAATGGGCCCCCCCCCAAAAAAAGTCAACTGCCCCCACTTAGGGTCATTTACATTTGGGAATGCTTTTATGAGAACATGCGCATCTCCCCCTTACTTGTTTCCCCTTTTTAAATTTGCATTAAATTTTGGAAAAAATTGCCAAAATCACTCCTTTTAAAGTACGAATGCTTTAAAGTAGACCCCAAAAATCCTCCCGTGTTTTCCCGGATTAAACAACCCCAAACATAATTTTGGGAGTTTTGGTAACGCCTTGACTTTCCTTACTTTGGTTTTACCAAAAACATTTTTTACACCCTTTACCCCTTTTCCAAAAACCTTATTTTTTCAGGACACAATGTTGTCCTCCACTTCAAAAATGTTGATCCCGCAGCCCTCCCTTTCAGATCATCTGCACAATTCCTAGCAGCTCTTTTTCATAGTTTTTTTTAAACCACCCAAACTATAAAGACTATGTCTTTTTTCCCAAAAGGATTTAGGGGTAGCTTTTAAATTTATCAGGGTTTACCCTTTTTTGGTTTATTAACTCCATAAATTTTTTGAAAGATTTGTAACATGACCCCTTCGGTTTGTAGTGACGTTTCTTTTCTTTGGCATCCATGGACTTGCCATCGCACTAACTTTCCCCCGACCCAGCCATGGTTAGGGAAATTTAAAAAATCAAACCAATTTTACTACTTAAGTAGACGTTATAAGAGAATTCTTGCACTTTTACTTTTGTAAAAAATCCTAGCCACCCCCGTGCTAGCAATTTATTGGGGTTTTATCATCCCTCACACGATCGATTAAAATTCTGCCCCCCTTTCACCCATTCCTTCAACGGGACTTAAATTTTTTAAGTAATTTAAATTTAATTAAATTTTTTTTACGATTGCTCCGGTTCACGGGGACCCAAAGGGGGATGGGAAAAAATTTTTAGGGTGCTTACCTGTAGTACCTAAAATTATTTTACATACCAGTAATTCATTGGGAGGGCAAACTTTTTGTTTACCGTAGTCACCCCGTTTTTGAAAAGTGAAAAGGAAAAATTAAACCACCCCTGGTCCCCCGCAAGTGGTCCCCTCGACCTCACAATTTATCCTTTTCTATCCGAGGAAACCCGTATGGATTGGATTGCACCCACAAATTTCGGTGTACCCAATTAATTGTGGGGCTGTATAGGTTTTATTAGTTTAGCTGAAAGAAGGGGGGGGGGTGGATACACCTGGATACATCCCTAAAGGGGAAAAAATTGTACATAACCCACCACTTACCAGATGCCCCTCTTGGGGGTCACTTTATGGGAGCTGGATCACTCAAACCCCATCTAATTTTCAACATAACACAAAAAGGGGGGCAATTTTTTTTGTTATAAATAGAAAGGGGTTTCTTAAATGTGGGTGATTGATACTCCTTATTTCCTCCATTTTACCATTCATTTTCGAGTTCCCGCTACACCGCAAGGGTTCCCCTTTTTCCCGCCCGGATGAGGTATCCCTTGGTTTGTCCCCCTTTAAAAAATCGTGAATCAAGGGCTTCACTTTCCCCGTTCGGGAACAGAGGTCTAACGTGTTCCCGGAGCAAAACGACCCTTTTTTCACTTCACGCATTCTCTTAATTAGCGTTTTTTATCAATTTAAAACATTACAATTCACAAGCGATTTAATGGCTCATAAATTTTTATTTCACATTAGAGTCACTCCCCTTAAAATCTGGGGACCGATGAGTGATGACTAAACCAAAGGGGAATTTTCCCCCGGGGCACAGTCCCGGATGACGCGCCAGTCACCAACGGTTTCCCACCCTTATTCCTTTATTTTACCACTTATTACCGGGGTCCCATAAATCCGATCCCTCACTCTTCCCCCAGGAAAATTACGACCTTCCTATTTCGAAATGAGGCCCCCATGTTAATCCTTAGGCCGCCCTGAATGCCCAAATTTTGGGGTTCCATGCCCTTTCCCCGCTTCCTCCCAAACCCTTTAAAAAAAAAAACCCGCCCCCTTCCCCCCCCAAATCCCCCGCATTGCGCAAAAGGGGAAATTTGGTTCTACTCTATTTTCAAAAAAATTTTTGACTCATATCGGGACATTAAAAACCCCCTAATTTGGCCCCTATAGTTTTGGAAAAAATTTAAAAATTTTCCCACACTTTCCATCATCAATTTAATTTTCATTTCCTTTGATTTTTCCCCCTGTACCCTCTTTATCCAATATTCAAAAGGATGTTTAAAATTTACATGAAAAAATTAAACTTTAGAAATTTAAAACCAATTTGTTACATTGATTAGTTTGGGTAAAGAAGAAAACCCTTTTTTATCAATGGCCCCAAGGAAGGGAAAAAACTATTGGAGCGGGTTTGGGCACAGTAATTTCAACGGAGCAATTTTATGCCCTTTTTTAAGGCCCAAATTTGTTTATTTAACCCCAACCCGCTCGGGGTTTTTAAAACCCGATACAGCAGTTACAAATTTTTGCATAAGGGGGAAAACCCAAGAAAAAGAAATCAAATGGATTCTCTTCACCAGGTATATGATTAAATGTTAAATATGCTGACCCAAAAATTTTTATACTTCTCTTGCTTGATTTAAAATTTTAGTGACTCTTTTTTTGTACGTACCCCAATTTTGCTGTTTAAATTTCGAAATTTCCCTTGTAAGGATACTCAATTTATCAGACCAAATTACAGGTCGCTAATTTTATCTCCTGCAATTTATTCTTATAAATTAGCAAAATTTGACCCCTACATAAATGGCTGCAAATTTCCCAACTGGGTAAGGACATGTTTTAATTGGAGAACTTTAGCCTTAGACAAACAAGAGAAATAACACTTTACATTGAAGGTAAGAAAACTGCTCCATATCCCAAATTTTGAAGCATCACAAAAAATGTGGAGTACATTTTTCCATTTGGTTTGGCACCGGGGCGGGGAACTCCAACATTGGAATTTTTTCATAATCCCAATTAAATTCATCCCAGTTAATAAATTTCCTGGGTGAATTTCATCCCGACAATTTAGGTTTTCCATGCTTTCCCGAATTAATAATTTCTCTCTTTTGTAAGGGGTGACACTAAACCTGTGGGTCAAAAATTTGGAAAAATTCAGCAAGAAAAACTCTCTTTGTTTTTTTTATTGGGCATACTGTAATTATTAGTTTTAACATTAACAAATCTCTCTCAGTATCCCCAAATTTTAAAACCCAATACTTATACTTTTGGCACTTCATCTCCAGGGAATCTTGACTTTTTTTGCCTTCATTTGGACGAATTTCTATTCCCTTTTCTCAGAGGCATATTTTTCACTTTGCATTATTTTTTTAGCCTCTCCATAAGTCATTAACAGTTCCTCTTTAGTTGGGGTTGTTGTGATAGAAAAACAGGGCCCTTTTTCTAGGCTTTATTGAAAATAGAATTTATAGTACTTCGCAACAACAAAATATAATGACTAGTACATCAATAATGGCTTCTACAGGGTGGTATGTCTTGCATATGTCAAAAAAAGTTATAACTACGGGCCCTTTTAAATCACCATGTAACTGCCCCCCCGGTGATAAAGGGAAAAAGTGGGGGGAAGAAACACACCATATGTTGGTGCCCATGACGCACGCCAAAACTGTTGTTTTTTGGGTTAAGGGCCCCTAGGGGTGGTGCATATTACCCTGCTGCTGCTCCCCACAGGCCCAGTATCCACAATCTCCCCCTTTAAAAATCAGAGACAAAATCCCCAAAAACTTTTTAGGTGGGCGCGTACACGCCCCGCCTTCGTAGCCCTTGAGCCTCTTCACCAGGTTCGATTTTTTCCCGGGGTTTGTTAACTGGGGAGCAAATCCTCTTTTTCCATGGGGGTAGTCTCAAAGGGGTTTTCCCAGGAGAAAACGAGCATTTTTCAATCTATTGGTGATCTTGAGATTCCCCCTAATAGGGATTTCAACTGGGGGGAAATGTCTTGTAGATACTGTACTCTTCACCATTTTGGTAGCGAAATGGGGGGTAATGTGGATTAGCTTGCAGGAGTCACCTTCCCCTAAAGGATCCGTCTTGTTCATCCCACGGTGACTCTTAGGGAACGGGTCCAGGATGACATAACCAAGGGGGCAGGGGGCTCCCGTAAAAAGGAAAAGAGTGAATAGTTTTAGGGGTCTTTCATGAGGGGTTGCATTAGTAGCTGTGCACAGCAGTGATTAATAGAGTGAAATCATCAGGGAGGGCAGTTTTGGCCAGTGTTGAAAAGGGGAATTTTCGCGACTTTAATGTATTTTAACTGCCTTCCATATAGTACCCTTTAACCGCTCCCTTGCCTTGCCATTTAGGGTTGTAGCTTGGGGTTTTTCGCTGCGGCAAAAAACCTTTCTAGCCAAAAACTCCTGAAGTTCGTTACTCATAACGAGGATCCCCTTTTGAAGGGGAAAAAGCTGGGTACCAAAAAATAGGAACAAAATGTGAAAGACAATAATAAAAAGTTGAAGCAGCCATATTTTCACAGGGGAAAACAAAGGGAAACCTTTAATATTCCATCTACTATGTTAAGGAAATACCTATTCTGATTTGTGCTTGGTAGAGGTCCTTTGAAATCTATATTCAATCTTTCGAAAGGCTGGGTGGATTTTATGAGATGAGTCTTCTCTTTGGCTGATGAAAATTTGGCTTGCACTCTGCACATACTCTGCATGCTCTGATCACTTGTCGCACATCTTCCACTGAGTAGGGCATGTTCTTTGATTTGACAAAATGGTACAGGCGTGTAACTCCTGGGTGACACAAAGCCTTGTGGAGAGCTGAGAGTGATTGCAAATCATGACATGCTGCTCCACAGTGGGACCTAGAGAATGCATCAGGTGAGATGTTCTCTTGACCCGGTCGGTACAGAATATCAAAGTCAAAAACACGATAGTTCCATCCTCCAGCGTAATATCTTGTCATTCTTTATCCTACTTTTGTGCCTCTTGTCGAACATATACATCACGGACCGTTGGTCAGTCCTTATGGTGAAATGTCTACCAGTTAAATAATGCCTCCAGTGGCGAACTGCTTCTATGATGGCCTGGGCTTCCTTTTCTACAGCAGCATAACATTTCTCTGATCCTTGAAAAGTTCTCGAAAAGAAGGCTACTGGTCGTCCTGCCTGAGATAAGACTGCAGCAATGGCAATGTCAGATGCATCCGTTTCCACTTCGAATGGTAGGGACTCATCAATGGCTTGAACTACTGAGTTTTCAATATCCTGTTTGAGAGTATGGAAAGCGGCTTCTGCTTCCTTTGTCACAGGAAATGTGGTAGCACTCAATGGGCGGACTTTACTTGAATAGTTGTAGATCCATTGTGAGTAATAAGCAAAGAGACCAAGAGTTCTTCGGAGTGACTTTTTGTCTTGAGGCATTGGAAGTTCCCGTAGAGGTCGTAGTCGTTCAGGGTCTGGGAATATTGAACCTCCTTCCACTACATAACCAAGGATGCTAAGCCTTTTAGTTGAAAAAGTGCACTTTTCCTCATTGTAACTGATATTTTTCTTCTTGGCGGCTTCCAAAAACTTATCAAGGTTTGCATCATGTTCCTCCTGGGTCTTGCCACAAATGGTAACATTATCTAAATACGCGTAAGTTCCCATGAGTTGCTCTTCCTGAATGAGTGAATCCATAATTCGTTGGAAGCAGGCTACCCCATTGGTGACTCCAAAAGGGACTCTGGTAAACTGATACAGGCCATCACTAGCCTGAAACGCTGTGTATGGTTTATCTTCATTCCTTATAGGGACTTGATGATAGGCACTCTGCAGATCAATTGTGCTAAACACGTAGTACTGGAGCAAAATTTTTTTCACTGTATCGTCAATTCGAGGTAGAGGGTACCCCTCAAGAAGTGTAAATTTGTTGATTGTCTCAGAGTAATCGATAGCCAGTCTCCGTTTCCTATAACCATCTTTAACAACAACAACCTGTGCACGCCAAGGGGAATCACTCGGTTTATAATACCCTCCTTCAGCAGCCTCTGAGTTTCTTTCTCAATGAACATCCGATCCTCATAAGAATAGCGGCGTGACTTAGCTGATATAGGATGGCAATCCGCGGTAAGATTTGCAAACAGCTTTGGTGGGTCTACCCTTAAAGTGCTAAGTCCACAGACAACAAGAGGAGGCAGTTCACCTCCATATGTTAAGGTGACACTTTCCATGCAGCTTCTGAAAGTCCCCGACCAAGGATAACATCAGAGCACAGTTGTGGCAGAATAGCTAAATGTACATCTTGATAATCCTTTCCATTAACTCTGAGATTTACCTTACAAAACCCTAAGGTCTGAATAGAGAAGAGTTGATGCCATGGAAAAGGTACCTATGATATGTAGAGTCAAGGGGAAACCCTTTTTCTAAGTCAAGGTTTGAAAAAACCTCT
>NC_069491.1:21025568-21028068 GCF_026875155.1 Cherax quadricarinatus
ACCCCCTAAAACCACCCACCTGTATGGTTTACCCAAAGACCAATAAACAAAATTTTCCCTCTCGACCAATCACGTCAGGAATGGGCAGTGCTCCACACAAACTAGCCGGAGTTCTTGCCAAAAACATTTTCCTGCCTTTGGGGCCATCACCCCCCGCTATTTTAAACCTCAGGTGACCTTCTAAACCCGCATCCGTAACCTCTCCACCGTAACAAGAAACAAAGCAGTTTGGATGTGATTTCCCCTCTTCACACAAGTACCTACCAAAAAAGCCTCGAGGTTCTACGACGTAAAGTCAATCAGGACCTTAATCTTCCTCTACCTCCCGGGATTTTGTTGACTTAATTGAACTCTGTGTTAATTTCAACTGTTTTTTCTTTCAATAACAAGCTCTACAAACAAACCTACGGCATGGGAATGGGGTCCCCAATCAGTGCCGTCCTAGCCAACTTATACATGGGAACACCTAGAGGTCCGAACACTTCACCAACATCATCCCTTCAAGCGTCACTTGGTTACGTTACGTGGACGATGTCCTCTTTATAACTCCAAAAACGTTTTGATGTACGGGATCTTCAGGCAAGGCTCAACGCAGTTGAACCGGCGATCCAGTTTACATAGAAGAAGAGTCCAATGACAAGCTACCTTTCCTCGACGTCCTCATTCACAAAGTAGACAACAACCAAAAATTTCAAGTTTATAGGAAACCCACCAATAATGATCTCACACACTTCTTTCCAGTCAAGTACCAAGACCAAAAGGAGGCATCATCTTGGGTTTTTCCTAAGAGCATTACCGAATTTGTGTCCCGAGTTTCTTGACGAGGAGGTACATACATTCACCAAACATTCACAGAGTTACATTTTTCTTTCTTTTTTTCATCAAAGACTGCAAGAAAAGAGCTCTTCAGATCATAAATTCTCCACGCATCAACACCACTCCCAGCAAATTTTAATTCTTCCCAACAGTAGGTTGCACTGAACCGTCTCGAAAGCACTTTCACAAGCTAACACCAGAGTCGCCATCGCTTCTAGCACTTCAATAAAGGATATAACCAGGACAAAATCCAAGCACCACGAACCAGTCAATGCAGGAGTTTACACTATACCCTGTGGAGGCTGTGACAAGATTTACGTAGGTGAAACAGCCCGAAACCTCGACACCCGCCCCAATGAACACATTTACGCCCTGTAGGAACGATAACCTGAAAAAACGCCTGTGTAAAACACCGAAATTCCTCCAAACATCTCATGAAATTCAGAGACGCCCAAATTTGTGATCAAAGAAACTAATTTCCGCGACGCAAGTGCCTCGAATCAGCACTGTCGCTGTTTCGAATACAATTAAACAAAACACGGCAGCTTCACCATCTCCGAAGTCTTAGCAAGAATCCTCCTGAAAACAGTAAACCCTGCCATCACATAGTCTCTCCTGTTATACTACACAAAGCACAGAGAGTGAACACTGAAACAAGCTGCCTCATTCCAGTTTATATTTGTCCAACCTATTTTTATGTTACCCAAGTAATAGCTTTTATATCCTTTTACTCATGTACGAATTAATTGCTCTACTTTTGTCACTACCACTACTACTACTACTACTACTACCACTAGTGAACATCGAAATGGTACCTCACTAGTATTCACCTCACTCTGAACCTTTATATACCCTCTGTGTCCATGTATTGTTTGTAATGGCTTGATAAAGCTCCTGGAGAGCGAAACGTTGCCACAATAAATGTCACATTAGTTGCACTTGTGTCCTTTTAATTTATAATCATACAAATTATATTTCTTGACAGCCCATGTTGAGATGGTTTCGACAGCTTCTAGACCTCGTCTGCAGGGGCGGCTGTGCAAGCGAAGAGTTGTCCTTTTAAGTTAAGTATAAGTCTTTAAACTTAACTGGTAATGCCATTTCTCAACATACACTGCCATGGAGAGTGATTATTTAAGCAGTGGGTAACCTGTCTATCTTTTCAGCTTGGATGACAGTGAGGGTCACCTGTCAATCAACGAGAAGAACAGGAGAAGGACTAACGTCCAGAGACTTCCCCATTTTGCATATAAGTACCTGTGCACCTGTATGAAATTGCAGGACGTAACCCCACATCATTGCAGCGGTAAAGAACCTGATTTCCTGTCATCGGGATACTACTCCCGTCGTTAATCTGTGAAGAACTAGCCAGTGGTGGTCACCAACATCTGCGACCCCCCCCCCCCCCCCATCATCAGCAACGGCTACGATTTCAACAAGCAGTGTCACCAACACCAGACACCCAAGTGTTAAATTAGCGTTGAATTCAGTTATCATTTATATTTTTCATTTTTCATTTTCTATAATGTAGGATTAATATTTCATATTTAAGTGTTTTATATTTTATATTTTCTACATAATAAAGTGTTTATGTTTGTCTGTTATTATTTCTTTTTCTATTCACTAATTTTCCTGAGGAGGAGCCAGCCTGGGTAATACTGTCTGAAGTTGTTACAGGGCTGAG
>NC_069491.1:21033068-21063499 GCF_026875155.1 Cherax quadricarinatus
CTTCCTAATAACTCCATGACTAAAAAAATACTTCCTAACATCCCTTTGATTCATCTGAGTCTTCAGCTTCCAGTTGTGACCCCTTGTTTTTGTGTCCCCTCTCTGGAACATCCTGTCTATGTCCACCTTGTCAATTCCTCGCAGTATTTTCTATGTCGTTATATTGTCTTCCCTAATCCTCCTGTCCGCCAGTGTCGTCAGGCTGACTTCCCTTACCCTTTCTTCGTAGGACATTCCCCTTAATTCTGGAGCTAATCTTGTTGCAAACCTTTGCACTTTCTCTAAGTTTTTGACGTGCTTGACCAGGTGTGGGTTCCAAACTGTTACTGCATACTCCAGTATGGGCTTGACGTACATGTGTACAGTCTTGAACGATTCCTTCCTAACTGCTGCAGCAGTTATCTGGTTGATACGCGCCTCAGAAGATGTGCTCGGTATTATACTCACCCCAGAATCCTTTTCCTTGAATGAGGTTTGCAGTCATTGGCCACCTAACCTATTCTCTGTATGCAGTCTTCTTTGTCCTTCCCCAGTCTTCATTTGGCGGGGTTAAATTCGAGGAGCCAGTTGCTGTACCAAGCTTCCAGGCTGTCCAGATCTATTTGTAGTCCTGCCTGATCCTCATCTGATTTAATTCTCCTCATTACCTTTACATCATCTGCAAACACGTACACTTCTGAGTCTATCCCTTCCGCCATGTTATTCACACATATCAAAAATAGCACTGGTCCTAGGATTAATGCCTGTGGAACCCCGCTAGTCACAGGTGCCCACTCTGACACCTCGTCACGTACCATGACTCATTGTTGCCTCCCTGCCAGGTATTCTCTGATCCAGTGCAGTTCCCTTCTTATGCATGCCTGGCCCTCTAGCTTTTGCACTAATCTCTTGTGAGGAACTGTGTCGAAGGCCTTCTTGCAGTCCAAAAAAAATGCACTCTACCCTACCCTCTCTCTCGTGTTTTACTTCCATTACCTTGTCATAAAACTCAAGTCAGTGTGTGACACAGGATTTTCCTTAACTGAATCTGTGTTGGTTGTCGTTTATAACCTTCTTCCATTCTAGGTGCTCCACCACTCTCCTCCTGATAATATTCTCCAGTGACACTGGTCTGTAGTTTAGTGCCTTGTGTCTGTCTCCTTTAGTAAGGATGGGGACTATATTTGCCGTCTTCCATACCTCAGGTACTTGCCGAGTTTCAATGGATGTGTTGAAAATTATTGTTAGTGGCACACACAGCATCTCTGCTCCCTCTCTAAGGGCCCATAGAGAGATGTCCAGTCCCACCACCTGTGAGGTATCAAGTTCACTTAGCAGCTTCTTCACCTACTCCTTGGATGTGTGTATTTCATCCAGCACTCGTTGGTGTACCCCCTATTCTGACTTCCTGGAGTTCTTTCTGTCTCCATATTAATACTTCCTTAAATCTAATGTTCAGCCCTTCTTGTGAGCTCCCCGCCTTCCTTCCTCAGATTAATCTCTTTACTTGCCTAGGTCCTTTGTCTTATGTACATTTTCTATTCTCTAGCACATGCTGAGGTCAGTGGTCACCTGCGATCATACCTGTCCGAAGCTCTGGGAGTTAGCGTGGGGTGTTACTAAGCACCATGGCTTGTAGTAGTGTTTTAGAAGCTCAGGTTAAAGTGTTGAAGAAGGAGGTTCTACTTCTTCAAGAGGAAAATAGGAGGCTGAAGCTTCCCCTAGATGAGTTTGGGAGCGTGTGTGAGAAGGATTTAGCTGGTAAGGAGGAAATGATCACTAGTAGTGATAGTCACAGCCACTTCAAGTGGCAAGTGGTTCACAGTTCAGGAAGAAGGAAGATAAGAAGGGTTAACAAAGAAGATATGAAGGTAGGAATTTTATTCTCTGTTCTCGAGGACAAGTGCACTTCAGTGGTTAGTGAGGTTCAAGGTACCACTGATTCAACTCCTAATCAAGGAAAGAATATTTTAATAGTAGGAGATTCTCAGGTAAGATATATGGACTCTGCTTTTTGTAACAGAGACAGAAAGGCCAGACAGAGAGTGTGCCTTCCTGGAGCTGGTGTTGGTGACATAGTCAGCAAGTTGGATAATACTATGGCAGGTAATGGGAACAAGCCCATTATCTGTCTTAGTGCTCGAGGTAATGACATTAGGAAGGGAAGGAGACAGGAGCTGCTGGATAAGTACAGGTTAGCCATAGAAGTAGTTAGGTCTAAGGGAGGGATCCCAGTCATATGTAGCATCTTCCCTAGAAAGGGAGTCGGCAAAGAATGGATGTCTAGGGCAACTGGTATAAATTGCTGGCTAGACAGGTACTGCAAGGAACCTGCAATGCCATTCATTGATAACTTGGGACCTATTCTTTGGCAAACGTGATATGTATGCAAGGGATGTGGTTCATCTCTCTGGGGCTGGAGTGGTTGCATTAGCCAATTCAATTGAGAGAGTAATTGATGACTTGTCTAGGAATTTAAACTGATAGATTATAGAGGTATGGGTGTTTGTGGGAAACAATCAGGCTGCAGTATTAGGGTTAAAAACAGCAGTTTTTACAGGGATACCTCAGGGATATGTTTAAAAGACAATATTCAAAATAAAGTTGCTAGTAATGGCAAATCAACTGATCAACAAACAAAGAGAGATAGTAGAGGGCAACGAGTAACTAGCTCCCTTAAGGTTTACTATACAAATAGTAGGAGTCTAAGAAATAAGACAGATGAGCTAAAATTACTTGCAAGTGCAGGGAATATAGATATTATTGGTATAACAGAGACTTGGTTCAACCTGAAAGATAGAGGAATGTCTTCTGAATGTAACATACAGGGTTATAAACTATTCCACACTGATAGGGTCAACAGGAAGGGTGGTGGAGTGGCGATGTATATCAGTGAAAATTTAAATTGTTGTCTTAGACATAACTTAAGATTAGAAACATCGAACACAGAATCTGTTTTGCTACAGTTTCTCGAGGGTCGTGACAAATTAATTTTGGAAGTGATTTATTGGCCCCCAAACCTTGATACGGAGTGCAGTAAGCTGTTTTGGAACGAAATTCATAAGGCATCTAGATATGAAAATGTTGTGATAATGGAGATTTTAACTTTAGATAAATTGATTGGAATAATATGACAGGAAATCTTGAGTCTAGTGACTTTCTTGATACGGTTCACGATTGCTTTTTAGAACAGGTTGTGACAGAACCAACTAGAGGAACCAATCTGCTTGACTTGGTTCTTGCCAACAAAGATTCACTAATTAATAATCTTGAGGTTAACGATGAGCTTGGGGAAAGTGTTCACAAATCACTTAGTTTCAATATATCATGGACTTACCCAGATAACTGCAATCAAATCTCTGTCCCAGTTTTTCTTGGCCGACTTCATGGGACTGAAAAATTACCTGGGTGGGCTAAATTGGGATGTCCTGACTATGGGTCAGGTAGGTGATCATGGTTGCCAATATGACGTTTTTCAGAGCATAGTTCTAGCTGCCCAGACAACTTTTGTTCCGAGTAGGGAAATTAGATCTAACGAAAATGATCCCAAATGGATGAACAATAGATTAAAACATCTCATTGGTCAAAAGAGAGGCATATATAGGCGTGTCAAAAGAGGGGATGGGCAGTTAAGAAATCAATATATTCAATTAAAGAGAGAAATAAAGAGAAGAATAAGAAAAGCAAAAAGGGATTATGAGGCTAAGGTGGCAAGGGATTCAAAGACTAACCCAAAAGGGTTCTTTCAGGTATACAGAAGTAAGATTAGGGACAAGATTGGCCCAATTAAGAGTAACTCTGGTCGGATCACTGACAGTGATAAGGATATGTGTGAAATTCTCAATACCTACTTCCTCTCAGTTTTCACCCAGGAAAATACTAGCGATATTCCTGAAATAATAAATTATGCAGAACAGGACGATAATAAACTATGCACGATTGTGGTAACTAGTGAAATGGTCCTCAGACAAATAGAGAAACTAAAACCTAACAAATCCCCAGACCCTGATGAACTGTTTGCAAGGGTGTTAAAGGAATTTAAAGATGAACTTAGCATATCTTTGGCTAATCTTTTTAACATATCACTACAAACTCGTATATTGCCTGATAAGTGGAAAATGGCAAATGTAATACCTATTTACAAGGCAGGTGAGAGATTCTTGGCTTCGAACTATAGACCAATAAGCCTTACCTCCATAGTGGGAAAATTTATATAATCAATAATTGCCGACGTAATTCGTAGCCATTTTGATAGGCACAGATTGATTAACGAATCTCAACACAGTTTTACAAAGGAGCGTCCCTGTCTTAATTAAGAATTTACTAACATTTTTCACTAAGGTGTTTGAGGAGGTAGATCATGGTAATGAATATGATATTGTGCATATGGACTTCAGTAAAGCTTTCGATAGAGTTCCACACCAGAGGCTATTGAGGAAACTTAAGGCACACGGAATAGGAGAAGAAATTTTTTCCTGGGTAGAGCCATGGCTGACAAATAGGCAGCAGAGAGTTTGCATAAATGGGGAGAAATCAGAATGGGGGCACGTTTCAAGCGGTATTCCTCAGGGGTCAGTGTTGGGCCCGTTGTTGTTCACAGTTTACGTAAACAACATAGATGAGGGAATAAATAGCGACATAAGCAAATTTGCTGATGACACCAAAATAGACCGTCCAATTCATTCTAATGAGGACACTAGAGCACTCCAGGATGATTTGAATAAACTGATGCAATGGTCGGAGAAGTGGCAGATGCAGTTTAATAGTGAGAAATGCAAAGTTCTAAATGTTGGACAGGAAAATAACCATGTGACATATAAACTAAATAATGTAGATCTTAATACTACTGATTGCGAAAAGGATTTAGGAGTTCTGGTTAGCAGTAATCTAAAACCAAGACAACTGTGCATTAGTGTTCGCAATAAAGCTAACAGAATTCTTGGCTTCATATCTAGAAGTATAAATAATAGAAGTCCTCAGGTTGTTCTTCAACTCCATATATCCTTGGTTAGGCCTCATTTAAACTATGCTGCTCAGTTCTGGTCACCGTATTAAAGAATGGATGTAAATGCTGTGGAAAACGTACAGAGGAGGATGACAAAGATGATCCCATGTATCAAAAATCTTCCCTATAGGGATAGACTGAGGACCCTGAATCTGCACTCTCTCGAAAGGCGTAGAATTAGGGGGGATATGATCGAGGTGTATAAATGGAAAACAGGAATAAATAAAGGGGATGTAAATAGCGTGCTGAAAATTTCCAGCCAACACAGGACTCGCAGCAATGGTTTCAAGTTGGAAAAATTCAGATTCAGGAAGGATATAGGAAAGCACTGGTTTGGTATTAGAGTTGAGGATGAATGGAAAAAACTCCGAGTACAGTTATTGAGGCTAAAACGTTGTGTAGTTTTAAAAATAGGTTAGATAAATACATGAGTGGGTGTGGGTGGGTGTGAGTTGGACCTGACTAGCTTGTGCTGCTGGGTCTGGTGCTGTGCTCATTCCTTGAGTGGAGGTGACCAGACTGGGTGGGTCATTGGGCTAATCCGGGGGATAGGACATGGACCTGCTCCGCATGGGTCAATAGGCCTGTTGCAGTGTTCCTTCTTTCTTATGTTCTTATGTTCTTAGATTTTGCCTCCCTACACCTTTGGGTAAACCAAGGGTTTGTTCTGATCTTCCTATTATTTCTGTTGTCCTTGGGAACAAACCTCTCCTTGGCCTCCTTGCAATTTTTGTCACGTAGTCAATCATTTCATTTACTTATTTTCGTACCCATTCTCTTTCACACAACCTTCTGCAGGAAGTTCGTCATGCCTGTGTAGTCCTCCCTTTTGTAGTTTGCTTTTCCCATCCTACTT
This sequence comes from Cherax quadricarinatus, assembly GCF_026875155.1. NCBI lineage: Eukaryota > Metazoa > Arthropoda > Malacostraca > Decapoda > Parastacidae > Cherax > Cherax quadricarinatus. The sequence continues at coordinate 21,038,909 of NC_069491.1, forward strand.
CTATTACCATGTCCACTTGAAACTTTACTATATATTTAAAGCTGAGAATCACTTGATTACTAGCTCTGAGAGGCTCTTCATATGTGATATCCTTGTTGTCCGAGCTACTCAGGGTGAATACGAGGTCCAGTCTTGCTGGTTCATCCTCACCTTTCTCTCTCTCTGGTAGTGTCCCTAACATGTTGATGTATGTGGTTTTGAAGTACCACATCCATCATATTGGCTCTCCATGTTTTGGGACCCCCATGTAGCTCCTGGTTTCCCAGTCACTTTCCTTGTCATTGAAATCACCCATAACTCTCTTCATATTCTTCTCTTGGCCTCCTTCAGTTCTGTGGAGGGTTGTACATCATTGCAAAGACTACCTTATGTCCCCCAGATTGAATTGTACCTACTCTTTAGTTGCGTTCACCCATTTTGTCCATTCCTTCCTTTCTCATTGAAACTCCCCATCGGTTTTTAATTAGCAGTGCAGCTCCTCGTCCTCCCCCTCTGCTCCCTCTATCTTTCCTCTGGATCTGATATCTGGGTGGGAATATTGCATCTGCTATCGTCACAGTGAGTTTCGTTTCTGTGAGTGCTATGATGTCTTGAGTCTTTCATGCCACTCCTCACATTTGTTATTCCATCATTTGTATACCAAACCTTCAATTTTCTTCTCTAAAACTGATATCTAGGGAGAATGTTGGGGTTGGGGGAGTGGGAGACCTGGCGGGGAACTATGGGAGGTTGCTATGGAGGTGGAGTTTGTGATGAGGGGGGGGGCAGTGGGTACAGTGTGTGGGTTTTGGGTTAGACTGTTTAGTTGCATTGGGGTTGTCGTGGTTGAAGTCATTCTTTAGGTGGTTCTGAGGGAGGTTGTATTTGCTCTTCATTCTGAGTCTGGGTTCACTTGCTCATCTCTGTCCTTGCCTCTCTTTCCTTCTTGCATTTTCGTACCCTCTCTTTCAGTTTCTGCCTTTCTTCTTGTTTTCTGTTGCGGTCGAGGCTCACCCTCCAGTACGTCAGTTTGTCCCTTAGTCGTGCTTTTTCCTCTGTGTGTGTGTGTGTGTGTGTGTGTGTGTGTGTGTGTGTGTGTGTGTGTGTGTGTGTGTGTGTGTGTGTGTGTGTGTGTGTGTATGTGTGTGTGTGTGTGTGTGTGTGTGTGGATTGATTACAACATATTAGCTGGGGCTCCCAGCGAGGCCTATTTTTAGTTACATCGGGTCTGTGCCATATCCTGTCCAAATAGTTAGTCAATTGCAGGTAATATGTCGCATGTCCACTTGAAAAAAAAAACAGCATAGATCTTATAGAGAAACTTCATAATCTAAGTACATCGAACGAGTTTAATAGAAAAGATTTGATGGTACCTCGTTTTTTACTGGAGTCTTTATACTGTACTTTTGATCCCGTGTAGAAGCCTAAGCTCTCTATGCCCTTCTCCAAGAACAAAATCGAATTAAACTGTCTTTGACAGATTGCAATTTCATATTTGAGGGAAAGAACTTTGCCTAAATATATATGGGAATCCTTTAGAAAAAATTGTAGAAAGATATGTTACATAGTCTGGTCAGACGGTTCAAGTATGTGGATGATGTTCTTTGCTTGTCACCCTCCTCCCAGTTTTTGGATAGTTTCATAACGAGACTCAACAGTTTTGCTTCGTTCATTAAACTCACAATTGAAAAGGAAGTTAATTGTAAAGTCCCCTTCCTAGATATCTTTATCTACTGAACTGATAGAAACTAAATTCACAGTATATAGGAAGACAAACAATCTTTGCTCCTACGTCAGCTATTATTTCAGGCGTAAAACTAAAGTAAAAAATCGTTTTTATATAAAAAAATAAATGGGAGTTCTACGCATTTATAACGCCGAGTTTCTAGATGAGGAAATTACGAAAATCTTTATTATTCCGACGAGACGGTGATACCCTAAAGACTTTATGGAAAATAACAACATAAAAATAATAAAAATAAATGTAATAATAATAGTGCTAATAATAATAATAATAATAATAATAATAATAATAATAATAATAATAATAATAATAATAATAATAATAATAATTATTATTATTATTATTATTATTATTATTATTATTATAATTGGAAGACTGTAAGAGTGGAGTTGCGCTCAGAAGACTGAAGATGAGGTAATCATCCTTATACCAGAAGCAGGTGTTCTATATTATATTCTTGTAGAATCTGAAGCACTGGTAAAAAAATCGAAGCTTATTCTGTATATTTACTTCATCAGTCTATATGTGTGTGTGTATGTGTGTGGATCTTCTTGCCTGTGCTTCAGAATCATGATGACTTCCTTAGAAGCACCTCCTAGGGTGAGAGGCTGATTGCCTTTTCTTATACAGTCATCTGTTTATGTCCTTGATAAAAGATACCATGATGTTGATTCAGTGTCTAATTCAAGGTATCACTTTACAGGTCTCCAGAATGGGTAATTTCCTGTTGAACCAGAGACTGGATATGGTGTAACCACCAGCCTTCTGAGGAACAGTATTAGTGTCTTTGTAAATCTTTATGAACGTTCTTTACGAACGTTTATTAAGGGATATAAAGTCTAAACCTCGGTAGGGGTATGTACAATCCCTGGTAACGACTGTGACCAAATAAACGTGGTAGAAACAAAGATTCCTCCACATGCACATTTCTGAATACCAGTGTTCCATCAGACTGAACCAAATAACGCCTGTGTATAACACAACCTATAACAACCACTTGATAAATTATAAGGGCTCACGGTTGGATCCAGGGCTACATGACCCTTGTCGGTTCAGCGCTTTATTTGATAATAATAATAATCATGGCTCGATAAGAACGAACACACTTAGAGACTCAGGATCCTGGAATCATCGATATTCATAATATCAAATAATTTCAATCAAAATAATAGCTTCTATGACATAACTAAGCCTCTCGCCATGAAGCTTCTAGATAGTTTCACTCACAACAAAATGGAGTTCTGCAATAATCCTGCTGGCCAATACTGAGGGAGTCTTTCTTAAATCCAACTCTACGCAGCCAAATATTTATCTTGTGTCCTTTTACTTCACATATTTATCTTCCGTTGCTACGTACGGATAAGCTTTAACATGACTGCACCTTGCTACCTTAGCCCAGGTGTTAATTCCTCAGACTTGCGGCGATCATTAGGAAAATGGCTGCTGACGTCGCGGTCGAGTTACCTGATGAAAACTGATTTCTTCACCCAGATTATAATATAATAATAATCTTCATTTCTACATGTACATGATACAATTTATACAGACTATGACTGATATCAATGATGTAATATATAGAGAACCTCTGTAAATGCAGATCATTTAGGGCAACTTAAGTTAATCTTGTCCTTCAAGACAGAGCTGCACGACCCTTGTCGGTTTAGCTCTTTATTGATAATAATAATAATAATAATAATAATAATAATAATAATAATAATAATAATAATAATAATAATAAAAATAATAATAATAATAATAATAATAATAATAATAATAATAATAATAAAAATAATAATAATAATAATAATAAAATAATAATAATAATAATAATAATAATTGTCCCTCAGGATGCGACTCACACCAGGCGGCTAACCACCAGTTATCTCATTGCTGCAGGGTGAACAGGGACAGCAGGTGTAAGGAAACAAGGCTTCCACTCGTACTGGGAATGGAACCACGGAGAATCAATGTGTGAGCTGAGTGTGCTATCAACCGAGCTTTGGGTGACGGTGAAGGTTGAGGGACTGATTACCTCAAACTTCTCCGCTCCTTATACCTTCCTGCTTCGTATTGGACTGATGAAGCCACTGTGTGGCGAAACGTTTCTTCAATAATAAGAACATAAAAACATAAGAAAGGAGGAACACTACAGCAGGCCTGTTGGCCCATACTAGGCAGGTCTTTTACAATCCTTCCCACTAACAAAATATTTGCCCAACCCAATTTACAATGCAACCCAAGAAATAAGTTTTCATGATTCTATTTACTCATTACGCAAGTCTCACTCAAATCCAACCCCACTCACTCATGTATTTATCTAACAAATTTTGAAACTTCCCAACGTTATAGCTTCAATAACCCGACTAGGCAGACTGTTCCACTCATAAACTACCCTATTTCCAAACCAATACTTTCCTATATCCTTTCGAAATCTGAACTTATATAATTTGAATCCATTATTGCGGGTTCTTTCTTGAATTGATATCCTCAAAACCTTATGTATATCCCCTTTGTTAATACCCTTGCAAACAGTTCATCAGGGCCTGGGGATTTGTTAGGTTTTAGTTTCTCTATTTGTCTGAGGACCATGTCACTAGTTACCACAATCGTGCATAGTTTATTATCGTCCTGTTCTGCATAATCTATTATTTCGGCAATATCGCTAGCATTTTCCTGGGTGAAAACTGCGAGGAAGTAGGTATTGAGAATTTCACACATATCCTTATCACTGTCAGTGATCTGACCAGAGTTACTCTTAAGTGGGTCAATCTTGTCCCTAATCTTACTTCTGTATTCCTGAAAGAACCCTTTTGGGTTAGTCTTTGAATCTCTTGCGTCCTTAGCCTCATAATTCCTTTTTGCTTTTCTTATTCCTTTCTTTATTTCTCTCTTTAACTGAATATATTGATTTCTTAACTGCTCATCCCCTCTTGATACGCCTATATATATGCCTCTCTTTCGACCAATTAGATGTTTTAATCTATTGTTCATCCATTTGAGATCATTTTTGTTAGATCTAATTTCCCTACTCGGAACAAAAGTTGTCTGGGCAGCTAGAACTATGCTCTGAAAAACGTCATATTGGCAACCAAGATCACCTACCTGACCCATAGTCAGGACATCCCAATTTAGCCCACCTAGGTAATTTTTCAGTACCATGAAGTCGGCCAAGCGAAAATCTGGGACAGAGATTTGATTGCAGTTATCTGGGTAAGTCCATGATATATTGAAACTAAGTGATTTGTGATCACTTTCCCCAAGCTCATCATTAACCTCAAGATTATTAATTAGTGAATCTTCGTTGGCAAGAACCAAGTCAAGCAGATTGTTTCCTCTAGTTGGTTCTGTCACAACCTGTTCTAAAAAGCAATCGTGAACCGAATCAAGAAAGTCACTAGACTCAAGATTTCTTATCATATTGTTCCAATAAATTTGTCTAAAGTTAAAATCGCACATTATCACATTTTCATATCTAGATGCCTTATGAATTTCGTCCCATAACAGCTTACTGCACTCTCTATCAAGGTTTGGGGGCCTATAAATCACGTCCAAAATTAAGTTGTCACGTCCCTCGAGAAACTATAGCCAAACAGATTCTGTGTTCGATGTTTCTAATCTTATATCATGTCTAAGGCAACAATTTTAATTTTCTCTGATATACATCGCCACACCACCACCCTTCCTGTTGACCCTGTCAGTGTGGAATAGTTTATAATCCTGTATGTTACATTCAGAAGGCATTTCTCTATCTTTCAGGTTGAACCAAGTCTCTGTTATACCAATAATATCTACATTCCCTGCACTTTCAAGTAATCTTAGCTCATCTGTCTTATTTCTTAGACTCCTACTATTTGTATAGTAAACCTTAAGGGAGCTAGTCACTCGTTGCCCTCTACTATCTCTCTTTGTTTGTTGATCAATTGATTTGCCATTACTAGCAACTTTATTTTGAATATTGTCTTTTAAACATATCCCTGAGGTGCCCCGGTAATAACTGATGTTTTTAACCCCTATGCTGCAGCCTGATTGTTTCCCACAAACACCCATACCTCTATAATCTATCAGTTTAAATTCCTAGACAAGTCATCAATTGCCCTCTCAATTGAATTGGCTAATGCAACCACTCCATCCCCAGAGAGATGAACCCCATCCCTTGCATACATATCACGTTTGCCAAGGAATAGGTCCCAGTTATCATTGAATGAGATTGCAAGTTCCTTGCAGTACCTGTCTAGCCAGCAATTTATACCAATTGCCCTAGACATCCATTCATTGCCCACTCCCTTTCTAGGGAAGATGTTACATATGACTGGGATCCCTCCCTTAGACCTAACTACTTCTATGGCTAACCTGTACTTATCCAGCAGCTCCTCTCTCCTGCCCTTCCCAATGTCATTACCCCCAGCACTAAGACAGATAATTGGCTTGATCCCATTACCTGCCATAATATTATCCAACCTGCTGACTATGTCACCAACACCAGCTCCAGGAAGGCACACTCTCTGTCTGACCTTTCTGTCTCTGTTACAAAATGCACGGTCCATATATCTTACCTGAGAATCGCCTACTATTAAAATATTCTTACCTTGATTAGCAGGGGAATCAGTGGTACCTTCAACCTCACTAACCGCTGAAGTACACTTGTCTTGGAGAACAGAGAATCCATTTCCTACCTTCACATCTTCTCTATTATCTCTCCTCGTCTTCCTTTTTCCTGAACTGTGGACCACCTGCCACTTAAAGCGGCTGCCACTGTCACTGCTGGTGACCATTCCTTCCTTACCAGCTAAATCCTTCTCACACTCACTCCCAAACTCATCTATGCGAAGCTTCAGCCACCTATTTTCCTCTTGAAGAAGTAGAATATTCTTCTTCAACACTTGAACCTGAGATTCTAAAGCACTACAACAAGCCATGGCGCTTGGTAACAGCCCACGCTAACTCTCAAGAGCTTAGGCAGGTAAGACCGCAGGTGACCACTGACCTGAGCGCACTGACCACTGACCTGTTGCATAAGTATCTCAATTCTTCAACTTGTCGGTTTTCAAAACCATTTATCACATCTGTCAGACAATACAACATCATGGGATCTTGATACAAATAATTCTTCAACACCTGTCCAACCTTTGGACGAAGATCTACTTACACTAGTGGAAGGTCCCACTGTGATCCCGCCTCCTCCTACTTCGACTCACCTGACAGCAGTATATAAGCCACCCTTCTGGCTCTATGCTATTGGATTCGTTCGTTTTGTGCTGCTGGGCGGAAGCTGCTGCCTGTACAGCTGCTCTGTGAGAAGAGTTGTGACCTTCCTGTTTACCTGGAGTTTACCTGGAGAGAGTTTCGGGGGTACCATCCACCACCTCCCTGGCGCCCAGATCCAGCCGATGTTTTCATCATGCAGCTACCCATCTCTAAGTGTCTCTGCAGTCAAGACACCCTCAGCAATCATGCTGAGACAAGCATGGCACTGGCAGAGGGAGGCACATGTGCAGTGTATTTCACAGATGGTTCTGTCGACCCTGACAGGAAGAGAGCAGCAGCTGGACTGTACCACAGTGGTCACACACAAGGCTGGCGACTCCCTGACCACTGCACGATCCTTCAAGCTGAGCTGTTGGCGATTCAGCAGGCATTGTCACATGCCCTACGACATCGACTCCGACCTGTCAGACATGTTGATTCCACCTCTGCAATCAATGCCCTCTCCCATCCTCAACCACAGGATAATGTTCACCTCATCACATCGATCCTGAGCATAATGACAGCCTTAGAAGTTCAGGGTAATAGATCGACATTGAACTGGATCCCCAGCCATGCTGGCATCCGGGGAAATGAGGCGGCAGATGATGCAGCCAAGGCAGCAACAGACTATCCACATGTTGGGATTACTGTCCCAATCAGCCTACGACAGACCAAACTGGTGGCTGCCAGAGCCACGAAACTTATGGGGGAGGTCTTAGGTGATACCCCATCTCAACAGTGGTACCGAGCAGCGACTCGGGAGAACCCCCTCCATATGATAGAAGCTGGTCCAGAGCGCAGTGTACCGCCATCCATCGGCTTCGTTTGGGCTTTCCCACAGCCAAGAGGATGGTAGACAAGGCTGAGGAGGAGATGTGCCAGTACTGTCAGCACGTTGTCCAGCGGCCCCTAACACACTATCTTCTAGAGTGCGAAGCTACTGAGACACTCCGCAGGCAACTAGGGGTGATATTCCCTCCCGAAGAGGACCCAGAGATGACTGCGGCCACACTAGTGTACCATGGGGTCAACAAACCAGACAAGCTGTTACCTCGCTAGTGTCCATAGTTACATATGGTGTCGCTTATGAGATTCACCAGTTGAACTGACCAGAGGGGCGCTTGAGCGGCATGCGTTGCATCATTGTGGAAACCTTTCTCCATCGGGAGCCAGAGACGGGTCATCGCAAGATTGGGACCCGTGCCAGGACTATGGTCTAGGCGAACATTATACATACATACATCTATGCTGTACTTCCTACAAGATTGATGGACTGAACACATCGATTCCAGGCTGAGGGACTGATTACCTCAAACTCCTCCGCTCCTTATACCTTCCTGTTTTGTACTAGACTGATGAAGCCACTGTGTGGCGAAACGTTTCTTCAATAAAGATTCCCATATGTTGCATAAATGTCTCAATTCTTTAATATGTCGGTTTTCAAAACCATTTATCACAAGACGGCAACACCTAAACGTACGTAATAAGGCAAACAGATTACTGGGATTTATATCAAAAAGTGTAAGCAACAGCAGTCCAGTGGTTATATTAGAGCTTTATACATCATTAGTAAGGCTTCACCTAGATTATGCAGCTCAGTTCTGGTCTCCATATTACAGAATGGATATAAATTCGTTAGAAAACGTTCAGCGAAGAATGACAAAATTAATACATAGCATTAGAAATCTTCCGTATGAAGATAGACTAAAGTCCCGTAAATTGCATTCACCTGTAAGATGCGATGAATGGTTGTGAATACCGACAAGTTGAAGAATTGAGACATTTATGCAACATATGGGAATCTTAATTGAAGAAACGTTTCGCCACACATTGGCTTCATCAGTCCAATACAAAGTAGAAATGGGTAAGGAGAGGAAGAGTTTGAGGTAATCAACTGTTGCACATGTGTCTTACTTACCAACCTGTCGGTATTGTATACCATTTTAATATTTATGGAAGACAGTGCCTGCATTATGTGGACAGTGTTTCACCAAGTTGACAGTGTGCACAAACTGCACCTGCATCCTGGAGAGAGAATGGCTTGTGATTTAAGTGAAGACTTCGCTGTGAGCGTAGTCAGGATAGTGACCGGGTTAAAGAGGTTAATTATTGGGGTTAATTACTAGATGGGAACACTGCACGTACCCTATCGGTCCTTTATATGATCTGTTTATGTAAGAAGAGATGAGCTACAGGTTTGGCTAAACTGAAAGTTCCTTGATTCTGTTGTATTGTATTTTGTGTTCGAAATACTGCGGATTTCAGTCATCTGCGTCGCCCTTTGTACGTGTCCTTTATGACCAGTTATATGTCCTTTCAAAATATCTGGAGTGCTGTCTTGTCACAGTATATCACGCACACGTTTTTTTCAGATTGTCTTGTTGATGTTCTCTCAACCTTAACTACAGGCAACGAGAGGTCTCTTCCCCACGTATTTCGGGTCACAACTGCCAAGTCTTTGATTGTGCATAATGGTGGCAACACTTACGTTGCTCTTGACAAGCGTCGAAGTAATATATTCTGAAATTTAGCCTGTAGGAAGGCCGAGTCTTAAATTTGTGTTATCTGCTTTCGGCGAAATAAAGCAACTGTACGCACAGTCTCTGCAGTGTCGGATGTGCGAAGAAAATGTTAGTGTCCGGAAGATGACTAAGGATGTTGCGCTCTTCTTAAGACACCCAGGGCTGCAGATTCACTTCTCCATAGGCGATGCGTCTCAGAGTTCTACACTGTTACCGTGTTTTCTTTACCACCCTCAGAACTGCTGGAACGAACTTCTGATAGGTTAGAACTTACCTACAAAGGATAAAAAGGCACAATACCTTGACTGGAACAATACTATGGAAAAATAAACTCACAAGCGGGTTATTTGTGTACCTGCGAACTGTGGAATGAGCTTCTGATATGCTGAAACGTACATACAAACTGCTGATATGTACCTACGAACTTTAGGAAAGTACCTACAAACTGCTGGAACTAATTTCAGAGTTGCTGGACCCTGCTTGCATGAGTATTGTGTAATTGTGTAAATAGTTAATTCCACACACACACATACACACACACACACACACAAGAATATAATGAGAGTAACAGAGAGATGGGTGATACACTGGCTGAATTGGCCAGAAGGGCCCATGTGTGCAGGGCAAAGCTAATGGTTGTTGGTGACTTCAGTCACAAAGAAATCGACTGGCTAAGATGCTGGAGGTGCTACTGGAAAACCTCAGGTATCAACACGTTAGGGACACTACCAGAGAGAGAGAGACTGGACCTAATATTCACCTTGGGCAGTGCAGATATTGAGGACAACAGATATCAAAGGCCCATCGGAGTTTCAAATACATAGTAGAAATGCAAGTAGAGAGTGAGGCAGAAAGGGCAGGATGAATGAAGCCAAACTACAAGAGAGGGGACTAAACAGGCATGAGGGATTTCCTGTACGAGCTCCAGTGGGACAGAGAACTGGCAGGGAAAACAGTAAATGAGATGATGGAATTTGTGACAACTATATGCAAGGAAGGAGAGGAGAGGTTTGTACCCAAGGGCAACAGACATAATGAGAAGGCTAGGACGAACCCTTGGTTCACCCAAAGGTGTAGAGAGACTTAAAACCCAGTGAACTAGAGAATGGAAGAAGTATAGAAGGCAAAGGACCCAGGAGAACAAGGAGAGTAAACGAAGAGCAAGAAATTAATGTGCACTGGTAAGGAGGGAGGCCCAACGACAATACGAAAATGATATAGCAGCAAAACCCAAGTCTGATCCGAAGCTGTTGTACAGTCATATCAGGAAGAAAACAACAGTCAAAGACCAGGTAATCAGGCAAAAGAAGAAACGACCTTGAAGAATGTGGGAGCTCAACATGAGATTCAAAGTATTCACAGTGGAGACAGAAAGGACGGAGAGGTGGGATACAACAAGTGCTGGGCACGATACATACACCCGAGGAGGAGGTGAAGAGGCTGCTAAGTGAAATAGATATCTCAAAGGCGATGGGGCGGATAATATCTCTCCAAGAGTGCTGAGAGAGGGAGCCGAGGTGCTCTGTGTACCGTCTATCGAAACAGAGTGACTACCTGAGGTATGGAGGACAGCAAATGTAGTCCCAATTCATTAAATAGGGGACCGATATGTAGCACTAAACTACAGACCAGTGTCACTGACATGTATTGTATGCAAAGTCATGGAGGAGATTATTGGGAGAAGAGTGGTGGACCACCTAAAAAGGAATTAGCTTATAAACCACAACCAGTATGGATTCAGACACGGGAAATCCTGTGTCACAAATCTACCAGAGTTCTATGACAAGGTGACAGCAGTAAGACAAGAGAGAGATGGGTGGGTAGATTGTGTTTTCTTGAACTGTAAGAAGGTTTTGACACAGTTCCACACTAGAGAGTAGCGCAGCAGCTAGTCATGTGCGTGACGAGGTGTCAGAGTGGGCGCCTGTGACAAGCGGGGTTCCACAGGGGTCAGTCCTAGGACCGATGCTGTTCCTGGTATATGTGAATGACATGACTGAAGAATAGACTCAGAAGTGTCTCTCTTTTCAGACGATGTGAAGTTAATGAGGAGAATTTTCAGCCGGAGGAGGATAAGGCAGAACTACAGAGGGATCTGGACAGGCTGCAGGCCTAGTCCAGCAACTGGCTTCTGAAGTTCAACCTCACTAAGTGCGAAGTCCTGAAGATCAGGGAGGGGCAAAGAAGATAGCAGACAGAGTACAGTCGAAGGGGGTCAAAGACTACAAACCTCACTCAAGGTAAAGTATTCTAAAGTGTACATAATACCGAGCACATAAACCATACCCCCGGCCGGGATTGAACCCGCGGTCATAGAGTCTCAAAACTCCAGCCCGTCGCGTTAGCCACTAGACCAGCTAGCCACAATAAGATTCATCCAACTAGGTATATTTCTACACCATAGGAAAGTTAGCACAGGCACCTCTGTGACCACAAATGCAAGTTTTTACAGACGAATCTCCAGCTAGCGTGGCCACGCTAGCTGGAGATTCGTCTGTAAAAACTTGCATTTGTGGTCACAGAGGTGCCTGTGCTAACTTTCCTATGGTGTAGAAATATACCTAGTTGGATGAATCTTATTGTGGCTAGCTGGTCTAGTGGCTAACGCGACGGGCTGGAGTTTTGAGATACCGAGCACATCTCCTGAGGCTCAGTTCACCAAAATAACTGCTGCAGCATATTAGCGACTAGCAAACGTAAGAATAGCGTTCCGACATCTCAGTAAGGAGTCGTTCCGGACCCTGTACACCGTGTACGTCATGCCTATGTTGGAGTATGCAACTGCAGTTTGGAACCCTCACCTGGCCAAGCAAGAAACTAGAGAAAGTGCAAAGATTTGCGACGAGACTAGTCCTGGAGTTAAGGGATAAGTCCTAAGAGGAGATGTTAAGAGAACTAGACCTGACGACACTGGAGGACAGGAGAGACAGGGGTGGACATGATAACGACATGAAATACTGAGAGGAATTGACAATATTTACATAGACAGGATGTTTCAGATATGGGACACACCAATAAGGGGTAACAATTGAAAATTGAAGACTCAGTTGAGTCAAAGGGATGTTAGGAAGTATTTCTTCAGCCATAGAGTTGTCAGGAAGTGGAATAGTCTGGAAAGTGAAGTAGTGGAGGCAGGTATCATATAAGAAGAGGTAATTAGAGCTCATGGAGCAGGGAGAGAGTGGACCTAGTGGCGACCAGTAAAGAGGCGGGGCCAGGCGCTGTGAATCCACCCCTGCAACCACAATTAGGTGAGTACTCACATACACGCCATGAGCTGTGATTCGACCTCTATGAGTACAAAGACACATTAAAACACGAAAAATGCTGAAAACAATTATGTCAGCACTAATTATTTAAGGTGTGATGTAGAGAGGAAGGTGAGAGGTTAAGAGGAAGAGAGACAAGGGAGAGGAAGAGACGAGTCTGTGGTGCGAATCACAGTATAAGGTCAGAGGTTAAGAGGAAAGGACCCGGTGACAGCTTACCCAGATTATTTCTGCCTTTCATGGAAAAAGATTAACCCACTGGAGTAATACAGCTCCTGGAGAGTGGGAGTAATCAGTCATGGGAAGGTTCAGCTTCTTGGATTAAGACTCCGTCACCAGTCTGCGTCAGAGTAAGCTCCTTTAAAGAGAGATTTCCTTGAGCTTCAATAGTAACCTTGAAGAGTTAGTGAGGATCGATGATGGTGGTGCATCTTAATACCACAGCAATATAAACCTTGAGAAGTTATTCTAATGTACGTTTTGCTTGTAAATTTTTTCACTACAAAACACAATACAAACAACATCATCATAGGTCCCTGGCGGAGGCCCAAGGAATAACAAATTGTGCTCCCATACTGTATATTTTGCACTGTTTCAAGCTCCATATAGAGCATATTTGGAAATTAAAGCATCACAAAAGCAATGGAAATTTTTCGGCCATTTCCAGTAAAGTGCTAAACCAGTATGGATCTTAAAATATATTTTAGCACCTAGCCATAAAAAAACCGGAGAGGAATAAAAAATAAAGTAGTCGGGAAAAAAACAATCTTTACTAATGAAAATCTTCACTAATATAAATAATTTTCCAGGCCCGTGGCCTGGTGGCAAAGCTCTCGCTTCACACGGTGAGGGTTCGCGTTCGATTCCCGGCGAGGGTAGAAACATTGGGAGTGTTCCCTTACACCGGTTGTCCAGGTTCACCCATCAGTAAAATGGGTATCTGGGTGTTAGTCGATTGGTGTGGGTCGCATCCTGGGACAAAACTGACCTAATTTGCCCTAAATGCTCAGCATAACAAGGAACTTTTTATATAGCAGTATGTCAGTGATGTCAGCTAGACCTGTTATACCTTGTACATGTACTGGTAGAAATAGAGATATTATTATTCAATAATTTAAACAATCTTCACTAATATAAACAATCTTCACTAACATAAACAATATTCACTAACATAAACAATCTTCACTAACATAAACAATATTCACTAACATAAACAATCTTCACTAACATAAACAATATTCACTAACAAAAACAATCTTCACTAACATAAACAATATTCACTAACATAAACAATATTCACTAACATAAACAATCTTCACTAACAAAAACAATCTTCACTACCATAAACAATCTTCACTAACATAAACAATATTCACTAACATAAACAATATTCACTAATATAAACAATCTTCACTAATATAAACAATCTTCACTAATATAAACAATCTTCACTAATATAAACAATCTTCACTAATATAAACAATCTTCACTAATATAAACAATCTTCACTAATATAAACAATCTTCACTAATATAAACAATCTTCACTAATATAAACAATCTTCACTAATATAAACAATCTTCACTAATATAAACAATCTTCACTAATATAAACAATCTTCACTAACATAAACAATTTTCACTAACATAAACAATCTGCACTAATATAAACAATCTTCACTAATATAAACAATATTCACTAACATAAACAATCTTCACTAACATAAACAATCTGCACTAATATAAACAATCTTCACTAATATAAACAATATTCACTAACATAAACAATCTTCACTAACATAAACAATCTTCACTAACATAAACAATCTTCACTAACATAAACAATCTGCACTAATATAAACAATCTTCACTAATATAAACAATATTCACTAACATAAACAATCTTCACTAACATAAACAATCTTCACTAACATAAACAATCTTCACTAACATAAACAATCTTCACTAACATACTCCGAGCAGTGCCTGGGGTGGTGTCAGCAACACTGAAGCACCAGTGACCACGGTGACCACTCACATTATGACCACGGTGACCACTCAGATTATGACCACGGTGACCACTCAGATTATGACCACGGGAACCACTCAGATTATGACCACGGGAACCACTCAGATTATGACCACGGTGACCACTCAGATTATGACCATGGGAACCACTCAGATTATGACCACGGTGACCACTCAGATTATGACCACGGGAACCACTCAGATTATGACCACGGTGACCACTCAGATTATGACCACGGGAACCACTCAGATTATGACCACGGAGACCACTCAGATTATGACCACGGTGACCACTCAGATTATGACCACGGTGACCACTCAGATTATGACCACGGTGACCACTCAGATTATGACCACGGTGACCACTCAGATTATGACCACGGTGACCACTCAGATTATGACCACGGGAACCACTCAGATTATGACCACGGTGACCACTCAGATTATGACCACGGGAACCACTCAGATTATGACCACGGGAACCACTCAGATTATGACCACGGTGACCACTCAGATTATGACCACGGAACCACTCAGATTATGACCACGGTGACCACTCAGATTATGACCACGGGAACCACTCAGATTATGACCACGGTGACCACTCAGATTATGACCACGGTGACCACCCAGATTATGACCACGGGAACCACTCAGATTATGACCACGGTGACCACTCAGATTATGACCACGGGAACCACTCAGATTATGACCACGGTGACCACTCAGATTATGACCACGGGAACCACTCAGATTATGACCACGGTGACCACTCAGATTATGACCACGGTGACCACTCAGATTATGACCACGGGAACCACTCAGATTATGACCACGGGAACCACTCAGATTATGACCACGGTGACCACTCAGATTATGACCACGGGAACCACTCAGATTATGACCACGGTGACCACTCAGATTATGACCACGGTGACCACTCAGATTATGACCACGGGAACCACTCAGATTATGACCACGGTGACCACTCAGATTATGACCACGGGAACCACTCAGATTATGACCACGGTGACCACTCAGATTATGACCACGGTGACCACTCAGATTATGACCACGGTGACCACTCAGATTATGACCACGGTGACCACTCAGATTATGACCACGGTGACCACTCAGATTATGACCACGGGAACCACTCAGATTATGATCACGGTGACCACTCAGAATATGACCACGGTGACCACTCAGATTATGACCACGGGAACCACTCAGATTATGACCACGGTGACCACTCAGATTATGACCACGGGAACCACTCAGATTATGACCACGGTGAACACTCAGATTATGACCACGGGAACCACTCAGATTATGACCACGGTGACCACTCAGATTATGACCACGGTGACCACTCAGATTATGACCACGGTGACCACTCAGATTATGACCACGGTGACCACTCAGATTATGACCACGGGAACCACTCAGATTATGACCACGGTGACCACTCAGATTATGACCACGGTGACCACTCAGATTATGACCACGGGAACCACTCAGATTATGACCACAGTGACCACTCAGATTATGACCATGGGAACCACTCAGATTATGACACGGTGACACTCAGATTATGACCACGGGAACCACTCAGATTATGACCACGGTGACCACTCAGATTATGACCACGGTGACCACTCAGATTATGACCACGGTGACCACTCAGATTATGACCACGGTGACCACTCAGATTATGACCACGGTGACCACTCAGATTATGACCACGGGAACCACTCAGATTATGACCACGGTGACCACTCAGATTATGACCACGGGGACCACTCAGATTATGACCACGGGAACCAATCAGATTATGACCACGGTGACCACTCAGATTATGACCACGGGAACCACTCAGATTATGACCACGGTGACCACTCAGATTATGACCACGGGAACCACTCAGATTATGACCACGGTGACCACTCAGATTATGACCACGGTGACCACCCAGATTATGACCACGGGAACCACTCAGATTATGACCACGGTGACCACTCAGATTATGACCACGGGAACCACTCAGATTATGACCACGGTGACCACTCAGATTATGACCACGGGAACCACTCAGATTATGACCACGGTGACCACTCAGAATATGACCACGGTGACCACTCAGATTATGACACGGGAACCACTCAGATTATGACCACGGGAACCACTCAGATTATGACAACGGTGACCACTCAGATTAGACCACGGGAACAACTCAGATTATGACCACGGGACCACTCAGATTATGACCACGGTGACCACTCAGATTATGACCACGGGAACCACTCAGATTATGACCACGGTGACCACTCAGATTATGACCACGGGAACCACTCAGATTATGACCACGGTGACCACTCAGATTATGACCCACGGTGACCACTCAGTATTATGACCACGGTGACCACTCAGATTATGACCACGGTGACCACTCAGATTATGACCACGGTGACCACTCAGATTATGACCACGGGAACCACTCAGATTATGACCACGGTGACCACTCAGAATATGACTGTTACGACTTAATCTTCACCGTAACAATAGGGGCACAAATAACTCCATTTTTTTTGTTAGCTTTATTTATTACCATACATTTAGCTTCATTGGTATTTGGTTAGTGAATTAAAATAACCACAAGTAATTATAAATGAAACACTATACAGCAAGAAACCCAATCTTAAGTTCAAATTCTCATTAACAGAGTATGATAAAATAATTTTCAATTAATAATCTACTCTTTAGAAAGGTCTAGGGTAACGAAATAGTTATCTTTTATAATGTGACATGAATTACCAGACTAATGGCAAAGGCAAGACTTTGTATAAAGTTTTAGTTTAAGCTAGGAGCTTTGGGTTGAAGACCCGTACCGAGTCAGAGCTAGGAGCTGACTGACTCACTCAACTACTTCATAGTCAGACTTCAGCTCGGCCAGAAGGCGACGCGTGGCGTCAATTCTAGAACCACCAATTGGTCACTACAGTATGGTTACACATTCGTAATACCTAACCTAATAATATAATATAATAATTATAATAATCATGGGAAAGATATAATATAATACAATATAATACAAAGAGAGTACTTTTGATTCATACTGTAGCCGATAATAATATATAGTCGAACCTGCTTTATCTAGCTAGTAATAAAGTGGTTCGCGATATATTATTACAGAACTTATTTTAACAAGGCCTTTTATTTTTGTATATATGGAGTGAAGTAGGGGCGCGTAACACCTCCCCCCTCGTGACTGACGGTCGCCATTGCCTTGTACTCTCTGTGGTGGGTAGGTTCGTTCGTCGGGCTTCGATGACGTAATTTTCCTCGGTTGGATTTCCATAATATGGGCTTTTCCATATTTCCTTCTCAGCATAAGTCGTTTCACCAATCAATTAGGTCTAGTCTTTTATGGGAAGTTAGTTGGAGACACTCGATGACGTCCCTGTAAAAAATAGGTGTTTCAACATTATAACTTGTACAGGGTACATCGCGTAGTGGAGCCACCATAAGTTCCAACAGAGCGTCGAAACCCGTATATGATCGGCGGGGAATGTTAACAGTCTTCTCTTAAATAATGCTTAAGTAGGACCCCGTATCCCTAAAGGGAATTTACTTGCACACAACTGGCTATCGGTAATTTCCTACTTTGCTTTTGGAAAAGTAAGGACTCATAGACCTGAAAGTTTTGACGATGATACCCATTATTATGCTTAGTAACTAGGAGGATCTGTTCCTTTTCCTTGGCGACATAGCGTCTACTCTGGCTCGGACTTCCTTGAGATGAGTCGTAGAGGATATTATTTGTGTGGCGCAATTATAGGTGGACTCCTTCCCTGGTCCCTATCTCGCTTAAAGCATTGTGTTCTAAAATGTCCCAGCTTCGAACATAGTACTAAAACATTAATTTTTTCCCATGAACCTTCTTTGTCTATAGGATGGCTCGATTGAATTTGGTGTTTCCTTGGGTTGTTACTTCGTTACACGGATGTGAACGGGTTGGGTAGGTCGCTTCCTTACGAAAGATTCGCTGGTTCGGGTCTCGTTGCTGGCTTTGATAACCTGGCTGCTTTCAGATTGTTATACCGACCTCTGGCGAAATCTCGAAGTTGGTTGCCTGCGGCGGCTAGTCTCTCACAACGTCGTTGCGGATGGCCATTCAAAGATTACTGGCGAAACTCCCTCTGGAAAATTTGGCATACAAATCTTCTAGAAACATTAAATGTGATAGATCTTGTAAAGTCGTGACCCGAGAAGCTCGACACCAAGCGTTTCAAACGCCACTGCTTTCCATCGGGCACATAACTAATAAGTTTGTCCTGTTTGCCGGTTTCATGGAACACGAAAGCTATTTGGTAACTAATAGGGAGAGGTCATTTGCTTCTAAATAGTTCTCACTTTAATACTCGTTCGTACTGGACATAAACTCTATGGTAAGGAGGCGGACACAAGACTGCGCTTTCCATATAGTAGGATGTGTGCAGCAATGTGGCCCATTTGTCTTTGGGCCAGCCATTGAACGTGCACTTGATTCTCAAAAATTTCAGAGAATTCATCTAAGTCTGTTTCGTTAAAAACTTAGGTTACTGTCATTATGAGCTGCTGCTATAATGCAAGTCAAACACGGTCTTACCGTTCTCCTTCACGTCCTCTTTCGTCCGGAACTCCCTTCTGCTTGTTTCAAAACGAAACCTTTCACGCTAAATTCTTTCCTCGTTTTGACGTCTTCTAGCTTCGATTTGAGAGTTTTGTAATAGTAATATGCGTTTTATTCTCTACTAGTTGTTAGGACGTGAAATTCCCAAGAGGTAAGACAACCGAGGGATTTCGGGCGTCTTCTCCGGAAGTATTTAGCGGGACGGAGCCACAGTCCTAAAATTATCCCGTCATTTGACTGAGGGTTCGTTCCTACCACCGTAACATACTCGGGGGAAATGAAACGGGGGCGAGCTTTGAGGATGGACTGAGAAGCTAAGGCCTTGTAAACCCTGGTTCAACTTCATTATTTAAGGCCAGTTCCGTCGTGAGGATTTCTACTTCCTCAAAAACTGACGAAAATAAATAACTATCTTCCGAATCTAGTTCATGGCTTTGCTTGGGTTTTCGGGAAATAAATCCTTATCTTAATTAGGGACCTAAGAAGTCTCTGCGCTATGGGTATCTATTATTAGGTAATATCCACACTGTCTAGCCTATTTGCCAAACCCGTCGGTAATTTTTAAGTGTCAAGTGTGCTTGTTAATTCATCTAATAATGAATTAATTTCTGGATCAAGTTTCTTAATTCTCGCAAGGGAACTTAATTTTTAATGCAAAAACATTATGCTCTTCAGGGTCAAGTAAGCTCTACGGCGACAGACAACCCATTTGGTACGACTTTCTTCACAGGAACACTAGGGGCACAAATAAACTCCATTTTTTGTTTGTTTAGCTTTTATTTTATTACCAATATTTTAGCTTCATTGGGTATGTGGTTAGTGAATTTAAAATAACACAAGTAATTATGTAATGAAACACTTTACAGCAAGAAACCCCAATTTAAGTTCAAATTCTCATTAACAAAGTATGATAAAATAATTTCAATTAATAATCTAATCTTTTTGAAATGTTCGGGTAACGAAATAGATCTTTTATAAGTGACATGAAAAATACCAGACTAATGGCAAAGGCAAGACTTTAGTATAAAGGTTTTAGTTTAAGCTAGGAGCTTTGGGTTGAAGACCCGTACCGAGTCTGAGCTAGGAGCCTGACTGATCTCTCAACTACTCATAGTCGACTTCAAGCTCGGCCAGAAGGCGACGCGGGCGTTCAATTCTAGAACCACCAATTGGTCACTACAGTAGTGGTTACATTCGTAAATACACTAACTCTAAATAATATAATATAATAATTATAATAATCATGGGGACGGAAAGATATACATATTAATTCAATATTATAACAAAGAGAGTACTTTTTGATTCTTACTGTAGCGATATTAATATTATAGTCAGAAACCTGCTTTATATAGCTATATGTGTAATATAGAGGTCGCGATACTTATTTTTACAGAACTTTATTTTAACGAAGGCCTCCTTTCTTTTTTGTATATAATGGAGTGAAGTAGGGTGCGCGTAACAATGACCACGGTGGACACTCAGATTATGACCACAGGGAACACACTTCAGATTATGAACACGGTGACCACTCAGATTATGACCACGGGAACTTCAGATTATGGACCACGGTGCAAACACCCAGATTATGACCAACGGGAACCACTCAGATTATGACACGGTGACACTCAGATTTTGACCACGGTGACCCACTCAGAGAATTATGACCACGGTGACCCTCAGATTATGACCACGGTGGACCACTCAGATTATGGACACGGGAGGAACCACTCAGATTTGACCACGGTGACCATTCAGATTATGGACCACGGTGACCACTCTCAGATGATGAGGACGGGAACCACTCAGATTAATGACCACGGTGACCACTCAGATTATGAACCATGGGAACCACTTAGATTATGACCACGGTGACTCTACTCAGGTTATGACCACGGGAACCCAATCAGTTTATGACCACGGTGACAACTCAGATTATGACCGATGATCATCTCTGATTTTGACCACGGAACCACTCAGTTTATGACCACGGTGACCACTCAGATTATGACCACGGGAACACTAGATTCATGACTCCACGGTGATACTCAGTTTATCGACCACGGGAACACTCAGATTCTGACCACGGTGACCACTCAGATTTGACCACGGTGACCACTCCGATTATGACCACGGGAACAACTGAGATTATGACCACTCTGACCACTCAGATTATGACCACGGGAACCACTCAGATTATGACCACTGACCACTCAGATTAATGACCACGGACCACTCAGATTATGACCACGGAACCACTCAGATTATGACCACGGGAACCACTCAGATTATGACCACCTGACACACTAGATTATGACCACGGGAACCACTCAGATTATGACCACGTGACCACGACTCATCAATTATGACCACTCTGACCACTCAGATTATGACCACGGAACCACTCAGATTATGACCACTCTGACCACTCAGATTATGACCACGGGAACCACTCAGATTATGACCACTCTGACCACTCAGATTATGACCACGGGAACCACTCAGATTATGACCACTCTGACCACTCAGATTATGACCACTCTGACCACTCAGATTATGACCACTCTGACCACTCAGATTATGACCACGGGAACCACTCAGATTATGACCACTCTGACCACTCTGACCACTCAGATTATGACAACTCTGACCACTCAGATTATGACCACTCTGACCACTCAGATTATGACCACGGGACCACT
Organism: Cherax quadricarinatus; assembly: GCF_026875155.1. Classification (NCBI taxonomy): domain Eukaryota; kingdom Metazoa; phylum Arthropoda; class Malacostraca; order Decapoda; family Parastacidae; genus Cherax; species Cherax quadricarinatus. The sequence goes on from NC_069491.1 coordinate 21,061,065, forward strand.
CAGATTATGACCACGTGACCACTCAGATTATGACCACTCTGACCACTCAGATTATGACCACTCTGACCACTCAGATTATGACCACGGGAACCACTCAGATTATGACCACTCTGACCACTCAGATTATGACCACTCTGACCACTCTGATTATGACCACTCTGACCTCTCAGATTATGACCACGGGAACCACTCATATTATGACCACTCTGACCACTCAGATTATGACCACGGGAACCACTCAGATTATGACCACGGGAACCACTCAGATTATGACCACGGTAACCACTCAGATTATGACCACTCTGACCACTCAGATTATGACCACGGGAACCACTCAGATTATGACCACTCTGACCACTCAGATTATGACCACGGGAACCACTCAGATTATGACCACTCTGACCACTCTAGATTATGACCACTCTGACCACTCAGATTATGACCACGGAACCACTCAGATTATGACCACGGTGACCACTCAATTATGACCACGAGCACTAGTTTTGACCACGGGAACCACTCAGATTATGACCACTCTGACCACTCAGATTATGACCACTCTGACCACTCAGATTATGACCACTCTGACCACTCAGATTATGACCACGGGAACCACTCAGATTATGACCACGGGAACCACTCAGATTATGACCACTCTGACCACTCAGATTATGACCACTCTGACCACTCAGATTATGACCACGGGAACCACTCAGATTATGACCACGGGAACCACTCAGATTATGACCACTGGAACCACTCAGATTATGACCACGTGAACCACTCAGATTATGACCACGGGAACCACTCAGATTATGACCACGGGAACCACTCAGATTATGACCACGGGAACCACTCAGATTATGACCACGGGAACCACTCAGATTATGACCACGGGAACCACTCAGATTATGACCACGGGAACCACTCAGATTATGACCACGGGAACCACTCAGATTATGACCACGGAACCACTCAGATTATGACCACGGGAAACACTCAGATTATGACCACTCTGACCACTCAGATTATGACCACAGGAACCACTCAGATTATGACCACGGGAACCACTCAGCTTATGACCACGGGAACCACTAAAATTATGACCACTCTGACCACTCAGATTATGACCACTCTGACCACTCAGATTATGACCACTCTGACCACTCATATTATGACCACTCTGACCACTCAGATTATGACCACGGGAACCACTCAGATTATGACCGCTCTGAGCACTCAGATTATGACCACTCGGACCACTCAGATTATGACCACGGGAACCACTCAGATTATGACCACTCTGACCACTCAGATTATGACCACTCTGACCACTCAGATTATGACCACGGGAACCACTCAGATTATGACCACGGGAACCACTCAGATTATGACCACAGGAACCACTCAGATTATGACCACTCTGACCACTCAGATTATGACCACGGGAACCACTCAGATTATGACCACGGGAAACACTCATATTATGACCACTCTGACCACTCAGATTATGACCACAGGAACCACTCAGATTATGACCACGGAACCACTCAGCTTATGACCACGGGAACCACTCAAATTATGACCACTCTGACCACTCAGATTATGACCACTCTGACCACTCAGATTATGACCACTCTGACCACTCAGATTATGACCACGGGAACCACTCAGATTATGACCATGGGAACCACTCAGATTATGACCACGGGAACCACTCAGATTATGACCACTCTGACCACTCAGATTATGACCACTCTGACCACTCAGATTATGACCACGGGAACCACTCAGATTATGACCACGGGAACCACTCAGATTATGACCACGGGAACCACTCAGATTATGACCACGGGAACCACTCAGATTATGACCATGGGAACCACTCAGATTATGACCACGGGAACCACTCAGATTATGACCACGGGAACCACTCAGATTATGACCACGGGAACCACTCAGATTATGACCACTCTGACCACTCAGATTATGACCACGGGAACCACTCAGATTATGACCACGAACCACTCAGATTATGACCACGGTACCACCCAGATATATGGAACCACTCAAAAACCACAAAAAGATATGACCACGGAACCCCAGATTAGACCACTGACCACTCAGATTATGACCACGGGACCACTCAATTATGACCACTCTGACCACTCATATTATGACCCCCTTGACCACTCAGATTATACCAGGGAACCACTCAGATTATGACCAGCTCTGCCCACTCAGATTATGCCCACCCACTCAATTATCCCGACACCAGATTATAAACCCGGGACCATCAGTTTATGCCACACCCCCAGATTTAAAATAAACCACCTTGACCCCCCCTCAGTTTTGACCCCCGGGAAATCAATTATCCCAGGGAAACCACTCAGATTATGACCCGGGACCACTCAGATTAGACATGTAAAAAAAAC
>NC_069491.1:21063999-21092144 GCF_026875155.1 Cherax quadricarinatus
TGTGAAAAAAAAAAAAACAGGTAATTTAAAAATTGCCCTAGAATTTGGCAACCTAAATCAGCTGCTCATTGCCGGCTGTGTACCTGCTACTGTAATCTTCTCGTACCTTTACCGGGAAAACTCACAATCCTGAATCTGTCTCTGTGGCTAAACAGAAATCGGGTTATCGAAAAGAAGAAAGTTAATGTACTATTGTAACAGAAAAGGACATACTAGAGAGTATTGCTAAAAATTTAAAGAAAGAGATACGAGAAGTAGTCGTGCGGGCTGGCGCCCCCACCAAGTCGTATCCTCTTCCGAGCAACAAAGGCACCAAAACCCTAGAAATACCCTCTAAACCTACTGTTTTAGATAATGTTACTCAGGATAGATGAACTAGCGTCAGAAAGTGTATCTAAACGAAAAGATTCGTTCAGCGATGAGTCCTTACTTTTCGAAAAGTTTAAAGTAGGATTTGAGAATCACATCTAACTGAGATAATTTCTTTCAGAGAAAACTGGCGTTATCTCACGTTATTAAGAGAAGATGAAACTGCCCATAACTGACGATACCGTATTGCAAGATAGTTTTATTTTTAGAACCCCTATGGAGGGGCTGTTTATAAAAGTGCCTCTGCATAAAGTTTATATTGAAACAAGCTATTATACGGGTTTTTAAAATTTCAGTGGGTATATCCAGTGCTGATTTCCCATCAGGTCAGTGGACTTGTTGATAGGGAACGATATCCTTCATGCTGGTTATGTAAAGAACCACTTGTGAATTGATAATAACACTGTGAAATTATGCCTTTGAAGCTTGTAGAGAGAAACCTATTTTATTTCCTCTCAGCACAATTACTAGAGCTATGTCAAAGATTCAACAACCATCCTTGTCTCCTGTTGAGTTAGTGGATGACAATGATTTGGGGTTGAATTGTTTTTATACGCTCTGCGCCCGGTCTTTAAACCCACTGACTCCCCCCGGTCATCAACCTAGTCAGGACACAACTGACGTTAAATTTCTAACTCATGATGATTTAATCAAGGATCAGTTTGTTGATCAGTCACTGGAAAGACTGAGAGATATAGCAGTTACTGAGAGTGAAGCAAAGGATCTCGATAATTGTTACTATTATAGTAATTGGGGTACTGATGGAGAAAACTACATGTAAGTTGTCAGCTGATAGTGTTTCCACCACAGTCAAGCATCTACAGTGTTACCAGTTACATTTCGTGAACAAGCCATTGATTTTTCTCACAATAGCCCCATAGGAGGACTTTTGGGTGTCAAAAAGACACTGGGAAAGTGGAAAACATTTATTGGGCCAAAAGATGAGGAAACAGTACGATCTGTGCGACATTGCCACGGTGTCAAGTAAGGCAAGCCAGGCACCCCCACCTCCATCTACCCTCTCATATGAGCTTAGTACAAAGTTCAGTTCCCCGGGACTAGATTTTGTTCCGACTGTTCAAAAGGGAAGCGCTTGTATCCTTGCTCCTGTGTTGAAGAGCCTAATTTAAATCTTCCCTTCTTTTTTACATATAGTGCGAGGCTAGCAGGGGGTCTGTGTGGCCAACAGTAAACATCCACGTATTCCCATCCAATATGTTACTATTCATCAAGTTTAAAACGACCCAGAAAAATTATGCCACAATTGAGAAAGGGCTCTAGCTCTTTGGTGTTCCCTTGGAACTTTTGATGTATTTGGGCCCTTCCCCTTTTTAAAATTAACGTTTTTCAGCCACAACCCACCACTTATAAAAAACACCATAAAAAAAAAAAAGGCTAGGATCATGAGGTGGGCCCCCCCAAATCCAACCTTATTCTTTTAGTATAAAACACATAAGTGGTCATTGTAAATAATTTGCTGACGCTCGTCCGCCTTAAAAAATATCGTTTCATTAAATTAACGTAATTTTAGCCCAAATACCTTTTGTTACTTGCTATGTAAAATTTTCAGTAAAGAAAATTTAACCCCTCCAGCCAATTACCAAGGTCGTTCTAATTTTTTATTTTTATATTTCACTAATTTGTTGAGGAGGAACAAGCTGGTTTGATGGGTATGTCGTGTGGGCGAGGGACTGCGGACGCAACACGTCCCCTTTCCAGACCCCCCCCCCCCCTTTACTAACACCTTTAAACTTTTCATATCAGAGTTCATACTGCCTCGCATTCCACAAACCCCTACCAAGAGTGGAAAGCAGTCTCCCTACTATGATCGAGATCAACGGGCCCCCCTTTCAGCGCTATCCTGTCTTACAAATGATTACATTTAACACAGTATCATTGTCCTCTCGCTCCAAGGTGTGGACAGCTGCGCAGACGCCCCCGTTTGAGTTTTTTTTCGAGTTTACCTGATTGAGCTGCCCCCACGTTGGGGGGGAAACTTTTCTCCAACATGGCCGAATAGCAAAGAAAATCAACACTTTTTGCATTGAAGATCCGTGGGCTTTACAGGAACCAAATGGATTTATTTTACCAGCGTCATTCGCAACCTTTGGGATAGCAAATGAAGGGGATATGTGGGGCGCATTTAAAAGGAAGAAAGAAACTCGTTAAGATGAAATCTCACAAGTCTCGAGGCGTGGTCGAAATATCAGGAGACCTCATACAGGTTTTAAAACACTGTTGGTGAGACTTATGAGTACCCCGCATTACACCTGGGTGAAAAACAGGAATGTGCCTTTTGAGGCGACTGATTTTATAACCAGTGAAGCGTCATGGGGGGTTCAGTAGCCACCAGGGAGATGGGGAAAAGGGACCGATCAGTGCGCTGGAAGGCGCGTAACAGTTTTAAAAAGACTCTTTCGGGACCCATTCCTTCACTATATTGTGTTGAGCGAATTAAGGACTCAATCTATGTAATCGTAATGCGGGCAACAACGTAACTTGTCGCTTCTATGAGGTCATATGACCACATCGAGCGGCCGAAGTGTGAAAAGCGAAGTGGGTACCCGCACAGACAGCAAAGGCAACAGGCCAGCAACAGCAACAGGCAGCCAACGCAGCTAACAGCAGCCAGTGGACGAGGTTGGTGCGAAAGAGCGAGAACAGTCCATCTTGAGCTACACCGCCCAACAGCCGGTTGTCATGGAGGTGAGGAGGTAGACAAAGAAAAGGACTTGACTCGCCATTTGTAACGCTACAGGGAGAATCACAGTCATTGGACAATACATAAGGTTTTTGAGGCGAGAGACTACCTAATATGGGGTGAAAGAGCAAGTGCGGCGTCTTGGTAAAGGCGGTTGGATGAACTTGTTAGAGGGCATCGTCCTACCAACCAGGTGGAAGACCCAGGCTCGTTTCTGGGGAAGGCTGTGAATGAGGTATGGCAGAAGAATGACGGTTTGTCGACCGAGAGAGTCTACAGGGATTGGAAGGTGCAACAGTAGAGTTGGAGTGCAAATCAGACGGTGCTTCTGATGTCAAAATGACAGGTGGAGGGCGGGACACGAAAGAGACGTGCAGCATCAACGACTCTGATGATGAGCTAACTCCTGCCCAACGCCGCTGGGAAAAAGGTCCTGGTGGGAAGGATACAGAAGAGAGGGATGGTGAAACCCAAGGATCAAGGGCTTGCAAAAGGTGATTCCCATCAAAGGGGGGAGGGACAGAGGTTTGCAAACGAACTGGGTAAAGGTCAATGCCGGACAAAAGAAAACCCAATTGTTTGAATTCAATGTTTTCACTATAAATATTAACTGGTTGAGAGTCTGAGAAGGAAGCTTAAGAAGTGGTTTAAAATGAGTATTTCGAGTGCGACTTGGAGTGGATGTGGTATTCTTACCGGAACAAATTTTAGCGCCTGGTTATAGACTTTGGATTGAGAGACGGTTATAATGTGTACAAGGAACATGCGACGTCGTTGAAAGGGGGTCTGTCCAATTTTTGGTAAAGGAAACTACACTAGTCCCGTTTATATAAGTAAGGCTTAGTGAAGGGGGGGAGAAGGTAATTAGGGTGGATGGAACTTGGGGTAGGTCCCATTAGTTATGTATGTGTATTGGTCGAGGGGTGACGTGAGTATTAAAACTAAATTGTTCGCGGGACGAGCGGCTGGTCTAATTTTTTTACGTGAGTTTTTAACCGAATGTTGCAAGAATATGAGCGGAGAATTGGAATATGCGTGATACGTTTCGTAAAGATGTGGACCCAGAGGTTGCGGGGTGTTGTTTGGTATATTTGGTAAATATTGAACCGTGTGGGGTTAGAAAGCATGTGTGGTGGGGGGGGGAGGGATGGTAGAGCATACCTTCAATAAACGAGGTTATGCGGCGAGGTCTGAACCGAATGTATACAAGGCGCATTGTGCGTTACTGAGAGCGGAGGGAGGAAGGGAATAGATGTTAGGTTTTTTTTCCGATCCATAGAGGAGTCAATAGATGTGGATATTGAGGTGAAGGGCCCTCGGAGGGGTCCATCATTTTGGAAATTGAATTTAAAGTCTATTAAAGGAAGAGGCTTAGTCTTCTGTTCTTTGAGGACATATGTGGGATCGTTTAGTGTAGAAGCTCCATGGGATGTTGGTGCACATGGTTAATTGGTGGGAAACAATAAGCTGTACAAAAACTATTAAGGAATATACTATTAAGCGAGGGAAGAGATATAATCATTACAATACGTTTTTCAAAAAATTTTAGAGGGGCAGTTATCGCGAATGTTATGCACAAATTAATGCTAATATCCTGTTATTGAAATTGAAAGTTTGAAGGAACAATATTCGGAATTCTACAAAATGGAGAGGTTTTGATGGGGAAAGGCTTAAGGGCGGGCTTGATTGAGGTTTGTGGAGATCGGCCGTCGGGCGAGTGTTGTTGCGGGGGAGGGAGTCACCACACACGTCGCAACGGCAATGACGTTAATGGGGTTGAATGTTCAGTAGGTAGATGCAAGGGTATAAAGTGGACCAGTGTGTTGAACGGACGACTGAGGGTATGAGGCGGGTAAATTGATGGGCTCTGTGTTAAGTTGAAAATAGCAAAGTGTCGGGAAAGTAATTGAAAATGAGCACAGTTCAATTGGAAGGTTTTGTGCAAGTCGTGAGTTGACAGAGCATGATCGATTCCGTTTTTGGAAGGGCCGATACCGGGTGCGAGACATGTGGGTAACTATATTCCGGGGGACCAATTAGGAAAGGCACCAGGAATTGATGGGTTGCCAGTGACCTTTATCTCTCAAATACTTGGAGCGTTTTTAAAAAGAATTTATGGTAAGAAAATTCAAAATCATGTAACCGGGAATTCTGGTTTTAGGAGCAGCAGCAGCGGATGGCTGTGTTCGATTTGGAGTGCCTAAAGGTGAGTCCATAACAGTTAAAGACTATATCGTGCTATTTTTCGTTAATTGCGTGTGTTGATTATAAGAACCGTATTGCAAGACTTTTAGCTTCTAACCAGAATAAAAAAGTGGTCCTGGGTAAAGAGTGTAACGATAAGGGACCATATTGTGGGTGCCGAGGAAGGTCTACCTGTATGACTAGGCAAAATGGTTTGATGTAGAAGTTTTATTGAAGAAAGAATTAAAATTTGGGAGTGGGGGGGGTGTTGAGCTTAGAATTGGAGTCGGCAAATATATGTGTAGAAAGGGAAGCGTTAGGAAGATTATGAGCGATGGATGGGGTTGGAGAGGGAAAATATATCATGGTCCCAAATTAATGTATCAAAAGCAATCTTGCGGGTGCAAGTAAATGGAAGGTTAGGAGAGAACAAAAAGTCAGATAAGCAGTGGTCTATCGTCAAGGATTGTCCCCTTTCACAAAGATACTTTTTTGCGTGTTTACCCAGGCCCCTTATTCATAGAGGAATTAGTGTCTTATTGGCAAGCGAAAATGGGGTTGGTGAAGAAAGGGGTGGGGGGGCTGGGGCAATTGAGTTGGATATGCATATGAGCACAACTTTTTAGTAAGTGTAACAGGATTTGCCTCGGGTTGAAAAGTTAAAGTTAAACATGTTGTCTGAAAAGGCTCTGGCATGTCAATTCACAAGGAAAAACGAAGTAATATGGATCTGAGATAGGTACAGTAGGAATGGAAGTAGTTGAAAGGTGGAAAAAGGAGGAACCAATACTGATAAGTGAGGATTGTTTATTTAAGTTGATATACAAGTTAGCACAACAAAAACATTCAGGCGTATTAGTAGATGGTGTACTGAAGCGCCTCAGTGGTTTACGAGCTGCACACTTAACTTTGCATCACACTATACAAACGAATGTCCTATTATATAGAAACTTTTGGCAAGTAGCGCAATATATCCGATACTCTCGTAGTGCAGATACAAAGGTTTACAAAAGCGCGTTTTTTAGAATTCATTTGGGGTACTGAAGCGAAGGTAGGGTAGAGGCGGTTTGTACACTCCCCCGGTTGGCCGTGGAGGGCTGGGTCCTTATAGCTGTTGAAAAGAGGTTATGATGGTGTATTTGAAACGCGTAGTTACTAAGCGTGAGAGGGGGGGCGAGGAGGAAAGGCAGAAACGTTTCATAAATACCAGGCTATGCCACGGTGGTGGGTGGGTCAGGGTTCATAATATGTGAGGCAATGTTACGGTTCCTCAGAAACATGAGCCGATCCTTTCACATATTTAAATTGGGAAACCTATGATGGCTGGAAAGGTCAAGGCAGTGTAGCAGTGTAGAAGTGTTTTATATCGCCGAAGTATGATTGTCGAAAATATCTGGGGACGTTTGAAACCAAATGTACGTTTAAAACCTCAAAGGTACGAGAATAATTTATAGATTTTTTTACACGGATCTTACCGTCTGGGAATGCTTAAATTCGATAAGAGAATACGGCGGATGGGAATAATGCAAGGCTTGTGGGTGATGGGAGACTGTTTTCCATAAAGTGTATTTTTGCGAATGTTATTGAAACTAATAAGGGATAGGTTGGGTAAGGTAATAAGGTTTAGTGGGAGGGGGGGTATGCAGGTGTTGATGTTTTTAAGCTTAGACATAGGTGGGGTGAATCATGGTATAGAATGCGGTAGGGTATAAATATGTTACAAGATTTATAATTTATATGTCCTAGAGGCTATGAGAGGAGCGAACGTCGTGTGAAAAATTAATGCATTAACAGCAACTGTTTTATATCGAACAAAGGTGTAAGAGAATAAGGAGGTGTACTGGGGGATATGCGGGAGAGTGGATTTAAGTGAGGGTCATAGGAATTTCACTTTAACGAGAGTTTACGGGAGTTGGTCGAAGGCGGAGTAATGGGGGTGGGTGGGGGGATGAAATGGGGGCTGGTAACTCCTAGAAAGGGCGGTAGCATGATGAGTATTGATGAATGTCTTAATATGAGGAATGTCTGGGGTGAGCAATTTTAACCATTATTGGTTCCGAGTGTGTAGAACAATACAGTATATCTTGGAATTATCGACATATAACTATGTAAGTGTATGGTAGTGTAAATATACTCGCATGTTTGTATGTGTGATGAGTATTTGTGTAAGTATGTGTGTCGCATGTGTGTTGTAATGCTGAGCGAGTTAGATATACATATGTCTCGTAAGGTATGAATTGTTAGATATATGTATATGTATATAATACATGTATCATGCTTATAAGTATGTATTGTACGTATGTTAACTTTTTTCTTGTATACTACCATTTAATGTTTTTTTCTCATGAACATTTCAATGATCTACAATACATATATTCTTTGCGCATTTAAATGATTTTATTTTTTTGATACAATTGTGTAGAATGTCCAAAATGGCTTTTTATGTTTCCAGTTTAATTTACAAATTTGTCATTTTCGTAAGCCACAATTGATTTGGTGCCAATAGAATATTAGTTTTAAGAGTTTTAACGAACCCTTGAAGTGTATAGAAATTGGATGAAGTTATTCGTGGTTTGAGTTGACGAATATTATAACTGACGTGTAAGTGATTGGCCTCAATTAACATACATACTTTATATACTTATTTATATGTATTTACATGAATGTAAAATGAAGTCTGATTTTAAAGTGAAGAGTGGTTTTCCTTTTTGTTCTTTTTTTGTCTCTCTTTTTGATGGTAATACAAGGTTCTCGTATCATGTACTCCAACAAATATGGTTACGCGATGTGGTAAAATTTTTTCGTGTTGACTAGACATTTATAATTACAGATGAAATAACCTAGGCTTAGGTTTAGGTAATCTTATGATAGATTGTGGAATGTTCTTTGATTCAAACGGCTCATTTTATCAACTCGTTATTTTATTATTCTAGTGGAATTTAAGGCAAGGATGATTAATTTGAGGCGAAGATTTAATCATAGGATTTGCATGTTTCTTTGCGAAAACTTAATCTATCCACATCGTAGCTCGTATAGGAGCATTTTAAAGGCTTCGGGATCCTGATTTTATATGTAGGTTATAGTGGTCATCTCTTTTGTTAATTGCATCGTTTATTCGTTTAATGTTTCAATATCTAATGTAACGTTTTTTTAGTTATTGCTTCAATATATTGTCATCTTAGGTTTTCCTTTTTCGTCTATTGTCTCATTAGTTGATTTAAAATAAAATATAAAAAAAAAAAACACGATATGAATAGATACGATACGTGTACTGCCCTAGACATCCTAGTGACGGATACGCCTGTGAAATTGGAGAGGCTGCTGGGACGAGAGTGACTTAAATATTTTTATATCTTACTAGTAATTGTGATATGAGTAATCAGAAATAATGTGTAAGACAATGCAATCCTCCCTAGTGCGACCCCTGCTTGTAAGGCCCATCCGTGTTAGGGGGGGCGGGTGTTTCCAACCCCCTGACATGGGTTTTACAATGATTATTAGTATATATGTAAGGGTATATTACCTTTTCATCTGTAATTTTATATTGCTTACTTTTGCGATAATAGCTAAATCGTCAAATGTATGACTTTATGTTAGTATTTGAAGCTGTTATATTGTTATTTAGCGTTATGGTTTGTTTAGAATGTATATAAAATGTTCTCAGTTAGTCTATGATGTCAAACTACTGTAAATATCGCTTGTCGCTCGTTATACTGCCGGGCTTCTGAGCTGCAGTTGTCCACGTAAGCTATCACGATCACGTGATCGAGGGGGGGGAGTGTCCCTCACCTCGTGTGAAGTATTCAGTCTGTCGGGAGACTACGCTGCTGGTTGGACAGATTGCGTCTCTGTCTCTCTTATTCTTGTTATAGTTCTGTAGAAACTCTGTTCACTAGGAACAATGTAATAGACCTTGTGGATTCTTCGACGTTCTCTGTACTGAGGTTGGTGTGTCACATTGAACACTCAACCTCCCTCAGGTCCTTAGCTATAGCATGCTGACCTAATTATTGTACTGGTTCCTGTGTAATGTCACAGTCACCAGTTTTTAACCTCATAGCTGAACAAAGATTCAGTATTATGGGAGTTTTGTAACTTTTGTGTGCAGTGACTGTGATGGTCCCCTACTAGTGTCGTTATATTATTCCCCATTCCTGATTCTGTGTCGCAGTCGCTTGATATTGCATTGCTATTGGGCTTAGCATTCTTTGTTGTTCAAGCAGACTGTTTGGGTTGCCAGTCGGTCAAGAAGTTAGTTTATTTGAGGACTTTGTCAGTCCACTTGTTTAAGTCTTATTCGAGTCTTGAGACATAGCTAACTACTTAAGAGCACTTACACGCATACACACTCTTGTACATATTTGTAATATCTTATTAAATGTTAATGTACCTGACAGTACTTAAGAATTATAATGTGATATGTGCTTTCAGCACAATAACATTGAACTCGAGAGATTGATTTTATTTGATTGCTGTAATTAATTTAATTTGATAATATACCTCTAACAACTTACTACTTAATAAATTTATTAAATTTTAATTTCTCTAGTTAGTAGCCTACCAGTTGTAATCCTAAAGCACTATTGAACCATACTGAATTTTAATGGATAATTGGACAAGGATACTGACTACTTGTTACGAAAACCAGTAACAGCTGGATGCTAGAAAGGCAGTACTTTCTAGTATTCACTGGAGATCTCTAAGCTTTTAGAATCGCGTTTTTGTAACACTAGCCTCTCAGTGGTTCAAGCGCTCGCTACTCTGACTAGCCTCTCAGTGGTCCAGGTGCTCGCTACTCTGACTAGCCTCTCAGCAATCCAGGTGCTCGCTCCTCTTAATAGCCTCTCATGGTCCAGTGCTCGCAACTCCCGTTTTCTTTGAACCCCCTAGGACTCCTCAGTGGTCCAGGTGTTCGCTCCTCTGATACCCTCCATTGTCCATGGCCGGGCTCCTCTGACTATCCGCTCAGTGCCAGGCTCCGCTACTCTGTATAGCGCTCAGTGGTCAGGGCGCTAGCTCCTCTGACTAGCCTCTCAGTGGTCCAGGCATTAGCTCCTCTGACTAGCCTCTCAGCAGTTTAGGCGCTCGCTACTCTGACAGCCTCTCAGTGGTTCAGGCGCTCGCTACTCTGACTAGCTTCTCAGTGGTCCAGGCGCTTGCTACTCTGACTAGCCACTCAGTGTTCCAGGTGTTCGCTCCTCTGACTAGCCTCTCAGTGGTCCAGGCACTCACTATCTGACTAGCCTGTCAGTGGTCCAGGCGCTCGCTACTCTGACTAGCCTCTCACTGGTCCAGGCATTCGCTACTCTGACTAGCCTCTCAGTGGTCCAGGAACTCGCTACTCTGACTAGCCTCTCAGTGGTCCAGGCGCTCGCTACTCTGACTAAATTCTCTGTGGTCCAGGCGCTCGCTAATCTGACTAGCCTCTAAGTTGTCCAGGCGCTCGCTCCTCTGACTAGCCTCTCATGTCCAGGCTCTCGCTCCTCTGACTAGCCTCTTCAGTGGGACCAGGGTCTTCCGCTCCTCTGCTAGCCTCTCAGTGGTCCCAGGCGCTTGCTCTCATTCTGACTAGCCTCTCAGTGTTAAAGGCACTCGCTCCTCTGAGTAGCCTCTCAATGGTCCAGGCACGCGCTGCTCTGATTAGCCTCTCAGTGGTCAAGGCGGTCGCTTCCCTGACTAGCCTCTCCAATGCAATGACTCGCTCCTCTGACTACCTCTCATCGTCCATGGGCTCGCTCCTCCTGAAAACCTCTCAGTGGTAAAGGGCGCGCACTCCTATGACGAGCCCTCATGGACAGGTGCTCGCTCCTCTGACTAGCCTCTAAGTGTACCCAAGGTGCGCGCTTACTCTGACTAGCCTCTGTCCATGTTCATGTGCACGCTCCTCTGAATACCTCTCTAGGTCCAATTGCTCATCCTCTGACTAGCCCTCATCAGTGAAAGGCACTCACTCCTCTGACTGGCCTCTTCAGTGATCAAGTGCTCTCGCTCCATTGAGAGCCTCTCATGGTCCCAGGCACTCGCTACTCTGACTAGCCTCTCAGTGGTCCAGGCACTTGCAACGCTGACTATCTCTCAGTGGTCCAGGCGCGCGCTCCCCTGACAAGTCCTCAGTGGACAAGCGCTCGCTGTCTCCTGACTAGCCTCTCAGTGTCCAGGCCTCACTCCTCTGACTAGCCTCTCTGTGGTGTCCAGTCGCCTCGCTACTCTGACTAGCCTCTCTGTGGTCCCAGGCGGCTCTCTCTCCTCTGACTAGCCGCTCATTTCCCAGGGGCCTCGCTCCCTCTGACTAGCCTCTCATGGTCCAGGCGCTAGCCTCGTGTGAACCATTAGCCTCTCATTGTAAAGGCGCTCGCTCCTCTGACTACTAGCCCTCAGTGGTCCATGCACGGCCTCTCTCTGACTAGCCTCTCAGTGTCCATGGCCGCTCCTCTGAATAGCCTCTTCAGTGTCCAGGCGCTTTCTCTCTGACTAGCCCTCTAAGTGTCGCAATTCCCTTCGCACTCTGAATAGCCCTCTCTGGGGTCCAGGGTGCTAGCTCCTCTGAACTAGCCCTCTCAGTGGTCAGGCATTCGCATCTCTGACTAGACCTCTCATTGGTCTTGCGCGTCCTCCTCTGACCTAGCCTCTAAGAGGTCCAGTTGGTTCGCTCCTCTGACTAGCCTCTCAGTGGTACCAGCGCGCTTCGCTACTCTTGACTAGCCTCTCAGCGGTCCATGGCTTGCAACTCTGACTAGCCTCTCAGAGGTCCAGGCGGCACGCTACTCTGACTAGCCTCTCAGTCTCCGCTGACTCCTCTCACAATCTAGGCGATCGCTACTCTGACAGCCTCTCCGTGTCCAGCGCTTGCTACTTCGGACTAGCCCTCTCAGTGGTTCAGGCGCTCGCGGACACTGACTAGCCTCTCAGTGTCCAGGCACTCCTCCTCTGAATAGCGGTATCGAGTCCAGGCGCTCGCTACCGTTAATAGCCTCTCAGTTGTCCAGCCTCACTATTTCTGACTAGCCTCTCCATGGTTCATGCCTCGCTACGCTGACTAGCCTCTCATGGACCAGGTGCTTGCTACTCTAACTATAGCCACTCAGCATCCAGGTGCTCGCTACTCTGACTAAAGCCTCCCAGGCGGGTCCAGCACTTGCTTCTTTGACTAGCCTCTCAGCATCCAGGCACTTGCTAAACTCTGACTAGCTTCACAGTGTCCAGGCCCACACGCGTAACTCTGACTAGCCCTATCAGTGTCAGGCATTCGCTACTCTGAATAGCCTCTCAGTGGTCCAGGTTGCTCCCTACTCGACTACCTCTCAGTGGTCCAGATTGCTCAACAAAAACCTCTTCTGACTACCTCTAAGCGGTCCATTCGCCTCCCTCAGCTACTAGCCGCTCAATGGTCCCGAGGCGCTCGCTCGTCGGACTAGCCTCTCAGTGGTCTAGGCACTCGCTACTCTGACTAGCCTCTCAGTGGAAAAGGTGCTCGCTACACTGACAAGCTTCTCAGTGGTCCAGGCACTTGGCTACTCGACCAGCCTCTCAGTGTCCAGTCGCTTGCTACTCTGCCTAGCCCTCAGCATGTCTAGCACTCGCTACTCTGACTAGCCTCTCAGTGGTCCAGGCGCTCGCTACACTGACAAGCCTCTCAGTGGTCCAGGCGCTCGCTCCTCTGATTGTCCACTCAGGTCCCAGGTGCTCGCACCTCTGACTGGCCTCTCAGGATCCAGGTGCCGGGCCGTCTGATAGCCTCTCAGTGGTTAATGCGCTCGCACTCGACAGCCTCTATCTCATGGTAAAGGCGCTCACCAACTCTGACTACCTCCTAATGGTCCCACCGCATGCTCCTCTTACTAGGCTCTCAGTCTCAGTGGTCAAGGCGCTTGCTACTCTGACTAGCCGCTCAGTGGTCAATGCGCTCGCATCCTCTGACTAGCCACGCAGTGGAAAATGCGCTCACACTCCCTCTGACTGGCCTCTAAGTGGTCCATGCTCACTTATCCTCTGACTAGCCTCTCAGGTCCAGGCACTCCTACTCGACTAGCTCTCAGTGGTCAGACGCTCGCTACGTCTACTAGCCTCTCAGTTGTCCAGAGTGGCTCGCTAACTCTGACTATCCTCTTCAGTGGTCAGGCGCCCGCTAATCTGACTCCTCTCATGTCCAGCAACTCCTCTCTGACAGCCTCTCAGCGGTCCGGGGGGAGAAGGGGTGCTAGCTCCTCTGAGTAAGCCCTCTCAAGGTCCAGGACTCACTACACTGACTATGCTCTCTAGTGGTCCAAGCGCTCGCTATCTCTGTCTACCTCTAAGTGGTCAGGCACAGCGCGTCCTCTGACTAGCCTCTCAGCGTTCCAGCACTCGCTACTCTGACTAGCTTCCCTGGTCCAGCCTCACTACTCTGACTATGCCTCTCATTTGTCCAGGCGCTCCAACTACTCTGACAAGTTAGCCTCTCATGGTCGCAGGCGCTTCACTACTCTGACTAGCCTCTCAGTGGTCCAGGTCTTCGCTACTCTGACTATCATCCCAGTGGTCCAGGCACTCACATACTCTGAAAATAGCCTCTCAGTGGTAGAGGCGCTCACATACTCTTACTACCTCTCAGTGGTTTCTCTGGCGCTTCGCTACCAGACAACTCTCATGGTCCAGGTCGCGCGCCTCTGACTAGCCTCTCATGGTCCCGGGAGCTGCTACTCTGACTAGCCTTATATGGTCCAAGGCGAGCACTACTCTGACTAGCCCTAGGCGGGCCAGGACTCGCTCCACTGACCTAGCCTCTCACGGTCCAGGGCGCTCGCTACTCTGACTAGCTTCACAGTGGTCCAGGCATCTCGCTCCTCTGACTAGCCTCTCAGCGTCCAGCCTCGCTACTCTGACGAGCTTCACAGGTCCAGGCAACTCGCTAACGCATGACTACCTCTCAGTTGTCCAGCGCTCACTACTCGACTAGCTCTCAGTGGTCCAGAGGCGCTCACTACTCTGACTAGCCTCTCAGTGGTCCTTGGCGCTTGCTACTTCTGAGCTATCCTCCCGGGTATAGGCCGCGCTGCTCGACTAGCCTCTCAGTTGGTCTCAGGCGCTCGTAACTCTGACAGCCGATCAATGTCCAGAATGCTCACTCCTCTTCTGACTATCCTCCCCAGTGGTCCAACGCTCCCTGCTCTGACTAGGCTCTCATGGTCCAGGCGCTCAATTCTCTGACTAGCCTCTCTGTGTAGATGCGCTCGCTACTCTGACTAGCCTCTCAGTGTCAAGGCCGCTCACTTCTCTGACTTGCCTCTCATGGTCCCAGTGCTTCACTATCCTGTGATTATCCTCTCAGTGTCAGGTGCTCGCTCCTCTGACACCCTCTCAGTGGTCCCCCCTCTGGCTCTCTCCTCTGACTGCCCCCTCTTGGTCCAGGCGCCTCAGCTCTTCTGACAAGCCTTCTCAGCGGTGTCCAGGTGCTCCGCTACTCTGACTAGCCTCTCAGTGGTAAAGGGCGTCTTCATTCCTCTAACTAGATCTCAATGGCCAGGCACTCGCTTTCTCTGACGACCTCTCAGCGATCCATGCGCTCCGCTTGATCTGACTAGCATGGCAGTGGTCCAGCGCTCGCTCCACTGACTACCTCTCAGTAGTCCAGGCATTCGCGTTCCTCTGACTAGCCCTCTCACAGTTCTAGGCGAGCGCTACGAATCTACAGCCTCTCAGTGGTCCAGCGCTTGCTACTTGGACTAGCCTTCTCATGGTTCAGGCGCTCGCTACAACTGACTAGCCTCACAGTGGTCCAGAGCGCTCGCGTCCCTCTGAATACGTCTCAGAGTCCCAGCGCTCGCTACTCTGAATAGCCTATCAGTTGTCCACGCGCTCACTATCTGATAGCCTCTCATGGTCAACGCTCGCTACTCTGACTAAAGCCTCTCAGTGGTCCAGTGCTCGCTACTCTGCTAGCCTCTCTGCAATCAGTGCTCGCCTACTCACTACCTCCAGCGTCCAGGCACTTGCTTCTTTTGATTAGCCTCTCAGCAGTCCAGGCACTTGCTACTCTGAACTAGCCTACACAGTGGTCCCCCCCTGCACTTCGCTATCTCTGACTACCTCTCATGGTCCGAGCATTCGCTACTCTGAATAGCCTCTCAGTGGTCCAGGTGCTCGCTACTCTACTAGCCTCCTTCAGTGTCCCAGATGCTCACACCTCCTTCTTGACTAGCCTCAAGCGTCCATTCGCTCCCATCGCTGACTATAGGCCCCCCCTCATGGTCCAGGCCGCTCGCTCGTCCTGACTAGCTCCACAGTGGTCTAGGCACTCGCTACTCTGACTAGCTCTCAGTTGAAAAGGGCCTCCTATACTGACAAGCTTCTCAGGGGTCCCAGGCACTTGCTACTCTGACTAGCCTCTCATGGTGCCAGTCTCTTGCTACTCTGCCCTAGCCTCACAGTGATCCAGGCACTCGCTACTCTGACTACCTCTCAGTGTCCAGGCACCGCTACACTGACAAGCCTCTCGTGGTCCAGCGCGCTCGCTCCTCTGATTGTCCTCCTCAGTGGTCAGGTGCTCGCACCTCGACTGGCCTCTTCCAGTGTCCAGTGCTCGTTCGTCTGACGAGCCTCTCTGTGGTCCAGGGCGCTCGCTACTACTCGACTAGCCTCTCAGGTGGTAACGCGCTCGACGATCCTCTTAACAGCCTCTCAGTGTCAAGGCACGTGCTAACTTCTGACTAGCCTCTCAGTGGTCAATGCGCTCTGCTCCTCTGAGTAACCTCTCTATGGTCCCTTCGGGCGCGCTCCTCTGACTAGCCTCTCAGTGGCTAAGCGCTCGCTTTCCTCTGACTGCCTCTCTCAGTGGTCCATGCACTCAGTCACTCCTCTGACTACCTCTCAGTGGTCCCAGGCACTCCGCAACGAATACCTCGTAAGTGGTCCAGGCAGGCGCTCGCAACTCTGACAGCCTCTCAGTGGGTCCAGACCTCGCTACTCTGACTAACCTCTCAGTTGTCCAGGTGCCGCTACTCCTGACACCTCTCATGGTTCAGGCCTCGCTAACTCGATAGCCTCTCAGTGGTCCAGTCCGCTCGCTACTCTTCTGACTATCCTCTCAGCGGTCCAGGTGCTAGCTTCCTCCTGACAGCCTCTCAGAGGTCCACAGCTCGCTACTCTGACAGCCTCTCAGTGGTCCCAACGCTCCGCTACTCTGTCTAGCCTCTAAGTGTCCAGGCACCTCACATCTCCATCCTCTGATAGCCTCTCCAGCGGTCCCAGCACTCGGCTACTCTGACGAGCTTCACACTGGGCCAGGCGCTCACTAACTCCTGACTACCTCTCAGTTGTCCCAGGCCTCACTACTACTGACTAGCCTCTCAGTGGTTCACGTGCGCACTATTCTGACTAGCCTCTCAGTGGTCCAGGTGCTCGCTACTCTGACTATCCTCCCAGTGGTCCAGGCGCTAACTACTCTGACTAGCCTCTCAGTGGTACAGGCGCTCACTACTCTTACTAGCCTCTCAGTTGTTCAGGCGCTCACTACTCTGACTAGACTCTCAGTGGTCCAGGTGCTCGCTCCTCTGACTAGCCTCGCATGTCCAGGAGGCTTGCAACTCTGACTAGCCTGTCTATGGTCCAGGCGATCACTACTCTGACTAGCCTCTAAGCGGTGCAGGCACTCGCTCCTCTGAATAGCCTCTCAGCGGTCCAGGTGCTCGCTACTCTGACTAGCTTCACAGTGGTCCAGGCACTCGCTACTCTGACTAGCCTCTCAGTTGTCCAGGCGCTCACTACTCTGACTAACTTCTCAGTGGTCCAGTGCTCCTAACTCTGACTAGCCTCTCAGTGGTCCTCCTTGCTAACCTTGACAATCCGCCCAGTGGTATAGGCGCTCGCTGCTCTGACTAGCCTCTCAGTGGTCCAGGTGCTCGTTACTCTGACTAGCCTGATCAATGGTCCAGATGCTCACACCTCTTCTGACTCTCCTCCGAGTGGTCCAACACTCCCCTGCGCTGACTAGGGCTCTCAGGTGGTCCAGGCGCTCAATTCTCTGAACTAGCCTTCTCTGGTTGATGCCTCGCTACTCTGACTAGCCTCTCAGTGTCAACGCTCGCGTTCTCTGACTTGCCTCTCATGGTCCAGTGCTCACATTCCTCTGATTATCCTCTCAGGGTCAGGTGCTCGCGTCTCCACTGACTACCTCTCAGTGGTCCAGGCACTCGCTCGGCTGACTAGCCCTCTCAGTGGTCCACAGCGCTCGCATCTAATGACTACCGCTTAGTGGTAAAAAGGCCGCTCATTTCCTCTAACTAGCCTCTCATGGGGCCAGGTGCACACTCTCCTGGACGACCCTCTCAGTGGTCCAGGCGCTCGCTACCCTGACTAGCCTCTTCAGTGGGTCAATGCCGCACGCTCTCCCTGAATAAGCCTCTCTATGGTCCATAGGGCTTCGGCTCCTCTGACTACCTCTCAGTGGAAAAGGCACTCACTCCTCTGACAGCCGCACATGGTCCAGCACACTCTCCTCTGACTTACCTCTCAGTGGTCCAGGCGCTCGCTACTACTCTCGACTACCTTCTCAGTGTCCAGGCCTTGCACTCCTGACTATCCTCTCAGTGGTTCCAGGCGCTCACTTCTCTGACAACTCTCAGTGGTCCAAGCACTTGCTAACACTGACTAGACTCCATGTCCAGGTGCTCGCTCCTCTGACTAGCCTCTCATGGTCCAGGAGCTTGCTCCTCTGACTAGCCTGTCTATGGTCAATTCGATCACTACTCCTGACGAGCCTCTAAGCGGTCCAGGCACTCGCTTCTCTGACTAGCCTCTCAGCGGTCCAGGCGCTCCCTACTCTGACTAGCTTCACAGTGTCCAGCACTTCGCACTCTGAACTAAGCCTCTCATGTCCAGGCGCTCACTACTCTGACTAGCTTCTTTGGTGTCCAGGCGCTCACTACTCTGACTAGCCTCTCAGTTGGTTCCTGCGCTTGCTACTCGACTATCCTCCCAGTTGTATAGGCGCTCGCTGCTCTGACAGCCTCTCATGGTCCAGGCGCTCGTCCTCTGACTAGCCGAGCTAGGGGGGGGGGGGGGTTCCCCCAGATGATCACACCTCTTCTACATCCTTCATGTCCAGACGCTCCTGCTCTGTCTAGCTCTCAGTTGTCCAGGCTCTCAATTCTCTAACTAGCCACTCTGTGGTAGAATGCGCTCGCTACCTACTACCGCATCAGCTGGTCAAGGCGCTTCGCTTCTCTGACTTGCCTCTCAGTGTCCTGGTGCTCACTCCTCTGATTATCCTCCAGTGGTCCAGGTGCGCGCTCCTCTGACTAGCCTCTCAGTGGTTCCCACTGGCTCACTCCTCTGACGCCTCCTCAATGGTCCCCAGGCGCTCGCTCATCTGACTAGGCCTCTCAGTGGTCAGGCGCTCGCTACTCGGACTAGCCTCTCAGTGTAAAGGCCTCATTCCCTCTAACATAGCCTCTCAATGGTCCAGGCACTTTGCGTCTCTGACAGCTCTCAGCGCTCCATGCGCTCGCTGACCTGACTAGCCTGTCAGTGGTCCCAGCACCTCCTCCACTGACTAGCCTCTCAGTAGTCCAGGCATTCGCTCCTCTGACTAGCCTCTCAGCAATCCAGGCGCTCGCTCCTCTGAATAGCGTATCAGAGGTCCAGGCGCTCACTACTCTGAATAGCCTCACAGTTTTGTCCACGCGCTCACTATTCTGACTAAGCCTCTTCAGTGGTTCAGGCGCTCGCTACTCGACTAGCCTCTCAGTGTCCAGGTGGCTGTCTCGCTACTCTGACTAGCCTCTCAGCAATCCAGGTGCTCACTACTCTGACTAGCCTCCCAGCGGTCCAGACACTTGCTTCTTTGATTAGCCTCTCAGCAGTCCAGGCACTTGCTACTCTGACTAGCCTCACAGTGATCCAGGCACTCGCTACTCTGACTAGCCTCTCAGTGGTCCAGGCATTCGCTACTCTGAATAGCCTCTCAGTCCTGGTCTCGCCTACTCCGTGACTAGCCTCTCAGTGGTCCAATGCTCACACCTCTTCTGACTAGCCTCTAAGCGGTCCATTCGCTCCCTCAGCTGACTAGCCTCTCAATGGTCCAGGCGCTCGCTCGTCTGACTAGCCTCTCAGTGGTCTAGGCACTCGCTACTCTGACTAGCCTCTCAGTGGAAAAGGTGCTCGCTACACTGACAAGCTTCTCAGTGTTCCAGGCACTTGCTACTCTGACTAGCCTCTCAGTGGTCCACTCGCTTGCTACTCTGCCTAGCCTCACAGTGATCCAGGCACTCGCTACTCTGACTAGCCTCTCAGTGGTCCAGGCGCTCACTACACTGACAAGCCTCTCAGTGGTCCAGGTGCTCGCACCTCTGACTGGCCTCTCAGTGGTCCAGGTGCTCGTTCATCTGACTAGCCTCTCAGTGGTCCAGGCACTCGCTACTCTGACTAGCCTCTCAGTGGTAAAGGCGCTCACTCCTCTGACTAGCCTCTCAATGGTCCCGCCGCACGCTCCGCTTACTACCTCTCATGTCAAGCAACCTTGCCTACTCTGACTAGCCTCTTCATGAAAATGCGCTCGCTCCTCTGACTGGCCTCTCAGTGGTCCATGCACTCACTCCTCTGACTAGCCTCTCAGTGGTCCAGGCAATCACTACACTGAATAGATTCTCAGTGGTCCAGGCGCTCGCTACTCTGACTTGCCCTCATTGGGTCCACGCTCGCTACTCTGACTAGAGCCGCTCAGTGGTCCAGCCGCTCGCTACTCTACCTAGCCTCTCAGCGGTCCAGGGTGCTAGATCTCTGACTATAGCCCTTCCCCCCCCTCAGAGGTCCAGGACCTCGCCTTCTCTGACTAGCCTCTCAGTGGTCCAAGCGCTCGCTACTCTGTCTAGCCTCTAAGTGGTCCAGGCACTCGCTCCTCCTCCTCTGACTAGCCTCTCAGCGGTCCAGGCAACGCGATACTCTACTACTTCACACTGGTCCAGGCGCCACGTACTCATTACCCTCTCAGTTTGCCAGGCGCGCACTACGCTGACTAGCCTCTCATGTCCAGCCGCTCCCTACTTCTGACTAGCCTCCAGTGGTCCAGGTTCCTCGCTACTCTGACATCCTCCCAGTGTCCAGGCGCTCACTACTCTGACTAGCCTCTGTCAGTGTACGGCGCTCACATACTCTTACTAGATCTCAGTGGTTCAAGGCGCTCGCTACACTGAACAGTACTCTCAGTGTTCCTAGTGCCCTCCGCTGACTACCTCTCAGTGGTCCAGGAGCTTGCTACTCTGACTAGCCTGTCTATGGTCCAGGCGATCACTACTCTGACTAGCCTCTAAGCGTGCAGGCTCTCGCTCCTCTGACTAGCCTCTCGCGGTCCCAGGCCTCGCTACTCAAACTACTTTCACAGTGGTTCAGCACTCACTATTCGGACTATCACTCGCAGTTTGTCCCAGGCCCTCACTACTCTGACTAGCGTCTCAGTGGTCCAGGCGCTCACTACGCTGACAGCCTCTCATGTCCTGGCGCTTGCTATCTCTGACTATCCTCCCTCCCAGTGGTATAGGCCTCGCTGCTCTACCTAGCCTCTCAGTGGTCCAGGGCTGTTTACTCTGACTACCGGATCATGTCCAGAAGCTCACACCTCTTCTGACTATCCTCCTAGTGGATTCCAGACGCTCGCTGCTCTGACTAGGCTCGCAGTGTCCAGCGCTCAATTCTCTGACTAGCCCTCTCTGTGGTAGAATGCGCTCGCTACTCTGAACCCTCAGTGGTCAAGGCGCTCGCTTCTCTGACTTGCCTATCAGTGGGTCCCAGTGCTCACCATCCTCTAATTTCCCTTCAGGTGTCCAGGTGCTCGCTCCTCTGACTAGCCTCTCAGTGGTCCACTGGCACACATCTCCTCCTCTGACAGGCCTCTCAGTGGTCCAGCGCCTCAGCGTCGCTGACTATGCCTCCAATGGTCCAGTGCACGCTCCTCTGACTAGCCTCTCAGTGGTCAAGGCGCTCGCTACCCTGACTAGCCTCTCAGTGGTCAATGAGCATGCTCCTCTGAATTGCCTCTCTATGGTCCATGGGCCTCGCTCCACTCTGACTAGCTTCTCAGTGGAAAAGGCACCACTCCTCTGTCTGGCCTCTCGTGTCCCAGGCACTCTCGTCCGCGACTAGCCTCGCAGAGGGCCAGGCGCTCGCTACTCGACTACCTCTCAGTGGTCCTGCAGGCGCTTGCCAACTGCTGATTATCCTCTTTCATGGTCCAGAGCACTCACTTCTCTGACAAGCCTCCAGTGGTCCAAGCGCTTGCTACTCAGACTAGCCTCTCAGTGGTCCAGGCACTCGCTCCCTGACTAGCCCTCATGGTAATGTTGTCGCTTACTCTGACGAGCCTCACAGTGGTAACACAGGTCCGCTCACTACTCTGAACTATACCTCTCAGTGGTTCCAGGCTACTCGCTCCTCTGACTAGCCTCTCATGGTCCCAGTCGGGGTCCAACTACCTCTGACTGGCCGCTCAGTGGTCCAGGAGCTCGCACGTCTGACCTACCTCTATGGTCCAGGTCCTCTACTCTCTGACTAGCCTCTCAGTGTAAAGAGGCGCTCACATCCTCGGACTACCCTCTCATGGTCCAGGTGCCGCTACTCTGAGTTAACCTCTCAGTGGTCTGCACTCTCCTCCTCTCATGGTACAGTGCTTCGCTACTCTACTAGCCTCTCATGTCCAGGCGCTTCTCCTCCTCTGACTATCCTCTCAGTTTTTCCACAGGCGCCTCGCACGTCTTACTGGCCTCTCAGTGGTCCAGGCGCTCGCTCCTCTGACTAGCCTCTCAGTGGTACATGCGCTCACTACTCTGACTAGCCTCTCAGTGGTCAAGGCGCTCACTTCTCTGACTAGCCTCTCAGTGGTCCAGGCACTCACTCCTCTGATTATCCTCTCAGTGGTCCAGGTGCTCGCTCCTCTGACTAGCCTCTCAGTGGTCCACTGGCTCACCCCTCTGACTGGCCTCTCAGTGGGCCAGGCGCTCGCTACTCTGACTAGCCTCTCAGTGGTAAAGGTGCTCACTCCTCTGACTAGCCTCTCAGTGGTCAAGGTGCTCGCTACTCTGACTAGCCTCTCAGTGGTCAATGCGCACGCTCCTCTGATAAGCCGCTCTATGGTCCTTAGGCTCGCTCCTCCTGACTAGCCTCTCAGTGGAAAAGGCAACTACTTCCTCTGACTGGCCTCTCAGTGTCCAGCGCATCGTTCCAATGACTGACCTCTCAGTGGTCCAGGCAACTCGCTACACTCTTGACTAGCCTGTCAGTGGTCCAGGCACTTGCAACTCTGACTATCCTCTCAGTGGTCCAGGCACTCGCTCCTCTGACAAGCCACTCAGTGGTACAACCTCCCTCTCTGACCTGACTAGCCTCTCAGTGGTCCAGGCGCTGCTCCCTGCTAGAGCCTCTCATGGGTCCGTCGCTCGCTTACTCTGACTAGAATCTCAGTGGTCCAGCGCTCTCTCCTCTGAATAGCCTCTCAGTGGTCAAGGCTCGCTCCTCTAACTACCTCTCAGTGGTCCAGCCGCTAGAAGCTCGTGGTGACCTAGCCCTCCTCAGTGGTAAAGGGCCTCGCTCCTCTGACTAGCCTTCATGTCTAGGGCAACGCGCTCCTCTGATTAGCACGCTTCAGTGTCCATGGGCTCGCTCCTCTGAAATAGCTCTCTACAGTGTCCAGCGCTCTCTACTTTGACAAGCCTCTCAGTGGTAAAGCCTGCTACTCTGACTAGCCTCTCAGTGTCCCAGGCACTTGCTCCTCTGACTAGCCTCTCAGTGGTCTCAGCGCTCCTACTCCTGACTTAGCCTCTCAGTGCCCATGCTCGCTCCTCTGACTAGCCTCTAATGGTCAATTCCTCGCTACTCTGAATATAGCCTTTCAGTGGTCAGGGTGCTAGCTCCTCTGACTAGCCTCGCAGGGTCCAGCAATTCGCTTCTCTGACTAGCCTCTCAATTGGTCCTGCGCTTCCTCTCTGACTAGCCTCTACTAGGTCCAGTTGTGGATCCTCTGACTAGCCACTCAGTGGTCCCAGGCGCTAGTTCCTCTCATAGTCCAGGGCTCACTTCTCCTCATTGTCCCAGTGTTCGCTCCTCTCAGTGGTCCAGGCGCTCGCTACTCTGACTAGCCTCTCACGGTCCATGCGCTTGCATCTACTTGACTAGCCTCTCAGAGGCCAGGCCTCGCTACTCTGACTATAGCCTCTCAGTGCCAGCCTCTCTACTGATAGCCTCTCAGTGGTCCGGGCGCCTCGCTACTCTGAGTAGCCTCTCCATGGTAGCGCTTGCTTTCTCTCCACTAGCCTCCCAGTGGTCCAGGCCTCGCGACTCTGACTAGCCCTCTCAGATGGTCCAGTGCACGCTCTTCTGAATAGCCCTCAGAGTCCCAGCGCGATCGCTACTCTGACTAGCCTCTCCTCATGGTCCAGGCGCTCGCTCCTCTGAAAAGCCACTCAGTGGTCAAGGTGCCGCTACTGTAACTAACCGCCTCAGTGGCCATGCCTTAGCTTTTCAGACTAGCCTCTCAGTGGTCCATAAGGGCGGCTCCTCTTAATAGCCTGCCAGGTGGTCCAGTGCCGGTACTCGACTAACTCTCAGTGGTCCAGGTGTTCGCCTCCTCTGAATAACCTCTCATGTCCATGGGCTGCTCCCTCTGACGACCTCTCCAGTGGTTCCAGCGCCTCGCCTACTCGGTATAGCCTCTCACTGTCAGGCGCTAGCTCCTCTGGACTAGCCTCTCAGTGTTCCAGCATTAGCTCCTCTGACCTAGCATCTCAGCAGTTTAGGCGCTCATACTCTGACAGCCTCTCAGTGGTTTCAAGGCGCTTGCTACTCTGACTAGCTTCTCAGTGTCCAGATGCTTGCTACTCTGAGTAGCCTCTCAGGGGTCCAGGTGCTCGCCCTCGACTAGCCTCTCATGGTCAAGGCGCTCGCTAACTCCTGACTAGCCTCACAGTGCAATGTGCACTGCTTCTCTGAAAATCCTCTCTATGGCCATGGGCTCCCCCTGACTACCTCTCATGGACAAGGCACTTCGCTCATCTGACTGGCCTCTCAGTGGTCCAGGCGCTCTCGGCCTCTGACTACCTCTCAGTGATCCAGGGCGCTCGCTACTCTGACTTAGTAGCCCTCTCAGTGGTTTCCAGGCGCTGCAACTCCTGCCTATCCTCTCAGTGGTCCGAGGCGCTTCGCTTCTTGACAACCTCTCAGTGTCCAAGCGCTCGCTCTCTGACTAGCCTCTCAGTGGCCAGGCACCGCTCCCCTCTGACTAGCCACTCGTGGTATTCGGTGCGCTACTCCTGACTAGCCTCTCAATGTTCCAGGGCGCTCCCTACATCTGACTAGCCTCTCAGTGGTCCTGGCACTCGCTTCCTCTGACAACCTCCTCTTCCTCAGTGGTCCCAGTCGGTCGCTACTCTGACGGCCTCTCAGTGGTCAGGCGCTCGCTCGTCTGGGAACTTTTTTTAGCCGCTCAGTGTCCAGGCGCTCGCTAACTCGATACCTCTCAGTGGTTAAAAAAAAAGGCGCTCACTCACCCTCTGACTACCTTCTCTCTTCAGTGGTCCAGGCTCGCGACTTCTGACTAACCTCTCATGGTCTAGGGCACTCGCTCCTCTCAGTGGTACGGGGCTCACTACCAGACTAGCCTCCCAGAGTCCCAGGCGCTCATCTCCTCTAACCACCTCTCAGTTTTCCAGACGCTTCGCTCTTCTGACTAGCCTGTCATGGTCCGGCGCGCGCTCCTCTTATAGCCTCTCAGTGATACATGCGCTCGCTACTCTGACTAGCCTCTCAGTGGTTAAGGCGCTCACTTCTCTGACTAGCCTCTCAGTGGTCCAGGCACTCACTCCTCTGATTATCGTCTCAGTGGTCCAGGTGCTCGCTCCTCTGACTAGCCTCTTAGTGGTCCACTGGCTCACCCCTCTGACTGGCCTCTCAGTGTTCCAGGCGCTCGCTCGTCTGACTAGCCTCTCAGTGGGCCTGGCGCTCGCTACTCTGACTAGCCTCTCAGAGGTAAAGGCGCTCACTCCTCTGACTAGCTTCTCAATGGTCCAGGTGCACACTCCTCTGACTAGCCTATAAGTGGTCAAGGTGCTCGCTACTCTGACTAGGCTCTCAGTGGTCAATGCGCACGCTCCTCTGAATAGCCTCTCTATGGTCCATAGGCTCGCTCCTCTGACTAGCCTCTCAGTGGAAAAGGCACTCGCTCCTCTGACTGTCCTCTCAGTGGTCCAGGCGCTCGCTCCATTGCGACCTCTCAGTGTCCCGGCGACTCGCTACTCTGCTATCCTCTCAGCGTCCTGGCGCTCGCTCCTCTGAAAAAGCCTCTAGTGGTACAAGCGCTCGCTGCTCTACTCGCCTCTCATGGGTCCAGTCGCCTCGCTACTCTGACTACCTCTCATGTCCAGGCGCTCTTCTCTTGTGACTAGCCGCTAAGTGGTCCCATGGGCCTTGCTCCGCTGAATAGCCTCTCAGTGTCCAGCGCTCGCTTATTTTTTTGAATACCTCTCAGTGGTAAAGGCGCTTCGCTACTCTGACTAGCCTCTCAGTGGTCCATGGCACTTCCCTCAGACTACCTCTCAGTGGTCCAGGCGCTCGCTACTTCTGACTAGCTCTTCAGTGGCCCATGTGCGTCATCTCCAACTGACTAGCCTCTCAGTGCCAGTGGCTCTCATCTCTTACTATCTCTCTGTTTTCCCGTCGGCGTCCCCCTCCTCTGACTAGCCTCTAATTGTCCAATTCCTCGCTACTCTGATAGCCTCTCAGCAGTATCAGGTGCTAGCTCCTCTGATTAGCCTCTCAGTGGTCCAGGCATTCGCATCTCTGACTAGCCTCTCAGCGGTCCAGGCGCTCGCAACTCTGACTAGCCTCTCAGAGGTCTAGGCACTCGCTACTCTGACTAGCCTCTCAGTGGTCAAGCCGCTCTCTACTGTGAGTAGCCTCTCAGTGGTCCGGGCGCTCGCTACTCTGAGTAGCCTCTCCGTGGTAGCGCTTGCTTCTCTCAATAGCCTCCCAGTGGTCCAGGCACTCGCTACTCCGACTAGCCTCTCAGTGGTCCAGGTGCTCGCTCTTCTGACTAGCCTCTCAGAGGTCCAGGCGCTCGCTACTCTGACTAGCCTCTCAGTGGTCCAGGCACTCGCTCCTCTGACAAGCCTCTCAGTGGTCGAGGTGCTCGCTACTGTGACTAACCTCTCAATGGTCCATGCACTTGCTTTTCAGACTAGCCTCTCAGTGGTCTATAGGCTCGCTCCTCTTAATAGCCTCTCAGTGGTCCAGGTGCTCGCTACTCCCGTTTTCTTTGAACCCCCTAGGACTCCTCAGTGGTCCAGGTGTTCGCTCCTCTGATACCCTCCATTGTCCATGGCCGGGCTCCTCTGACTAGCCTCTCAGTGGTCCAGGCTCTCGCTACTCTGTATAGCGTCTCAGTGGTCAGGGCGCTAGCTCCTCTGACTAGCCTCTCAGTGGTCCAGGCATTAGCTCCTCTGACTAGCCTCTCAGCAGTTTAGGCGCTCGCTACTCTGACAGCCTCTCAGTGGTTCAGGCGCTCGCTACTCTGACTAGCTTCTCAGTGGTCCAGGCGCTTGCTACTCTGACTAGCCACTCAGTGGTCCAGGTGTTCGCTCCTCTGACTAGCCTCTCAGTGGTCCAGGCACTCACTATCTGACTAGCCTGTCAGTGGTCCAGGCGCTCGCTACTCTGACTAGCCTCTCACTGGTCCAGGCATTCGCTACTCTGACTAGCCTCTCAGTGGTCCAGGAACTCGCTACTCTGACTAGCCTCTCAGTGGTCCAGGCGCTCGCTACTCTGACTAAATTCTCTGTGGTCCAGGCGCTCGCTAATCTGACTAGCCTCTAAGTTGTCCAGGCGCTCGCTCCTCTGACTAGCCTCTCATTGGTCCAGGCTCTCGCTCCTCTGACTAGCCTCTTCAGTGGGACCAGGGTCTTCCGCTCCTCTGCTAGCCTCTCAGTGGTCCCAGGCGCTTGCTCTCATTCTGACTAGCCCTCTCAGTGTTAAAGGCACCGCTCCTCTGAGTAGCCATCGCAATGGTCCAGGCACTCGCTACTCTGACTAGCCTCTCAGTGGTCCAGGGCTAGTACTCTGACTTACCCTCTCAGTGGCCCAGGCGTCACTACTCTAAATAGCCTCCCCAGTGGTCCAGGCGCTCGCTCCTCTGACTAGCCTCCCCAGGGGTTCCAGGGCTCTCTCCGGGACTAGCCTCTCAGGGGGTCCGGCGCTCGCTACTCTGACTAGCCTCTCATGGTCAGTGCTGCTCTCTGACTAGCCTCCAGTGGTCCAGGACGCTCGCTACTCTGATTAGCCTCTCTTTTGGTCCAGGCCGCTCGCTTCTGACTAGCCCCTCAGTGGTCAGGCCTCGCTACTCTGACTAGCCTCTAAAGTGGTCCAGGCGCTCGCTCTCTGACTGCCTCTCAGTGGCCCAGGTGCTCAATACTCTGACTAATTCTCAGTGGTCCAGGCGTTGCTTTTCGACTAGCTTCAAGTGGTCCAGGTGCTCCTCCTTGACTAGCCTCTCAGTGGTAAGGCGCTCGCTCTCTGACTAGCCTCTCAGTGGTCCAGGGGCTTCGCTCCTCTGACTAGCCTTTTCCAGTTGTCAGGCGTTAGCTCGTCTGACTAGCTCTCAGTGGCCCAAAGGCCTCTACTCTAAATAGCCTCTCAGTGGTAAAGGGCTCGCCCCCTCTGACTAGCCTTCTCATGATCCAGGCGCTGGCTCCTCTAATAGCCTCTCAGGGGTCAAGGCGCTCGCTCTCTAACTAGCCTCTCAGGGTCAGCACTCGTCCTCTGACTAGCCTCTCAGTGGAAAGGGCTGCTCCTACTGAATGTCTCTCAGTGGTACGGGCCCTTTCTCTACTCTGACTACCTCTCAGTGGTAAGGCGCTCCTACTTGACTAGCCTCCTTCAT
>NC_069491.1:21092644-21114929 GCF_026875155.1 Cherax quadricarinatus
TAAAAATAAAAAGGGGGCTTTCAGCACAATAAATTGAACTGAGAGATTGTTTTTATTTTGTTGCTGTGATTTAATTTACTTTGATAATATACCTCTAGACAACTTAGACTTAATAAATTTATTAAATTTTAATTTCTCTAGTTAGTAGCCTGCCAGTTGTAATCCTAAAGCACTATTGAACCATACTAAATTTTAATGGATAATTGGACAAGGATACTGACTACTTGTTACGAAAACCCAGTAACAGGCTGGATGCTAGAAGGGCAGTCCTTTCTAGTATTCACTGGAGATCTCTAAGCTTTTAGAATCGCGTCTTTTGTAACAATGGGATACAAGGAGAATAGAAGCATCAGGAAGAGAGAGGTGAAGGTTTATAAACAAAAAGAGGAAGCAGTTAGGGTAAGATATAAACAGCTATTGGAGGACAGATATGCTAATGAGAGCATAGGCAATGGGGTCGAAGAGGTATGGGGTAGGTTTAAAAATGTAGTGTTAGAGTGTTCAGCAGAAGTTTGTGGTTACAGGAAAGTGGGTGCGGGAGGGAAGAGGAGCGATTAGTGGAATGATGATGTAAAGAGAGTAGTAAGGGAGAAAAAGTTAGCATATGAGAAGTTTTTACAAGGTAGAAGTGATGCAAGGAGGGAAGAGTATATGGAGAAAAAGAGAGAGGTTAAGAGAGTGGTGAGATGTTATCAACAGATTTTGTTGAAAATAAGAAAAAGTTTTGGAGTGAGATTAACAAGTTAAGGAAGCCTAGAGAACAAATGGATTTGTCAGTTAAAAATAGGAGAGGAGAGTTATTAAATAGAGAGTTAGAGGTATTGGGAAGATGGAGGGAATATTTTGAGGAATTGTTAAATGTTGATGAAGATGGGGAAGCTGTGATTTCGTGTATAGGGCAAGGAGCAATAACATCTTGTAGGAGTGAGGAAGAGCCAGTTGTGAGTGTGGAGGAAGTTCGTGAGGCAGTAGGTAAAATGAAAGGGGGTAAAACAGCTGGGATTGATGGAATAAAGATAAAAATGTTAAAAGCAGGTGGGGATATAGTTTTGGAGTGGTTGGTGCTATTATTTAATAAATGTATGGAAGAGGGTAAGGGGCCTGGGGACTGGCAGAGAGCATGCATAGTTCCTTTGTATAAAGGCAAAGGGAACAAAAGAGTGCAAAAATTATAGGGGGATAAGTCTGTTGAGTATACCTGGTAAAGTGTATGGTAGAGTTATTACTGAAAGAATTAAGAGTAAGACGGAGAATAGGATAGAAGATGAACAAGGAAGCTTTAGGAAAGGAAGGGGGTGTGTGGACAAGGTGTTTACAGTGAAACATATAAGTGAACAGTATTTAGATAAGGCTAAAGAGGTTTTTGTGGCATTTATGGATTTGGAAAAGGCGTATGACAGGGTGGATTCGGGGCAATGTGGCAGATGTTGCAGATGTATGGTATAGGAGGTAGGTTACTGAAAGCAGTGAAAAGTTTATACGAGGAAAATGAGGCTCAAGTTAGAGTATGTAGGAAAGAGGGAGATTATTTCCCAGTAAAAGTAGGCCTTAGACAAGGATGTGTGATGTCACCGTTGTTGTTTAATATATTTATAGATGGGGTTGTAAGAGAAGTAAATGCGAGGGTCTTGGCAAGAGGCGTGGAGTTAAAAGATAAAGAATCACACATAAAGTGGGAGTTGTCACAGTTGCTCTTTGCTGATGACACTGTGCTCTTGGGAGATTCTGAAGAGAAGTTGCAGAGGTTGGTGGGTGAATTTGGTCGGGTATGTAAAAGAAGAAAATTAAAAGTGAATACAGGAAAGAGTAAGGTTATGAGGATAACAAAAAGATTAGGTGATAAAAGATTGGATATCAGACTGGAGGGAGAGAATATGGAGGAGGTGAATGTATTCAGATATTTGGGAGTGGACGTGTCAGTGGATGGGTCTATGAAAGATTAGGTGAATCTTAGAGTTGATGAGGGAAAAAGGGTGAGCTGTGCACTTAGGAATCTGTGGAAAGAAAGAACTTTGTCCTTGGAAGCAAAGAGGGGAATGTATGAGAGTATAGCTTTACCAACGCTCTTATATAGGTGAGAAGTATGGGTGATGAATGTTGCAGCGAGGAGAAGGCTGGAGGCAGTGGAGATGTCATGTCTGAGGGCAATGTGTGGTGTGAATATAATGCAGAGAATTCGTAGTTTGGAAGTTAGGAGGAGGCGTGGGATTGCCAAAACTGTTGTCCAGAGGGCTGAGGAAGGGTTGTTGAGGTGGTTCGGACATGTAGAAAGAATGGAGCGAAACAGAATGACTTCAAGAGTGTATCAGTCTGTAGCGGAAGGAAGGTGGGGTAGGGGTCGGCCTAGGAAAGGTTGGAGGGAGGGGGTAAAGGAGGTTTTGTGTGGGAGGGGCTTGGACTTCCAGCGGACATGCATGTTTGATAGGAGTGAATGGAGACAAATGGTTTTTAATACTTGACGTGCTGTTGGAGTGTGAGCAAAGTAACACTTATGAAGGGGTTCAGGGAAACCGGCATGCCGGACTTGAGTCCTGGAGATGGGAAGTACAGTGCCTGCACTCTGAAGGAGGAGTGTTAATGTTGCAGTTTAAAAACTGCAGTGTAAAGCACCCTTCTGGCAAGACAGTGATGGAGTGAATGATGGTGAAAGTTTTTCTTTTTCGGGCCACCCTGCCTTGCTGGGAATCGGCCAGTGTGATAATAAAAAAATAATAATATATACATATATATATATACAACAAGCCATGTGCTTGGTAACACCCCACGCAGCCAGGACAGGTATTACCACACGTGACCACTGATCTCAGCATCATATTTTTTAAATGGGGTGGAGTAAAGGAGATTAGGTCGGGTGCATCTCAGGGAATTAGAGATAAGGAAGGAGAGGTAATATTAAATGATTAGTTTTGCAAAGAAAAGACTGTAAATGAATAAACTCAAGAATTAAATGGATTAGAATAAAAGTGGAATGAGAAAAACGGGCTACAGTAAATCATGATGCACCTGAGGGACAGATATGTGGAAAAGAGGGAGATTTTGGGATGTGTTAAGTTATTTCCTTTGTACGTTTTGAGTCACGTTAGAGAATATTGATGCGGGGGACCTAAAGGCTACAGCGGGTGATCAAACAGTTGTAGATGGTATAGTAAATGGAAATTGGATGAGGGGCCACTTAAACAGTATGTAGAAAAAAGTTTGATAACAGGTAATATTTATTTTGAGAAAAAGGATAATTATATGAGATATCATACAAGAAGCCATGAAGTAAGAACAAGCTAAGAAAAGTGCTGGAGAGTAATAGAACTCAGAGTCAAAACAAACGTAGGCATTGATATCGTGATTAGAGTGGGAAGTGCACGGAGGAAGTCGATATACTAGGATAACTGGAATTGGACATGTCAATAGATGGTTCCATGAAAGACGAGTTGAAACATAGAGTAGATGAGAAACTAAAAAAAAATGACTGTTGTGTTAGGGAAAAATTTATCTGTGGATAAAAATAGGAATGCACCTGAATATAGCGGATCAGCGCTTTATACTGGTGTGAAGCGTAGAATTTGAACGTTGCAGCGACGAGGATGCGCCTGGAGGCAGTGGTGTTATCATGTTGGAGAGTAATGTGTGGTGTGATATCAAGCAAAGAATACGAAGTGTGGAAAGCATAAGACGAGATAGGGTCACCAAGGGTATAATTCAGAGGGCCGAGGAGCGGTTGTTGAGGAGCTATGGTCATAGTGACAGGATGGAGAGGGATAGGATGACGAAGAGGGTGTATAAATGTGGGGTGCAAGGTAGAAGAGATTAGTCATGCCAGAAACTGTTGAATGGAAGAGAGGTAAAACGGCCTTTGAGTTTAAGTGGATAGAGGATCCAGCAGGCTTGTGTGAAAGTATTAGATAGGTGTGAATGAAGATATGTGCGAAAGCACAAGAGGTTTTATTTCCTATTTTCACTGTGGTATTTTTTACATATTTGCAATCACGCGTTTTATTGTGAATTCTGCCTTACATTATACATACATACATATTTATATATACATATATATTTTATATATATATATATATAATATATATATATATATTATATATTATATATATATATATATATATATATATATATACATATGTCGTGCCGAATAGGCAGAACTTGCGATCTTGGCTTAAATAGCAACGCTCATCTTGCCATATAGGACAAGTGAAAATTTGTGTATGCAATAATTTCGCCAAAATCATTCTGAACCTAACGAAAAAAAAATATATTTCACTGTGTTTGTTTAGTATTAAATTATTGTAAACAAATCTAAAATATATTTAGTTGGGTTAGGCTAAAATAAACTTACGAGGTGATATAAAAAAGACCTGGAAGACCCTATCAGAAATTCTGGGAACAAAAAAGATATCACGACATAGCGAAATAAAATTAGCAAAATCAGATGAACCCCAACTCCCACCAACAGAAACAGCAAACAGACTCAATGATTTCTTCTCCACTATAGGTCAAAACCTTGCCAATAATATCCCAAGGTCAGATACCCCACCAAATGACTACCTCACTGGCAACTACCCGAACACACTGTTCCTAGCTCCGACTAACCCATATGAAGTCTCCCTTATTATCAACGCACTGAAAAACAAGGCAGGAGATTTAAATACCTTACCACCCTTTATATACAAAAAAACGTCACAAGTACTATCACCAATCATTGCAACACTCTTTAACAAATCCATTGAATCCTCCACCTTCCCTACAGTTCTCAAAATAGCAAGGGTCACCCCGATCCATAAAGGAGGAGACCAAACAGAGTTGAATAATTATAGGCCAATATCCAATTTACACCCTCTCTCAAAAAAACTTCGAAAAATTAATTCATAAACGAATCTACTCCTACCTCATCCCCATAACATTCTCAACCCCTGCCAATTTGGATTCAGGCCTAATAAAAATACTAATGATGATATTATACACATGCTTGAACATATATACACTGCAATAGAGAAAAAAGAAGTCCCACTGGGGATCTTCATTGACTTATGTAAAGCTTTTGATACAGTTGACCATGACTTGCTCCACGTAAAATTGTCACACTATGGTATTAGAGGGCACTCCCTCAACTACCTCAAGTCTTACCTCAGCAACAGAAGCCAATATGTGTACGCAAATGGGGCAAGCTCTTCCGCACAACCAATTACAGTTGGTGTCCCACAGGGAAGTGTCCTTGGCCCTCTTCTCTTTCTCCTATACATAAATGACCTACCAAATGCTTCGCAATTACTCAAACCCACACTTTTTGCAGATGACACCACATACGTCTTCTCTCACCCGAGCCCAGTCACGCTAGCCAATACTGTAAACACCGAATTACAGAAATATCTACCTGGATGAGGACTAACAAACTTACACTAAACATTGACAAAACCTACTTCATTCAGTTTGGTAGCAGAGCTACAGATGTACCTCTTAACATAACGATAAACAGATCACCTATCACAAAGCTAACAGAGGGAAAATTCTTAGGAATCCACCTCGATAATAGACTCAAATTTCATACACATATACAACAAATTTCTAAGAAAATTTCCAAGACTGTAGGCATACTATCGAAGATACGGTACTATGTTCCACAGTCAGCCCTCCTGGCCCTTTATCACTCTCTTATTTACCCCTATCTCACCTATGGAATTTGTGCATGGGGCTCAACAACAACTAACCATCTCAGACCACTAATTACCACTAATTACCACTAATTACTCGTACGTCGGACTGCGTGCGGCCAGCAGTAACAGCCTAGTTGATCAGGCCCTGATCCATCGGGAGGCCTGGTCGTGGACCGGGCCGCGGGGGCGTTGATCCCCGGAATAACCTCCAGGTAACCTCCAGGTAACCCAACAAAAGGCTGCAGTTAGAATGATAACAAATTCTCACTACAGGCAGCACACTCCACCAATATTCAAAACACTCAACCTACTCACCATACAAAACATCCATACTTATTACTGCACCTATTACATACATAGAACACTTAACTCTGATATTAACCCTCCCCTGAAACATCTCCTTGCCAACCTCAACAGAACACATGACCATAACACAAGGCACAGATCACTCTTTGATGTTCCTCGTGTCCATCTCACGCTATGCAAAAACTCAATGCACATAAAAGGCCCTAAAATCTGGAATTCATTACCTGTAAATATAAAAGAAACACTACCTGTTTATAAATTCAAGTCTCTTCTCAAAGTTCACTTACTCACTCAAAACCAAATAAATACTGAATAACTGAACTTATAAATTGTATATCCTAAATGTTACTCACAATTA
Organism: Cherax quadricarinatus; assembly: GCF_026875155.1. Classification (NCBI taxonomy): domain Eukaryota; kingdom Metazoa; phylum Arthropoda; class Malacostraca; order Decapoda; family Parastacidae; genus Cherax; species Cherax quadricarinatus. The sequence goes on from NC_069491.1 coordinate 21,098,963, forward strand.
TATCACACAAATGTTAAACCTAACTTTGTTATTTTTTTTTTAATACACTACCTGAAGGAACAGCAATGCATGCAACCACATGACCTGTCTTTGTAATACTCATTTGTGCTTTATAGTTATCTGTTTACAATAATGTCTTATCACTGATTTCATCATTGCTTAGTTAATCTTAAGTTAATTTTAAGCCAGCCCGTAATGCTATGCATATAAGTGGCTTTAGCATGCTGCTCTTACCTGTATTTTTTGTACCTCTGTATGTATGCTCAAATTTATAAATAAATAAATAAATAAATAAATAATAAGGTTAGGTAAGTTTTCTAAGATTCTTTTGGTGCAAAATTAAACATTTTTACACTAACGTTAATGAATAAAATATATCTTTAAACGTATAAGAGAAAATTTCAGAAAGGACTTCATTTTAAATGAGTTCTTACTAATTGACCGGTTTTACATATTTGGCACGACATATATATATATATATATATATATATATATATATATATATATATATATATATATATATATATATATTATATATATATATATATATATATATATATATATATATATAAACATATATATATACATTATATATATATATATATATATATATATATTATATTATATATTATATATATAAACATTTTATATATACATTATATATATATATATTATATATATATATTATATATATATATATATATATATATATATATATATATATATATATATATATATATATATATATATATGTCGTGCCGAATATGTAAAACGGTCAATTAGCAAGAACTCGTTTAAAATTAGGTCCTTTCTATAATTTTCTCTTATATGTTTAAAGATATATTTTTTTTCATTAATGTTAATGTAAAAATTTATAATTTTGCTCCAAAAGAATCTTAGAAAACTTACCTAACCTTATTATAACAAGAACAATTTATTTTAGCCTAACCCAACTATATATATTTTAGATTTGTTTACAATAATTTAATACTAAACACAGTGAAATATATATTTTTTCGTTAGGTTCAGAATGATTTTGGTGAAATTATTGCATACACAAATTTTCGCTTGTTTTATATATATACATGTCGTGCCGAATATGTAAAACTGGTCAATTAGCAAGAACTCATTTAAAATTAAGTCCTTTCAAAAATTTTCTCTTATACATTTAAAGATATATTTTTTCATTAATGTTAATGTAAAAACTTTTAATTTTGCACCAAAAGAAACTTAGAAAACTTACCTAACCTTATTATAATAAGCGCAATTTATTTTAGCCTAACCCAACTAAATATATTTTAAATACTTTTACAGTAATTTAATACTAAACAAACACAATGAAATATAATTTTTTCGTTAGGTTTAGAATGATTTTTGGAAATTATGGCATTCACAAATTTTAGCTTCTCTTATATGGCAAGATGAGCGTTGCTATTTAAGCCAAAATCGCAAGTTCTGCCTATTCGGCACGACATATATTAATATATATATATATATATATATATATATATATATATATATATATATATATATATATATATATATATATATTATATAACAACCCTGAGGAAGACCCCATCACTGAACAATTAATTTTGCCTGAATCGGAAGTTTATAAAGCGATCGTGTCATTTCCTGCAGGATCTGCAGGAGGTTACACTGGAATTCGACCTCAGCACCTCAAGGAGATGGTAAATCCAGTACTCGGTGCATCTGCATCACTTCTTCTCATGAGTTAACAACTTTCGTCAACAACTGCCTGGCTGTGCGAATCCCAGAAGAATTTAAACCTTTCTTTTTCGGAGCCTCACTGTGTGCGTTGAAGAAGAAGGATGGGGGAATCAGACCCCTTGCGGTTGGAAACACTCTTCGCCGTCTCGTGGCCAAAGCAGCAGTAAGAAACATTCGCCTAGAAGCTGCCAGTTTACTCCAGCCACACCAACTGGGCTTTAGGGTCCCTCAAGGCAGTGAAGCTGCAGCTCATGCGGGTAGGGCCTACATCAGGGACCTACCAGAAGACAAGGCTGTAGTCAAACTTGATTTTAGAAATGCCTTTAATATGGTAAAGAGAGATGCTGTCTTGCCAGCTGTTCGGGATTGCTTCCCCAGTCTTTTTCCCTTCATCTCAGCTGGCTACAGCAAACCCTCAATTCTTTTGTTTGGAGAACATGAAATTCAATCATCAGAAGGTGTTCAGCAGGGTGACCCACTAGCTCCGCTTCTCTTCTGCTTGGCAGTAAGAGAACTAACTTCCAGCCTACGCAGCGAGCTCAACATCTGGTACCTGGATGATGGCACTCTGGCAGGTACTGAAGAGTCCCTGGTAGGGGACCTACAACTGGTGAAAACACAGGGAGAAGACTTGGGACTCATCCTCAATCCCTCCAAGTGTGAAATCATCACAACGAACCAGGAAATAATCAATGCTGTGCGAAGAATCCTCCCAGAAGTCTCTACTACCACTCCGTCCAACAGTCCCCTCTGGGAGCACCGCTGGGTCACTAGGCCATCGACACAGTCCTCAAGGTCAAATTGAATGACCTGATGAGAATGGAGGAGAGAATTAGCAATCTTGATGCCCATGATGCTCTGTATCTCCTCACAAGGTGCCTTACTGTTCCAAGATTCACTTACTTCCTGAGGTGTGCACCCTCTTTTGACAACCCAACACTCGACGAATATGACGCACACCTGAGGTCAACCCTTACGAAGGCACTGAACCTGTCACTAGAGGATCAGCAATGGGATCAGGCAACCCTTCCAGTGCGACTGGGAGGTATACGGGTGTGCAAAGCAACGCATGTTGCTTTACCTGCTTTTCTGTCTTCGTGTTTGGCTTCCAGTGCATTAGTCAAGAAGATTTTTCCCGAACACTTGAGAGACGTGGTAGGAGCTCAAGACCCCAGGTTTACTGAAGCAGCGATTCGGTGGGACACACTTACAGATTCCTCCAGTAGACCAGGTCCTCCCAAAGAACACAAACAGTCCCACTGGGACAAACCGATCATGGAAAAAATCGCCAACACAATGCTCTCCAATGCCTCAGGAAAGGACAAAGCTCGTCTCCTGGCAGTGAAGGCACCACACTCAGGAGATTTCCTGTTAGCTGTTCCCAATTCCTCCTTGGGCACTCGACTAGACCCACAGGCCATTCGGATTGGTGTTGCTCTTCGCCTAGCCGCCCCATCCTCACCGAACATAGGTGTATTTGCGGCAGGGCGACAGCTGATCAATTCGGACTTCATGGTCTCGTATGTCACACAGCAGAAGGGAAGTATGCCAGGCATGAGGAGGTCAATGACATCATAAAGAGAAGCCTCGCCACAGCCCGTTGCCCAGCTCAATGGGAACCCGAAGTGCAGAGGTCTGACGGAAGTCAAAAGCGTCCTGATGGAGCCACTATGCTACCTTAGAAGGATGGAAAGCAGATTGCCTGGGACTACACATGTGCCGCCACATTGGCAGACACCTACTTGCCATACTCCGTAGTGGAAGAGGGTGGAGCTGCCAGCCACAGGGAGACCCAGAAGATCCGCAAATATGAAGACCTTCCCCTTTGCTATAACTTCATCCCAATAGGGTCGGAGACCCTTGGAGCATGGGGCAAGTGTGCTCTAAAGTTCCTAATAGAGCTGGGTGAAAAGCTCATCATAGAAACCAAGGACTACAGGGCGACCAGCTTCCTCTTTCAGAGACTCAGTATTGCAATCCAGAGAGGAAATGCCTGCAGCATTCTGGGCACGCGGCCCACCGCCGGGGAGCTGGACGAAGTATTCGAGATGTAGCTCTGAGTCACCTATGTTGTTTTACTTTCTATCGTAATTTTGTGAATGTTTTGTCAATGTATTTTGTCTTTAAATAAAATATACATAAAATATAGGGGGTGGTAGGAGAAAATTCTCAAACAGCTTCAGGGAGAACCTTGAGTTTTCCCTGAAGCAAGTTTATTCTTTTCTCTGAGGATAAGAGTCCCTAAAACAGTCCTATATATAAATATATATATATATATAAGATTTAAGAGATACATTATTGATATAAAGGTGGCATATACGGTACATGTTGTTACGTGTGTATCACCGATTATAAGGTGAAAATCTCATCCAGCTCCTCAGAGCTGGGGCGTGTGCCCAAAATACAGCAGGCATTACCCCTTTGAACAGCCGCACTGAGCCGCTGGAACAGAAAACTAGCTGCCCTGGGATCCCTAGTTACCCTGATGAGTCTTTTTCCCAGCTCCTTAAGGAATTTAGATGCTCTCTTTCCCCATGAGCCAAGGGTCTCTGAGCCTATGGGAACAAACATATAATGATGGGCAAGTTCTCCATATTTTCTAGACTTTTGGGACTCCCTGAAGCTGGCAGCTGCCCCTCCTTCCTCCCTGGTGTATTGGAGATAGGTATCAGCCAAGGTAGATGCACATGTATAGTCCCACACCACCTGCTTCCATCTGTCCAGGCTTGAAGGGTGATACCATCTGGACGCTTCTGGCTGCCATCAGATCTGCATAGTTGGGGTGGCTCCCTTACTGCTGGGCATCCAGCTGTTGTGAGGCTCCTCTTGATAATGTTATTAACTTCCTCATATATATTATATATATATATATATATATATATATATATATATATATATATATATATATATATATATATATATATATATATATATTATATATATATATATGTTACGAACATAGTCAGTTGGTCCCTGGGTTATAGTGCTTTTCGTAACAAAATAAACTTAGTACGTCTAGGTACTCACTTCTGAGGAAAAGGAATTTTCTTAGTTTCTATTTAATTTATTAATAGTCATAATAATCACTTAAATTCACCTTCTCATATTTTGCACTATGAGTAGAATACTTTTACCATTCCTCATTAAAACAACACAGCACTAGGTCAAGTATTTACAAATGGCTCTGAGTGAGTCACGAAATATTAGTATATGCACAGCACAGGCGTTGCTTAAAACTCGAACACATAATAGATTTCTTATGATTAGGGGTTCACTTTACAATAAGTCCTCATACACTACAGAGGCTTGCTCACTTGGCTTCACTTTCTCTAAGAGCTTCTCAACTGCCTTCTCCAACCGAGACAAGTCTTAGCAGTAAGTTCCCGAAAATTCCTGGGATTTTCTAGGGAGGCGAATGGTGGTTTAGAGGTGGATACTTCCCTCGACCCTTCCTGGTCCAGAGGAAGGTATGAACTGAACTCTGTGAGGCTTTACCAGCCAACTTTGTCTCAGTCAGAGCAGGGGTTGAGCAGCTCAAAACACCTACTGGTGCTTGGCCAGGTCACCATCAGTTGACACTAATTAAATGACCTACCTAAATACAAAGCTAAGTAATACGACCAGATAATATTATAAAGTCGAGTAAATCCATTTTAGCTACTAATGGAATTACTCCTGAATATAATATTAAGTGAAATAGCAAAAATAACATGTAAAAGTATACCATTGTGATAATAACAAGAAGAAACAGTCTACGTAAAATGAACAAAAGGGTGTAACAATATATTATATATATATATATATATATATATATATATATTATATATATATATATATATATATATATATATATATATATATATATATATATATATATATATGCAAAACAACCACTCTGAAAGAATAGAGAAATTCCAAGTGCTTTCGTGACTACTCACATTATCAAGGTACTATGAAAGTAAAGCATCCAAGGAAGGTATATAAGGGGTCTGGCCAACACCTCACTATCAGATCCCACAACGGTTATACACCTGACGTGCGCCGGCCCAACTGGACAGGTCCTTTGCACAACCCACCAACAAACTATTCTACCCAAGAAAATTTTTAAAATTATTATTTGTCCAGTGTATTATTAAATTCTTCCCAAATTCTATTAATTATAAATGGATCTAATTTATATAAATCAAAGGAAATATTCATATTATTGCTAAAACTGCTTTTTATGAAACAAGATTCAATTATATTCCTGTCGACCATGGACTTGCTTGATACTACTTTCTCAACTTTTTGAAAATCAATTGGATGGTTAAAATCTCTTACGTGAATAAATAGAGCATTGGAATCTTGTCCAGTTCTAATGCTATATTTATGTTGTTTTAATCTTAGTTCGAGATTTTTACCAGTTTGACCGTAATAAACTTCATCGCAAATTTTACAAGGAATCTTATAGACACATCCATCAGCATTTTGGGGGGAATTCTTATCAAAAGTTTTTTTACTGTATCAAGATTTTTGAATACAACTTTAATATTAAAAGTCTTAAGAAGAGAAGGCATATCAACCAAGTTTTCATGGTAAGGGAGAACCAACATATTTTTAGTTGAATAAGGCAGGTTGTCCCTTTTTGGATTGTAAAAAGTATTTCTAGCAACTTTAAAAGATTTATCAATTACATTTCTTGGGTATTTTAAATCATTACCTATTTCATAAATTTTGGATATTTCCTCATCTATGAACTCAGGCCTACAAATTCGTAAAGCTCTCAAAAACATTGATGAGAAAACAGACAGTTTGACTCTATCTTGATGCGAGGAATAATAGTGGACATAGGGTCAAACTGTCTGTTTTCTCATCAATGTTTTTGAGAGCTTTACGAATTTGTAGTCCTGAGTTCATAGATGAGGAAATATTCAAAATTTATGAAATAGGTAATGAATTAAAATACCCAAGAAATGTAATTGTATATAAATCTTTTAAAGTTGCTAGAAATACTTTTTACAATCCAAAAAGGGACAACCTGCCTTATTCAACTAAAAATATGTTGGTTCTCCCTTACCATGAAAACTTGGTTGATATGCCTTCTCTTCTTAAGACTTTTAATATTAAAGTTGTATTCAAAAATCTTGATACAGTAAAAAAAACTTTTGATAAAGAATTCCCCCCAAAATGCTGATGGATGTGTCTATAAGATTCCTTGTAAAATTTGCGATAAAGTTTATTACGGTCAAACTGGTAAAAATCTCGAACTAAGATTAAAACAACATAAATATAGCATTAGAACTGGACAAGATTCCAATGCTCTATTTATTCACGTAAGAGATTTTAACCATCCAATTGATTTTCAAAAAGTTGAAAAAGTAGTATCAAGCAAGTCCATGGTCGACAGGAATATAACTGAATCTTGTTTCATAAAAAGCAGTTTTAACAATAATATGAATATTTCCTTTGGTTTATATAAATTAGATCCATTTATAATTAATAGAATTTGGGAAGAATTTAATAATACACTGGACAAATAATAATTTTAAAAATTTTCTTGGGTAGAATAGTTTGCGGCCTGGTCCACGACCAGGCCTCTCGGTGGATCAGGGCCTGATTGTGTGCTGGCCGCACGCAATCCAATGTATGAACCACAGCCCGGCTGATACAGCACCGACGTTAGGTATCTGTCCAGTTTTCCCTAGAAGACAACCAGGGGTCTACTGGTAATGCCCTTTATTGCTGGTGGAAGGCTGTTGAACAGTCTTGGGCCCCGGACACTTATTGCGTTTTCTCTAAGTGTACCAGTGACGCCCCTACTTTTCACTGGGGTATGTTGCATTGCCTGCCAAGTCTTTTGCTTTCGTATGGAGTGATTTCTGTGTGCATATTAGGGACCAGTCTCTTCAGAATCTTCCAGGTGTAGATTGATATATCTCTCGCCTGCGCTCCAGTGAGTACAAGTCAAGTGCTTCCAGGTGTTCCCAGTAGTTGAGGTTTTTGATGGAACTTATACGTGCAGTAAAGGTTCTCTGTACATTCTCTAGACCTGCAATTTCATCTGCCTTAAATGAGGGATGTTAATGTACAGCAGTATTCCAGCCTAAAGAGAACAAGTGATTTAAAAAGGATCATTATTGGCTTAGTATCTCTTGTCTTGAATGTTCTCATTATCCACCCTATCAGTTTCCTCGCAGATATGATAGAGGCATTGTTGTGGTCCTTGAAGGTGAGGTCTTCAGACATTACCACACACAGGTCCTTCACATTACTTTTCCACTCTGTTGTGTGATTAGAGTTTATAGTATACTCAGTCCTAGTTATTATTTCCTCTAGTTTTCCATAACGGAGTAGTTGGAATTTGTCTTCATTGAACATCATATTGTTCTTTGTTGCCCATTGGAAAACTTGGTTTATATCTTCTTGGAGCTTCGCCGTGTCCTCAATGGATGACACTCTCATGCAGATCCTTGTAACGTCTGCAAAGAATGATGCAGTGCTATGGTTTACATCTCTGTCTATGTCTGATATGAGAATGAGGAACAGGATAGGTGCGAGTACTGTGCCTTCTGGGACAGAGCTCTTCACTATGGCAGCATTCGATTTAACTCTGTTTACCACTACTCTTTGTGTGTAATTGGTTAGAAAGTTGAAGATCCATCTGCCTACTTTGCCAGTTGTCCCTTTAGCATGCATTTTGTGTGCTATTATACCATGGTCACACTTGTCAAAGGCTTTTGCAAAATCTGTGTATACTACATCTGCATTCTGTTTGTTTTTCAGTGCATCTACGACCATATCATAGTGGTCTAGCAATTGCGAGAGGCAGGAGCGACCTGCTCTAAAACCATGTTGCCCTGGGTTATGCAGTTCTTGAGAGTCCAGGTGGTTTGCTATCCTGCTTCTTAGAACTCTTTCAAAGATTTTTATATGGGACGTTAAAGCTATTGGTCTATAATTCTTAGCTACTGCTTTGCTGCCACCTTTATGGAGTGGGGCTATATCCGTTGTTTTTAGTGACTGTGGAATCTCGCCTGTGTCTAAGCTCCTTCTCCATAGCTTACCTAGGGTCCGTGAGAGGGGTTTCTTGCAGTTCTTAATGAACACCGAGTTCCACGAGTCTGGGCCTGGGGCTGAGTGTATGGGCAAGTCGTCGATGGCTTTCCCAAAGTCTAATGGAGTTAGGGTTATGTCAGAAATTTGGCATACATCAGCAGGGTTTTGAGGCTCATTCATGAAAAATTTTGGGGATTGTCTATCTTTAGACTGGTTATTGGCTCACTGAACACAATCATATAGAGATTTCAATATCTCACTTATTTCTTTGTTGTTGTCTGTATAGGATCCGTCTTGTCTGAGCAGGGGCCCTATAGTAGAAGTGGTTTTTGCCTTTTTGGCATATGAAAAGAAATATTTCGAATTTCTTTCAATTTCGCTTATCGCTTTTAGCTCTTCTTGCCTCTCCTGGATCCTCTATGAGTCCTTTAACTTTAGTTCATTATTTTCCACTTCCCTGGTTAGCACTTCCTTCTGTGCATCAGATAATCTGGCATTCTTGAGGATCTCAGTGATTCTTCGTCTTCTCCTGTAGAGGGAGCATCTCTCTCTCTCTCTCTCTCTCTCTCTCTCTCTCTCTCTCTCTCTCTCTCCCAGTTTACTTCTTTTCTTTTTTCTTTGAGGAATATACCTTGAACATACTTCGACTACCAGGAAGTTGATCGATTCAAGGCATTGGTTAGGGTCCATGTAATTTAAGATATCCTCCCAACATGTTTCATTTAGGGCATAGTTTACCTGATCCCAGATGATGTTCTTGTTGTTGAAGCTGAATTTGGTAAAGGTACCCTCATAGCTGTATGCGTTTTGCTAATCAGGACTCCTGTGCATGTAAGTCTGGACTTCGATTAGATTGTGATCAGAATTTGTTGTTTTTTACCAGGTCCTCATTATTTGTAAAAATAAGGTCTAGTGTGTTCTCCAGTCTTGTTGGCTCCACTATCTGCTGACTTAGGGTGTGTTTGTTTTAGAAATTCAGCAGCTCCTATGTGTGTGACTTTTCATCTGAGCTGCCTCCAGATGGGACACAGAAACAAGGGGTCACAATTCGAAGTTGAAGACTCAGATAAGTCAAAGGGATGCTAGGAAATATTTCTTTAGTCTTAGAGCTGTCAAGAAGTGGAAGTCTGGCACGTGACGTATTGGAGGCAGGAACCATACATAGTTTTAAGGCGAGGTTTGATAAAGCTCATGGAGCAGGGAGAGAAAGGACCTAGTAGGGATCAGTGAAGGGGCGGGGTCAGGAGCTATGGCTCGACCTCTGCAACCACAAATAGGTGAGTATAGGTACAGAGGTCACTCTGGTACAGACACAAGTACAAAGGTCATTCAGGAGAAGACACAGGTACAGAGACCAATCTGGTAAAGATACAGGTCACTCTGATACAGATACAGGTACAGAGGTCACTCTGGTACAGATACAGGTACAGAGGTCGCTCTGGTACAGATACAGAGGTCACTTTGGTACAAACACAGGTACAGAGGTCACTCTGGCACAGATACAGGTACAAAAGTCACTCAGGTATAGACACAGGTACAGAGGTCACTCTGGTACAGATACAGGTACAAATGTCACTCAGGTACAGACACGGGTAGAGGCCACTCACAGGTGCAGAGTTTCCTCACAGATACAGACACATCTAAACAGATGTCATTCACATATAAACAGAGGTGACTCATAGGTAAACAGCGGTGACTCACAGGTAAACAGAGGTGACTCACAGGTAAACAGAGGTCACTCACAGGTAAGTCAGTTCCAGGTAGTCTTGCAGGTCGAGGCGCGTCACTCGACACAGCTCTGGCTGCTCCCTCGCTACCCTGTAAACACACAAGAAATAACAATTACAATTATTTTCGACTTCATTTTCTATCTTCGAGTTTTGCCTAAACATTTCAAAGACACAGTGATTTTTTTTATGCTACAATTCCATATTTTTGTCTTGATAATACAACTTGTAAAAAAATCAGTGATAACATTTTTTTGATAATTTGTTAGGTTTAAAGCCTATCTACCACCACACGAGGCTGCATGTTACCTGTACACCACTAATCACGGATACCTTAATTCCCCAAAACAAAAATTAAGATAACTCTCTGTGTATATTATATAAACACACGAGAGATGAGTATGTATACCTGTGTGTATATATATTGTTTTTATGAATGTAAATTAGTGTTACGACTTTGATATCGTAATTTCAATAAAAAGGTCCTGGCTCCTAAATGGCTGCACAATCTGCTGTCTAGGGGCATTAAACTTACATTATAAAAACACAGCCACTCTAGGGCCAGCATGCACTCATATTAAATAATGAAGTATGAATGGAAATAATTAATATAGTATATGGAAGGACAAGCTAACTCACCCAATACAAAAATATACATATATATTAATAATAGTAACCTACAAGTTACGAACTACTCAACTACAACATCACCTGAATTCCAGTTTACATTAACTCACTAGCACTAGTGAATAAAATAAAGAAACATTTATAAACAGAGAGGCTCCATGACACCCTCTTATCTTTCTGTAGGCTACTTAGCCTACAATTAAAACGTTAAAATTAAAACGTTAATTACTCTCCAAAACACAGGCCCCTGCACACACTAGGACCTTACAAAAAACATGAGAACTTAAAACATTACCGAAGTCATAGTATACACTGAAAAACTTACCAAAATTAGCTACTCACACTACCGCCCAAACCATGATGACTTATCCTCGTCACCGCCTGTCTGAACTAAACACCTCATCGGTTCGTGTCCTGGCCACGCTAACCGACCGGGAATAATACGCGTTCGAATTCAGAACAAACCCGGAAAATGACACATGGAGCGTCATTTCTCATATAAGTAAGTAAGTAAATTTATTCAGGTATACACAAATATAGTTACATAGAATTATCATACATAGCAGCATATGTGTAGAGAACCTAGGATAACCCAAAAAAGTCAGACAGAGTGACTTATTTCCATTGGGGTCCTTTTACCTTATTATTATAATATAAAGGTTATAATATTTTCTTATTATTCTACAATGAAGATAACATCTTATTATCATACTAAAAAGACTATCTACTACACGAGGGTCATTAAGACTATCTACAATACGAGGGTCATTACTAGGAATAAGGTAAAATTTACACGTATTTTAGCTAAAAAATAGAAAATCATTCCCTCCCTTTCTGTAGCTTCATTCATCAGACACTTTTTGGCAGTCTTCTTGAACTGGTTCATGCTATGACTGGCTTTGACGTGTGCGGGTAGTCTGTTCCATTTCTTTATTGCTGTACAATAAAAGGTGTTTGACGCCTGGCCACTGACGTGGGGTACTACAAAGTTGTGCTCTCTCCCCCTAGTACTATGATTGCTTTGGTTCCTAACCTTGACAAAATTGACAGCAAGATATTCTGGACACTGGTCGTGAGCAATTTTATAAACATGATTTAGCTTCAGTTGTTTTACTCTGTCTTCAACATTCAGCATATTCAACTGCTGTAATTCATCCTGGCCTACATGTTCTCTTGGTCCCAGCCCCAGGATGAATCTTACGATTTTGTTCTGGGTGATTTGCAGTCTATCTTTCAGTTTTTTTGTCAAGGCAGGGTACCATGAAGAGCAAGCGTAATCCATATGGCATTGTATAAGGGCTAGACATAGGGTCCTGCGAGCCTCAGTAGGTAGACACTGTGCTTGTCTATAAAGGAACTTCAGTCTGGCATTCGCTTTCTTTACTACACTGTTCCCTATCAATTCTCCTGACATGCATGGGTCAAAGGGATTCCCAGATATTTTACTGATGAAACCAAAGTGATGGACTCCCCATTACACTGAACATTAAAATTATTTACCCTTCTCAGTTTATGTTCGTTTCCAAAGAGAATGGCTTCAGTTTTCCCTAGGTGTAATGATAGTTTGTTGTCTACTAACCATTTGCTGCAGGACTCCAGTTCCAGTGTTAAAATATTAGCAATATCTTGTGGGTCTTTACCTGTCACTAACGAGCACTGTCATCTGCATACAGTAGGAGTTTGCACTTGACACTGATAGGCATATCATTGACATAACATAAGAATAATAAGGGACCCAGAATACTAACCTTGGGGAACTCCACATGTTATCGGCAGGGGTTCTGATTCCGTTTTGTTGATTTTGACTATTTGTCTCCTGTTGCTAAGGTAGGACTTAAACCAGTCTACAGAACCTATACGATAGCTTGAAGTTTTTACATAATATATTGTGGTTAACAGTATCGAAGGCTTTTGCAGGTCTAAGGTTACCATACCTATGAGGTTCCCTTTTGACATTTCAGTTCTCAGGTAATCCATCAGATTAATAAGGGAGGTATCGGTTGAGTAGGATCTTCTAAAGCCCGATTGATAGCTATGGAGAATGCTGTTATCATTAAGGTACTTAACTACTTGAGAATACACCGCCCTCTCCAGAATTTTAGATATTATACTGAGTATACTAAACAGGTCTATAGTTGCTTACATCAGACCTATTATTTTTCTTGAAGATAGGAGTAACTCTGGCCTCCTTGAACCCCTCCGGTACGGTATTAATGGTTATTGATAGATTTATTATGTGAGCAATAGGGATTGACAGTTCAGAAGCACCATCTTTTAGGAACTTAGACGGGATGTTATCAGGGCCTGTGCTCTTAGTTGGGTTTAACCTGCTTAGTTCTTTTTGAATGAAGTCATGAGATACACTTACTAGTTGACAACTGTTTGGGGTTACCCCTTTATTGGTATAGTATGTTTGAAACTTATCAGAGTCTGTGTTAAAGGTATTTGATGCAGCTGGTAGTTTACTTACTAGTGTTGATGCAACAGATGTGTAGTAGGAATTAAAGCAATTTGCCACCTTAGATGTTTCGTGGCATACCTCATTATCGATAGTGCTAAATGTACAATATGTTAAATGCAGCATACTGCATAATAATTAGCAATAATTAAATTTAGGCTGCCATTATATTGGTTATGTGTAATTATAGCGAGGTTAGGATAGGTTAGGTTAGGTTGGGAGTTTAGATAATCTTCGAGTTCCCTATAAAAAAGTTGATCCCATTCAAATTCTGTCCCGCTATCTTCACGGTGTTCCTGCCCAGCTATCTTAATAGTGTTCCTGCCCCGCTATCTTCACGGTGTTCCTGCCACGCTATCTTCACGGTGTTTCCGCCCCGCTATCTTCACCGTGTTCCTGCCCCGCTATCTTAATAGTGTTCCTGCCCTGCTATCTTCACGGTGTTCCTGCCCCGCTATCTTCACGGTGTTCCTGCCCCGCTATCTTCACGGTGTTCCTGCCCAGCTATCTTCACAGTGTGTTCGTGCTCCTGTCAGCACTCCCCTCATTTCTTCCAGCACTTACCTCTCTCCCTTCCTCCAGTACTTCCCTCTCTCCCCTCCTCCAGTACTTCCCTCACTCCCTTCCTCCAGTACTTCCGTCTCTCCCTTCCTCTAGTACTTCCCTGTCTCCCTTCCTCCAGTACTTCCCTCTCTCCTTTCCTCCAGTACTTCCCTCACTCCCTTCCTCCAGTACTTCCGTCTCTCCCTTCCCCTAGTACTTCCCTATCTCCCTTCCTCCAGTACTTCCCTCTCTCCCTTCCTCCAGTACTTCCCTCTCTCTTTTCCTCCAGTACTTCCCTCTCTTTTTTTCTCCATTACTTCCCTCTCTCACTTCCTCCAGTACTTCCCTCTCTCCCTTCTTCCTGGCACTTCTCTCCCTTCTTCCAGTATTTCCCCTCTCTCCCTTCCTCCAGTACTTCCTTCTCCCCCATCCTCCAGTACTTCCCTCTCTCACTTCTTCAAGTACTTCCCTCTCTCCTTTCCTCCAGGACTTCCCTTTCTCCCTTCCTCCAGTACTTCCCTCTCTCCCTTCCTCCTGTACTTCCCTCTCTCTTTTCCTTCAGTACTTCCTTTTCCTTTTCCTCGTATTTCCCTCTCTCACTTCCTCCAGTACTTTCCCTCTTTCCCTTCTTCCTGCACTTACCTCTCTCCTTTATTCCCGCACTTGCTTCTCTCCTTTCACCCCTACCTCCTATTCTCCTTCTTCCTCTTTCTCTCCCTCTGCATTCCCTCTCTTCCACCCCTCCCCTTTGCATAAACTCCCTCCCATCCTTTCCCTCCCCCCTCCTTCCCTCCCACGTCCCTTCCTCCCTCCCTGCCTCCCTCCATGAGGATCATGTAGATGTTTGAGGTAGTGGTGGTCTTATCCCTGCCACAACTCAGACACGTTACCAGACTTTTGTTTACTCACCTGGAAGAACTATTATGACTTTCCTGCAATTATCTTTTCTTCTTACCATGGCAACGTTACTTCCTTTTTTCTCATGAATGTTGCAAATACTGGTGATTAAACGGGGTTTGTTTTTGAGCACATAATTGTGGTTGCAGAGGTCGATTCACAGCTCCAGGGCCCTCTTTACTGGTCTCTATTAAATCCACTCTCTCGCTCCATGAGCTTTATCATACATCTTCTTAAGCTATTATGGTACCTGCCTCCAACCTCCTTCCAAAATTCCACTTTCTGACAACTCTATTTGGGCCCAATAAATACTTCAAACATTTCCCCGTGATCATTTGAGTCTTCAACTTCCAAATTGCGACCCGGGGTTGTGTTCCCATCCTGGAACATTTCCCGTTTTGTCTACCTCTGTCGATTCTCCAGTATTTTATATTTGTTATCATGTCCCCCCTGTCCCTTCTTTTCCCCAGTGTCGTCTGGTGTGTGTGTGGTGTTGTGTGTATCGGAGGAGCTGGAGGAAATTCATATCTTTTTACATTGTGCATTGTATCATGTTTATGTTTTTTTTTTGTAAATGTATTTTTTTTTATTAATATTTATATATTATATATTATATTATATATATTTTTATAATTAATATATATATATATTAATATATATATATTATATATTGTATAAATGTTTGAACCCTAATGGGTTTCAATGATTTTTATGTATATTATAATGTATATTATCTTTTCATATAATTTTTATTGCTTATATTTGCGATAATAGCTATATCGTAAATATATTGCTTTATATTGTTATTTGACGTACCTTATGTTGTGAGGTAGGATGTTACATATTTATGTGCTGTTCAAGTCTTGATTGTCTTTAAATCTGTTAAAATTTCCCCTCTTTGCTTTGTTCCCTGCCGGGGCCCCTTTTTGGGGGGGGGGCCCCCCCGGGT
>NC_069491.1:21115429-21120429 GCF_026875155.1 Cherax quadricarinatus
GCGTCTTTTGAAACAATGGGAAAAAGGAGAATAAAGCATCAAAAGAGAGGGGTTAAGGTTTTATAAACAAAAAGGGGAAAGCAGTTAGGTTAAATTAAACACCCTTGGGGGACAGATATGCTAATGAGAGCATAGGCTGGGTCGAAGGGGTATGGGGGGGTTTTAAAAATTAGTGTTAAGTGTTCAGAGAATTTTTGTGGTTACGGGAAAAAGTGGGTTGCGGGAGGAAGAGGACAAATTATGAAGAGATGTAAAGAGAGTAAAGGGGGAGAAAAAGTTAGCATATAAATTTTTTTACAAGTAAAGGGATGCAAGGAGGGAAGAGTATATGGGAAAAAGAGAGGTTAAGAGAGTGTGAGATTTTATCAACAGTTTTGTTGAAAAAAAAAAGTTTTGGATTTGAGTTTAAACAAGTTAAGGAAGCCAAGAACAAAGGGATTTGTCATTTAAAAAAATAGGAGGGGAAAATTTTTTAAAATAGAATTAGAGGTTTTTGGGAAGAGGGAGGAATTTTTTGGGGAATTTTTAAATTTATGAAGAGGGGAAGCTGTGATTTCGTGTTAGGGAAAGGAGCAAAACACTTGTAGGATGGGGAAGAGCCAGTTGTGAGTGGGGAGGAAGTTCGTGAGGCGTAGAAAAATAAAAAGGGGGAAAACACGGGGATTGAGGGAATAAAAAAAAATGTTAAAAGCAGGTGGGAATAGTTTTGGAGGGGTTGGTGCTATTATTTAATAAATTATGGAAAGGGAAGGGGCCGGGGAGGGAAGAGCACATACCCTTTTGTAAAAGGAAAAGGAACAAAAGAGTGCAAAAATTATAGGGGGGGTAAGTCTTTTATAACCTGGGAAAGTGGGATGGTAGGTTATTATTTAAAAATTAAGAGTAAGACGAAATAGGGTAGAAGATAAAAAGGAAGCTTTAGAAAGGGAAGGGGTGTGGAAAGGTGTTTACATGAAAAATAAAGTGAACATATTTAGATAAAGCTAAAGAGGTTTTTGGGCATTTATGGGTTTTGGGAAAAAGGGGATACGGGGGTTCGGGGCAATGGGCAGATGGCAGAGTTGGATAGGAGGTAGGTTTCTGAAAGCAGTGAAAAGTTTAAAACAGGGAAAAAGAGGCTCAAGTTAAAAATTTAGGAAAGGGGAGATTATTTTTCCCAGTAAAGTAGGCCTTTGACAAATGTGTGATGTCACCGGTTGTTAATATATTTAAGATGGGGGTTTTAAAAAAGTAAAAGGAGGGGCTTGGCAAAGCGGGAGTTAAAAGAAAAGAATCACACATAAAGTGGGGGTTTTCACAGTTGCTCTTTGCTGATGACACGTGCTCTTGGGAATTTTTTTTTTTTTTTTTTTTTGAAGAGAAGTTGCAAAGGGTTGGGGGGTGAATTTGGGCGGGTATTAAAAGAAAAAAATTAAAAGTAATACAGGAAGAGTAAGGTTATGGGATAAACCCAAAAAGATTAGGGGTTTAAAAAATTGGATACAGACTGGAGGGGGAGAAATAGGAGGAGTGAAGATTTAATATTTGGGAGTGGACGTGTCAGTGGATGGGTCTATGAAGATTTGGTGAATCTAGAGTTGATAGGGAAAAAAGGGGAGCTTGCACTTGGAACTGGGAAAGAAAACTTTGTCCTTGGAAGCAAGAGGGGAATGTATAATATAGTTTCCAACGCTCTTATATGGGGTGAAAGTATGGTGTGAATGTTCAGCGAGAAAGGCTGGAGGCATGAATGTCATGCCCTGGGGCAATGGGGGTGTAAAATATAAGCAGAAATTCGTAGTTTGGGAAGTTAGAGGGGGCTTTTGGGATTGCCAAAACGTTGTCCGAGGGCTGGGGAAGGTTTTGGGGTGGTTCGGACATGTAGAAAAAAGGGAGCGAAACAGAAGACTTCAAGATGTATCAGTCTTAGGGGAAAGGGAAAGGGTGGGGGGGGGTCGGCTGGGAAAAGGGTTTGGAGGGGGGGGAAAGGGGAGGTTTTGTGGGGAGGGGCTTGGACTTCCAGCGGACATGCATTTTTGATAGAGTGAAAGGACAAATGGTTTTTAAAAACTTACGTGCTTTGGAGTGGAGCAAGTAACATTAGAAGGGGTTCAGGGGAAAACCCGGGATCCGGACTTTAGTCCGGGAGGAATACATGCCTCACTCGAAAGGGGGAGTGTTTAAAGTTGCAGTTTAAAAACTGCATGTAAAGCACCCTTCTGGGAAACGGATGGAGGAATGTGGTGAAATTTTTTTTTTTTCGGGCCACCCTGCCTTGCTGGGGAAACGGGCCCGGGTAATAAAAAAAAAATAATAATACATTTAAATATACAACAAGCCATTGCTTGGTAACACCCCCCAAACCCCCAGCCCGGGCAGGGATTACCCCACGTGACCACTGATCCAGCATCAATTTTTTTTAAAAGGGGTGGAGTAAAGGAATTATCGGTTCATCTCAGGAATTAGAGATAAGGAAGGGGAGGTAATATTAAAAGATTAGTTTTGCAAAGAAAAGACTGTAAATGAAAAACTCAAAAATTAAATGGATTAGAATAAAAGTGGAATGAGAAAAACGGGCTACAGTAAATCATGATGCACCTGAGGGACAGATAGTGGAAAAGAGGGAGATTTTGGGATGTTTTAAAAGTTATTTCCTTTGTACTTTTGAGTCACTTAGAGAATATTGATGCGGGGGGCCTAAAGGCTACAGCGGTGATCAAACCGTTGTAGATGGTATAGTAAATGGAAATTGGATGAGGGGGCCCCTTAAACAGTATGTAGAAAAAAGTTTGATAACAGGTAATATTTATTTTGAGAAAAAGGATAATTTTTATGAGATATCCAAACAAGAAGCCATGAAGAAGAACAACTAAGAAAAGTGCTGGAGAGTAATAGAACCCCAGAGTCAAAACAAACGAGGCATTGATATCGTGATTAGATGGGAAGTGCACGGAGGAAGTCGATATACTAGGATAAAATGGAATTGGACATGTCAATAGATGGTTCCATGAAAGACGAGTTGAAACATAGAGTAGATTTAGAAGCTAAAAAAAAATGACTGTTGTGTTAGGAAAAATTTATCTGTGGATAAAAATAGGAATGCACCTGAATATAGGATCAGCGCTTTATACTGGGGTGAAGCGTAGAATTTGAACGTTGCAGCGACGAGGATGCGCCTGGAGGCAGTGGTGTTATCATGTTGGAGAGTAATGTGTGGTGTGATACAAGCAAAGAATACGAAGTGTGGAAAGCATAAGACGAGATAGGGTCACCAAGGGTATAATTCAGAGGCCGAGGAGCGGTTGTTGAGGAGCTATGGTCATAGTGACAGGAGGGAGAGGGATAGAATGACGAAGAGGGTGTATAAATGTGGGGTGCAAGGTAGAAGAGATTAGTCATGCCAGAAACTGTTGAATGGAAGAAGGTAAAACGGCCCTTTGAGTTTAAGTGGATAGGGGATCCAGCAGGCTTGGGGTGAAAGTATTAGATAGGTGTGAATGAAGATATGGCGAAAGCACAAGAGGTTTTTATTTCCTATTTTCACTGTGGTATTTTTTTACATTTTTTGCAATCACGCGTTTTAATTGGGGAATTCTGCCTTACATTATACATACATACATATTTTTTATATACATATATAATATATATATATATATATATATAATATATATATATATATATATATATATATATATATAATATATATATACATATGTCGTGCCGAATAGGCAGAACTTGCGATCTTGGCTTAAATAGAAAACGCTCATCTTGCCAAATAGGACAAGTAAAATTTGTGTATGCAATAATTTCGCCAAAATCATTCTGAACCTAACGAAAAAAAAATATATTTCACTGTGTTTGTTTAGTTTTAAATTATTGTAAACAAATCTAAAATATATTAGTTGGGTTAGGCTAAAATAAACTTACGAGGTGATAAAAAAAGACCTGGAAGACCCTATCAAAATTCTGGGAACAAAAAAGATATCACGACATAGCGAAATAAAATTAGCAAAATCAGATGAACCCCAACTCCCACCAAAAAGAAACAGCAAACAGACTCAATGATTTCTTCTCCACAAAAGGTCAAAACCTTGGGCCAATATATCCCAAGGTCAAATACCCCCCACCAAAATGACTACCTCACTGGCAACTACCCGAACACACTGTCCTAGCTCCGACTAACCCATATGAAGTCTCCCTTATTATCAACGCACTGAAAAACAAGGCAGGAGATTTAAATACCTTACCACCCTTTATATACAAAAAAGCGGGCACAAGTACTACACCAATCATTGCAACACTCTTAACAAATCCATTGAATCCTCCACCTTCCCTACAGTTCTCAAAATAGCAAGGGTCACCCCGATCCATAAAGGAGGAGACCAAAAAGAGTTGAATAATTATAGGCCAATATCCAATTACACCCTCTCTCAAAAATCTTCGAAAATTAATTCATAAACGAATCTACTCCTACCTTATCTCCCATAACATTCTCAACCCCTGCCAATTTGGATTCAGGCCTAATAAAAATAACTAATGATGATATTATACACATGCTTGAACATAAATACACTGCAATAGAGAAAAAAGAAGTCCCACTGGGGATCTTCATTGACTTATGTAAAGCTTTTGATACAGTTGACCATGACTTGCTCCACGTAAAATTGTCACACTATGGTATTAGAGGGCACTTCCCTCAACTACCTCAAGTCCTTACCTCAGCAACAGAAGCCAATATGTGTACGCAAATGGGCAAGCTCTTCCGCACAACCAATTACAGTTGGTGTCCCCACAGGAAGTGTCCTGGCCCTCTTCTCTTTCTCCTATACATAAATGACCTACCAAATGCTTCGCAATTACTCAAACCCACACTTTTTGCAGATGACACCACATACGTCTTCTCTCACCCGAGCCCAGTCACGCTAGCCAATACTGTAAAAAACGAATTACAGAAAATATCTACCTGGATGAGGACTAACAAACTTACACTAAACATTGACAAAACCTACTTCATTCAGTTT
>NC_069491.1:21122929-21175943 GCF_026875155.1 Cherax quadricarinatus
CTCATGAATTTTTCAACTTTTTGTAACAACGCCTGCTGGCGAATCCCAAAGAAAAAAACCTTTCTTTTCGGACCCACGTGTCTTGAAAAGAAGGAGGGGAATCAACCCTTGCGGTTGGAAAAACTCTTCGCCCTCTCGTGGCCCAAAACAGCATAAAAACATTCCCTAGAAGCTGTATTTACCCCCGCCCCACCAACTGGGGTTTTGGGTCCCTCAAGGGATGAAGCTCACTCGCGGGGAGGGCCTACTCAGGGAAACCCACCAAAACAAGGCTGTATCAAACTTATTTTAGAAATGCCTTTAATATGGAAAGAGAGATCTGCTTCCACTGTTCGGATTGCTTCCCCAGTCTTTTTTTTCCCCTTTATCTCCTGGCTACAGCAAAACCCTCAATTTTTTTTTTGGGGAACATGAAATTCAAACATCAGAAGGTGTTCACAGGGGGACCCCCTAGCTCCGCTTCCTTCGCTTGGCTAAAAAAAACAACTTCCCGCCTCGCAGCGAGCCAACTCTGGGACCTGGAGAGGGACTCTGGGGGGTACTGAAAAGTCCCCTGGGAGGGGACCACAACTGGGGAAACACAGGAGAAACTTGGGGCCATCCTTCAAGCCTCCAAGTGTGAAATCATCACAACGAAACCCGAAATAAACAATGCGTGCGAAAATCCTCCCAGAAGTCCCCACACCACTCCGCCAACAGCCCCCCCTGGACACCGCTGGGGCATAGGCCCTCGACCAGTCCCCAAGGCAAAAGAATGACCGATAGAAGGAGGAGAGAATTAGCAATCTTGATGCCCAGATGCTCTGTACTCCTCACAGGTGCCTTACGTTCCCAAGAAATTTCACTTTCTTTTCCCGAGGTGTGCACCCTCTTTTGACAACCCAACCCGACGAATATGACGCACACCTGAGGCAACCCTTCAAGGACTGAACCTGTCACTAGAGATCACAATGGATCACAACCCTTTCCCATGCGACGGGAGGTAAAAGGGTTGCAAAGCAACGCATTTGTTTTACCTTTTTTTCTTCTTCGTGTTTGGTTTCCATGCATTGTCAAGAAGTTTTTTTCCCAACCTTGAAACGGGGTAGGAGCTCAAGACCCCCAGGTTTTACTGAAGCAGCGATTCGGTGGGACACACTTCAGATTCCCCCAGTAACCAGGCCCTCCCAAAGAACACAAACATCCCCGGGGGGGGGGGACAAACCGATCATGGAAAAAATCGCCAACACAAGCCCCCAAATCCCTCAGAAAGGACAAAGCTCGTCTCCGGGCATAAAGGGCACCACACCGGGAGTTTTCCGTTAGCTTTCCCAATTCCCCCTTTGGGCACTCGACTAGACCCACGGGGCCATTGGGAGGTGTTGCTTTTCGCCTAGCCGCCCCCATCCTCACCGAACATAGGGTATTTGGGGCGGGCGACAGCTGATCAATTGGGACTTCAGGTCTCGTTTCACACAGCAGAAGGGAAGTATGCCGGCATAGGAGGCAATGAAAACATAAAGGAAGCCCGCCACAGCCCTTTGCCCAGCTCAAGGGGAACCCCCAAGTGCAGTCGGACGGAAGTAAAAAAGCGTCCTGATGGAGCCACTAGTTCCTTAGAAGGATGGAAAGCTTTGCCTGGGACTACACATGTGCCGCCACTTTGCAGAACCACTTGCCAACTCCGTAGTGAAAGGGTGGAGCGCCGCCACAGGAGACCCAGAAGATCCGAAAAAAAAGAAGCCCTTCCCCTTTGCTATAACTTCTCCCAATAGGGTCGGAGACCCTTGGAGCATGGGCAAGTGTGCTCTAAATTCCTAATAGAGGGGGTGAAAAGCCATCTAGAAACCAAAAGGATAAAAGGGCGACCAGCTTCCCTTTCAGAGACTCAGATTGCAATCCAAAGGAAACCCGCAGCTTCTGGGCACGGGGGGGCCCACCCCGGGAGCTGGACAAGAATTGAGATTAGCTCTGACACCTATTTTTTTTACTTTCTAGTAATTTTGTGAAGTTTTGTCAATGTATTTTGTCTTTAATAAAATAACTAAAATATAGGGGTGGGGGAGAAAATTCTCAAACAGCTTCAGGAGAACCTTGAGTTTTTCCCCGAAGCAAGTTTATTCTTTTTTCGAGGATAAGGGGCCTATAAAAGTCCTTAAAAAAAATATATTATTAATAAGATTTAAGGAACTTATGATATAAAGGGGCATATACGGTCTTTTGTTACGGTGTATCACCGATTATAAGGGGGGGGGGGGGGGGGAAAACTCATCCACTCCCAACTGGGGGGTGTGCCCAAAATCAGCGGGATTACCCTTTTTCCCGCCTGAGCCGCTGGAAAAGAAAAAAGCGCCCTGGGATCCCTATTTCCCGATGAGTCTTTTTTCCCCGCTCCTTTTAAGGGAATTTAAGGGTCTTTCCCCATGACCAAGGTCTCTGAGCCTAAGGGAACAAACATATAATAGGCAAGTTCTCCATATTTTTTAACTTTTGGACTCCCGAAGCGGGAGCTGCCCCCCCTTCCTCCCTGGGGTATTGAGAAGGGTATCAGCCAAGGTAGATGCACATGTATAGTCCCACACCACCGCTTCCATCTGTCCAGGCTTGAAGGGTGATCCCATCTGGACGCTTCTGGCTGCCATCAGATCTGCATAGTTGGGGTGGCTCCCTTACTGCTGGGAAATCCAGCTGTTGTGAGGCTCCTCTTGATAATGTTATTAACCTCCTAAATATTTTATATATATATATATATATATAAAAAATATTTTATATATATAATATATAAAAAATAAATATAATATGTTACGAAAAATAATCGTTGGGTCCCTGGGTTAAGTGTTTTTCGTAACAAAATAAACTTAAGTACGTCTGGGTACTCACTTCTGAGGAAAAGGAATTTTCTTAGTTTCTATAAATTTATTAATAGTCATAATAATCACTTAAATTCACCTTCTCATATTTTGCACTATGAAGAATACTTTTACCTTTCCTCATTAAAAACAAAAACAGCACTAGGTCAATATTTACAAATGGCTCTGAGTGAGTCACGAAATATTAGTATATGCACATGCACAGGCGTTGTTTAAAAACTCGAACACATTAATAGATTTCTTAGATAGGGTTCACTTTACAATAAGCCCTCATACACTACAGAGGCTTCTCACTTGGCTTCACTTCTCTAGAGCTTCTCAACTGCCTTCCCCAAACCCGGGAGACAAGTCTTAGCATAAAAAGTTCCCCCAAAATTCCTGGGATTTTCTAGGAGGGCGAATGGTGGTTTAGAGGTGAATACTTCCCTCGACCCTTCCTGGTCCAGGGGAAGGTATGAACTGAACTCTGTGAGGCTTTCCCCACCCCACTTTGTCTCGTCGGAGCAGGGGTTGAGCAGCTCAAAACACCTACTGGTGCTTGGCCAGGTCACCATCATTTGACACTAATTAAATGACCTACCTAAATACAAAGCTAAGTAATACGACCAGATAATATTATAAAGTCGATAAACCCTTTTTTAAAGCTACTAATGGAATTACTCCTGAATATAAAAATTAAGTGAAATAGCAAAAATAACATGTAAAAGTATACCATTGTGATAATAACAAGAAGAAACAGTTTACGTAAAATGAACAAAAGGGTTAACAATATATATATATATATATATATATATATAAATATAATATATATATATATCTAATATATATATAAAAATATAAAATATATATATATATAATATATATATAATATATATATATATAATGCAAAACAACCACTCTGAAAGAATAGAGAAATTCCAAGTGCTTTCGTGACTACTCACATTATCAAGGTACTATGAAAGTAAAGCACCCAAAGGAAGGTATATAAGGGTCTGGCCAACACCTCACAACAGATCCCACAACGGTTATACACCTGACGTGCGCCGGCCCAACGGGACAGGTCCTTTGCACAACCCACCAACAAACAAATTCTACCCAAGAAAATTTTTAAAATTATTATTGTCCAGTGTATTATTAAATTCTTCCCAAATTCTATAAAATTTTAAATGGATCTAATTTATATAAATCAAAGAAATATCATATTATTGCTAAAACTGCTTTTTATGAACAAGATTCAATTATATTCCTGTCGACCATGGACTTGCTTGATACTACTTTCTCCAACTTTTGAAATCAATTGGATGGTTAAAATCTCTTACGTGAAAAAATAGAGCATTGGAATCTTGTCCAGTTCTAAAAGCTATATTTATGTTGTTTTAATCTTAGTTCGAGATTTTTACCAGTTGACCGGTAATAAACTTTATCGCAAATTTTACAAGGAATCTTATAGACACATCCATCAGCATTTTGGGGGAATTCTTATCGAAAGTTTTTTTTAAATGTATCAAGATTTTTGAATACAACCTTTTTAAATTAAAAGTCTTAAGAAGAGAAGGCATATCAACCAAGTTTTCATGGTAAGGGGGAACCAACATATTTTAGTTGAATAAGGCAGGTTGTCCCTTTTTGGATTTTAAAAAGTATTTCTAACAACTTTAAAAGATTTATCAATTACATTTCTTTGGGGATTTTAAATCATTACCATTTCAAAATTTTGAATATTTCCTCATCTATGAACTCAGGCCTACAAATTCGTAAAGCCTCAAAAACATTATGAAAAACAGACAGTTTGACTCTATCTTGATGCGAGGAATAATAGTGGACATAGGGTCAAACTGTCTGTTTTCTCATCAATTTTTGAGAGCTTTACGAATTTGTAGTCCGATTCATAGATGAGGAAAAATTCAAAATTTATGAAATAGGGTAATGAATTAAAATACCCCAAAAAATGTAATTGTATATAAATCTTTTAAAGTTCTAGAAATACTTTTTACAAACCAAAAAGGGACAACCTCCTTATTCAACTAAAAATATGTTGGTTCTCCCCTTTCCATGAAAACTTGGTTGATATGCCTTCTCTTCTTAAGACTTTTAATATAAAGTTGTATTCAAAAATCTTTATACAGTAAAAAAAACTTTCGATAAAGAATTCCCCCCAAAATGCTGAGGATGTGTCTATAAGATTCCTGTAAAATTTGCGATAAAGTTTATTACGGTCAAACTGGTAAAAATCTCGAACTAAGATTTAAAACAACATAAATATAGCATTAGAACTGGACAAGATTCCAATGCTCTATTTAATCACGTAAGAGATTTTAACCATCCAATTGATTTCAAAAAGTTGAAAAAGTAGAATCAAGCAAGTCCATGGTCCCACAGGATATAACTGAATCTTGTTTCAAAAAGCATTTTAACAATAATATGAAAAATTTCCTTTGTTTATATAAATTAATCCATTTATAATTAATAGAATTGTGAAAATTTAATAATACACTGGACAAATAATAATTTTAAAAATTTTCTTGGGGAAATAGTTTGCGGCCTGGTCCCACGACCAGGCTCTCTTTGGTGGATCAGGGCCTGATTGTGTGCTGGCCCACGCAATCCAATGTATGAACCACAGCCCGCTGATACAGCCACCGACGTTAGGTATCTGTCCAGTTTTTCCCTAGAAGACAACCAGGGTCTACTGGTAATGCCCTTATTGCTGGTGAAGGCTGTTGAACAGTCTTGGCCCCGACACTTATGCGTTTTCTCTAAGTGTAAACCCGTGACGCCCCTACTTTTCACTGGGGTATGTTTTCATTGCCTGCCAAGTCTTTTGCTTTCGTATGGGGTGATTTTCTTGTGTGCATATTAGGGACCAGTCTCTTTCAGAATCTCCAGGGGTAGATTATATATCTCTCGCCTGCGCTCCAGTGAGTACAAGTCAAGTGCTTCCAGGTGTTCCCAGTAGTTGAGGTTTTTGATGGAACTTATACTCAGTAAAGGTTCTCTGTACATTCTCTAGACCTGCAATTTCATCTCCTTAAATGAGGATGTTAATGTACAGCAGTATTCCAGCCTAAAGAGAACAAGTGATTTAAAAAGGATCATTATTGGCTTAGTATCTCTTGTCTTGAATGTTCTCATTTTCCACCCAATCAGTTTCCTCGCAGATATGATAGTGGCATTGTTGTGGTCCTTGAAGTGAGGTCTTCAGACATTACCACACACAGGTCCTCACATTACTTTTCCACTCTGTTGTGTGATTAGAGTTTATAGTATACTCAGTCCTAGTTATTAATTTCCTCTAGTTTTCCATAACGGAGTAGTTGGAATTTGTCTTCATTGAACATCATATTGTTCTTTGTTGCCCATTGGAAACTTGGTTTATATCTTCTTGGAGCTTCGCCGTGTCCTCAATGGATGACACTCTCATGCAGATCCTTGTAACGTCTGCAAAGAATGATGCAGTGCTATGGTTTTACATCTCTGTCTATGTCTGATATGAGAATGAGGAACAGATAGGTGCGAGTACTGTGCCTTCTGGGACAGAGCTCTTCACTATGGCAGCATTCGATTTAACTCTGTTTACCACTACTCTTTGTGTGTAATTGTTAGAAAGTTGAAGATCCATCTGCCTACTTTGCCAGTTGTCCCTTTAGCATGCATTTTGTGTGCTATTATACCATGGTCACACTTGTCAAAGGCTTTTGCAAAATCTGTGTATACTACATCTGCATTCTGTTTGTTTTTCAGTGCATCTACGACCATATCATAGTGGTCTAGCAATTGCGAGAGGCAGGAGCGACCTGCTCTAAAACCATGTTGCCCTGGGTTATGCAGTTCTGAGAGTCCAGGTGGTTTGCTATCCTGCTTCTTAGAACTTTTTCAAAGATTTTTATATGGGACGTTTAAAGCTATTGGTCTATAATTCTTAGCTACTGCTTTGCTGCCACCTTTATGGAGTGGGGCTATATCCGTTGTTTTTAGTGACTGTGGAATCTCGCCTGTGTCTAAGCTCCTTCTCCATACTTACCTAGGGTCCGTGAGAGGGGTTTCTTGCAGTTCTTAATGAACACCGAGTTCCACGATCTGGGCCTGGGCTGAGTGTATGGGCAAGTCGTCGATGGCTTTCCCCAAAGTCTAATGGAGTTAGGGTTATGTCAGAAATTTGGCATACATCAGCAGGGTTTTGAGGCTCATTCATGAAAAATTTTGGGATTGTCTATCTTTAGACTGGTTAGTGGCTCACTGAACACAATCATATAGAGATTTCAATATCTCACTTATTTCTTTGTTGTTGTCTGTAAGGATCCGTCTGTCTGAGCAGGGCCCTATAGTAGAAGTGGTTTTTGCCTTTTTGGCATATGAAAAGAAATATTTCGAATTTCTTTCAATTTCGCTTATCGCTTTTAGCTCTTCTTGCCTCTCCTGGATCCTCTATGAGTCCTTTAACTTTAGTTCATTATTTTCCACTTCCCTGGTTAGCACTTCCTTCTGTGCATCAGATAATCTGGCATTCTTGAGGATCTCAGTGATTCTTCGTCTTCTCCTGTAGAGGGAGCATCTCTGAACACAATCATATAGAGATTTCAATATCTCACTTATTTCTTTGTTGTTGTCTGTATAGGATCCGTCTTGTCTGAGCAGGGGCCCTATAGTAGAAGTGGTTTTTGCCTTTTTGGCATATGAAAAGAAATATTTCGAATTTCTTTCAATTTCGCTTATCGCTTTTAGCTCTTCTTGCCTCTCCTGGATCCTCTATGAGTCCTTTAACTTTAGTTCATTATTTTCCACTTCCCTGGTTAGCACTTCCTTCTGTGCATCAGATAACTGGCATTCTTGAGACTCAGTGATTCTTCTCCTTCTCCTGTAAGGGAGCATCTCTCTCTCTCTCTCTCTCTCTCTCTCTCTCTCATTCAGTTTACTTTTTTTTTTTTCTTTGAGGAATATACCTTGACATACTTCGACTAACCAGGAAGTGATCGATTCAAGGCATTGGTTAGGGTCCATGTAATTTAAGATATCCTCCCAACATGTTTCATTTAGGGCATAGTTTACCTGATCCCAGATGATGCGCTTGTTGTTGAAGCTGAATTTGGTAAAGGTACCCTCATAGTTGTATGCGTTTTGCTAATCAGGACTCCTGTGCATGTAAGTCTGGACTTCGATTAGATTGTGATCAGAATTTGTTGTTTTTTACCAGGTCCTCATTATTTGTAAAAATAAGGTCTAGTGTGTTCTCCAGTCTTGTTGGCTCCACTATCTGCTGACTTAGGGTGTGTTTGTTTTAGAAATTCAGCAGCTCCTGTGTGTGACTTTTCATCTGAGCTGCCTCCAGATGGGACACAGAAACAAGGGGTCACAATTCGAAGTTGAAGACTCAGATAAGTCAAAGGGATGCTAGGAAATATTTCTTTAGTCTTAGAGCTGTCAAGAAGTGGAAGTCTGGCACGTGACGTATTGGAGGCAGGAACCATACATAGTTTTAAGCGAGGTTTGATAAAGCTCATGGAGCAGGAGAGAAAGGACCTAGTAGGATCAGTGAAGGGGCGGGGTCAGGAGCTATGGCTCGACCTCTGCAACCACAAATAGGTGAGTATAGGTACAGAGGTCACTCTGGTACAGACACAAGTACAAAGGTCATTCAGGAGAAGACACAGGTACAGAGACCAATCTGGTAAAGATAACAGGTCACTCTGATACAGATACAGGTACAGAGGTCACTCTGGTACAGATACAGTACAGAGGTCGCTCTGGTACAGATACAGAGGTCACTTTGGTACAAACACAGGTACAGAGGTCACTCTGGCACAGATACAGGTACAAAAGTCACTCAGGTATAGACACAGGTACAGAGGTCACTCTGGTACAGATACAGGTACAAATGTCACTCAGGTACAGACACGGGTAGAGGCCACTCACAGTGCAGAGTTTCCCTCACAGATACAGACACATCTAAACAGATGTCATTCACATATAAACAGAGGTGACTCATAGTAAACAGCGGTGACTCACAGGTAAACAGAGGTGACTCACAGGTAAACAGAGGTCACTCACAGGTAAGTCAGTTCCAGTAGTCTTGCAGTCGAGGCGCGTCACTCGACACAGCTCTTGGCTGCTCCTCGCTACCTGTAAACACACAAGAAATAACAATTACAATTATTTTCGACTTCATTTTCTATCTTCGAGTTTTGCCTAAACATTTCAAAGACACAGTGATTTTTTTTATGCTACAATTCCATATTTTTGTCTTGATAATACAACTTGTTAAAAAAATCAGTGTAACATTTTTTGATAATTGTTAGGTTTAAAGCCTATCTACCACCACACGAGCTGCATGTTACCTGTACACCACTAATCACGGATACCTTAATTCCCCAAAACAAAAATTAAGATAACTCTCTGTGTATATTATATAAACACACGAGAGATGAGTATGTATACCTGTGTGTATATATATTGTTTTTATGAATGTAAATTAGTGTTACGAACTTTGATATCGTAATTTCAATAAAAAGGTCCTGGCTCCTAAATGGCTGCACAATCTGCTGTCTAGGGCATTAAACTTACATTATATAAACACAGCCACTCTAGGGCCAGCATGCACTCATATTAAATAATGAAGTATGAATGGAAATAATTAATATAGTATATGGAAGGACAAGCTAAACTCACCCAATACAAAAATATACATATATATTAATAATAGTAACCTACAAGTTACGAACTACTCAACTACAACATCACCTGAATTCCAGTTTACATTAACCACTAGCACAGTGAATAAAATAAAGAAACATTATAAACAGAGAGGCTCCATGACCCCCTCTTATCTTTCTGTAGGCTACTTAGCCTACAATTAAAACGTTAAAATTAAAACTTTAATTACTCTCCAAAACACAGGCCCCTGCACACACAGGACCTTACAAAAAACATGAGAACTTAAAACATTACCGAAGTCATAGTAAAACACTAAAAAAACTTACCAAAAATTAGCTACTCACACTACCCCCCAAAACCATGATGACTTATCCTCGTCACCGCCTGTCTGAACTAAACACCTCATCGGTTCGTGTCCTGGCCACGCTAACCGACCGGGAATAATACGCGTTCAAAATTCAGAAAAAACCCGGAAAATGACACATGGAGCGTCATTTCTCATATAAGTAAGTAAGTAAATTTATTCAGGTATACACAAATATAGTTACATAGAATTTTTATCATACATAGCAGCATATGTGTAGAAAACCCTGGGATAACCCAAAAAAGTCAGACAGAGTGACTTTTTTCCATTGGGGTCCTTTTACCTTATTATTATAATATAAAGGTTATAATATTTTCTTATTATTCTACAATGAAGATAACATCTTATTATCATACTAAAAAGACTATCTACTACACGAGGGTCATTAAGACTATCTACAATACGAGGGTCATTACTAGGAATAAGGTAAAATTACACGTATTTTAGCAAAAAATAGAAAATCATTCCCCTCCCTTTCTGTAGCTTCATTCATCAGACACTTTTTGGCAGTCTTCTTGAACTGGTTCATGCTATGACTGGCTTGACGTGTGGGGGTAGTCTGTTCCATTTCTTTATTGCTGTACAATAAAAGGTGTTTGACGCCGGGCCACTGACTGTGGGGACTACAAAGTTGTGCTCTCTCCCCCTAGTACTATGATTGCTTTGGTTCCAAACCCTTGACAAAATTGACAGCAAGATATTCTGGACACGGGTCGTGAGCATTTTATAAACATGATTTAGCTTCATTTGTTTTTACTCTGTCTTCAACATTCAGCATATTCAACTGCTGTAATTCATCCGGGCCTACAAAGTTCTCTTGGTTCCCAGCCCCAGGATGAATCTTACGATTTTGTTCTGGGGGATTTGCAGTCTATCTTTCAGTTTTTTTGTCAAGGCAGGGTACCATGAAGAGCAAGCGTAATCCATATGGCATTGTATAAGGGCTAGACATAGGGTCCTGCGAGCCTCAGTAGGTAGACACTGTGCTTGTCTATAAAGGAACTTCAGTCTGGCATTGCTTTCTTTACTACCTGTTCCCTATCAATTCTCCTGACATGCATGGGTCAAAGGGGATTCCCAGATATTTTACTGATGAAACCAAAGTGATGGACTCCCCATTACACTGAACATTAAAATTATTTACCCTTCTCAGTTTATGTTTCGTTCCAAAGAGAATGCTTCAGTTTTCCCTAGGTGTAATGAATATTTGTTGTCTACTAACCCTTTGCTGCAGGACTCCAGTTCCAGTGTTAAAATATTAGCAATACTTGTGGGTCTTTACCTGTCACTAACAGAGCACTGTTTATCTGCATACAGTAGGGGTTTGCACTTGACACTGATAGGCAAAATCATTGACATAACATAAGAATAATAAGGGACCCAGAATACTAACCTTGGGGGAAACCCCCTGTTATCGGCAGGGGTTCTGATTCCGTTTGTTGATTTGACTATTTGTCTCCTGTTGCTAAGGTAGGACTTAAACCAGTCTACAGAACCATAATACCGATAGCTTGAAGTTTCTTTTCATAATATATTGTGGTTAAACAGTATCGAAGGCCCTTTTGCAGGTCTAAGGTTACCATACCTATGAGGTTTTCCCCTTTTTTACATTTCAGTTCTCAGGTAATCCATCAGATTAATAAGGGAGGTATCGGTTGAGTAGGATCTTCTAAAGCCCGATTGATAGCTATGGGGGAATGCTGTTATCATTTTAAAGGGACTTAACTACTTGAAATACACCGCCCTCTCCAGAATTTTAGATATTATACTGAGTATACTAACAGGTCTATAGTTGCTTACATCAGACCTATTATTTTTCTTTAAGAAAAGGAGTAACTCTGGCCTCCTTGAACCCCTCCGGTACGGTATTAATGGTTTTTTGATAGATTTATTAGTGAGCAATAGGGATTTGACAGTTCAGAAGCACCATCTTTTAGGAACTTAGACGGATTTAACAGGGGGCCCGTGCTCTTAGTTGGGTTTAACCTGCTTAGTTCTTTTGAATGAAGTCATGAGATACCCCTTACTAGTTGACAACTGTTTGGGTTACCCCTTTTTTGGTATAGTATGTTTGAAACTTATCAAGTCTTGTTAAAGGTATTTGATGCAGCTGGTATTTACTACTAGTGTTGATTGCAAAAAGTGTGAGTAGGAATTAAAGCAATTTGCCACCTTAGATGTTTCGGGCATACCTCATTATCGATAGTGCTAAATGTACAATATGTTAAATGCAGCATACTGCATAAAAATTAGCAATAATTAAATTTAGGCTGCCATTATATTGGTTATGTGTAATTATAGCGAGGTTAGGATAGGTTAGGTTAGGTTGGGAGTTTAGATAATCTTCGAGTTCCCTATAAAAAAGTTGATCCCATTCAAATTCTGTCCCGCTATCTTCACGGTGTTCCTGCCCAGCTATCTTAATAGTGTTCCTGCCCGCTATCTTCACGGTGTTCCTGCCACGCTATCTTCACGGTGTTTCCGCCCCGCTATCTTCACCGTGTTCCTGCCCCGCTATCTTAATAGTGTTCCTGCCCTGCTATCTTCACGGTGTTCCTGCCCCGCTATCTTCACGGTGTTCCTGCCCCGCTACTTCACGGTGTTCCTGCCCAGCTATCTTCACAGTGTGTTTCGTGCTCCTGTCAGCACTCCCCTCATTTCTTCCAGCACTTACCTCTCTCCATTCCTCCAGTACTTCCCTCTCTCCCCTCCTCCAGTACTTCCCTCACTCCCTTCCTCCAGTACTTCCGTCTCTTCCCTTCCTCTAGTACTTCCCTGTCTCCCTTCCTCCAGTACTTCCCTCTCTCCTTTCCTCCAGTACTTCCCTCACTCCCTTCCTCCAGTACTTCCGTCTCTCCCTTCCCCTAGTACTTCCCTATCTCCCTTCCTCCAGTACTTCCCTCTCTCCCTTCCTCCAGTACTTCCCTCTCTCTTTTCTCCAGTACTTCCCTCTCTTTTTTTCTCCATTACTTCCCTCTCTCACTTCCTCCAGTACTTCCCTCTCTCCCTTCTTCCTGCACTTCTCTCCCTTCTTCCAGTACTTCCCTCTCTCCCTTCCTCCAGTACTTCCTTCTCTCCCATCCTCCAGTACTTCCCTCTCTCACTTCTTCAAGTACTTCCCTCTCTCCTTTCCTCCAGGACTTCCCTTTCTCCCTTCCTCCAGTACTTCCCTCTCTCCCTTCCTCCTGTACTTCCCTCTCTCTTTTCCTTCAGTACTTCCCTCTCTCTTTTCCTCCAGTATTTCCCTCTCTCACTTCCTCCAGTACTTACCTCTTTCCCTTCTTCCTGCACTTACCTCTCTCCTTTATTCCAGCACTTGCTTCTCTCCCTTCTCACCCTCCTACCTCCCTATTCTCCTTCTTCCTCTTCTCTCCCTCCTGCATTCCCTCTCTTCCACCCCTCCCCTTTGCATAATCTTCCCTCCCATCGTCCCTCCCTCCCTCCTTCCCTCCCATCGTCCCTCCCTCCCTCCCTGCCTCCCTCCATGGAGGAACATGTAGATGTTGTGAGGTAGTGGTGGGTCATTAATCGTGCCACAACTCAGACACGTTACCAAGACTTGTGTTCACTCACCTGGATAAGACTTATTATGACTTTCCTGCAATATATCTTTCTCTTCTTACCATGGCAACCGTTATCTTCCTTTTTTTCTCATGAATGTTGCAGAAATACTGGTGATTAAACTGGTGTGTGTGTGAGCACATAATTGTGGTTGCAGAGGTCGATTCACAGCTCCAGGCCCCTCTTCACTGGTCTCTATTACATCCACTCTCTCTGCTCCATGAGCTTTATCATACATCTTCTTAAAGCTATATATGGTACCTGCCTCCACAACCTCACTTTCCAAACTATTCCACTTTCTGACAACTCTATGGCCGTATAAATACTTAATACCACCCAGTGACTCAGTTTGAGTCTTCAACTCCAATGCGACCTCGTGTTTTGTGTCCCATCGCTGGGAACAATTACCTGTGTCTGTCCTACCTTGTCGATTCTCTCAGTATTTTTATATGATGTTTATCATGTCCCCCCTGCCCTTCTGTCCACCATTGTCGTTTTTTCCTGGTGTGTGTGTTGTGTGTTTTGTGTGTATAGGAGAAGCTGAGGAATGCAATCATCTTGATACATTGTGCCATTGTATTCAAGTATGTTTTTTTTCTGTAAATGTATTTTGTTTTAATTAATTTATATATGATCTATAATATATATATATTATAAGTATATATATATTATATATATTATATATATATATATATATATAATATATATATATATATATGTTAAATGGTTTTGCAACCCCTGAATGGTTTCAATGATTATTATGTATATATAATGTAAGTATTAACTTTTCATATAAATTTTATATTGCTTAAATTTTGCGATAATAGCTATATCGTAAATATATGGCTTTATATTGATTATTTGACGTACCATATGTTGAGAGGTAGGATGTAACAATATTATGTGCTCAGTTCAAGTGCATGATTGTCTAACAAGCTGAATTATCGCTCTTTGCTTGTTTCCCTCCGCCTCTGTTGGCAGCGACAGCAACCCACGGGAGCTATCACGTATCGAGGGGGGGGGTGTCCTCAACCTCGTCTGAGAATTCAGTTCTGGTCTAGACTCGCTTGGTGTTGGACAGATTGTCTGTCTCATTATTCTTGTTAGTGTCTGTAGAACTCTGGATCACAGAACCTTGTATAGACCTATTGATTTTTGACGTTGTACTGAGGTTGTTTGTCTCAAAGACACGCGGTTGAGTATCTCAGGACCTGCCTGCAACTTCTCATTTAACTTGTACTTGTTTCTGTGTATAATCAGAGTCGGGGAATTCTATTATGTTGAAACTTAGATTCAGTATATGGGAGTTTTGTAACTGTTGTGGAGGAATCTCTGATGGTCCGCTACTTAGTGTCCGTATATTTATCTCCTTGTTCCTGATTCCCTGTGTCGCAGGCGCTTAGTGCATGCTATTGGGCTTAGCATTCTTTTTGTTGTTCAAGCAGACTGTTCGGTGTTGCCAGTCGGTCCGGATTCAAGAAGGTTTGTTCATTTGAGGACTTTGGTCATACACTTGTTTAAGTCCTATCTAGTCGTGAGACATAACAACTACTTAGAGCACTTACACACATACACACTTACTTTGACAATATTTTGTAATATCTTATTAAATTTTTATGACAGACGTACTTAAGAGTATAAATGTGATATGAGCTTTCAGCACAATAAGATTGAAATTCGAGAGATATGTGCGATATTAATTTTGATTACTGTGATTACTTTATAATTAATTTAATTTGATAATATACACACTGAGCAATTAATGATTAATAAATTTATTAATATTTAATTTCTCTAGTATAGCCAACCAGTTGTAATCCTAAGCAACTATTGAATAAATACTGAATATTAATGGATAATTGGTGACAAGGATACTGAACTAATTGTTATGAAAACCCAGTACAGGCTGGATGCTAGAAGGCAGTCCTTTCAAGTATTCACTGAAGATCTCTAAGTTTGCTTTTAGAATCGCGTTTTTTTTGAGTAACAAATGGGGCCTGTCCGGGAGGCTCTTGATCCAAGGTGTTGGAGAAATGTCCAGTTTGACATACTAGTTGAGATCTATGATCAAACACATTTGAGTACCTTTCCTAATCTGAAGACTTTGATTTAGTCATGTACAACATACCAGGTGAATGTATGTACCTGACTGAGTCTCTTGATCCAAGAGATGGAAATACTTGTTTTATGAAGGTTCCTAACTCTAAGACTAACCAACACTAAAATTCCTAATAGGATTATAGTTTCCAATAATCACTTCTCTCCTAGTACAATTATTTTCGTGAATGTAGGCCATGTGAAAGAGTTAATGATACTTCCTGAACTTTGGCTGAGTTAAAGTACATTAATAACTTCAGACGTGTTTGGCGAGTAGCCAAATATCTCGGTGTGAAGTATAACAGGAATTACACCGCAGAAACTGTCAGTGTTAATTAAAGATACATTGGTTACCTGCTCATACAGAGATTGTCGTGATTATGATTCAGATTCAAGCCTATTGTCACAATTAAGAATGTATGACCTATTTTGAAGTATAAGAAAGAGCAACTACGGCAAAGTGTCTGAGCCCAGTGAACCTCCGCTCACGCCTTCCCGCCCACTGACACCAATAGACAGAGTATTGATGGTTGGAATGACTAAAGCCTCACGCTAGTTCTGTGTATCAACTCCTGTTATCTACTTATCCTAGACCAGATCTAGACTCTCTAGAGACGGACGGTTGGACGAGTATCCACCTACGGACAGTCCAGAAAGACATGTTAAATTTTTCCTTACTCTCCTCCATTACCCACTGGTCCAATCGCTCAGGAGACAGTTGAGAGGTTATAACGCCTCACTATGTTTGCAGACTGCACAAAATTGAGGCACAGAGGAAATTATACGAAGAAGATTTTCCAAAGAGAAATGTTCGTCTGGGAAGAACAACATACCTGATAGAGCACAAGTATCCATTTAATGTGCAGAAAGCCTGCATTCCATGGTTCCTAAGTTTTTGAAAGTGACTTAGACACATATTTTGTGATTGTTTGAGAACCAGGCACGTGCTATGAATTGGCCACGTAAGCACTGGGCAACAGTGTTGCATACTGCTTTGACGGAAGAGCTCAAACCTGTAACTGGCAGCTTGCCCATTTACCAGTTACATTAGTTATGACGCTGTCGAAACACACAATTCTAGAGACTATAACATGTTACCTGTAAGTTATCAAAGAGCAAGTTCGTACGTTACAACGACTACAAGAATCAACTTTGTGTATGAGTTTGCTCAGAGAAAAAAGTTCCGCATTTCAGAGGGGTGTAGAGCTGCTAAATGTAACAGACGTACGACAGTCTTGTTCAGTGTTACTACACAAGAGTTTAAACAGTACTGTATGCCTACTGAGCATACAGAGTGTATCTGATCGATCATACGTACCTCGTAATTCTGGAAACTGCAGCATTAGCAGACAGATTGAACGAGATTTTCTCACAAACTTGTACGTACTAAAACACAAAGAAACAAGTGTAACTTAAAATTGTCCTAGAAGGTTGGCAACCTAAATCAGCGTGCTCATGCCGGCCTGATGTACCTGCTACATGTAACTTTCTCGTACTTACCAGAAAACTCACAATCCAGAATCTGACCTCTGTAGCTAGACAGAAATCTGATATCGAGAAGAAGAAAGTAAATGTACCTATTGTAAACAGAAAGGACATGCTAGAGAGTATTGCTATAAGGGTAGAAAGAAAGATACGAATACAGTCGTGCGGCTGGCGTCCCCACTCAAGTCGTATCCTCTTCCGAGCAACAAAGGCAACCAATCCTAGCAAGTTCCTCTTATCCTACTGTTTTTTTTTTAGATAATGTTACTCAGGATAGAAACTACTTACATAAATTGGTAATCTGACCGTAAAGAATTTCTTCAGCGATGAGTCCTTACTTTTTTCGAGAGATAAAGTAGGATTTGACGAATCACATCTAACTGAGATAATTTTCTTTCAGAGACACTGGCATTATGCTCACGTTATTAAGAGAAGATGTACTGCCCTAGCTGACGATACCTATGGCAAGCATAGTATGTATTGTTAGAAGCCTATGGAGGGGCAGTTATAAAAGTGCTCTGCACAAAAGTTTATATTGAAACAAGCTATTTACTGGTTTATATTTCAGTGGAGGTATATCCATGGTGTATTTCCCATCAGGTCAGTGGACTGTTGATAGGGAACGATATCCTTCATGGCCGTATATGCAAAGAACCACTTGTGATGATCATAACCTCTGATGATAATTATGCCATTGAAGCTTGTAGAGAGAAACCTATTTTTACTTTCCTCTCAGCGCAATTACTAGAGCTATGTCAAAGATACAACAAGCATCCCTGTCCTCCTGTTGAGTTAGTTGATGACTATGATTTGGGTGAATATGTTGGTTTAGTGATGCTCTTGTGCCCAGGACATTAACACTGAAATCCCCCCGGTCATCAACCTAGTCAGACACAACTGACGTTAGAATTTCTAACTCATGATGATTTAATCAAGGAGGAATCAGTTTGTTTGATCCAGTCCACTGGAGAAGACTGAAGAGATATAGCAAGTATTTACTGAAGTGGAAGCAAAGGATCTCGATAATTGTTACTATTATAGTAATGGTGTACATGATGAGAAAAATACATGTAATTTTGTCGAGCTGATAGTGTTTCCACCACATCAAGCATCTCGTGTTACCAGTTACAATTCGTGAACAAGCCATTGATTTTGCTCACAATAGTCCCATAGGAGGACATCTGGGTGTCAAGAAGACACTCGGTAAACTGGCAAAACATTTTACTTGGCTAAATATGAAGGAAACAGTATCTAATCATGTGTACCATGTTAACCAGCTTAAGGCATACTACGCTAGTCCTCTACCTAGCTACTTTCTATTCTTCCTAGGAACAAAGGAAGAAAACGTCAGTCTACCTGACATCTCTAGAGGTATAGAGGTTCGTTTAGAAAATTCAGTGACTCTACAATCACTAGACTATTTTCTTAGTAACCTTGGGAGTGATAAAGCTGGTGATATTAAAAACATGAATTTGCATTTCCCTGAATTGTTCGGTGTG
Source organism: Cherax quadricarinatus (assembly GCF_026875155.1). Classification (NCBI taxonomy): domain Eukaryota; kingdom Metazoa; phylum Arthropoda; class Malacostraca; order Decapoda; family Parastacidae; genus Cherax; species Cherax quadricarinatus. Next base: position 21,141,433 of record NC_069491.1, read on the forward strand.
ATGTTCCTAAACGTTGTAACTCTGGGTGTACATGACGTTGATGTAGCAGGGAGCATCGACCCATTAAGCAATCAACATATAGGAATGAGTCCGCAACAAGCATAAAGCATTGAAAAAGAGGTTGATTTTCTGTTGGTCTCTCACGACTATTGAGCGCAGTAAAAGTCCTAGGGCATCTCCTGTATTTAATGCCTAAACCTGACGTAGTTTTAGGATGTGCACTGATTACAGGAAAGTGAACTCTGCACCTTGCCTGATGGTTATCCTCTACCTCGCATTGACGAACTTATTGACCGTGGTCAGTAGCCAGTTTGGTCAGCCTTTAGATCTCTTAGCGAGGTTATATCAAGTCCCGCTTACTGAACGTTGCTCAATAAATATCTGCTTTTACTGTTTCAAGATGGATTGTTATAACTATACCATCGTGTCACACCCCTTCGGCCTATGTAACGCGGGCTTCTTCATTCCAACATATAATAGAACGAGTTGACCCACCAACTTAGAAGGAGTAGAAGCTACTGTGACGACTTAATGGTGTACAGTGGACGAGTGTGAACAGCACTTGCGCAAATTATCCACTATTGAGAAAGAGGGCTCTAGCTCTTTGGTGTTCCTTGGAACAGTTTGACGTGGTATTTGGGGCACTTCCCCATTTAAATGTAACGTTTTTCTGACCAACATCCACTCACAGTATATAAATACTATGAAGAGTAAAAATTGCTAGGATCATGAGGTGGGCCCTCAGAATCCAACCTTATTCTATTAGTAATAAAACACATAAGTGTCATTGTAAAGTAATTGCTGACGCTCTGTCACGTCCCTTTAATAATTATCAGTTACTTAATTAACGTAATTTTATGGCCCAAATCCTTTTGTTACATGTATGTCAAATTCAGTAAAGTAACTTATCCCGGCCCAGCCCATATTTAACTATGTAAACTCATGTCCTAATATTATATTTAAAATTCACAGTATTGTTGTGTATGAGGAGGAACAAGCGGTGTTGAGTGGGTAGTGTTGTTCGGCATGATGTACTGTGTGACGCAACACTGTCCTGTCGCAGACCCCCACCCCCCCTCACTACATCACCTGCTTAAGAGCTGGATTCCTACTCAGATGTTTCGTACTGCCTCCATTCCACACCCACTACTAAAGATGGAATGCAGTCTCCTCTACTTGATGATCGAGCCTCATCGTGCCAGCTCATCTATCGCAACCTGTCACTACACTGTTAGCATCACCATGAGTATGCATGAGATACGATACTGGTTCACTGCCCTAGTACTAAGGGATATCCTAGTGACGGAGACGCTGTGAAATTGTAGAAGTGCTTGGCACAAAGAGTGACTGAGATAAAATTTTTATATTAAATTGATATGATTGATGAGTAATCAGTAATAATGTGAAAGACGTTAATGCAACTCCTAGTGTCGACCTGACTGTCGTGTTGGGGGGGGGGGTGTTGCAAACCCCTGAAATGGGTTTCAATGATTATTTGTATATATAATGTATTATTTATCTTTTCATATAATTTTATATTGCTTTATATTTTGCGATAATAGCTTAAATCGTAAATATATTGCTTTATATTGTTTATATGACGTACCTTATGTTGTGAGGTAAGGAGTACATATTTGGCCAGTTCAAGTCTGCGAGTTGTCTAACTACTGTAAATTATCGCTCTTTGCTTGTTTCCTGACCGGCCTCTTGTTGGCAACGACAGCAACTCCACGGAGGCTATCACGTGATCGAGGGGGGTGTCCTCACCTCTTCTGAAGTATTCAGTCTGCTCTAAGACTCGCTTGGTGGTTGACAGATTTGTCTGTCTCATTATTCTTTGTTTAGTTCTGTAGAACTCTGTTCACAGGAACCTGTATAGACTTAATGATTTTTTTGACGTTTTTTACTGGAGTTGTGTGTCTCATAGACACTCTTGAGTATCTCAGGTCCTGTGCTTCAACTTCACATTTAACTTGTACTGGTTTCTGTGTATTATCAGAGTCGGGGAATTTTCTTATGCTGAACTTTAATTCATAAGTATGGGAGTTTTGTAACTGGTGTGGAGATGCTGCTGATGGTTCCCTACTTAGTGTCGTTATATTATCTCCTTGTTGCCTGCTTTCTGTGTCGCAGTCGCTTATTGCATTGCAATTGGCCTTAGCATTCTTTGTTATTCAAGAAACAGACTGTTTGAGTTCCAGTCGGTCAAGAAGTTTGTTCATTTGAGGACTTTGTCATGTCACTTGTTTAAGTCTAGTCGAGTCTGAGACATAACGAACTACTTAGAGCCTTACACACAGACACACTTACATGTACATATGTGTAATATCTTATAAATGTTAATGTACCAGACGGTACTTAAGAGTTATAAATGTCTGAATTTTATGGTGCTTCAGCACAATAATATTTGAATACGAGAGAGGATGTGATACTTATTTGATTACTGTGATTACTTTTAATTTAATTTAATTTGATAATAGTAACCTCTAGACAACATAATGAATATAAATTTTATTAAATTTTAATTTCTCTAGTTAGTACCTACCATTTGTAATCCTGAAGCACTATTGGAATAATACTGAATTTTAATGGATAATTGACAAGGATACTGACTACTTGGTTACGAAAACCAGTAACATGCTGGATGCTAAAGGGCAGTCCTATTCTAGTATTCACTGGAGATCTCTTAACTTTTAGAAACGCGTTTTCTTGTAACAAAATTATATATAAATATTAATAATATATATATATATATATATATATATATATATATAATATTTATATATATATATAAATCCGTTCATTACCTAAACGGTAAAATAAAAGCTTTTTCATAAATCTGGACAACAAAGATCGTCCTCAGAGCACCGAAGATCAAAAATAGATTCAGAGATGATTGCTTAGAAGAGTTGTGTCCTGGCTGCCTTTGTTTTGTGGAGCGTACGGGTGAAAAAAAGGAAGAGCACGGCCAAGACCCTTCCCCATCACCAGATACCTACACAATAATGAAGCTTCCGATTGGTGGCTGTTGATGTGGTGGTGGTGGGACTGGATTGTGGGTGTGGGTGGTGGTTGGCTGCCGGATAGTGTGAGCGGTGATTGTGATTGCGTGGTATTGGTGGTTGTTAGCAAAGAAAACCAACGGCGTATTCTAAAAGCTTAGAGATCTCCAGTGAATTCTAGAAAGGACTGCCCTTCTTATCATCCAGCCTTTACTGGTTATTCGTAACAAGTAGTCAGTATCCTTTTCCAATATCCATTAAAATTTACATGGTTCAATAGTTCGTTTAGGATTACATCTGGTAGGCTACTAACTAAGAAATTAAAATTTATAAATTTATTAAGAGTAGTAAGTTGTCTAGAGGTATATTATCAAATTAAATTAATTACAAGCAATCAAAATAAAATCAATCTCGTCGAGTTCCAATATATATTGTGCTAAACACAATATTCACATTATAATTCTTAAGTACCAGTCGAGGTACATTAAATTTAATAAGATATTACAAATATAGTACAAGTGTGTGTATGCGTGTAAGGGCTCTTAAGTAGTTTAAGCGTATGTCTCAAGTACTCAATAGACTTAAACAAGTGCCTGAGACAAAGTCCTCAAAGTAAACTAACTTCTGACCGACTGGCTACCCGAACATGTCCTGCTTGAATCAACAAAGAATGCTAATGGCCCAATAGCAATGCAATAGGCGACTGCGACACAATCAGGATCCAAGGAGATAATATAACGACACATAATAGGGACCATTCACAGATCCTCCACCAAAGTTACAAAACTCCCATAATAGCTGATCTTCGTTCAGCATAGGAAAACTCGTACTGTGAGACAATGCACAGAAACCAGTACAAAATTAGGTCAGAAGCTATAGTCTAAGGACCTGAGATGTTTTCAGATTAGTCTAAGTGACACACAACCTCATAACAACGTCGAAAATCACTAAAGTCTATACAATGTCTGTGAACAAAGTTCTACAGAACTAACAAGAAAAATGAATCAGACAATCTTGGTCCAACCTTGCAGCAAGCGGTCCCGAGGCAACTGTCAGACAGACAAGCTGTCCAACCAGCAAGCGAGTCTCAGCGGAGATACTGACAAATTTCACGAGAGGTGAAGACACCCCCCCTCGTTCACGTGATAGCTACTTGGACAACTGCAGCTCAGAAGCCGGGCAGTATAACGGGTGGGATTCGGACGATGCGATAATTTATAGTAGTTTTGACAATCAATCCTAACTTGAGCACATTTTTATATACATCCTAACAACATAAGCTAAATAACAATATAACATCGAAAATAATAATAATAAAGTCATACATTTACGATTTGCTATTATCGCAAATATTAGCAATATACAAATTAAATGAAAAGATAATATACATTACATAAAATACATAGATCTTGTACCCATTTCAGGGGTTTGCAACTACCCCCCCCCAACACGACATAGGGGTCGCACTAGGAGTTGCATGAAGTCTTATTACATAATTTCTGGTTACTCATATCAATAAAAGTATTACTCCGAGGTCTCTTGTGACAACACTTTCTACAAAATTTCACAGCGCGTCACTAGGATATGCCCCTTAACTAAGGCTGTACAACAGTATCGAAGATCTGCCTACAGCGTGGTTATAGTATCATCAGTTTAGATACAGAGATCCGCTGAACAAGGAGGCCACGATGAGGCTGCGATCATAGTAGAGGAACTGCATTCCACTCTTAAGTAGTGGTTTGTTGGAACTCAGCATGTAAATAACATTGAGTATGAGAACAGCTTAAGTTGTAGTGATGGGGGGTCCTGCGGCAGACAGTGTTGCGTCAGCTCAGTACATCACCCGCACCACACTGGAGCCCACTCACACTCAGCTTTTCCTCCATCCTCACACAACATTACTGTGAATATTAAAATATATAATTAGACATGAACATGAGTATAAATAGTTTAAGTATGGGCTGGAGGATTAAGTTACTTACTGAATTTGGACATAGCAGTAGACAAAAGGTATTTGGGCATAAAATTACGTAAATTTGAATTAACTGATAATTATTAAGACGAGTCAGAGCGTCACAATTAACATTACAATGAACCACTTAGGTGTTTTATGCTAAGAGCATGAGGTTGGATTCTGAGGCCCACCTCATGATCCAAGCATTTTTACTTTTCATGGTATTATATAAGTGAGTGATTGTGGTCATTAAAAAACGTTAATTTTAATGGGGAAGTGCCCAAATACACTCAAAATTGTTCCTAGGACACCCAAGAGCTAGAGCCTCTTTCTCATAGTGGCATAATTTTCTGGTGTCGTTTAACTTAGATGATTAGTAACATATAGGATGGAGAATGTCCAGTGGAGTTGACGTTGGAGCAGGACAAGCACCCACTGCAAAGGCCACTTGCGCATTCAATATGTAAAAAGAAGGTAAATGAAAATTAGGACTCTTCAACACATGGAGCAGAGGGTAATAGCAAGCCGCTTCAAAACCTTTGAAGAGATCTGAACAATCTCTAGTCCAGGTGAACTGAACTTGCTACTATAAGGGCTCAGTAAGGAGGAGCTGCATCTGAGAAAAGTTTTGGACAGAACCTGCGAGTAAATATCCTGCCATACCCGGAATCACTGTACTTCCTTCCTATACCTGTGGCACTGAAATTCAGAAATTGCACGGAACCTTAGCCGCAATAGGATCAACCTCACCTTGGCCGATACAAAAGCCTAGATAGGTAATCTTGGCTTGAACAAAACTACAAATTTAGCTAAGTTAACAGTAAGTTGTAGTGCGGCGCCAGTCTCTCAAACAATGCACTGTGACGCGTCAAGGTGCTGTTTCCCACTCGTCACTGTACACCACTAAGTCGTCAAAGGTAGCGTTCTACACCTTCTGAAGTTTGAGGGTCAACTCGTTCATTATACTTTGGAATGAAGAAGCGCGTTACATAGGCCGAAAGGGGTGACGAGGTATGTTAAGACAAATCCATCTTGAACAGTAAAAGCCATATTTCTTGAGCACTTCAGTAAGCGGGAACTTGAGTAATAGACTCGTATGAGATTCTAAACGCTGACAAAAACTGGCTCCGGGACACACGGTCAATTAAGGTCGTCAATCGGAGGTAGTGTAATACCATCAGGCCAAGGTGACAGAGTTCTCTTTCGCCTGTAATCAATGCACATCCTGAAACCTACCGTCATTTAGGCAGGCACTAAAATACAGGAGATGCCCATTGGGACTTTTACTGCGCTCAATAAGTTCCGAGCGCTACAGAAAAATCAAACACTCTTCGCTCAAATGCTTTATCCTTTGTTGGACTCATTCTGTATGGTGATTGCTTAAATGGGTGATGCTCCCTGTACGACATCAACGGTCATGTACAACCCAGAGTACAACGTTTAGGAACATCACCGAACAATTCAGGAAATGCAGAAATCAAGTTTTAATATCACCAGCTTTAATCAATCCCAGGATAACTAAGAATATCGTCTAGTGAATGTAAGTCCTGAATATTTCTAAACGAACCTGTATACCTCTAGAGATGTCCAGGTAGACTGACGTTTTCTTACCTCTGTCCTAGAAGAAAAGAAGTAGTAGGTGAGGACCACTGTAGTATGCCTTAAGCTGGTTAACCTGGTACACATGATTAGATTTCTTTTTCCCAGGCGTACGTACCAAATAATTTACGGTCCCGCTAAGCTTTTTCACTACTTTCCAGGGAACCATCATACCTGGCTTGTGAGCATGACCTGTACTAATTTCCGGAGCCCTCACCTTATCTCCTGCTTTAAAAGAACGAGAGACAGCACGCTTGTCATAATGGTTGCTTCATTCAGCTGGGCTGAAACTAGGTATTTCGAAGCTAGCTCTCTAGCGGCAGGTCAATGTTGCAGCATAATGAAGGTGAAGTACTCAATATGGATTTGATTTTCCTGTCCACCACGTCCTATTAACACTGCGAGAGGACCACGCACTTGTGTCCCGAATATTAATTCACACGGACTAAATCGAGACTTTACTGTTCACTTTTTCCTCATAGCGGAACAGAAGAAAAGGTATACCCTCACCCCAGTCTCTAGAAAAATTGTTCATAATAAGCTCTCATCATGGACTTTTCATGTCTGATGAAATCTCTCTAGATCACCTTGTGACTGAGATGATAACTGGTTTGAAAAGTACAGACTTTATTCCAAGGTGGGAGAATAATGCTTCTCCGAAAGAATCTTAGAAGTGAAGTTGATCCCTGAGCTGATAGTATCTCTCGTGGTCATCCAACCTGGTAGAAAAATTATCATCAGCGCCTTCTTACAATGGAGCACGAGCATTAATTTTTCTCATAGGAATAGCTTCGGATAGCGTGTTGCAGCGTCGTAATAGTAAAAAAAGTATTGGTTGTCCTAGTTTTGGTTCTAGGCAAAGGACCACACAATCAATAATAAGCGTGAGAATGGTTCACCATGCACGGTGATAGGAATAGAGGCACAGGTGGAGGTGGTGTGCGCTGGCTTGCCTGTCACTTGACACCACGTGGTCAACGTCGCACATTGATCAGCTACTGTTGCCTTCAATCTTTGGCCAAGTAAAATGTTTTTGCCAGTTTACGCGAGGTCTTCTAGACACCCAAATGACCTCCTTGGGACTATTGTGAGCAAAATCAATGGCTTGTTCACGAAATGTAACTGGGAACACTACTAGATGCTTGACTGTGTTGGAAACACTATCATCTGACAACTTACATGTAGTTTTCTCAATCAGTATAAACACCGTTACTATAATATTACAATTATCGAGATCCTTTTGCTCACTCTCAGTAACTGCTTATATCTCTCAGTCTTCCAGTGACTGATCAACAAACTGATCCTTTATTAAATCATCAGAGTTAGAAATTTAACGTCAGTTGTGGTCCTGACTAGGTATGACCGGGGGGAGTCAGAGTTAATGACCCTGGGCACAGAGCGTCACTAAACAACAAATTCAACCCAAATCATTGTCACAACTAATTTGAACAGGAGACAAGGATGGTTGTTGAATCTTTGACATAGCTCAGTAATGTGGGGGGGGGGGCTGAGAGAAATATAATTAGGTTACTCTCTACCAGCTTCAAAGGCATAATTATCATCAGTGTTATTATCAATCACAAGTGGTTCTTTACATATACCAGCATGAAGGATATCGTTCCCTATCAACAAGTCCACTGACCTGAGGGCAAATACACCACTGGACATACCCACTGAAATATGACCAGTATAATAGCTTGATCTTGTCGTCGTTGTAACGTACGAAATGCTCTTTGATAACTTACAGGTAACAAGTTATATGTGTCTAGAATAGTTTGTTTGACAGCGTCATAACTAATGTACTTAGCAAATGGCAAAGCTGCAGTACAGGTTTGAGCTCTTCCTGTCAACACTGTATGCAGCAGTGTTGCCCAGTGCTTACGTGGCCAGTTCATAGCACGAGCCTGGTTCTCCAAACACATCAAAATATGTTCTAAGTCAATTTCAAAAAACATAGAACCATAGAATGAGCTTCTGCACATTAAATGTGTCCTGTGAAATATCAGTCTGTTGACTTAACAGACTGAACATTTTCTCTTTGGAAATCTCTTCGTTCAATGTCCCTCTGTGCCTCTAATTGTGCAGTCTACAACAGTCAAGGCGGCGTTCAAAACCTCTCAAACTGTTTCCTGAGTAAGATAGGACCAGTTGGTAAATGGAGGAGTCTGGAAATTAACATGTCGGACGGTCCCTTAGGTCGGAACACTTGGTCAGCCGACTCCCTAAAAGAGTAGTCTGTCTAGTATAAGTAGATACAGGTGAATCATACACGTACTAGTATCCAGGCTGTGTCATACTACCAGCTATACTCTGTACTATAGTGTCAGTGAAGGAAGGAGCGAGCGAGAACTGAGCTACACTAGGCTCAGACACTAGGCTCAGACACTAGGCTCACTTCTGCTCTAGTTTCTCTTTCTTCATCAAATAGAGTCATACTTCCTAATTGTGACACTAGGCTTTCTGAATCTGAATCATAATCAGACATCTCTGTATGAGCAGGAAACAATATTTTTTTTTTATTATCACACCGGCCGATTCCCACCAAGGCAGGGTGGCCCGAAAAAGAAAAACTTTCACCATCATTCACTCCATCACTGTCTTGCCAGAAGGGTGCTTTACACTACAGTTTTTAAACTGCAACATTAACACCCCTCCTTCAGAGTGCAGGCACTGTACTTCCCATCTCCAGGACTCAAGTCCGGCCTGCCGGTTTCCCTGAATCCCTTCATAAATGTTACTTTGCTCACACTCCAACAGCACACGTCAAGTATTAAAAACCATTTGTCTCCATTCTCGAAACCTATCAAACACGCTCACAGCATGCCTAGCTGGAAGTCCAAGCCCCTCGTACCACACAAAACTCCTTTAACCCCCCTGCCTCCAACCTTCCTAGCCGACCCCTACCCCGCCTTCCTCCCTACAGACTGATACACTCCTTGAAGTCATTCTGATTCGCTCCATTCCTCTCCTACATGTCGCCGAACCACCTCACAACCCTTCCACAGCCCACTGGACAACAGTTTTGGTAATCCACACCTCCTCCTAACTCCAAACTACGAATTCCTCTGCATTATAATTTCACACCACACATTGCCCCTCAGACATGACATCTCCACTGCCTCCATCCTTCTCCTCGGCTGCAAACATTCATCACACACGCTTCAAACCTATAAGACGTTTGTAAAACTATACTCTCATTCATTCCCCTCTTTGCCTCCAAGGACAAAGTTCTTTGTCTCCACAGACTCCTAAGTGCAACACTCATTCTTTTTCCCTCATCAATTTATGATTCACCACATCTTTCATAGAACCCAGTCCTCTGACACGTCCACTCCCAAATATCTGAAATACGTTCACCTCCTCCATACTCTCTCCCTCCAATCTGATATTCAATCTTTCAATCACCTAATCTTTTTGTTATCCTCATAACCTACTCTTTCCTGTATACAACCTTTAATTTTCTTCTTTTGCACACCCTAACCAATTCATCCACCAATCTCTAGCAACTTCTCTTCAGAAACTCCCAAGAGCACAGTGTCCTCATCAGCAAAGAGCAGCTGTGACAACTCCCACTTTGTGTGTGATTCTTTTATCTTTTAACTCTACGACGCCTCTGCCAAGACCCTCGCATTTACTTTATCTTACAACCCCATCTATAAATAATATTAAACAAGCCACGGTGACATCACACATCCTTGTCTAAGGCCAGCTTACTGGAAAAATTTCCCTCTTTCCTACATACTCAAAACTTGAGCCACACTATCCTCGTAAAAACTTCTTCACGCTTTCAGTAACCTAGCCTCCTACACCATACACTCACACACACTGGCCAACATGCCCCCCTATCCACCCTGTCATACGCCTTTTCCCCAAACATAAATGCCACAAAGACCTCTTTAGCCTTATCTAAATACTGTTCACTATATGTTTCATTCACTGTAAACACCTTTGTCCACACACCCCCTATCCTTCCTAAAGCCTCCTTGTTCATTCTGCTATCCTATTCTCCGTCAATTCTCTTAATTCTTTTCAATTTATAACTCTACCTTACACTTTACCAGGTACACACAACGACTTATCCCCCTATAAAAATTTTTGCACTCTCTATTATACCCCTTTGCCTTTATACAAAGGAACTATGCATGCTCTCTGCCAATCCCTAGGACCTTACCCTCCTTCCCATACATTTAATAAAATAATTGCACCAACCACTCTCAAAACTATATCCCCACCTGCTTTAACATTTCTATCTTATCCCATCAAAAAATTTCCCGCTCTGACAGTTTCAGCTGTGTAATCCCTGTTATACGTCACTACCGAGATATTTGGCTACTTGCCAACACGTCTGAAGTTTTAATGTAAATTAACACAGACAAAAGTTCAGAGTATCAATTAACTGTTCACTTTGGCATACACACGAAAATAATAAATTGTACTACTACGAGAGAGTGATTTGGAAACTAAATCCTAATAGGAATATTTTTGTGTTGGTTGTCTTAGAGTTAGAACTCATAAACAGAAGATCCATCTCCTTGGATCAAGAGACTCAGTCCGGTACATACATCCTCCTTTGTATGTGTATCAAGACAAATCAAAGTCTTCAGATTAGGAAAGTACTCAGTATTTGATCAAAGATTCACTAGTATGTCAAACCTGGACAATTACTCCCAACACCTTAGATCAAGAGCCTCGGACAGCCCCCATTTTGTTACAAAAAAACGCGATTTCTAAAAGCTTAGAGATCTCCAGTGAATACTAGAAAGGACTGCCTTCTAGCAGCATCGAGCTGTTTACTGGTTTTCGTAACAAGATCAGTATCCTTGTCCATTTATCCATTATAAATCCGGGGCAGTATTGTTTAATAGCGCTTTAGGATTACATACAACTGGAAGGGCTACTTAACTAGAGGAAATTAAAATTAATAAATTTAATTAAGTCTAGAGGTATATTATCAAAGTAAATTAAATCAAGAGCATCAAATAAACTCAATTCTCTCGAGTCAATGATTATTGTGTGAAAAGCACATATCACATTTATAATCTTAAGTACCGTCAGGTTACATTAACATTTAATAAGATATAACAAATACGTACAAGTAAGAGTGTTATGCTGTAAGTGCTCTTAAGTACGTTAGCTATTCTCAAGACTCGAATAAGACTTAAACAAGTGACTGACAAAGTCCTCAAATAAACTAACTTCTTGACCGACTGCAACCCGAACAGCTGCTTGAACAACAAAGAATGCTTAAGGCCCTATAGCAATGCAATATCAGGCAACTGCGACACAGAATCAGACTGGAATAATAAAACGACAACTAAGTAAGGGACCATCTTCAGATCCTCCACAAAAGTTACAAAACTCAAAAAATACTTGAGATCTATGTTCAGCAAAGGAAAAACAGTGACTGTGATAATACAACAGGAAACCAGTACAAAATTAGTCAAAGCTATAGCTAAGGACCTGAGATTGTTCATGAGTGTCTAAGGCGACACACAACCTCAGTACAACGACGAAAATCACAAAGTTCTATACAATGTTCTGTGAACAGAGTTCTACAGAACTTACAAGAAAATGAGACAGACAATCGTCCAACCAAGCAAGCCGAGTATCTAGCAGACTGACTACTCATGAGAGGTGAGGACACCCCCCCTCGATCACGTGATAGCTACGTGGACAAGCTGCAGCTCAGAAGCCGGCAGATAACGAGCGACAAGCGATAATTACAGTCGTTTGAACAATCAAGACTAACTGAGCCCTTTTATCACATCCTAACAACATAACTCAAATAAGAATATAAAGCAATATATTTACGATTTAGCTATTATCGCAAATATAACCAATATAAAATTAAATGAAAAGGTAATATACATTATATATACATAATAATCATAGTAACCCATTCAGGGTTTTTTGCAACAGCGATGATTTTGGACCACTCTGAGGAGCAAGATGCCTGGACCACTGAGAGGAGCAAGCACCAGGAACCACTGAGAGGAAGGAACACCTGGACCCTGAGAGAAGTGAGACCCTGCACTACTGAGAGGAGCTAGCGCCTGGACCACTGAGAGGCTAGTCAGAGGAGCGAGCACCTGGACCACTGAGAGGTTAGTCAGAGGAGCGGCACCTGGACACTCTTAGATGGCTAAGTCAGGAGGATCAAGCGCAAGGACCACTTAGAGGCTAGTCAAGGACAGCGCCTTCGACCACTGAGCAGGCTAGTCAGTGGAGCTAGCGCCCTGACCACTGGGAGGCTATTCAGAGTAGCGAGCGCCTGGACCACTGAGAGGCTAGTCAGAGGAGCAAGCGCCTGGAAAACTGAGAGGCTAGTCAGAGAAGCGAGCAACTGGACCACTGAGAGGCTAGTCAGAGGAGCGAGTGCATGGGCCACTGAGAGGATAGTCAGAGTAGCGAGCGCCTCGACCACTGAGAGGTTAGTCAGAGTAGTGAGCACATTTACAACTGAGAGGCTAGTCAGAGTAGCAAGTGCATAGACCACAGAGAGGCTAGTCAGATGAGCGAGCGCCTGGACCACTGAGAGGCTAGTCAGATGAGCGAGCCCCTGGACCAATGAGAGGCTAGTCAGAGGAGCGAGCGCCTGGACCACTGAGAGGCTAGTCAGAGGAGCGAGCGCCTGGACCACTTAGAGGCTAGTCAGATTAGCGAGCACCTGGAGCACTGAGAATCTAGTCAGAGTAGCGAGCGCCTCGACCACTGAGAGGCTAGTCAGAGGAGCGAGTGCCTGGATCACTGAGAGGCAAGTCAGAGGAGCGAGCGCCTGGACCACTGAGAGGCTAGTCAGTGAAGCGAGCCCCTATACCACTGAGAGGAACGAGCACCTGGACCACTGAGAGGCTAGTCAGAGTAGCGAGTGCCGGGACCACTGAGAGGCTAGTCAGAATAGCGAGCGCCTGGACCAATGAGAGGCTAGTCAGAGTAGCAAGCGCCTAGATCACTGAGAGGCTAGTCAGAGTAGAGAGTGCCTAGACCACTGAGAGGCTAGTCAGAGTTGCGAGTGTATAGACCACTGAGAGGCTAGTCAGAGTAGCAAGCGCCTTGACCACTGAGAGGCTAGTCAGAGCAGCGAACGCCTTTACCACTGAGTGGCTAGTCAGAGTAGCGAGCGCCTGGACAACTGAGAGGCTAGTCAGACGAGCGAGCACCTGGACCACTGAGAGGCCAGTCAGAGGACCGAGCCCAATATGTTTTTTTCTATTTGATTTTTGACCACTGAGAGCTAGTCAGAAGTATCGACACTGGAACCACTGAGAGGCAGTCAGAGGAGCGAGCGCCTGGACCACTGAGAGGCTAGTCAGAGAAGCGAGCGCCTTGAAAATTGAGAGGCTAGTCAGAGTAGCGAACGCATGTACCACTGAAAGGCTAGTCAGACGGAGCGAGCGGCCTGGACCACTGGAGGCTAACAGAAGAGCGAGCTCCTGAAAACTGAGAGGCTAGTCAGAGGAGTGAGCACCTGGACCACTGAGAGGAGCGAGCGCCTAGACCACTGAGAGGTTAGTCAGAGTAGTGAGCACCTGGACCACTGAGAGGCTAGTCAGAGTAGCGAGCACCCAGACCACTGAGAGGCAAGTCACAGTAGCAAGGGCCTGGATCACTGAGAGGCTAGACAGAGTAGCGAGCACCTGGACCACTGAGAAGCTAGTCAGAGTAGCGAGCGACTAGACCACTGAGAGGCTAGTCAGAGGAGCAAGCGCCTGGACCACTGAGAGGCTAGTCAGAGTAGTGAGCACCTGGACCACTGAGAAGCTTGTCAGAGGAGTGAGCGCCTGGACCACTGAGACGCCCCTTTAAGTTTAGAGTTCGAGCGCCTGGACCACTGACAGGCTAGTCAGATGAGCAAGCACCTGGACTGTTTAGAGGCTAGTCAGAAGAGGTGTGAGCGTCTGGACCACTGAGAGGCTAGTCAGAGTAACCAACGTCTGGACCACTGAGAGGCTAGTCAGAGCAGTGAGTGCCTGGACCACTGGAAGGCTAGTCAGAGTAGCGAGTGCCTGGACCACTAAGAGGCTAGTCAGAGTAGCGAGTAACTGGACCACTGAGAGGCTAGTCAGAGAAGTGAGCGCCTGGACCACTGAGAGGCTAGTCAGTGTAGCGAGCGCCTGGACCACTGTGAGGCTAGTCAGAGTAGCGAGCGACTGGACCACTAAGAGGTTAGTCAGAGGAACGAGTGGCTGGACCACTGTGAGGCTAGTCAGAGTAGCGAGCGCCTGGACCACTGAGAGGCTTGTCAGAGGAGCGAGCACCTGAACCACTGAGAGGCTATTCAGAGTTGCGAGTGCCTGGACCGCTTAGAGGCTAGTCAGAAGTCAGGGGAGCGGCGCCGGGCCCTTTGGATCTAGCCCCAAGGACAGCACCTGGACCACCGGGGAGGAGTAGCGCCTGGACCACTGGAGGGCGATGGTTGGACCACTCGAGGAATGAGATGACCACTGAAGGATGACCCTCGACCATAGAGGACAAAAGCCTGGACCACTGAGAGAAGTGGCCCCTGGACTACAAGGGCTACCCCGGGACCACTGGAGGCTAGTCAGAGGAGGACGGCGGGCCCCTAAAGATTTTAAAAGGGAGGAGCACCTGGACCTCTTAGAGGTTAGCAGAGAGAAGGCAAGGACCACTGAGAGGATCAGAAAATGCAGGCCGGACCACGGGAGAGGCAGTCAGAGGACCTTGGCGCCTCCATGACGGCTACAATACCGAGCGCCGGGACCATGAGAGGCTGGGCAGAGGAGCAAGCGCCTGGAAAACTGAGAGGCTAGTAAAAGAAGTGGGGCCATGGGCCACGAGAGGCTAGCAGAGTACGAGCGCCGGGAAAACTAAGGGGTTTTAGTCAGAGGAGCCACCCTAGACCACTGAGAGGCAGTCAAGGGGTTTGAGTCCCTTTACCACGGAGGTTTGTCAAGTATGGTCCCTTTTACAATGAGAGGCTTTTAAAGGGGAGTGACCCCGGACCACTGAGGGTGCAGAGGAGCGAGTGCATCCCCCACGGGGAAGGTAGTCAGAGTACGAGCGCCTTGACCACTGATAGGAATCAGAGACCAGCACCGGGATCTTTGAGGGGCCTATCGGGGAGCGGGCGGGGACCACAAAGGGGCATCATGTACAACGCCGAACCACTGAGAGGTAGTCAAGTGCAAGTGCCTCACCACTGAGAGGCTGTCAGAGTAGCGATCGCCTCGACGCTGAGAGGCATTCAGAGGAGCTTGCACCTGGACCACTGAGGGGCTTTTTTTGAGTAGCAAAGCCCCGTACCCGAGAGGAACGAGCACCTACCACTGAGAGGCTAGAAGAAAGCGATGCCTCGACCCTGACTTGCTAGTCAGGGGGGAGCGCCTGGACCACTGAGAGGCTAGTCAAGTAGCGAGCACCTAGACATGAGGGGCTGTCAAGTAGCGAACCTTGACCACTGAAGCTAGTCAAAAAGGGAGCACATAGACCACGAAGGTTTCAAAGGGCAGCACCTGGACCACTGAGAGTATCAGAGTAAAACATAAAAACCCTAAAAACGAAGGAACACTGCAGAAGGCTTACGGGCCCAGCGGGGCGGGCCCCAAGTCTCCACCGGTTTAACCAATGCACCCAACCAGTCAGGTCGGTCACATTGATTTAAAGGGAGGAAACCAACCGCCCCTGGTACAAAAGCATCAGTCAACTCACACCCACCCACATCCACTCATGTATTTATCCAACCATTTTTAAAGCTACACAACGTTTTTGGCCTCTAAAGGTATTGGGTTTGTTTTCCACTCATCCACAACTCTATTACCAAACCCCACTTTTCCCATATCCTTTCCCGAATCGAATTTTTCCAACTTAAAAAAACCCTTGCGCGAGTCCGTCTAGGGTAGAATTTTCAGCACACTATTCCACCCCCTTTATTTATCCTGTCTTTCCCTTTATACAACCTCAACATATCCCCCCCCCAATTCTACGTCTTTTTAGAGAGTGCAGATTCAGGGCCCTTTTTCTATCCTCATAGGAAGGTTTTTTGAACATGGGATCAACTTTTTCATCCTCCTTTGTAATTTTTTCCAGAAATTTATACCATTCTGTAATAAGGGGAAAAAACTGGCCAAAATCTAAATGAGGCCAAAAAAGGGTGTAAGAGTTTTAAGAACACCGAGGACTCCTATTATTTATGCTTCTTGATATGAAGCCAAGGTTCTATTGCTTTATTGCGAACACTTAGCACTGTTTTTCTTGGTTCAATTCGCTAACCAAACTCCTAAAACTTTTCGCAATCCCTAATATTAAATTTTTACATTATTTATTTTATATTGGCATGGTTTTGTCCTGTCCAACATTTAGAAACTTTGCATTTTTCTATATTTAAACTGCATCGCCACTTCTCCCACCCCCTGCATCAGCTATTCAAATCTTCCCGGAGGCTCAATGTCCTCGTCAGAATGAAATTTAACGGCATTTTGGTGTCATCGGGAAAATTGCCGATGTCGCTCTTTAGCCCCATCTATGTCGTTTAGTAATTGTGAAAGCAGGGGGGCCAACCGACCCCTGTGGAACACCGCCGTGACACTTCCCCACTCTGATTTCCCCCCATTTTTGCAAACTCCTGGCCCTATTTGTCAACCATCCCTTTATCCAGGAAAAAATTTCTCCTCCTTTCCATGGCTTTAATTTTCCCAATATCTCTGATGTGGGCCCCTGTCAAAACCCTTTAAATGAAGTCCAAACACAAAATCATATTCATTACCATACACCCCCTCAAATACCTTAGTGAAAAAAGTTAATAAATTCGTAAGGCAGGAACCCCCTTGTAAACCCAAAACACCCGGACCATGAGAGGCTTTCAGAGGAGCGAGGGGGCCCGGACCCCCGAAGGTATCAGAAGAGCGAGCGCCTGGACCACGAGAGGCTAGTCAGAGTAGCGAACAACTGGCCACTGAAGGGAAATCCAGTAGCGAGCACCCCGGGTGCGAAGTTTAGCAGAGGAGCGGCACCTGGACCACTGAGAGGTAGTCAGAGTAGGGAGCGCCTGGCAAATTTGAAGCTGTCAAAGTAGGGGGGTCCTGGACCACTGAGACCTTCAAGTAGCGAGCGCCTAAACTGGAGGTCATCAGACGAGCGAACGCCTCGACCCCCAAGGCAGTCAAGCAGCTAGCGACCTGCCCAAAGAGAGGGTATACAGAGTACGAGTGCCTAGACCATGAGAGGGTGTCAGAAGAGCGAGCACCGGGCCGTTAGAGGCTATCAAAAAAAGAGCCCTGGACCACTGAGAGGTAGTCAGAGGACAAACACCTGGACCACTGTAGGGAGCAGAGGAGCGAGCCCCTGGCCATGAGAGGCTACCAAGGAAAAGCACCGGGCCCCTGAGATCCGTCAGAGTAGCGAGCCACTGTACCAGAACGGAGCAAGCCCCTGGACCCCTGAGGGCTAGTCGAGGACGAGCACCTGGACCCCCCAGAGGCTAGCAGAGGAGCGAGTGCCTCGACCTTCGAGGTATAGAGGGCGAGCGCCCGGACCTGAGAGGCGCGAGCGCCTCGACCACTGAGAAGGAGAGCGGTTGGACCACTGAGAAAGCGAGTGCTGGCCCCCTGAGAGATAGCACCTTGACCACGAGGAGGAGTCGAAACGCCTAGACCACTGAAAGAATTGAGCAACATGGACTACTGAGAGGAGCTAGAGCCTGGACCACAGAGAACTAACAGAGGAAAGGCGAGCGCCTGCCCCTGAGAGGTTAGTCAGAGGAGCAGTGCCTGGACTCACTTAGAGGCTAGTCAGGGACGCGAGCGCATGGCCCACTGAGAGCTTTTTACGAGCAGTCGAGCGCCTGAACCACTGATAGCTAGTCAGAACGAGTTAGCGAGCGCCCTGACCATGAGAGGCATATTCAGAGTAGCGAGCGCCTGGACCACTGAGAGCTATTCAGAGGCGCGAGCACCTGAACACTGATAGCTAGTCAGAGTAGCGAGCCGCCTGGACCCCTGAGAGGCTATACAGAGTAGTGAGCGCCTAGACCACTGAGAAGCTAGTAAGAGAGGACGCCGCCACCTGGACCACTGAGAGGCTAGTCAGAGTAGCGAGCGCCTCGACCACTGAGAGGCTAGTCAGAGTTGCGAGCGCATGGACCACTGAGATGCTAGTCAGAGGAGCGAGTGCCTTTACCACTGAGAGGCTAGTCAGAGTAGCGAGTGCCTGGACCACTGAGAGGCTAGTCAGACGAGCGAGCACCTGGACCACTGAGAGGCCAGTCAGAGGAGCGAGCCCCTGGACCACTGAGAGGCTAGTCAGAGGAGCGAGCGCCTGGACCGGTGAGAGGCTAGTCAGAGGAGCAAGCACCTGGACCACTGAGAGGCTAGTCAGAGAAGCGAGCGCCTTGACCACTGAGAGGCTAGTCAGAGTTGTGAGCGCATGGACCACTGAGAGGCTAGTCAGAGGAGCGAGTGCCTGGACCAATGAGAGGCTAGTCAGAAGAGCGAGTGCCTCGAAAACTGAGAGGCTAGTCAGAGTAGCAAGCGCCTGGACCACTGAGAGGCCAGTCAGAGGAGCGAGCACCTTTTCCACTGAGAGGCTATTGAGAGGAGTGAGCCCATGGACCACAGAGAGGCTATTCAGAGGAGTGTGCGCATTGACCACTGAGAGGCTAGTCAGAGTAGCGAGCGCCTTGACCACTGAGAGGCTAGTGAGAGTAGCGAGCGCCTGGACCACTGAGATAATAATCAGAGGAGTGAGCGCCTGGACCACTGAGAGGCTAGTCAGAGAAGCGAGCGCCTTGACCACTGAGAGGCTAGTCAGAGTAGCGAGCGTATGTACCACTGAAAGGCTAGTCAGAGGAGCGAGCGCCTAGACCAATGAGAGGCTAGTCAGAGCAGTGAGCGTCTGGACCACTGGGAGGATAGTCAGAATAGGTGTGAGCATCTGGACCATTGAAAAGGCTAGTCAGAGTAACGAGCGAATGGACCACTGAGAGGCTAGTCAGAGTAATGAGCGCCTAGACCACTGTGAGGCTAGTCAGAGTAGTGAGCGCCTGGACAACTGAGAGGCTAGTCAGAGTAGCGAGCGCCTGGACCTCTGTGAAGCTAGTCAGAGTAGCGAGCGCCTGGACCGCTGAGAGGCTAGTCAGAGTAGTGAGCGCCTGGACCACTGAGAGGCTAGTCAGAGTAGTGAGCGCCTTTTCCACTGAGAGGCTAGTCAGAGTAGCGAGCGCCTAGACCACTGTGAAGCTAGTCAGAGTAGCGAGCGCCTGGACCGCTGAGAGGCTAGTCAGACAAGCGAGCGCCTGGACCGCTTAGAGGCTTTTCAGAGTAGCGAGCGCCTGGACCACTGAGAGGCTATTCAGAGTAGCGAGCTCCTGGACCACTGAGAGGCTAGTCAGAGTAGCGAGAGCCTGAACCACTGAGAGGCTAGTCAGAGTAGCGAGCGCCTGGACAACTGAGAGGCTAATGAGAGTAGCGAGCGTCTCGACCACTGAGAGCCTAGTCAGAGTAGCGAGCGCCTGGACCACTGAGAGGCTAGTCAGAGTAGCGAGCGCCTGGACCACTGAGAGGCTAGTCAGAGGAGCGAGTAGCTGGACCACTGAGAGGCCAGTCAGAGGAGCGAGCGCCTTTTCCACTGAGAGGCTAGTCATAGGGGCGAGCCCATGGACCAAAGAGAGGCTACTCAGAGGAGTGAGCGCATTGACCACTGAGAGGCTAGTCAGAGTAGTGAGCGCCTTGACCACTGAAAGGCTAGTCAGAGGAGCATGCGCCTGGACTATTGAAAGGCTTGTCAGAGGAGTGAGCGCCTTTACCACTGAGAGGCTAGTCAGAGTAGTGAGCGCCTGGACCATTGAGAGGCTAGTCAGATGAGCGAGTGCCTGGACCACTGAGAGGCTAGTCAGCTGAGGGAGCCAATGGACCGCTTAGAGGCTAGTCAGAAGAGGTGTGAGCATCTGGACCACTGATAGGCTAGTCAGAGTAGCGAGCACCTGGACCACTGAGAGGCTACTCAGAGTAGCGGGCGCCTGGACCACTGAGAGGCTAGTCAGAGTAGCGAGCACCTGGACCACTGTGAGGCTAGTCAGAGTAGCAAGCGCCTGGACCGCTGAGAGGCTATCAGAGAACGATGTGCCCTGGACTGCTGGGAGGCTAGTCAGAGTAGCGAGCGCCTGGACCACTGAGGGGCTACTCAGAGTAGCGAGCTCCTGGACCACTGAGAGGCTAGTCAGAAAAGCGAGGCCTGGACCGCTGAGAGGCTAGTCGAGTAGCGAGCACTGGACCACTGAGAGGATAGTCAGAGTTTGCGAGCGCCTGGAAACCCCTGAGAGGCTAGTCAGAATAGTGAGCACATGGACAATGAGAGGCTAGTCAGAGTAGCGAGCGTTTTGGACCGCTGAGAGGCTATTTAGAGTAGCGAGCACCTGGACCTCTGAGAGGCTTGTCAGAGGAGCGAGCACCTGGACCACTGAGAGGCTAGTCAGTGTAGCGAGTGCCTGAACAACTGAGAGGCTAGTCAGAGTAGCAAGCGCCTGGACCACTGAGAGGGTGTCAGAGTAGCGATCGCCTAGACTGCTGAGAGGCTAGTCAGAGGAGCAAGCACCTGGACCACTGAGAGGATAATCAGAGGAGCGAGTGCCTGGACCACTGAGAGGCTTGTCAGTTTAGCGAGCGCCTGGACCACTGAGAGGCTAGTCAGAGTAGTGAGTGCCTGGACCACTGTGAGGCTAGGCAGAGTAGCGAGCGACTGGACCACTGAGAGGCTAGTCAGAGTAGCAAGTGCCTGGACCACTGAGAAGCTTGTCACTGTAGCGAGCGCCTTTTCCACTGAGAGGCTAGTCAGAGTAGCGAGTGCCTAGACCACTGAGAGGCTAGTCAGACGAGTGAGCGCCTGGACCACTGAGAGGCTAGTCAGCTGAGTGAGCGAATGGACCGCTTAGGGGCTAGTCAGAAGAGGTGTGAGCATCTGGACCACTGAGAGGCTAGTCAGAGTAGCGAGCACCTGGACCACTGAGACGCTATTCAGAGTAGCGAGTGCCTGGACCACTGAGAGGCTAGTCAGAGTAGCGAGTGCCTGAACTGCTGAGAGGCTAGTCAGAGTAGCGACCTCCTGGACCACTGAGAGGCTAGTCAGATGAGCGAGCGCCTGGACCACTTAGAGGCCAGTCAGAGGAGTGAGCCAGTGGACCACTGAGAGGCTAGTCAGATGAGCGAGCACGTGGACCACTGAGAGGATAATCAGAGGAGTGAGCACCTGGACCACTAAGAGGCAAGTCAGAGAAGCGAGCGCCTTGACCACTGAGAGGCTTGTCAGAGTAGCGAGCGCATCTACCACAGAGAGCCTAGTCAGAGAATTGAGCGCCTGGACCACTGAGAGCCTAGTCAGAGCAGCGAGCGTCTGGACCACTGGGAGGATAGTCAGAAGAGGTGTGAGCATCTGGACCATTGATCAGGCTAGTCAGAGTAACGAGTGCCTGGACCACTGAGAGGCTAGTCAGAGCAGCGAGCGCCTATACCACTGGGAGGATAGTCAGAGTAGCAAGCGCCAGGACCACTGAGAGGCTAGTCAGAGTAGTGAGCGCCTGGACCACTGAGAAGCTAGTCAGAGTAGTGAGCGCCTGGACAACTGAGAGGCTAGTCAGAGTAGCGAGTGCCTGGACCACTGTGAAGCTAGTCAGAGTAGCGAGCGCCTGGACCGCTGAGAGGCTAGTCAGAGTAGTGATCGCCTGGACCATAGACAGGCTAGTCAGAGTAGCAAGCTCCTGGACCACTGAGAGGCTAGTCAGAGGAGCGAGCACTTGTACCACTGAGAGTCTAGTCAGAGTAGCGAGCGCCTGAACCACTGAGAGGCTAGTAAGAGTAGTGAGCGCCTGTACCACTGAGAGGCTAGTCAGAGTAGTGAGCGCCTGGACCACTGGGAGGATAGTCAGAGTAGTGAGCACCTGGACCACTGAGAGGCTAGTCAGAGTAGTGAGCGCCTGGACCACTGAGAGGCTAGTCAGAGTAGTGAGCGCCTGGACAACTGAGAGGCTAGTCAGAGTAGTGAGCGCCTGGACCAGTGTGAAGCTAGTCAGAGTAGCGAGTGCCTGGACCGCTGAGAGGCTAGTCAGAGGAGCGAGTGCCTGGACCACTTAGAGGCTAGACAGAGTAGCGAGCGCTTGGACCACTGAGAGGCTAGTCAGAGTAGCGAGCTCCTGGACCTCTGAGAGGCTAGTCAGAGGAGCTAGCACCTGGACCGCTGAGAGGCTAGTCAGAGTAGCGAGCGGCTGGACCACTGAGAGGCTAGTCAGCGTAGCAAGCGCCTGAACCACTGAGAGGCTAGTCAGAGTAGCGAGCACCTGGACAACTGAGAGGCTAGTCAGAGTAGCGAGCGTCTGGACCCACTGAGAGGCTAGTCAGAGTAGCGAGCGCCTCGACCACTGAGAGGCTAGTCAGAGTAGCGAGTGCCTGGACCACTGAGAGGCTAGTCGGAGGAGTGAGTGCATGGACCACTGAGAGGCCGGTCAGAGGAGCGAGCGCATTTTCCACTGAGAGGCTAGTCAGAGGAGCGAGCCCATGGACCATAGAGAGGCTTCTCAGAGGAGCGAGCGCATTGACCACTGAGAGGCTAGTCAGAGTAGCAATCGCCTTGACCACTGAGAGGCTAGAAAGAGGAGCGTGCGGCTGGACCATTGAGAGGCTAGTCAGAAGAGTGAGCGCCTTTACCACTGAGAGGCTAATCAGAGTAGGGAGTGCCTGGACCACTGAGAGGCTAGTCAGACGAACGAGCACCTGGACCACTGAGAGGCCAGTCAGAGGTGCGAGCACCTGGACCACTGAGAGGACAATCAGAGGAGCGAGCGCCTGGACCACTGAGAGGCTTGTCAGTGTAGCGAGCGACTGGACCACTGAGAGGCTAGTCAGAGTAGCAAGTGACTGGACCACTGAGAGGCTAGTCAGAGTAGAAAGTGCCTGGACCACGGAGAAGCTTGTCAGTGTAGCGAGCACCTTTTCCACTGAGAGGCTAGTCAGAGTAGCGAGTGCCTAGACCACTGAGAGGCTAGTCAGACGAGCGAGCGCCTGGACCATTGAGAGGCTAGTCAGCTGTGGGAGCGAATGGACCGCTTAGAGGCTAGTCAGAAGAGGTGTGAGCATCTGGACCACTGAGAGGCTAGTCAGAGTAGCGAGCACCTGGACCACTGAGAGGCTATTCAGAGTAGCGAATGCCTGGACCACTGAGAGGCTAGTCAGAGTAGCGAGTGCCTGGACCACTCTGAGGCTAGTCAGAGTAGCAAGTGCCTGGACTGCTGAGAGGCTAGTCAAAGAAGCAAGTGCCTGGACCGCTGGGAGGCTAGTCAGAGTAGCGAGCACCTGGACTGCTGAGAGGCTAGTCAGAGTAGCGAGCACCTGGACCACTGAGAGGCTAGTCAGAGTAGCGAGCGCCTGAACCACTGAGAGGCTAGTCAGAATAGTGAGCGCGTGGACAACTGAGAGGCTATTCAGAGTAGCGAGCGCCTGGACCTCTGAGACGCTATTCAGAGGAGCGAGGGGCCTGGACCCACTGAGAGGCTGTCAGGTAGGAGGACGCCCTGACCCCGAAAAGGCTAGTCCGAGTAGCAAGCGCCTGGACCACTGAGAGGCTGTCAGAGTAGCGATCGCCTAGACTGCTGAGAGGCTAGTCAGAGGAGCGAATGCCTGGACTGCTGAGAGGCTAGTCAGTGGAGCGAGCGCCTGGACCGCTGACAGGCTAGTCAGATCAGCGAGTGCATGGATCGCTGAGAGGCTAGTCAGAGAAGCGAGTGCCTGGAACACTGAGAGGCTAGTCAGAGTAGTGAACGCCTGGACCACTGAAAGGCTAGTCAGAGTAGCGAGTGCCTGGACCACTGAGAGGCTAATCAGAGGAGCGAGCACCTGGACCACTGAGAGGCTAGTCAGAGGAGTGTGCATCTGGACCACTGAGAGGCTAGTCAGAGGAGTGAGTGCCTTGACCACTGAGAGGCTAGTCAGAGGAGCGAGCGCCTGGACCACTGAGAGGCTAGTCAGAGTAGTAAGCCCCTGTACCACTGAGAGGAGCAAGCGTCTGCACCACTGAGAGGCTAGTCAGAGAAGCGAGCGCCTGGACCTCTGAGAGGCTAGTCAGAGGAGCGAGCACCAGGACCACCAAGAGTAGTGAGCGCCAGGACCACTGAGAGGAGCAAACGCCTGGACCACTGAGAGAAGCGAGCCCGTTGACTACTGAGAGGAGCTAACGCCTGGACCACTGAGAGGCTAGTCAGAGGAGCGAGCGCCTGGACCACTGAGAGGCTAGTCAGAGGAGCAAGCGCTAGCCCCACTGAGAGGCTAGTCAGAGAAGCGAGCGCTTGGACAACTTAGAGGCTAGTCAGAAGAGCGAGCGCCTGGGCCACTGAGTGGCTAGTCAAAGGAGCTAGCGCCTGGACCACTGAGAGGCTAGTCAGAAAAGCGAGCACCTGGACCACTGATAGGCTAGTCAGAGAAGCAAGCCCTGGACCACTGATAGGCTACTCGGGGGGAGCGAGCGCATGGACCACTGAGAGGCTTGTCATAGGAGCGAGCGCCTCGACCACTGAGAGGATAGTCAGAGTTGCAAGCACCTGGACCACTGAGAGGCTAGTCAGAGGAGCAAGTGCCTGGACCACTGAGAGGCCAGTCAGAGGAGCGAGCGCCTTTTCCACTGAGAGGCTAGTCAGAGTAGCGAGCCCATGGACCACAGAGAGGCTATTCAGAGGAGCATGCGCATTGACCACTGAGACGCTAGTCAGAGTAGCTAGCGCCTTGACCACTGAGAGGCTAGTCAGAGTAGCGAGCGCCTGGACCACTGAGAGGATAATCAGAGGAGTGAGCGCCTGGACCACTGAGAGGCTAGTCAGAGAGGCGAGCGCCTTGACCACTGAGAGGCTAGTCAGAGTAGTGAGCGCATGTACCACTGAGAGGCTAGTCAGAGGAGCGAGCACCTAGACCAATGAGAGGCTAGTCAGAGGAGCGAGCGCCTAGACCAATGAGAGGCTATTCAGAGCAGTGAGCGTCTTGACCACTGGGAGGATAGTCAGAAGAGGTGTTAGGATCTGGACCATTGAAGAGGCTAGTCAGAGTAACGAGCACCTGGACCACTGAGAGGCTAGTCAGAGTAGCGAGCGCCTAGACCACTGAGAGGCTAGTCAGAGTAGTGAGCGCCTGGACAACTGAGAGGCTAGTCAGAGTAGCGAGCACCTGGACCACTGTGAAGGTAGTCAGAGTAGCGAGCGCCTGGACCGCTGAGAGGCTAGTCATAGTAGTGAGTGCCTGGACCACTGAGAGGCTAGTCAGAGTAGCAATCGCCTTGACCACTGAGAGGCTAGAAAGAGGAGCGTGCGGCTGGACCATTGAGAGGCTAGTCAGAAGAGTGAGCGCCTTTACCACTGAGAGGCTAATCAGAGTAGGGAGTGCCTGGACCACTGAGAGGCTAGTCAGACGAACGAGCACCTGGACCACTGAGAGGCCAGTCAGAGGTGCGAGCACCTGGACCACTGAGAGGACAATCAGAGGAGCGAGCGCATGGACCACTGAGAGGCTTGTCAGTGTAGCGAGCGACTGGACCACTGAGAGGCTAGTCAGAGTAGCAAGTGACTGGACCACTGAGAGGCTAGTCAGAGTAGAAAGTGCCTGGACCACGGAGAAGCTTGTCAGTGTAGCGAGCACCTTTTCCACTGAGAGGCTAGTCAGAGTAGCGAGTGCCTAGACCACTGAGAGGCTAGTCAGACGAGCGAGCGCCTGGACCATTGAGAGGCTAGTCAGCTGTGGGAGCGAATGGACCGCTTAGAGGCTAGTCAGAAGAGGTGTGAGCATCTGGACCACTGAGAGGCTAGTCAGAGTAGCGAGCACCTGGACCACTGAGAGGCTATTCAGAGTAGCGAATGCCTGGACCACTGAGAGGCTAGTCAGAGTAGCGAGTGCCTGGACCACTGTGAGGCTAGTCAGAGTAGCAAGTGCCTGGACTGCTGAGAGGCTAGTCAAAGAAGCAAGTGCCTGGACCGCTGGGAGGCTAGTCAGAGTAGCGAGCACCTGGACTGCTGAGAGGCTAGTCAGAGTAGCGAGCACCTGGACCACTGAGAGGCTAGTCAGAGTAGCGAGCGCCTGAACCACTGAGAGGCTAGTCAGAATAGTGAGCGCGTGGACAACTGAGAGGCTATTCAGAGTAGCGAGCGCCTGGACCTCTGAGACGCTATTCAGAGGAGCGAGCGCCTGGACCACTGAGAGGCTAGTCAGTGTAGCGAGCGCCTGAACCACTGAGAGGCTAGTCCGAGTAGCAAGCGCCTGGACCACTGAGAGGCTGTCAGAGTAGCGATCGCCTAGACTGCTGAGAGGCTAGTCAGAGGAGCGAATGCCTGGACTGCTGAGAGGCTAGTCAGTGGAGCGAGCGCCTGGAACACTGAGAGGCTAGTCAGAGTAGTGAACGCCTGGACCACTGAAAGGCTAGTCAGAGTAGCGAGTGCCTGGACCACTGAGAGGCTAATCAGAGGAGCGAGCACCTGGACCACTGAGAGGCTAGTCAGAGGAGTGTGCATCTGGACCACTGAGAGGCTAGTCAGAGGAGTGAGTGCCTTGACCACTGAGAGGCTAGTCAGAGAAACGAGCGCCTGGACCCCGAGGGCTAGTCAGAGTAGAAGCCTGTACCACTGAGGGAGCAAGCGTCTGCACCATGAGAGGCTAGTCAGAGAAGCGAGCGCCTGGACCTCTGAGAGGCTAGTCAGAGGAGCGAGCACCTGGACCACCAAGAGTAGTGAGCGCCAGGACCACTGAGAGGAGCAAACGCCTGGACCACTGAGAGAAGCGAGCCCGTTGACTACTGAGAGGAGCTAACGCCTGGACCACTGAGAGGCTAGTCAGAGGAGCGAGCGCCTGGACCACTGAGAGGCTAGTCAGAGGAGCAAGCGCTAGCCCCACTGAGAGGCTAGTCAGAGAAGCGAGCGCTTGGACAACTTAGAGGCTAGTCAGAAGAGCGAGCGCCTGGGCCACTGAGTGGCTAGTCAAAGGAGCTAGCGCCTGGACCACTGAGAGGCTAGTCAGAAAAGCGAGCACCTGGACCACTGATAGGCTAGTCAGAGAAGCAAGCCCCTGGACCACTGATAGGCTACTCGGAGGAGCGAGCGCATGGACCACTGAGAGGCTTGTCATAGGAGCGAGCGCCTCGACCACTGAGAGGATAGTCAGAGTTGCAAGCACCTGGACCACTGAGAGGCTAGTCAGAGGAGCAAGTGCCTGGACCACTGAGAGGCCAGTCAGAGGAGCGAGCGCCTTTTCCACTGAGAGGCTAGTCAGAGTAGCGAGCCCATGGACCACAGAGAGGCTATTCAGAGGAGCATGCGCATTGACCACTGAGACGCTAGTCAGAGTAGCTAGCGCCTTGACCACTGAGAGGCTAGTCAGAGTAGCGAGCGCCTGGACCACTGAGAGGATAATCAGAGGAGTGAGCGCCTTGACCACTGAGAGGCTAGTCAGAGTAATGAGCGGCTTGACCACTGAGAGGCTAGTCAGAGGAGTGTGCGCCTGGACCATTGAGAGGCTAGTCAGAGGAGTGAGCGCCTTTACCACTGAGAGGCTAGTCAGCTGAGGGAGCGAATGGACCGCTTAGAGGCTAGTCAGAAGAGGTGTGAGCATCTGGACCACTGAGAGGCTAGTCAGAGTAGCGAGCACCTGGACCATTGAGAGGCTATTCAGAGTAGCGAGTGCCTGGACCACTGAGAGGCTAGTCAGAGGAGTGAGCGCCTGGACCACTGAGAGGCCAGTCAGAGGAGTGAGTGCCTTTTCCACTGAGAGGCTAGTCAGAGGAGCGAGCCCATATACCATAGAGAGGCTATTCAGAGGAGCATGCGCATTGACCACTGAGAGGCTATTCAGAGTAGCGAGCGCCTTGACCATTGAGAGGCTAGTCAGAGGAGTGTGCACCTGGACCATTGAGAGGCTAGTCAGAAGAGTGAGTGCCTTTACCACTGAGAGGCTAGTCAGAGTAGCGAGCGCCTAGACCACTGAGAGGCTAGTCAGACGAGCGAGCGCCTGGACCACTGAGAGGCTAGTCAGAGAAGCGAGCGCCTTGACCACTGAGAGGCTAGTCAGAGTAGTGAGCGCATGTACCACTGAGAGGCTATTCAGAGGAGCGAGCACCTAGACCAATGAGAGGCTAGTCAGAGGAGCGAGCGCCTAGACCAATGAGAGGCTAGTCAGAGCAGTGAGCGTCTTGACCACTGGGAGGATAGTCAGAAGAGGTGTTAGGATCTGGACCATTGAAGAGGCTAGTCAGAGTAACGAGCACCTGGACCACTGAGAGGCTAGTCAGAGTAGCGAGCGCCTAGACCACTGAGAGGCTAGTCAGAGTAGTGAGCGCCTGGACAACTGAGAGGCTAGTCAGAGTAGCGAGCACCTGGACCACTGTGAAGGTAGTCAGAGTAGCGAGCGCCTGGACCGCTGAGAGGCTAGTCATAGTAGTGAGTGCCTGGACCACTGAGAGGCTAGTCAGAGTAGTGAGCGCCTGGACAACTGAGAGGCTAGTCAGAGTAGCGAGCGCCTAGACCACTGTGAAGCTAGTCAGGGTAGCGAGCGCCTGGACCGCTTAGAGGCATGTCAGAGTAGCGAGCGCCTGGACCACTGAGAGGCTAGTCAGAGTAGCGAGCTCCTGGACCACTGTGAGGCTAGTCAGAGTAGCGAGCGCCTGGACCACTGAGAGGCTTGTCAGAGTAGCGAGAGCCTGACCAACTGAGAGGCTAGTCAGAGTAGCGAGCACCTGGACAAATGAGAGGCTAATCAGAGTAGCGAGCGTCTCGACCACTGAGAGGCTAGTCAGAGTAGCGAGCGCCTGGACCACTGAGAGGCTAGTCAGAGTAGCGAGCGCCTGGACCACTGAGAGGCTAGTCAGAGGAGCGAGTGCCTGGACCACTGAGAGGCCAGCCAGAGGAGCGAGCGCCTTTTCCACTGAGAGGCTAGTCATAGGAGCGAGCCCATGGACCAAAGAGAGGCTACTCAGAGGAGCGAGCGCATTGACCACTGAGAGGCTAGTCAGAGTAATGAGCGGCTTGACCACTGAGAGGCTAGTCAGAGGAGTGTGCGCCTGGACCATTGAGAGGCTAGTCAGAGGAGTGAGCGCCTTTACCACTGAGAGGCTAGTCAGCTGAGGGAGCGAATGGACCGCTTAGAGGCTAGTCAGAAGAGGTGTGAGCATCTGGACCACTGAGAGGCTAGTCAGAGTAGCGAGCACCTGGACCATTGAGAGGCTATTCAGAGTAGCGAGTGCCTGGACCACTGAGAGGCTAGTCAGAGGAGTGAGCGCCTGGACCACTGAGAGGCCAGTCAGAGGAGTGAGTGCCTTTTCCACTGAGAGGCTAGTCAGAGGAGCGAGCCCATATACCATAGAGAGGCTATTCAGAGGAGCATGCGCATTGACCACTGAGAGGCTATTCAGAGTAGCGAGCGCCTTGACCATTGAGAGGCTAGTCAGAGGAGTGTGCACCTGGACCATTGAGAGGCTAGTCAGAAGAGTGAGTGCCTTTACCACTGAGAGGCTAGTCAGAGTAGCGAGCGCCTAGACCACTGAGAGGCTAGTCAGACGAGCGAGCGCCTGGACCACTGAGAGGCCAGTCAGAGGAGTGAGCCAGTGGACCACTGAGAGGCTAGTCAGAGGAGCGAGCACCTGGACCACTGAGAGGATAATCAGAGGAGTGAACACCTGGACCACTGAGAGGCAAGTCATAGAAGCGAGCACCTTGACCACTGAGAGGCTAGTCAGAGTAGCAAGTGCATGTACAACAGGGAGGCTAGTCAGAGAATTGGGCGCCTGGACCACTGAGAGCCTACTCAGAGCAGCGAGCATCTGGACCACTGGGAGGATAGTCAGAAGAGGTGTGAGCGTCTGGACCATTGATCAGGCTAGTCAGAGTAACGAGCGCCTAGACCACTGAGAGGCTAGTCA
Source organism: Cherax quadricarinatus (assembly GCF_026875155.1). Lineage (NCBI taxonomy): Eukaryota > Metazoa > Arthropoda > Malacostraca > Decapoda > Parastacidae > Cherax > Cherax quadricarinatus. The sequence continues at coordinate 21,171,868 of NC_069491.1, forward strand.
GAGCAGCGAGCGCCTGGACCACTGGGAGGATAGTCAGAGTAGCAAGCGCCTGGACCACTGAGAGGCTAGTCAGAGTAGTGAGCGCCTGGACCACTGAGAGGCTAATCAGAGTAGCGAGCACCTGGACAACTGAGAGGCTAGTCAGAGTAGCGAGCACCTGGACCACTGTGAAGCTAGTCAGAGTAGTGAGCACCTGGACCGCTGAGAGGCTAGTCAGAGGAGCGAGTGCCTGGACCGCTTAGAGGAAAGTCAGAGTAGCAAGCTCCTGGACCACTGAGAGGCTAGTCAGAGGAGCGAGCACCTCGACCACTGAGAGTCTAGTCAGAGTAGCGAGTGCCTGAACCACTGAGAGGCTAGTAAGAGTAGCGAGCGCCTGGACCACTGAGAGGCTAGTCAGAGTAGTGAACGCCTGGACCACTGGGAGGATAGTCAGAGTAGCGAGCACCTGGACCACTGAGAGGCTAGTCAGAGTAGTGAGCGCCTGGACCACTGAGAGGCTAGTCAGAGTAGTGAGCGCCTGGACAACCGAGAGGCTAGTCAGAGTAGTGAGCCCCTGGACCAGTGTGAAGCTAGTCAGAATAGCGAGTGCCTGGACTGCTGAGAGGCTAGTCAGAGGAGTGAGTGCCTGGACCACTTAGAGGCTAGTCAGAGTAGCGAGCGCTTGGACCACTGAGAGGCTAGTCAGAATAGCGAGCTCCTGGACCACTGAGAGGCTAGTCAGAGGAGCTAGCACCTGGACCGCTGAGAGGCTAGTCAGAGTGGCGAGCGGCTGGACCACTGAGAGGCTAGTCAGAGTAGGGAGCGCCTGAACCACTGAGAGGCTAGTGAGAGTAGCAAGCACCTGGACAACTGAGAGGCTAGTCAGAGTAGCAAGCGTCTGGACCACTGAGAGGCTAGTCAGAGTATCGAGCGCCTGGACCACTGAGAGGCTAGTCAGAGTAGTGAGTGCCTGGACCACTGAGAGGCTAGTCAGAGGAGCGAGTGCCTGGACCACTGAGAGGCCAGTCAGAGGAGCGAGCGCCTTTTCCACTGAGAGGCTAGTCAGAGGAGCGAGCCCACGGACCACAGAGAGGCTACTCAGAGGAGTGAGCGCATTGACCACTGAGAGGCTAGTCAGAGTAGCGAGCGCCTTGACCACTGAGAGGCTAGTAAGAGGAGCATGCGGCTGGACCATTGAAAGGCTAGTCAGAGGAGTGAGCGCCTTTACCACTGAGAGGCTAGTCAGAGTAGCGAGCGCCTGGACAACTGAGAGGCTAGTCAGACGAGCGAGCACCTGGACCACTGAGAGGCCAGTCAGAGGAGTGAGCCCTTGGACCACTGAGAGGCTAGTCAGAGGAGCGAGCACCTGGACCACTGAGAGGATGATCAGAGGACCGGGCGCCTGGACCACTGAGAGGCTTGTCAGTGTAGCGAGCGCCTAGACCACTGAGAGGCTAGTCAGAGTAGCGAGTGCCTAGACCACTGTGAGGCTAGGCAGAGTAGGGAGCGACTTGGACCACTGAGAGGCTAGTCAGAGTAGCAAGTGCCTGGACCACTGAGAAGCTTGTCAGTGTAGCGAGAGCCTTTTCCACTGAGAGGCTAGTCAGAGTAGCGAGTGCCTAGACCACTGAGAGGCTAGTCAGACGAGCGAGCGCCTGGACCACTGAGAGGCTAGTCAGCTGAGGGAGCGAATGGACCGCTTAGAGGCTAGTCAGAAGAGGTGAGAGCATCTGGACCACTGAGAGGCTAGTCAGAGTAGCGAGCACCTGGACCACTGAGAGGCTATTCAAAGTAGAGAGCGCCTGGACCACTGAGAGGCTAGTCAGAGTAGCGATTGAATAGACCACTGTGAGGCTAGTCAGAGTAGCAAGCACCTGGACCACTGAGAGGCTAGTCAGAGAAGCAAGTGCCTGGACTGCTGGGAGGCTAGTCAGAGTAGCGAGCGCCTGGACCACTGAGAGGCTAGTCAGAGTAGCGAGCTCCTGGACCACTGAGAGGCTAGTCAGAAAAGCGAATGCCTGGACCGCTGAGAGGCTAGTCAGAGTAGCGAGCACCTGGACCACTGAGAGGCTAGTCAGAGTAGCGAGCGCCTGAACCACTGAGAGGCTAGTAAGAATAGCGAGCGCGTGGACAACTGAGAGGCTAGTCAGAGTAGCGAGCGTCTCGACCTCTGAGAGGCTAGTCAGAGTAGCGAGTGCCTAGACCACTGAGAGGCTATTCAGAGTAGCGAGCGCCTGGACCTCTGAGAGGCTAGTCAGAGGAGCGAGCGCCTGGACCACTGAGAGGCTAGTCAGTGTAGCGAGCGCCTGAACCACTGAGAAGCTAGTCCGAGTAGCAAACGCCTGGACCACTGAGAGGCTGTCAGAGTAGCGATCGCCTAGACTGCTGAGAGGCTAGTCAGAGGAGCGAATGCCTGGACTGCTGAGAGGCTAGTCAGTGGAGCGAGCGCCTGGACCTCTGACAGACTAGTCAGATCAGCGAGCGCATGGATCGCTGAGAGGCTAGTCAGAGAAGTGAGCGCCTGGAACACTGAGAGGCTAGTCAGAGTAGTGAACGCCTGGACCACTGAGAGGCTAGTCAGAGTGGCGAATGCCTGGACCACTGAGAGGCTAGTCAGAGGAGTGAGCACCTGGACCACTGAGAGTAGTGAGCGCCAGGACTACTGAGAGAAGCTAGCGCCTGGACCACTGAGAGGCTAGACAGAGGAGCGAGCGCCTGGACCAATGAGAGGCTAGTCAGAGGACCGAGTGCCTGGACCACTTATAGGCTAGTCAGAGGAGCAAGCGCTAGCACCACTGAGAGGCTAGTCAGAGAAGTGAGCTCTTGGACCACTTAGAGGCTAGTCAGAAGAGTGAGCACCTGGGCCACTGAGAGCCTAGTCAAAGGAGCTAGCGCCTGGACCACTGAGAGGCTAGTCAGAAAAGCGAGCACCTGGACCACTGATAGGCTAGTCAGAGAAGCAAGCCCCTGGACCACTGAGAGGCTACTCGGAGGAGCGAGCGCATGGCCCACTGAGAGGCTAGTCAGAGGAGCCAGGGTCTGGACCACTGAGAGGCTACTAAGAGGAGCGAGCGCCTGGAGCACTGAGAGGCTAGTCAGAGGAGCAAGCGCATGGACCCCTCAGAGGATAGTAAGAGGAGTGAGCGCCTGGACCTCTGAGAGGCTAGTCAGAGGAGCGAGCGCCTGGACCACTGAGAGGAGTGAGCGCCTGGACCACTGAGAGGAGTGAGTGGTTCGACCGTTTTGAGAAGCGAGCACCTGGACCACTGAGAGGAGCGAGCGCCTGGACTACTGAGAGGAGCGAACGCCTGGACCACTGAGAGAAGTGAGCCCCTGGACTACTTAGAGGAGCTAGCGTCTGGACCACTGAGAGGCTAGTCAGAGCAGCGAGCGCCTGGACCACTGAGAGGTTAGTCACAGGAGCGAGCACCTGGACCTCTTAGAGGCTAGTCAGAGATGCGAGCGCCTCGACCACTGAGAGGCTATTCAGAGGAGCTAGCGCACTGATCACTGAGAGGCTATTCAGAGTAGCGAGCGGCTAGACCACAGAGAGGCTAGTCAGAGGAGCAAACGCCTGCAAAACTGATAGGCTAGTCTGAGAAGCGAGCAACTGGACCACTGAGAGGCTAGTCAGAGTAGCGATCACCTAGATCACTGAGAGGCTAGTCAGAGTAGCGAGCGCCTCGACCACTGAGAGGCTAGTCAGAGTTGCGAGCGCATGGACCACTGAGATGCTAGTCAGAGGAGCGAGTGCCTTTACCACTGAGAGGCTAGTCAGAGTAGCGAGTGCCTGGACCACTGAGAGGCTAGTCAGATGAGCGAGCACCTGGACCTCTGAGAGGCCAGTCAGAGGAGCGAGCCCCTGGACCACTGAGAGGCTAGTCAGAGGAGCGAGTGCCTGGACCGCTGAGAGGCTAGTCAGAGTAGCGACCTCCTGGACCACTGAGAGGCTAGTCAGAAAAGCAAGCGCCTGGACCGCTGAGAGGCTAGTCAGAGTAGCGAGCTCCTGGACCACTGAGAGGCTAGTCAGAGTAGAGAGCACCTGAACCACTGAGAGGCTAGTCAGAATAGTGAGCGCGTGGACAACAGAGAGCTAG
>NC_069491.1:21176443-21192089 GCF_026875155.1 Cherax quadricarinatus
TCCCCCTAGAGGGTAGTCATAGGAGCGAGCCCATGGACCAAAGAGAGGCTGCATTGAGTGAGTGCATTGACCACTGAGAGGCTAGTCAGAGTAGTGAGCGCCTTGACCACTGAAAGGCTAGTCAGAAGAGCATGCGCCTGGACCATTGAAAGGCTTGTCAGAGGAGTGAGTGCCTTTACCACTGAGAGGCTACTCAGAGTAGCGAGCGCCTGGACCATTGAGAGGCTAGTCAGATGAGCGAGTGTCTGGACCACTGAGAGGCTAGTCAGCTGAGGGAGCGAATGGACCGCTTAGAGGCTAGTCAGAGAAGGTGTGAGCATCTGGACCACTGAGAGGCTAGTCAGAGTAGCGAGCACCTTGACCAATGAGAGGCTACTCAGAGTAGCGAGCGCCTGGACCACTGAGAGGCTAGTCAGAGTATCGAGCACCTGGACCACTGTGAGGCTAGTCAGAGTAGCAAGCGCCTGGACCGCTGAGAGGCTAGTCAGAGAAGCGAGTGCCTGGACTGCTGGGAGGCTAGTCAGAGTAGCGAGCGCCTGGACCACTGAGAGGCTAGTTAGAGTAGCGAGCTCCTGGACCACTGAGAGGCTAGTCAGAAAAGCGAGTGCCTGGACCGCTGAGAGGCTAGTCAGAGTAGCGAGCACCTGGACCACTGAGAGGCTAGTCAGAGTTGCGAGCGCCTGAACCACTGAGAGGCTAGTCAGAATAGTGAGCACATGGACAACTGAGAGGCTAGTCAGAGTAGCGAGCGTCTGGACCGCTGAGAGGCTATTCAGAGTAGCGAGCACCTGGACCTCTGAGAGGCTAGTCAGAGGAGCGAGCACCTGGACCACTGAGAGGCTAGTCAGTGTAGCGAGCGCCTGAACCATTGAGAGGCTAGTCAGAGTAGCAAGCGCCTGGACCACTGAGAGGCTGTCAGAGTAGCGATCGCCTAGACTGCTGAGAGGCTAGTCAGAGGAGCAAGCACCTGGACCACTGAGAGGATAATCAGAGGAGCGAGCGCCTAGACCACTGAGAGGCTTGTCAGTGTAGCGAGCGCCTGGACCACTGAGAGGCTAGTCAGAGTAGTGAGTGCCTGGACCACTGTGAGGCTAGGCAGAGTAGCGAGCGACTGGACCACTGAGAGGCTAGTCAGAGTAGCAAGTGCCTGGACCACTGAGAAGCTTGTCACTCAGAGGACGACACCTGGACCACTGAGAGTCTATCAGAGTACAAGCGCCTGAACCACAGGGGCTAGAAAAGTATGGGGCGCCTTCCACTGAGGGGCTAGTCGATAGTGGCGCCTGACCACGGGGAGATTCAAGTAGTGACACCGGGCCCACTGAAGCTAGTCAGAGTATGACGCCTGGACCACTGAAGCACAAGTTGACGCCGGACAACTGAGGGGCAGTCAGAGTAGTACGCCGGAAGTGTGAAGCAGTCAGAGTAGCGAGTGCCCTGGAACGCTGAGAGGCTAGCAAGGAGCGAGTCCCTGGACCACTTAGGGGCTAGACAAGTGGGGAGCGTTTGGACCACTGGAGGCTAGCAGAGAGCGACTCCTGGACCTCGAGACTAGTAAAGGGGACTAGACCTGGACCGCTGAGGCTATCAGAGAAAGCGAGGGGCGGGACCACTGAGAGGCATCAAGTAGCGAGCGCCTAAACCACTGAAGCAGTCAAGTAGCGACCCCTGGAAAACTTAGAGGCAGTCAAGTGGGACGTCGGGGAAACCCACGGGAAGCTAGTCAGAGTAGGGGAGCGCCTGCACCACTGAGGGGCTGTCAGATATGATGCCTGGACCACTGGAGGCATCAAGAGCAGCACATGGACCAGTGACGGGCAGTCAAGGAGAAAGCACCTGGACCTAAGCATCAGAAAACGAGGCCTTACCACTGAGAGGCAGCAAGTTTGAGGCATGCCCCACTGAGAGGCAGTCAAGGGGCGAGTGCCTGGACCAAGAGACTTTCGAAAGCGAGTGCCGGATTTAAACCCCTGAATGGGTTCAATGATTTTTAATAAAATGTATATTTTCTTTTTTATTTTTAATTTTAAAATTGCTTTTTATTTCGATAATAGCTAAATGTAAATGTATGACTTTATATTATTATTGACGTTAAATTTTTATTTAGCTTATTTGTTAGGATGTATAAAAATGTCTCAGTTAGGCTTTATTTTCAAACTACGTAATTATGCTTTTCGCTCGTTTAAAAAGCCGCTTCTGAGCTGCAGTTGCCACTACTATCACGTGACGAGGGGGGGGGGGTCTTCACCTTCGTGAAATTTTCATCTGCTGGGGACTCGCTTTCTGGTTGGACAATTGTCCCGTCTCATTATTCTTTTAGTTTTTGTAAACTTTGTTCACAGAACATTTTAAAGACTTAGTGATTTTTGACGTCGTCGAGGGTTTTGTGCACATTTACACCTGAACTCTCAGGTCCTTACTATACTTTTTGACCTAATTTTGTACGGTTCCGTGTATTGTCACAGTCACCCGTTTTACCTTCTGAACAAAAATTCAATTATGGGGGTTTTGTAACTTTTGGAGGGCTGCTGTGGGCCCACTTAGTGTCGTTATTAATTTCCCGTTCCTAATTCTGGCGCAGTCGCTTGATATTGCTTTCATTTGGCTTAGCATTCTTTGTTTTTTCAAGCAGACTGTTCGGGGGCCATCGGTCGAAATTAGTTTATTTTTAGGGCTTTTTCACATTGTTTTTGTCTTATTCATTTGAACATACTAACTCTTTAAAGCACTTAAAACCATACACAACTTACATATTTGAATATCTTATTAAATGTTAAAACCGACGGGGATTTAAAAATTAAAAAAAGTTATTTCTTTTCCCCGCACAATAATATTGAACTCGAGAGATGATTTATTTTGGATTGCTGGTAATTAATTTAATTTGATAATATACCTCTGAGCAACTTACTACTTAAATAAATTTATTAAATTTTATTTCTCTATTTAGTATCCGCCTACAGTTGTAATCCTAAAGCACTATTGAACATACTGAAATTTCAATGGATAATTGGACAAGGATACTGACTACATGTTACGAAAACCCAGTAACAGGCTGATGCTAGAAGGCAGTCCTTTCTAGTATTCGCTGGAGATCTCTAAGCTTTAGAATCGCGTTTTTTAACAAATGGGGGGCCTGTCCGGATGACTCTTGATCCAAGGTGTTGGAGAAATATCCAGTTTGACTTACTAAGAATCTATGATCAAACACTTTTGAGTTACTTTCCTAATCTGAAGACTTTTGAGTTTAGTCTTGTACAACATACCAGGTGGATGTATGTACTTGACTGAGTCCTCACTTTGATCAAGGAAGATGGAAATACTGTTTATGAGTTCTAACTCTAAGACAACTAACACTAAAATTCATCAGGATTATAGTTTTCCCAAAATCAATCTCTCGTAGTACAATTATTTTCTGAATGTAGTGCAAAGTGAACAGTTAATTGATACTCTGACTTTGTCTGAGTTAAGTACATTAAAACTTCAGACGTGTTGCGGCAAGTAAGCCAAATATCACCGGTGTGACGTATAACAGGAATTACACCGCAGAAACTGTCAGAGCATTAATTAAAGAGATATTGTTTTCCTGTCTCATACAGAGATGTCTGATTATGATTCAGATTCAGAAAGTCTAGTGTCATCGATTAGGAAGTATGACTTCTATTTTTGTAATTGATGAAAGAGCAACTAGAGCAGAAGTGAGCCTAGTGTCTGAGCCTAGTGTAGCTCAGTTTCTCGCTCGCTCCTTCCCTCACTGACACTAAAGTACGAGTATAGCGGTAGTATGACACATACAGCCTAATACTAGTACAGTGTATACTACACCTGTATTTACTTTATCCTAGACCAATCTAACACTCTAGAGCGGCTGACCAAGTGTCCGACCTAAGGACCGTCCAGACCATGGTAATTTCCCCTACTCCTCCATTACCCACTGAGTCTAATCTCTCAGGAACAGTTTGAGAGGTGGAATCGCCTCCTATGTTGCAGACTGCACAAATTGAGGCACAGAGGAGTTTGAACGAAGAAGATTTCCAAAGAGAAAATGTTTCGTCTGTTAAGACAACAGACTGATAGATCACAGGACCACATTAATGTGGCGAAAGCTGCATCCATGGTTCCAATTTTTTGAAAGTGACTTAGACACATATTTTGATGTGTATGAGAACCAGGCTCAGTGCCTATGAACTGGCCACGAAAGCACTGGGCAACATTGCATCATACTGCTTTGACGGGAAAAGCTCAAACCTGTACTGCCAGCTTTGCCATTTGCCTAAGTACATTCGTTATGACGCTGTCAAACAAACTATTTCTAGAGACAATATAACTTGTTACCTGTAAGTTATCAAAGAGCATTTTTCGTACGTTACAACGGACGACAAGGATCAAACTTGTTGTAGAGTTTGCCTCGTGATGAGAAAAGTTGCAATGAGAGATGGTCTAAGAGCTTGCTAAATGGTAACAACTACGACAGCCTTGTTCAGTTGTTGCTACTGTGAAGAGTTTAACAACTGTATGCCTGCTGACATACAACAATACCCCCTTATCGATCATACTACCTCGGATATGTCTGGAAACTGCAGCATTAGCAGGACAATTACGAGATTTCTCACAAACTTGTACGTACTAAAACACAGAGAAAACAAGGTAAATAAAAATTGTCCTAGAAGTTGGCAACCTAAATCAGCTGCCCCCCCCCCCCCCCCTCCATTGCCGGCCTGATGTAACCTGCTACTGTAACTTCTCGTACCGTTACAGGAAACTCCCAATCCTGAAATCTGTCTCGGTGGCTAGACAGAAATCTGGTATCGAGAAGAAGAAAAGTTAAATGTAACCTATTGGTACAGAACAGGACATACTAAGAGTATGCTATAAGTTAGAAAGAGATACGAGGAAACAGTCCGTGCGGCTGGCGCTCCCACTCAAGTCGTATCCTCTTCCGAGCAACAAGGCACCGAAGCCTAGCCAATTCCTCTGATCCTACGTTTTAGATAATGTACTCAGGATAGATGACTAGCGTCAGGAAAGTGGTATCTGACGAAAGATTTCGTTCAGCGATGAGTCCTTTCATTTCGAGAAGATAAAGTAGGATTTTGACGAATCACATCTAACTGAGATAATTCTTTCCAGAGACACTGGCAGTTTATCTCACGTTATTAAGAGAAGATGTACTGCCCACACTGACGATACCTATTGTCAAGATAGATGTATTTGTTAAAGCCCTTGGAGGTGCTGTATAAAAGTGCCTCTGCACAATTTTATATTGAAACAAGCTATTATACTGGTTTATATTTCCAGTGGTGTATAAATCCAGTGGTGTATTTCCCATCAGGTCAGTGGGACCATGTTATAGGTGAACGCTATCCTTCATGCTGGTATATGTAAAAGAACCACTTGTGGATTGATTAATAACACTGATGATATTTATGGCCATTGAATGCTTGTAGAGAGAAACCATTTTTATTTCCTCTCAGCGCAATTACTAGAGCTATGTCCAAGATACAACAACCATCCTTGTCTCGCTGTTGAGTTGGGGGGGGGAAGGTGGAGACAATGATTGGGTTGAATATGTTGTTTAGTGACGCTCTGCGCCCCAGGATCATTAACCCCTAAACTCCCCCCGGTCATCAACCTCTAGTCAGGACACAACTGACGTTTTAACATTCTAACTCATGATGATTTAATAAAGGATCAGTTTTGTTGATCAGTCACTGGAAAGACTGAGAGATATAGCAGTTACTGCTTAAGAGTGAAGCCAAGATCTCGATAATTGTTACTATTGTATAGTAACGTGTACTTGATGGAGAAAAATACATGTAAGTTGTCAGCTGAAATGTTTCCACAAAGTTCAGTACTCTCGTTTGAGTACCCAGTTACATTCTCGTGAACAAGCAGTGATTTTGCTCACAATAGTCCCATAGGAGGACATTTGGGTGTCAAGAAGACACTCGGTAAACTGGCAAAACATTTTAACTTGCCGAAAGGATGAAGGAAACAGTAGTGATCAAAGTGCGACGTTGCCATGTGTGTCAAGTGTGACAGGCCAAGCCCAGCGCACACAACCTCCACCTGCGCCTCTCATTCCTATCACGTGCATGGTGAACCATTCTCACGTCCTTATTATTGATTGTGTTGTCCTTGCCTAGAACCAAACTAGAAACCAATACTTATTTACTATTATGGACGCTGCAACACGCTATCCCGAAGCTATTCCCTATGAGAAATATTAATGCTCGTACTATTGTGAGAGCGCTGATGAAATTTTTCTCCCAGGTGATTGTCACGAGGAGATACAATCCAGATCAGTGATCTAATTTCACTTCTAAGAGTCATTCGAGAAGCATTATCCCACCTAGGATAAAGTCTGTACTTTCACCAGTTATCATCCTCAGTCACAAGGTTGCTCGAGAGTGATTTCATCAGACACTGAAGTCCATGAGAGAGCTTATGTGAACATTTTTCTAGAGACTGGGATGAGGGTAACCTTTTCTTCTGTTCGCTATGAGAGAACGTGAACAAGAACGTCTCGGATTTAGTCGCTTTGAATTAATATTCGGACACCAGGCGTGTCCTCTTGCGTGTTGAAAGACGTGTGGACAGGAAAATAAATCCATCATTGAGTACTTCACATTCATTAATGCAGCAACATTTGACAGCCGCTAGAGAGCTAGATTCGAAAACCTAAGTTCAGCCCAAGCTAGAATGAAGGCAACCTTATGACAAGCGTGGCTGGTCCCTCCGTTCTTTAAAGCATGAGATAAGTGATGCTCGGAAATTCGTACAGGTCCATGCTCTACAAGCCAGGTATGATGGTCCCTCTGGAAGTAGTGAAAAAGCTTAGCGACGTAAATTATTTGGTACGTACGCCTGGGAAAAGAAAGCGGGGTGGGAGGGGTGGGGGGAGGGGGTGGGGGATCATGTGTAACCATGTAACCAGCTCAGGCCTACTACGCTAGTCCTCTACCTACTACTTCTATTCTTCCCTAACAGAGGAAGAAAACGTCAGTCTACCTGAGAATCTCTAGATGGTATAGAGGTTTCGTTTCGAAAATTCAGTGACTCTACAGTCCACTAGCCGATTTTCTTAGGTAACCTTGGAATTGATAAAGCTGGTGATATTAAAAAACATGATTTTGAATTTTCCCTGAATTGTTCGGTGAATGTTCCTAAACGTTGTACTCTGGGGTACATGACGTTGATGTACAGGAGCATCACCCATTAAGCAATCAGCCATATAGGAATGGGTCCAACAAAGCCATAAAGCATTGAGAGAAGAGTTGAATTTACTTTTATCTCACGGACTTCTTGAGGCGCAGTAAAAGTCGCCTGGGCATCTCCCTGTATTTTAGTGCCTAAACCTGACGGTAGTTCAGGATGTGTACTGATTACAGGAAAGTGAACTCTGTCCCCTTGCCTGATGGTTATCCTCTACCACGCATTGACACCTTATTGTACGATGTCAGGAGCCCAGTTTGTCAGCCGTTTAGATCTCTACGAGGCTATTATCAATGTCCCGCTTACTGAACGTGCTCAGAAATAGTCTGCTTTTACTGTTCCAAGATGGATTGTTCAAAACTACCTCGTCACCCCCTTGGCCTATGTAACGCGGCTTCTTCATTTCCAACTTATAAAGAACGAGTTTGACCCAACAACTTAGAATGATAGAAGCCTACCTTGACGACTTAAGTGGTGTACAGTGACGAAGTGGGAAACAGCACTTGACGCGTCTCATAGAGCATTGTTTGAGAGACTGTCGCACTACACTTCACTGTTAACTTAGGCTAAATGTAGTTTTGGTCAAGCCAAGATTAACCTATCTAGGCTTTTGTATCGGGCCAAGGTGAGGTTGCTCCTATTGAGGCTAAGGTTCGTGCAATTTCCTTAATTTCCAGTGCCACAAGGATAGGAAAGGATTACAAGATTCCTGGTATGGCAGGGATATTATGCAGGTTCTGTCCCAAACTTTCTCAGATTCAGCTCCTCTCACTGAGCTTACTAGTACAAAGTTCAATTCACTGGACTAGTAGATTGTTCAGACTCGTTCCAAAAGGTTGATGAAAGCGCTTGCTATCCTCTGCTCCTGTGTTGAAGAGTCCCCCTAATTTTCTAATCTTCCTCTTTTTACATATAGATGGCGAGTGGGCTATGCAGTGGGGTGCTGTGCTGGCCTCCAACATCAACATCACTGACATTCTCCATCCTAATATGTTTACTATTCATCTAAGCTTACACGACACCAGAAAATTATGCCACTATTGGAGAAAGAGCTCTAGCTCTTGTGGTGTCCCTTTGAACATTTTTGAGAACTCGTTGTATTTTGGGTCACTTCCCCATTTTAAAATTTCAACGTTTTTTCTGACCACATCCACTCACCTACATAAACACTATGAAAAGTAAGAATGCTAGGATCATGAGGTGGGCCTCAGAATCCAACCTTATTCTATTACAATAAAACACATAAGTGGGTCATTGTCATGTAATTGCTGACGCTCATGTCTCGTCCCCTTAATGAATTATCAATTACATTAAATTTTACGTTAAATTTATGCCCAAAACCTTTTGTTACTTGTGCTATGTCAAATTCAGTAAAGTAACTAAATCCCTCCAGACCCATATTTAACTATATATACTCATGTCATGTCTAATTATTATATTTATATATTCACAGTAATGTTGTGTGAGGGAGAGACAAGCTGAGTGTTGAGTGAGTAGTGTGGTGCACGTGATGTACTGCGTGACGCAACACTGTCCTGCCGCAGACCCCCCCCTCACTACACACCTTAAGCTGGTTTCATACTCAGATGTTCATACTGCTCGCATTCCACAACCACAACTTAAGAGTGGAGATGCATCTCCTCTACTATGATCGAGCCTCAACGTGCCCTCTTGTCAGCGCTATCCTGTCTCACACTGATGAAAATACCACGAGTATGCAGAAATACGATACTGTGGTACTGGCCCTATACCTAGGGGCATATCCCCTAGTGAACGACGCTGGAAATTGGTAGAAGTGCTTGGACAAGAGAGAAACTCGGATTTTATGTTTAATTTTTATATTGATAATAAATTGATAGAGTAACCAGAAATAATGTAATAGACTTCATGCACCTCCTAGTGCGACCCTCTGTCGTGTTGGGGGGGGGTGGTTGCAACCCCTGAATGGGTTACTAATGATTATTATGTAATATTAAGTAATGTATATTATCTTTTCATTTAATTTTATATGCTTATATAATGCGATAATAGCTAAAACGAAAATGTATGATATTATAATTATTATTGACTGTTATATTGTTATTTAGCTTATGTTTGTGGATATTATATAAAGGTGTGCTCAGTTGAGGGCTTGATTTTTCAAATAGACTGTAAGTTATCGCTTGTCGCTCGTTATACTGCCGGCTTCTGATCTGCAGTTGTTCCACGTAGCTACACGTGATCGAGGGGGGGTGTCCTCACCTCTCGGAGAAATTTGTCAGCTCTGCTAGAGACTCCGCTTGCTGGTAGGACAGATTGTCTGACTCATTATTCTTGTTTAGTTCATAAACTTTGTTCACAGAACATGTAAAGACTTTGTGATTTTCCGACGTTGCGTACTGAGGTTGTGTGTCACATTGACACTCTGAACAATCTCAGGTCCTTAGCATAGCTTCTGACCTATTTTGTACTGGTTCCTGTGTAATTGTCACAGTCACAGTTTTCCTATGCTGAACTGAAGATTTCAAGTATTATGGGAGTTTTGTAACTTTTGTGGAGGATCCTGCAGATGGTCCCCTACTTATGGCGTTATATTATTTCCCCAGTTCCTGAAATTTGTGTCCAGTCGCTTGATATTTGCATTGCTATTGGCTTAGCATTCTTTGTTGTCAAGCAGACTGTTCAGGTTGCCAGTCGAGTCAAGAAGTTAGTTTATTTGAGGAACTTTGTCAGTCACTTGTTTAAGTCTTTATTCGAGTCTTGAGGCATAGCTACTACTTAAGAGCATTACACCATACACATACTTGTACATATTATGTAATATCATATTAAATGTTAATGTATCCTGACGGTACTTAAGACTTATAAATGTGAATATGTGCTTTCAGCACAATACTATTGACATGAGAATTGATTTTATTTATGATTGCCTGTAATTAATTTAAATTGATAATATTACCTCTAACAACTTATCTACTTAATAAATTTTATTAATTTTAATTTCTCTAGTTAGTAGCCTACCAGTTGTAATCCTAAAGCACTATTGAACCATACTGAATTTCAATGGATAATTGACAAGGATACGGACTACTTGTTTACGAAAACCCAGTAACAGGCTGATGCTAGAAGGGCATCCTTTCTAGTATTCGCTGGAGATCTCTAAGCTTTTAGAATCGCGTTTTTTGTGTAACAACCACCACCACAACCACTATTACAACCCAGGATTTCAAAGTGGCCTGTTATCCCAAGTGTAATGGGAGCAAATAACACAGTAAGAAAAGTTTAGACTTATATTATCCTTCACCATTTAGAATCAGCAAAATGTACACTATGTACAGTGAAAAATAGTGCACTCCATTCGGTAAGCAAGGCAGAAATAGAAGCCACAAGATAGCAGACCGTTGCTTCCACCAGCTCTAGAATGGGAATGACAAGGGCAGACAGGAGAAGCGGTATCCACATAACCCTGCGATGCCAATCCCACCTTCTTATTGGCTAGAACCTGGTCAACAAGTTGAACGATTGGGGCCCCATCATCAACCTCTTAGCACCCAGGTTTCGCTGGTTGGGGGAGATAGCCTGTAAAATGAGGGTGTGTCCATGCGCCCCGTAATAAAGGTTTACGTAACTCTTTGCATGCCACACCCCCACCCCCCGGAGAAGGCTCAGGATTAGGCTGCCACCTCCCAGTGGTAACCGGGCCAGCCATGGCACGAAATAATGGGACCGCCTATCCTCTCCACCATCCAACTCTTAATAGAGCTCAGCTTTCCTAGTGAACCAAAAGCCAAACCCTAAACTCAGAGTGAGACAGCAGTCAGATAGGCCAACATAGTCCAAGATACAAGCGGACGGTAGCCTATCCCCTCACTAAAAAAAAACCCCCACATCAGGGAAAAAAAAAAGACTTGAAAGGGGGGTTACCACAAATACATCCTAACCTAAATTAAAATATTAAAACTAGACTCTTGACAAAGAGTCTGCCAACACATTTCTTTGCCGGCAATATAATTTATTTTTAGGTTGTAGGGCTGCAGCCTGAGCGTCCAACGCAAAAAGCCTTGTGTTGTGATTCTTCATGGCTTGGAGATAGATAACGGGTTGTGACACTGTAGACTGTGACCACCTGGATGTCGGGCCCACATAAACATCGAAATGTTCCAAAGCCATTACCAGCGCGAGGGCTTCTTTTTCAAGGGTTAGAGTAAGCTCTCTGATGTGGCTGGAACTTAGCTTGAAAAGTATGCGTTGGCTGCAGCTCCTTGTTCCCGATTTGTAATAGTACCGCCCCAACCCCAGACTCACAAGCAACAACCTGTAATGAAAAAGGTTTGGAGAAGTCTGGAGACAGGAAAATTTGGGTGCAGAGCACAATAATCTTTTTGCTTTATTAAAAGCAGTGTTACAATCTGACGTCCAAATTTAAAAGGGGAACTTTATGACTGGTAAGAGAGGTAAGAGGGGCTAAAATATCTGAGAAATTCTTACAGAATCTTCGTAAAATCCTATCATGCCTGGGAAACGTTGAAGAGATTTCCTATCATGAGGAACTGGATAATCTTTAATCGAAAGAACTTTACCCAAGTTTTAGGTGCAACTTTTACCACTACCAAATTCATGGCCTAGAAAAGTGAAGGGGGCCTGGCCAAAGGAAGATTTAAGATAAATTAACTTTTAAAATTGGGAATTCTTAAAGGTCTCAAACAGAGCTTTAAGTCTAAGTAGGTGTTGATCCCAAGTACCCAGACACCACAACAATATCATCTAGGTATGCTGCCGTGCCTTCAAGTCCTTTTAATAGCCTGAAGGACTATTTTTCTGGAATGAAGAGGGGGAATTTTTCATTCCGAAGGGGTAACTGTATACTGATAATGACCCCCGGGAAATTTACGAAGGCAGAGATTTCCTTCCCCTTATCTGTCAAAGGTACCTGATAGTAACCTTTAAGGAGATCTAATTTGGACACAAAAGTAAGCCTTACCACAAAGTCAATTTTCGTCATCCAGACGAGGAAGAGGGTAAGCATCTGTGATTGTGACCTCGTTCACTTTACGGTAGTCCCGTGCACAACGAAAAACCCCCCATCAGCCTTTTTTACTAGGATGGGACGGTTGAAGCCCATGGACTAGATGACTCATCCCCTAAACCATGTTTTTTTTAAAAAGAAGTCTTTCTTCCTTGCTGAAGAGCCTTTGCTTTTCAGGATTTTGCTCTGTAGGGGAAGAGTTTAATTGGTTTAGATTTTCCCACATCTACATCATGGTAACCTAACGTACATTTTTTCGGCACATCGAAAAAATATTAGGATATGACTGTAGAAGCTCAGTAAATTGGTTGCTTGTATTTCAGATAAACCCTCCATTAACGGGGTAGGATCCTTGAGGAGGACAGAATTTGAAAGTTTAGTATTAATTTCAGAGATAGAGTGCAAAGAGTCAGAGTCGTCCTCAGAGGTAGAGGACAGAGTCATTACTGGGACTTTATCTGGTGGGATGAAAGCCCTTGATTTTGATTAATGTGGTAAGTTTTTGTTTTTTGAGGTCTTTTTTCAATGGGAGCTACACATAATTTAAATCAGATAACTCTTATACTGCATAGGTCCCGTATATCTAGCTTTCAAGGTGTGGCCAGGTATAGGTTCCTGCACAACACCTTGTCTCCTGGATGGAAGGAGCGGAACTGGCACTTTCTGTCATACCTCTGTTTCATCTTACTTGAGCTATCTTTAGGTTTAGCCGTGGCTAACTCACGTGCCACCTGCAACCTTGAAGACGGTTGTAGAAATGCTGAGCTTACGTCTTCTCCATCCATCCTTCGTGGCACCCGAAGAGGACCTCGTACATTGTGCCCAAGATCAGCTCAACGGACTATACCTGTAGACTCTTGCACCGTCTCCGTACCCGAGAACAGCAACAAAGTAGAGATTCATCCCAATCTGTCGGAAAGTGCATGAAAACTCTCACATTGTTTTTAAAATGTCTGGGGGAATCTTTCCCAAAGGGGGCCTTGGGACTGAGGGTGATAGGCATTGGATAAGTTGTGAATTATCCCCAACCTAGTTAAACTTCCCTAAATGCTTTGCAGTGAAAAGTTAGTACCTTGAATCACTTTGGTATGTTTTTTAGGAATGCCCAAAACAAGAAATGAATTTTGTTAAAGCTTGAGAATAGCTTTAGTATTGATACTACGCATTGGGATCGCTTCAGGATATCTGGTTACTTTATCCATAATTGTAAATAAATACTGATTTCCAGACTTTGACTTAGGTAGTGGACCTACACAATCTATAATTAAATCTGCAAAAGGTTCTCCATCAGCAGGTATGGGTTGGAGAGGTGCAGGTTTAATGGAATGCCAGGTTTTCCAACTTGCTGACATTCTCGGCAACACCTAATATGATTCTTCACATCTTTCTTTAATTTTGGCCAATAAAATTCTTTTGTGATTCTATACAAGGTTTTTGTAATTCCTAAGTGACCTCCTAATGACGTATTATGAGCTATATTTAATATCTGAGGTCTATACTTGGTTGGAACCACTAACCTGTCGTATAATTGCCGGCCCTCTTCTCCTTACCAGTCTCAGTGCAAACCAAATAATCATTTTTAACTTCATACTTGACTGGATGACCCAAAGAGGATTTACCCATGGCTGCCTGAAAAGCGAATTTTAAAGAAGGGTCCTTTCGTTGTTTCCTCCCGGAAGGACAGTCCCTCGGGCATGGAAACAGAGACATCTGGCAATCCTGCAACCTGGGGAATAGGAAGGCTTGATCGGGGTCTGTTCACTTGATTTACGAGACTCCGGCCGGTGTGTCTCATAAAACAACGTGGCTATTCCGAGATCGGAGTCGTCCAAGGATAGGTCAACATTCTCCCCAGACAACCCTTGGGATGTTGCCCGAGTTATGGCCAACACTGGAGAAGCATTAATCATTATAGGTTCAGGACACGAAGTAACAGTAGTAATGTTATTACCCAGTAATAACATGGCATTTTTCATGGGAAATCCTTTTGAGATACCTACAGTCAAGTACCCAGTGTAATATTTGCACTGTACATAAATTTTATGCAAAGGAACAGAATATATAGCTCCTCCATAGGCTTCCAATAAAACTGAGGAATTCAAGGAAGTATTCTCTGAAAGGGGTAATATTCCTTCTCTGACAAGTGAGCAATATGCTCCAGTATCTCATAAGGTATTTACTTTAGTTGGT
This sequence comes from Cherax quadricarinatus, assembly GCF_026875155.1. Classification (NCBI taxonomy): domain Eukaryota; kingdom Metazoa; phylum Arthropoda; class Malacostraca; order Decapoda; family Parastacidae; genus Cherax; species Cherax quadricarinatus. Next base: position 21,190,851 of record NC_069491.1, read on the forward strand.
TCTGAGTTTTCCTGAAGGGAAATAAGACTTTCGCAATAATAAGGGGCCATACCTTTTTCTACTTCTCTAGGGGACATGTTACTAGGGATATTAGAGATTTTCCCGATGGGTTGAGGTTTTTGGGGGCAGTTGGAACTGATGTGACCTACTTTATTGCACCTGAAGCAGACGACAGGCTTGCCCTTTACTCCCTGATGACGTTGCAAGTGGTGTCGTTCTGGCTGGTGCCTCTCTGGATATTGTTGTCGAGATGCTCCATAAGTAGTTTGCCTCTCCGCAGGGGGACCATATGTTGAGAAGCGTGGCTCACCAGGTGACTTGGTTGGATGACGTAGACGCTCTCCCTCCGGCTGGCACTTCATTCTCCAATGTTGTCGATCTCTGCTCACGCCAGACTGTTGAAAAGAGAGACGGGACCGCTCGGACAAGGAGCGGTCGTTTCGAAGGTATCAGCCAACCTGGCCGCCTCCAATGCAGTGGTTAAGTCACGATCCTGCAGAAAGACACGAACCTCTGGTCCCACAGACTCCAGCAGGTTATCAATCAGAATAAGCTGCACACAGCTCCTCAAAGTAGAGACACCACTCGCTTTATACCAGCTGGTAAAAAACTTTGGTTTGCTGTCTCACAAAGTCCACCAGGGATTGACCAAGCTGCCGCCTGTTCAATTTGAAGGTCTTACGATATTTAGCTGGGATACATGTATATGCTCCCAACACTGTGGTCTTCACTACTTGATAATCAGAGAATTCAGCGTCAGTTAATACCGACGTAAATTCCTGTGCCTTACCCAATAATGCTGTATGAACCAACGCTGCCCAGTGCTGTTCCGGCCACCTCAAGGCTCGAGCCTGAATTTTCGAAGCTTTCGAAAAATTGCTCTGGTTCGGCCTCATTGAAGCGGGGAACAAGCTGTACTGCTTTTTGTAAACTGAAATCGTTTACAGAATGCGAAAACTGCCTCCTTTCTCTTTCCCTATCAAATTCTTCCCTTGCGAATGCTCTCTGTTCCCTAGTTTGCTCCAGCGTGATTTTTGCCAGCTCAAGTGCCAACGACGCTGATTCACTCGAGACAACCCAGCTGCACCATACTGACCATTTTGCTCCGTAGGTGTATCATCTTCCTCATGCGAGAACATAAGAGTTTTTTTCCCCAGCTCCCGTAGGGGAGGAGTTTGATTTCCTTCTTTTTCAATAAGTTGTCAGCAATAAGTGAACCAGTTTTCGCAGCGTGAGAGT
>NC_069491.1:21192589-21220918 GCF_026875155.1 Cherax quadricarinatus
ACTAAAGGGGCGAGGAGCCCGCGGCTGGACCACTGAGAGGCTAGTCAGAGTAGTGAGTGCCCTTACCACTGAGAGGCTAGTCAGAGTAGCGAGCGCCTGGACCACTGAGAGGCTATTCAGAGGAGGGAGCCTATTGACCACTGAGAGGCTAGTCAGAGGAGCGAGTGCATAGACCACTGAGAGGCTAGTCAGATAGGCGAGTGCCTTGACCACTGAGAGCCTAGTCAGAGTAGTGAGCACCTGGACCACTGAGAGGCTAGTCAGACGGGCGAGTGCCTGGACCACTGAGAGGCTAGTCAGAGTAGCGAGCGCCTGGACCCCTGAGAGGCTAGTCAGAGTAGCGAGCACCTAGATCACTGAGAGGCTAGTCAGAGTAGCGAGTGCCTGGACCACTGAGAGGCTAGTCAGAGAAGCAAGTGCCTGGACCACTGGGAGGCTAGTCAGATTAGCGAGCGCCTGGACCACTGAGAGGCTAGTCAGAGTAGGGAGCTCCTGGACCACTGAGAGGCTAGTCAGAAAAGCGAGCGCCTCGACCGCTGAGAGGCTAGTCAGAGTAGCGAGCACCTGGACCACTGAGAGGCTAGTCAGAGTAGTGAGCGCCTGAACCACTAAGAGGCTAGTCAGAATAGTGAGCGCATGGACAACTGAGAGGCTAGTCAGAGTAGCGAGCGTCTGGACCACTGAGAGGCTAGTCAGAGGACCGAGTGCCTGGACCACTTAGAGGCTAGTCAGAGGAGCATGCGCTAGCACCACTGAGAGGCTAGTCAGAGAAGCGAGTGCTTGGACCACTTAGAGGCTAGTCAGAAAAGCGAGCACCTGGACCACTGATAGGCTAGTCAGAGAAGCAAGCTCCTGGACCACTGAGAGGCTACTCGGAGGAGCGAGTGCATGGACCACTGAGAGGCTAGTCAGAGGAGCGAGCGTCTGGACCACTGAGAGGCTAGTCAGAGGAGCGAGCGCCTGGAGTACTGAGAGGCTAGTCAGAGTAGCGAGCCCCTGTACAACTGAGAAGAGCAAGTGCCTTCACCACTGAGAGGCTAGTCAGAGGAGCAAGCGCATGGACCCCTTAGAGGATAGTCAGAGGAGTGAGCGCCTGGACCTCTGAGAGGCTAGTCAAAGGAGCGAGCGCCTGGACCACTGAGAGGAGCGAGCGCCTGGACCACTGAGAGAAGTGAGCCCCTGGACTACTTAGAGGAGCTAGCGTCTCGACCTCTGAGAGGCTAGTCAGAGCAGCGAGCGCCTGGACCACTGAGAGGTTAGTCACAGGAGTGAGCACCTGGACCTCTTAGAGGCTAGTCAGAGATGCAAGCACCTCAACCACTGAGAGGCTATTCAGGGGAGCTAGCGCACTGACCACTGAGAGGCTATTCAGAGTAGCGAGCGGCTAGACCACAGAGAGGCTAGTCAGAGGAGCAAGCGCCTGCAAAACTGATAGGCTAGTCTGAGAAGCGAGCAACTGGACCACTGAGAGGCTAGTCAGAGGAGCGATCGCATGGGCCACTGAGAGGCTAGTCAGAGTAGCGAGCGCCTGGAAAACTGAGAGGCTAGTCAGAGGAGCGAGAGCATGGACCACTGAGAGGCTAGTCAAAGTAGCGAGCCCCTGTACCACTGAGAGGAGCGAGCGCCTAGACCACTGAGAGTTTAGTCAGAGTAGTGAGCACCTGGACCACTGAGAGGCTAGTCAGAGTAGCGAGCGCCCGGACCATTGAGAGGCTAGTCAGAGTAGCGAGCGCTTGGATCACTGAGAGGCTAGTCAGAGTAGCGAGCGCCTGGACCAATGAGAGGCTAGTTAGAGTAGTGAGTGCCCTTACCACTGAGAGGCTAGTCAGAGTAGCGAGCGCCTCGACCACTGAGAGGCCATTCAGAGGAGCGAGCCCATTGACCACTGAGAGGCTAGTCAGAGGAGCGAGTACATAGACCACTGAGAGGCTAGTCAGAGTAGTGAGAGCCTTGACCACTGAGAGGCTAGTCAGAGTAGCGAGCACCTGGACCACTGAGAGGCTAGTCAGACAAGCGAACGCCTGGACCACTGAGAGGCAAGTCAGAGTAGTGAGTGCCTGGAGCACTGAGAGGTAGTCAGAGTAGCGAGCGCCTGGACCCCTGAGAGGCTAGTCAGAGTAGCGAGCACCTAGATCACTGAGAGGCTAGTCAGAGTAGTGACTGCCTGGACAACTGAGAGGCTAGTCAGAGTTGCAAGCACATGGACCACTGAGATGCTAGTCAGAGGAGCGAGCGCCATGACCACTGAGAAGCTAATCAGAGTAGTGAGCGCCATGACCACTGAGAGGCTAGTCAGAGGAGCGTTCGCCTGGACCATTGCGAGGCTAGTCAGAGGATTGTGAGCGCCTTTACCCACTGAGAGGCTTAGTCAGAGTTTCGAGTTATTAGTGCCTGACACTTGAGAGGCTAGTCAGACGACGCGAGCCACCTGGACACTGAGAGGCCAGTCCAGAGGAGCGAGGCCCCTGGGCCACTTGAGAGGCTAGTCATCAGAGGAGCGAGCGCCTGGACCGCTGAGTGTATCAGTCAGAGGAGCGAACGCCTGGGACCCACTGAGAGGTAGTCAGAGAAGCGAGCGCCTTGACCACGGAGAGGCTAGTCAGAGTAGTGAGCGCATGACACTGAGAGGCTAGTAGTGGAGCGGTGCCTGGACCATGAGAGGCTAGTCAGAAGAGCAGCACCTGTGAAAAAAAAAAAAACATTTTCGACGAGGCTAGTCAGAGGGAGCGAGGCCTGGACCTCTGAGAGGTAGTCAAAGTAGCGAACCCCTGTACCACTGAGAGGAGCGAGCGCCTAGACCACTGAGAGGTTAGTCAGAGTAGCGAGCACCTGGGACCACTGAGAGGTAGTCAGTGTAGTGAGCGCCCGGGAACCACTGAGTGGCTAGTCAGAGTTAGCATAGCGCCTGGATCAGTGAGAGGCTAGTCAGAGTAGTGAGCGCCGGACCACTGAGAGGCTAGTCAGAGTAGGGAGCGGACTGACACTGAGAGGCTAGGTCAGAGGAGCTGAAGCACCCTGTACACTGAGAGGCTAGTCAGAGTAGCGAGCGCCTGAACACTGAGAGGCTAGTCAGAGTAAGTAGCAAAACGCCTGGACCTTTGGAGGCTAGGTCAGAGTAGCGAGCGTCTGAACGCTGAGACAGGCTGTCAGAGTGCGAGTGCCCATGGACCACTGAGAGGATAATCAGTGTAGCCGAGTTGCCTGGATCACTGAGAGGCTAGTCAGAGAAGCGAGTGCCTTGACACTGAGAGGTAGTCGAGTAGGCGAGCGACTGGACCACTGAGAGGCTAGTCAGAGGAGCAAGCGCCTGGACCAATGATGAGGCTAGTCAGAGTAGTGAGGCCTGACCACTGAGAGGCTTGCATAGGAGCGAGCGCCTCGACCATGAGAGATAGTCAGAGTTGCAAGCGCCTGGACCACTGAGAGCTAGTCAGATGAGCAAGCGCCTGGACCCGTGGAGGCCCAGTCATAGGAGCGTGCGCCTTTTCCACTGATAGGCTAGTAGAGGAGCGAGCCCATGGGACCACAGAGAGGCATTCAGAGGAGTGTGCGCATTGACCACTGAGAGGCTAGTCAAGTAGCGAGGCCTTGACACTGAGAGGCTAGTCAGAGTACGTAGAGCGCCTGGACCTCTGGAGATGATAATCAAGAGGTGTGAGCGCCTGGACACTGAAGGGCTAGTCAGAGAAGCGAGCACTTTTGCACTGAGAAGGCTAGTCAGAGTAGCGAGCGCATGTACCACTGAGAGGCTAGTCAGAGGAGCGAGCGAATAGACCAATGAGAGGCTAGTCAGAGCAGTGAGCGTCTAGACCACTGGGAGGATAGTCAGAAGAGGTGTGAGCATCTGGACCATTGAAGAGGCTAGTCAGAGTAACGAGCGCCTGGACCACTGAGAGGCTAGTCAGAGTAGTGAGCGCCTAGACCACTGAGAGGCTAGTCAGAGTAGTGAGTGCCTGGACAACTGAGAGGCTAGTCAGAGTAGTGAGTGCCTGGACCACTGTGAAGCTAGTCAGAGTAGCGAGCACCTGGACGCTGAGAGTTAAGTTCGGTAGTGAGTGCCTGGGCCACTGAGAGGCTAGTCAGAGTAGTGAGTGCATGGACAACTGATAGGCTAGTCAGAGTAGTGACGAAGCCTGACCACTGTGAAGATAATCAGGTAGCGAGCGCCTGGACGCTTGAGAGAATGCAAACGCCGACCACTGAGAGAGAAGCGAAGCCCATGGACTACTGAGTGGTGCTAGTGCCGGACCACTGAGAGGTAGTCAGTGGAGCGAGTGCTGGACCCCTCAGGAGGCTAAGACAGAGGGGACTGTGGGCCTGGACCATTAGAGGCTAGTCAGAGGAAGGCAAGGAGCAAGCGCTAGCACCACCTGAGAAGCTAGTCAGAGAAGCGAGAGCTTGGACACTTAGAGGTCTAGTCAGCAAGGAGCGAGCAACCTGGGCACTGAGAGGCTAGTATCAAAGGAGCTACCCGCCTGGGGACCAACTGAGAGGCTAGTCAGAAAGAAAAGCAAGCACCTGGAACCACGGATAGGCTGTCAGAGAAGCAAGCCCTGGGCCACTTTGAGAGGCTACTCGCAGGAGCGAGCGCATAGACCACTGAGAGGCTAGTCAAGGAGCGAGAATTCTGGACACTGAGAGGATAGTCAGAGGAGCGAGACACCTGGACCTCTGAGAGGCTAGTCAGAGGAGCGAGCGCCTGGCCACGAGAGGAGTGAGCGCCTGGACCACTGAGAGGAGTGACCTGTTCGGGACATTTTGAGAAGCGAGCACCTGCCTGGGACCACTGAGAGGAGCGATGCTGGACCACTGAGGAGGGAGCGAACGCCTGGCCCACTGAGAGAAGTGGAGCCCGGGACTACTTAGAAGGCTTGCGGGTCTGGACACTGAGAGGTGCTTGTCAGAGCAGCGAGCGCTGCTGGACACTGAGAGGTTAGTCCACTGGGAGCGAGCACCTGGACTCTTAGAGGCTAGTCAGAGGAGCGAGCGCAAGGAACACTTAGAGGCTAGTCGAGGGGGGGGACTGCGAAGCGCCTCGACACTGGAGAGGCTATTCAGAGGAGCTAGCGATGACCATGCGACCTATTCAGATGTAGCGAGCGGCTGGGACCACAGAGAGGGTAGTCAGAGGGGAGCAAAGCGCCTGCAAAACTGAGAGGCTTAGTCAGAGGAGCGGCGCGTGGGACACTGAGAGGCTTAGTCAGGTGCGAGCGCCTGGACCACTGAAAGGTTAGTCAGATGAGCCAAGCGGGATGGGACCACTGAGAGGCTAGTCAGAGTAGTGAGTGCCCTTACCATGAGAGGCGTCAGAGTAGTGAGCGCCTGGACAATGGGGGAAAGAGGCCATTCAGAGGAGCGAGCTATTGACCACTGTGAGGCTAAGTCCAGAGGGAGCGAGTGCATTAGACACTGAGAGGCTCGTCCGAGTAGTGAGCGCCTTGACCACTGTAGAGGCTAGTTCAGAGTAGCGAGCGCCTGGACCACCGAGAGGTAGTCAGAGTGCGCGAGAGCATGGGGACACGAGATGCTAGTCAGAGGAGCGAGCGCCCCTGGACACTGAGTAGCTTGTCAGAGGAGGCGTGCGCCTGGACCATTGGCGAGGGCTAGTCAGAGGAGCGAGCGCGTATACCCATGAGAGGCAAGTCGAGTTTAGCGAGTTGATGGACCACTGAGAAGGCTAGCAGATGAGTGAGAACCTGGACCACTGAGAGGCCAGTCAGAGGGGAGCCCCTGGACCACTGAGAGGCTACTAGTCAGAGGGCGCGCGCCTGGCCGCTGAGGGCTAGTCAGAGAAAAAGAGAAGCAAGCGAATGACCACTGAGAAGCTAGTCAGAGTAGTGAGCGCATGGGGACCCACTGACAGTAGTCAGAGGAGCGATGTACATGGGACGGACACTGAGAGGCTAGTCAGAAGAGGCGAGCACTGGGAAACTGAGAGGCTAGTCAGAGGAGCGATGCGTGGACCACTGAGAAGGCTAGTCAAAGTAGCGAGCCCCTGTACCACTGAGAGGAGCGAGCGCCTAGACCACTAAGAGGTTAGTCATCGTAGCGAGCACCTGGACCACTGAGAGGCTAGTCAGGAGTAGAGAGCGCCGGGACCCACTGAGAGGCTCGTCAGAGTAGCGAGCGCCTGGAAATCACTGAGAGGTTGTCAGAGTAGCGAGTGCTTGACCACTGAGAGGCTAGTCAGAGTAGCTAGCGCCTGGACTTTTGAGAGGCTAGTCAGAGTAGCGAGCGTCTAGACCGCTGAGAGGCTAGTCAGAGTAGCAAGCGCCCGGACCACTGAGAGGCTGTCAGAGTAGCGAGTGCCTGGATCATGAGAGCTCAGTCAGAGGTAGCGAGTGCCTGGGGACCACTGAGAGGCTGTCAGAGTAGTGAGGCGACTGGACACTGAGCGGCTAGTCAGCGGAGCGAGTGGCTGGACCACTGATAGGGGGGGGATGGGGGGGGGGGGTGGGGGGGCTAGTCAGAGTTTAGCGAGCGCTGGACCACTGAGAGGCTGTCATAGGAGCGAGCGCCTCGCCCACTGGAGGATAGTCAGAGTTGCAAGCGCCCTGGACCATGAAGGCTAGTCAGAGGAGCTAGCGCCTAGACCACTGAGAGGCCAGGTCAGAGGGGCGAGCGCCTTTTCCAATGAGAGGCTAGTCAGAGGGAGCTAGGCCCCATGGACCACAGAGAGGCTATTCAGAGGAGCGTGCGCATTGAGCACTGAGAGGCTAGTCCAGGGTAGACGAGCCACCTTGACCACTGAGAGGCTAGTCAGAGTAGCGCGCGCCTGGACCACTGAGAGGATAATCAGGGGACGTGAGGCGGCCTGGACCACTGAGAGGCTAGTCAGAGAAGCGAGCGCCTTGACCACTAAGAGGGCTTAGGTCAGAGTAGCGAGCGCATTGTACCACTGAGAGGCTAGTCAGAGGGAGCGAGCGCCTAGACCAATGGAGAGGTAGTCAGGAGCAGTGAGTTGTCTGGACCACCTGAGAGGCTAGTCGAGTAGCTGAGCACCTAGACCACTGAGAGGCAAGTGAGAGTAGTGAGCGCTTTGGGTGACAACTGAGGGCTAGTCAGAGTAGTGAAGCCGGCCTGGACCATGTGAAGCTAGTCAGCAGTTAGCGAGCGCCTGGGACCGCTGAGAGGCTAGTCCAGGCAGTAGTGGGGGGTGATAAAAAGGGGAAAGGGGTGGGGGGGGGGGGCTAGACCATTGAGAGGCTAGGTTCAGAGGTAGTTGAACGCCTGGACAAAGAGAGGCTAGTCAGAGTAGCGAGCGCTAGGACGGACTGTGAGCTCGTCAGAGTAGCGAGCACCTGGACCGTGTGAGGAGGCTAGTCAAAAGGAGCGAGCGCTGGGGACGCTTTTAGCTTGTCTGACGTAGCGAGCGCCGGGAGCACTGAGAGGGCTAGTCAGAGTAGCGAGCTCCTGGGACCCACTGAGGGTTAGTCAGAGTAGCGAGAGCCTGGACCACTGAGAGGATCTAGTAGTCGAGGCTTTGCGAGAGCCTGAACCCTGAGAGGGCTAGTCACGAGGAGCGAGGCGCCTGGACAGAGAGGCTAGTCAGAGTAGAAGCGCTTGGGACCACTGAGCGGCTAGTCAGAGGAGCGAGTGGCCTGGGACCCACTGAGAGGCCTGTCAGAGGAGCAAATGATTTTTCCCTGAGAGGCTACGTCATAGGCGTGAGCCCATGGACCAAAGAGGAGGATACTCAGAGGAGCGAGTGCATTGACCACTCTGAGAGGATAGTCAGACTAGTGAGGGCACTTGACCCCATGAGAGGCTAGTCAGAGTAGTGAGGCTGGGCATTGAGAGGGTCGTCAGAGGAGTGAAGAGCGCCTTTACCACTGAGAGGCTAGTCAGAGTAGCAGCACCTGGGACATTGAGAGGTGTCAGGATGAGCGCGAGTGCCTGTACCACTGAGAGGCCACAGTTTCAGAGGGAGTGAGCCCCTGGACCACTGAGGAGCTAGGTCAGAGGAGCGAGCACCTGGACCATGAGAGGATAATCAGAGAGCGAGCGCCTGTACCACTGAGAGGCTTGTCAGTGTTGCGAGCGCCTGGACCACTGAGAGGCTAGTCAGAGTAGCTAAGCGCCCTGGACCTTTGAGAGGCTAGGTCAGAGTAGCGAAGCCATCAGACCATGAGCGGCAAGTCAGAGTAGCAAGCGCCCGGACCACTGAGAGGTAATCAGAGTAGGTGAGTGCCTGGATCACTGGAGGCTAATCAGAGTAGCAAGTGGCGACATATGAGAGGCTAGTCAGTAGTAGCGCGCGGACTGGACCACTGTGAGACTAGTCCAGTTGAGCGAGCGCCTGGACCCACTGAGAGGCTAGTCAGAGTTAGTGAGCACCTGGGCCACTGATGAGGCTAGTCAGGCAGCGAGCCTGAGACCACTGGGGAGGATAGTCAGAAGAGGTGTGAGCGTCTGGACCATTGATCAGGGGGCTAGTCAGAGTAACGAAGCGCCTGGAACCACTGAGACGATAGTCAGAGCAGCGCGCGCTGGACCACTGGGAGGATAGTCAGAGTGGGGCAAGGCCTGGACCCTGAGAGGGACTAGTCAGAGTAGTGAGCGCCTGACAAACTGAGAGGCTAGGTCAGAGTAGCGAGTGCCTGGACCCCTGTGAAGCTAGTCAGAGTAGCGGTGCGTGGGGGGGGTGGGGGGGGGGGGGGGGGCCTTTGGTGGGGGGGAAAAAAACCGCTGAGAGGACTCGTCAGAGGAGGAGTGCCTGGACCACTTAGAGGCTAGGCAGAGTAGTGATACCTGGACCCTAGACAGGTAGTAAGAAGTAGCAAAGCTCCTGGAACCACTGAAGAGGGCTAGTCCAGAGGAGCGAGCACCTGGACCACTGAGAGTCTAGGTCAGAGTAGCGAGCGCTCTGAAACCACTGGAGGCTGTAAGAGTAGTGAGAGCCTATACCACTGAGATGCTAGTCAGAGTAAGTGAGCGCCTGGACCACTGGGAGATAGTCAGATAGTGAGCGCCGGGATCACTGAGAGGCTAGTCAGGAGTAGTATGTGAGCGCCAGGACAACTGAGAGGCTAGTCAGAGTAGTAAGCGTCCTGGACCAGTTGTGAAGGTAGTCAGAGTAGCGCGTGCTGGACCGTGAGAGGTAAGGGTCAGAGGGAGCGAGTGCCGGACCACTTAGAGGCTAGGACAGAGTTGTAGCGGACTTGGGACCACTGAGAGGCTAGTCAGAAGTAGCGAGCTCCTGGCTCATGAGAGGGCTAGTCAGAGGAGCTAGCCTGGACCGTGAGAGGCTAGTCAGAGTAGCGAGTGGCTGGACCACTGGAGAGGCTAGTAGAGGTAGCAAGCGGCCTTGAACACTGAGAGGCTAGTCCGAGTAACGAGCACCTGGGACAATGAGCAGGCTATACAGGAGTAGGAGCTCTGGGACCACAGAGAGGCTAGTCAGAGTAGCGAGCGCCTGGACCACTGATGGCTAGTCAGAGTTGCGAGTGCAAGGACACTGAGAGGCCAGTCAGAGGAGCGAGCGCCTTTTCCTCTGAGAGGCTACTCAGAGGAGCGAGTGCATGGACCACTGAGAGGCCAGTCAGAGGAGCGAGCGCCTTGTTTTCCTTGAGTCAGGCTAGTCAGAGGAGCGAGCCCTTGGACATAGAGAGGCTGCTCAGAGGAGCGACCGCATTGACCAATGAGAGGCTAGTCAGAGTAGCGAGCGCCTTGTCCACTGAGAGGCTAGTAAGAGGAGCGTGCGGCTGGACCATTGAGAGGCTAGTCAGAGGGGTGGAGCGCCTTTACCACTGAGAGGCTAGTCAGAGTAGCGAGCGCCTAGCCCAACTGAGAGGCTAGTCAGACGAGGAGCACCTGGGACCACCTGAGAGGCCAGTCAGAGGAGTGAGCCCTGAGACCATGAGAGGCTAGTCAGAGGTGCGAGCAGGGACTGGACCACTGAGAGGGTAATCAGAGGAGAGAGCGAGCGCCTGGACCACTGAGAGGCTTGGTCATTGTAGCGAGCACTGGACCACTGAGGGTTAGTCAGGAGAGTAGCGAGTGCCCTGGGACCCATGTGAGGCTAGGCAGAGAGTAGCAAGCGGAGTGGACCACTGAGAGGCTAGGGGGTATTTTTCCCTAGGGGGGGGGGGAGGATAAATAATGTTAAAGCAAGTGCTAGACAGTGAAGAAGCTAGTCAGCCCAGCGTAGGCCTGGACCACGAGAGGCTAGTCAAGCGGGGGAGCGAATGTACCGCTTGAGGCTAGTATATGAGGTGTGAGCATCTGGGACCCTCTAAGAGGGTAGTCAGAGTAGTGAAGCACCTGGACCATGGAGGCTTTCAGAGTAGCAAATGCCTGGACACTGAGGAGGCTAGTCAGAGGTTAGCGAGTGCCTGGACACTGTTCCGGCTAGTCAGTGTATAGCAAGCACATGCGACTGCTGAGAGGAGTAGAGAAGCAAGTGGCCTGGACCGCTGGGAGGCTAGTCAGAGTAGCGAGAGCCGCCTAGCCACTGAGAGGCTAGTCCGAGAGTAGCGAGCTCTGGACCATGAAGTGGCTAGTCAGAGGAGCGTGCGTCTGGATGCTGCTGAGAGGTAGTTCAGAGTAGCCAGCACCTGGACCACTGAGAGGACTTTATTCAGGGTAGCGAGCGGCCTGGGACCTCTTGAGAGTGCTTAGTCAGCGGAGCGCGCGCTGGACAAACTGAGAGGCTAGTCAGTTGTATAGCGAAGCGCCTGAAACCACTGAGAAGGCTGTCCATGTAGCAAGCGCCTGGGCACGAGAGGGCTGTCAGGTAGCGATCGCCTTGACTCCTGAGAGCTAGTCAGAGGAGCGACATGCCTGGGGACTGCTGAAGGCTAAGTCAGAACACGGAGGCGAGCGCCTGGACCGCCCACTGACAGGATAGTCAGATCAGCGAGGCAATGGATCGCTGAGAGGATAGTCCAGAGAAGCGAGCGTGGAAAACACTGAGAGGCTAGTCAGGAGTAGTAAATGCCTGGACACTTGAGAGGCTAGTCAGAAGTAGCGAGTTGCATGACCACTGGAGAGGCTAGTCAAGAGAGAGCGAAGCCTGGACCACTGGAGAGGCTAGTCAGAGGAGTGAGCATTCTGGACACTGAGAAGGCTTAGTCAGGGACGTGAGTGCCTTGACCACTGAAGAGGCTATTCGTCAGAGGAAGAGAGCGCCTGGACCCTGAGTCCAGGAATAGGTCAGAGTAGTGAGCCCTGTACCGGCTGGAGGAGCAAGCATCGGACACTGAGAGGCTAGTCAGAGAAGCGAGGCCTTGTACCTCTGAGAGGCTAGTCAGAGGCACGTGAGCCACCTGGACCCCCAAAACCCCCCCGGGGGTGAAAAGGGGGGGGGGGGGGGGGGGGGGGGGAAAGTAGTGAGCGCCAGGACATGATGCGGAGCCCCTAACGCATGGACCACTGAGAGAAGCGAGCCCGGTGGACTCTGAGGAGGAGCTATGCACTGGACCCATGAGAGGTAGTCAGAGGAGCGAGCGACTGACCATGAGGAGGCTAGTCTGAGGTCCGAGTGCCTGGTCATTAGAGGCTAGTCAGGGAGCAAGCTCGAGCACCCATGAGAGGCTTAGTCAGAGAAGCGGAGCGCTGGGACCTTAGAGGCTAGTTCAGAAGAGCGAAGCGCCTGGGCCAGTGAGTGAGAGGCTAGTCAAAGGAGCTAGCGCGGACCCCCTGAGAGGCTAGTCAGAAAAGCGAGCACCTGACGAGTGATAGGCTAGTCAGGAAGCAAGCCCTGACCATGTGAGGCTACTCGGAAGAGGCGAGCGCATTGGCCCACTGAGAGGCTAGTCGAGGAGAGTGAGCGTCTCGACCACTGAGAGGCTAGTCAGAGGAGCGAAGCGCCTGGGAGCACTGAGCGGCTAGTCAGAGTTAGCGAGCCCCTGTACAACTGAGAGAGCAAGTTGCCTTCCCACTGCAGAGGCTATTCAGAGGACAAGAGGCCTGGGGACCCTCAGAGGATAGTCAGAGGAGCGAGAGCCTGGACCTATGAGAGGCTAGTCAGAGTAGCGAGCGCCTGGAACCCCTGAGGGCTTTTCAAAGGTAGCGAGGCCTCGACCTCTGAGAGTATAAGTCAAGAGTTGCAAGCGCCTGGACCACTGAGAGGCTAGTCAGAGAGCAAGCGCCTAGGACCCACCTGAGAGGCCAGTAGTGGACGTGAGGCCTTTTCCCCCCCCCAACTGAGAGGCTAGTCAGAGGAGCGAGCCCATGGACTACGAGAGGCTATTCAGAGGAGCGTGCGCATTTGACCACTGAGAGGCTAGTCTGAGTTAGCAAGCGCTTGGACCACTGAGCGGTAGTAGAGTAGCGAGCGCCTGGACATGTGAGGATAATCAGAGGAAAGTGATGCGGCATGGACCATGAGAGGCTAGTCAGAGAAAGCGAGGCCTTGACACTGAGAGGTAGTCAAAGTAGGCGCACATGTACCACTGAGAGGTTTAGTCAGAGGATAGCGAGTGCCTAGACCAATAGAGAGGCTAGTCAGAGCAGAGTGAGGTCTGGACCAATGGTGAGGATAGTCGAAGGTGTGAGCATCTGGACCATTAGAGGCTAGTCAGAGTACGAGCGCTGGACCATGAGAGGCTGTCAGAAGGTGGTGAGCGCCTAGACCACTGAGAGGCTAGTCGAAGTGTGAAGGCCTGGGACAACTGAGAGGCTAGCCAGAAGTAGCGAGCGCCTGGACCTCTGTGTAAGCTAGTCAGGTAGCGAGCGCCTGGACCGCTGGAGAGGCGCTAGTCAGAGTAAGTGAGTGCCTGGACCACTGAGAGGCTGTCAGCGTAGGTGCGCGCCTGGACAAACTGAGAGGTAGTCAGAGTACGCGAGCGCCTAGGGAACCATTGTGAGCTAGTCAGAATAGTGAGCGCTGGACGCGGAGAGGCTAGTAAGAGGAGCGAGTGCTGGACCGTTAGAGGCCATGTAAGAGTAGGGAAGCGCCTGGACCACTGAGAGGCTAGTCAGAGTTGCGAGGTCTGGACCACTCAGAGGAGTCAGAGTACCGAGCGCCTGGCCACTTAGGAGGCTTGTCAGAGTTAAGCGAGAGCCTCGGAACATGAAGAGGCTAGTCAGCCAAGTAGCGAGCGCCTGGACATAATGAGAGGTATTCAGAGTAGGGAGCGTCTCGACAACAGAGACGCTAGTTCAGAGTAGTGAGGCCTGGACCACTGAGAGGTAGTCAGAGTATCGAGCGCCTGGGACCACTGAGAGGCTTGTCAGAGGAGCGAGTGCCTGGACCACTGAGAGGCCTGTCAGAGGGAGCGAGCGCTTTTCACTAAGAGTCTAGTCATAGGAGCGAGCCATGGACCAAAGAGAGGCAACTCAGAGGAAGCGAGCAACATTGACCCAGTAGAGGCTAGTCAGAGTCGTGAGCACCTGACTACTGAGAGGCTAGTCAGTGGAGCCTGCGCCTGGACCATTAGAGGCTAGTCAGAGGAGTGGCGCCTTTAAACCATGAAGAGGCTATTCAGAGTAGCGAGCGCTGGACATTGAAGGCTAGTCAGACCAGCGAGCGCTGGACCATTGAGAGTGCTACTAGCTGAGGGAGCGATGGCCGCTTAAGGTAGTCAGAAGAGTGTGAGCATCTGGACCATGAGAGTCTAGGCAGAGTAGGAGCACTGTACCCACTGAGAGGGGTTTAGATTAGCGCGCGCTGGACCACTGAGAGGCCATAAGAGGAGAGGGACTGCCTTTTCCACTGCGAGCGCTAGTCAGAGTAGCGAGGCGCCTATGACCACTGAGAGGCTAGTTCAGAGGAGCGTGCACTGGACCACTGAGAGGCCATTCAGAGGATGAGCCAGTGGAACCATGAGAGGGCTAGTCAGAGGGTGGAAGTGCCTTTACCCACTGAGAGGGTAGTCAGGAGAAGTGAGCGCCTAGACCACTGGAGAGGCTAGTGACGAGGTGACTTGGACCCACTGAGAGAAGCCAGCCGTGGGACTACCTTGTGGAGCTAGCGCCTGACCCCACTGAGAGGCTAGTCAGGGAGCGGCGATGGGACACTGAGGGCCTACTCAGGAGGACCGTGTGCCTGGACCACTTAGAGGCTTAGTCAGAGGAGCGAGCGACTTAGCACCACTGAGAGGCTAGTCAGAGAAGCGAGAGCACTTGGACCACTTTTGAGGGCTGTCAGAAGAGCGAGCACCCTGGGCCACTGAGAAGGCTATTCAAAGGAGCTAGCGCCTGGACACCATGAGAGGGCTAGTCAGAAAAGCGACGCACTGTACACTGTGATTTGGCTAGTAGAGAAGCAAGCCTTTGACCCACTGAGAGGGCTAATCGGAGGAGCGAGCGGCCCCCCCCATGGACACTGAGAGGTAGTCAGAGTAGATCGAGCCCCTGTACAACTGAGAAAGGAGCAAGTGCCTTCACCTCTTGAGAGGATAGTCAGAGGGGTGGGGGGGAGTGAGTCAGCGCAGACCCTCAGAAGGATAGTCAGAGGAGCGAGCGCCTGGACCTCTGAGAGGCTGTCAGAGTAGGCGAGCGCTGGGACCACTGAGAGGTTGTCATAGGAGCGTGGCTCGACCACTGAGAGGATAGTCAAGCGTTGCAAGCGCCTGGACCAACTAGAGAGGCTAGTCAGAGGAGCAAGCGCCTAGAACCACCTGAGATGCCAGTCAGAGGAGCGAGGCGCCTTTTCCACTGAGAGGCTAGTCAGAGGAAGCGTGCCCATGGACCACAGAGAGATATTCATGAGGAGTGTGCGCATTGACCATGAGAGGCTAGTCAGAGTAGCGAGCGCCTTGACACTGAGAGAGTGCTAGTCAGAGTAGCGAGCGCCTGGACCACTGAGAGGATAATCAGGGATTGTGAGCGCCTGGACCATGAGAGGCTAGTCAGGGAAGCGCGCGCCTTGACCACTGGAGAGGCTAGTCAGAGAGAGCGAGCGCATGTACCCACTGAGAGGGCTAGTCAGAGAGCGAGCACCTAGACCAATGAGAGGCTAGTCAGAGCAGTGGAGCGTTGGACCACTGGGAGGATAGTCAGAAGACGGTGTGGCATTGGACCCATTGAAGAGGCTAGGGTCAGAGTAACGGCGCCTGGACCACTGACAGGGGCTAGACAGGAGTTAGTGAGCGCCTTGACCACTGGAGCTAGTCAGAGTAGTGAGCGCCTGCGACAAGCTGAGGGGTAGTCAGAGTAAGCGAGCGCCTGGAACCCACTGTGAAGCTAGTCAGAGTAGCGAGCGCCTGTGAAGCTGAGAGGCTAGTCAGGGAGTAGTGAGCGCTGGGACCACTGGAGAGGCTTAGTCAGAGTAGTGAGCGCTTGACAAATGAGAGGCTAGTCAGAGTAGCGAGCGCCTAGACCTGTGAAGCTAGTCCAGAGAGCAAGCGCCTGGGACCGCTGAGAGGGGTAGTCAGAGGAGGAGCGAGCGCCTGGACGCTTAGAGGACATGTCAGAGTTAGCGAGCGCCTGGACCACTGAGAGGTAGTCAGTGTAGCGAGGCCTGGACACACTGAGAGGCTAGTCAGAGGAGCTAGCACCTGGACCGTGAGAGGCTAGTCAGAGTGCAAGTGCCTGGACCACTGAGATGCTTGTCAGAGTAGCGCGCGCCCTTTTCCACTGAGAGGCTAGTCAGAGTAGGACGACACCTGTACCATGAGGTATGCTATTCAAAGT
Source organism: Cherax quadricarinatus (assembly GCF_026875155.1). Taxonomy (NCBI): domain Eukaryota; kingdom Metazoa; phylum Arthropoda; class Malacostraca; order Decapoda; family Parastacidae; genus Cherax; species Cherax quadricarinatus. Next base: position 21,208,169 of record NC_069491.1, read on the forward strand.
AGCGAGCGGCCTGGACCATAGGAGGGCTAGTCAGAGTGGCGAGTGCCTGGACTGCTGTGAGGCTAGTCAGAGTAGCAAGCGCCCTCTGGGACCGCTGAGAGGCTAGTCAGAGAAGCGCTGTGCCTGGAATGCTGGGAGGCTAGTCAGAGGTAGGAGCGCCCTGGGACCACTGAGAGGCTAGTCAGAGTTACTTGCTCTGGACCACTGAGAGGTAGTCCGAAAGCGAGACTGGACCACTGAGAGGCTAGTCAGAGTAGCGAGCACCTGGACCACTTGCAGAGGGTAGTCAGAGTAGCGAGCACCTGAACCACTGAGAGGTAGTCAGAATAGTGAGTGCATGGACACTGGAGGGTTAGTCAGAGGAGCAAGCGCTGGACACTTAGAGGCTAGTCAGAAAAAGCGAGAACTGGACCACTGTTATAGGCTAGTCAGAGAGCAAGCCCTCGACCATGAGAGGCTACCGGAGGAGCGAGCACATGGGACCACTGAGGGCTAGTCAGAGGAGTGAGGGGTCTGGACCACTGAGAGGCTAGTCAGAGGAGCAAAGCGCCTGGAGCCACTGAGAGGCTAGTTCAGAAGTATGCGAGCCCTGTACAACTGAGAAGAACAAGTGCTTCCACCACTGTGAGGCTATTCAGAGGGGCAAGTGCATGGACCCTCAGAGGATATTCAGATAGTGGCGCCTGGACCCTGAGAGGCTAGTCAGAGGAGCGAGCGCCTGGCCACTGAGGGAGGGAAGCGACTGGACCACTGAAGAGGAGGGTGAGTGGTTCGAATTTTGAGAAGCGGAAGCCACTGGGACCACTGAGAGAAGCGAACGCCTGGACCACTGAAGAGAAGGAGCCCCGGATACTTAGGGAGCTAGGGTCTGGGACACTTTGAGAGGGCTAGGTCAGAAGCAGTGAGCGCTGGGACATGAGGAGGTTAGTCACAGGAGCGAGCACTGGACCTCTTAGAGGCTAGTCAGAGATGCGAGCGCCTCGACCACTGGAAGAGCTATTCAGAGGTGCTAGCGCACACCCCTTAGAAGGCTATATAGTCGAAGAGGCGAAGCACCTGGGGGGCACTGAGAGGCTAGTCAAAGGAGCTAGCGCCTGGACCCACCGAGGAAGATAGTCTGAAAGCAGCACCGGGGTTGGACCACTGAATTGGCTAGTCAGAGAAGCAAGCCCCCTGGACCCCTGAGAGGCTACTCGGAGGAGCGAGTCATAGACCACGAGAGGCTGTCAAGGGAGCGAGCGTCTGGACCACTGTGAGGCTAGTAGAGGAGCGAGTGCCTGGAGCACTGAGTGGCTAGTCAGAGTAGGGAGCCCCTGTACAATCTGAGAAGAGCAAGTTGCCTTCACACTGAGAGGCTAGTCAGTTTGCAACACCTGAATGGGTTACATTGACTATTATGTCATTTATGTATGTATATTATCTTTTTTTCATTTATTTTATATTGCTTATATTTGCGAGAATAGTAAAATCGTAAATGTATGACTTTATATTATTATTGACTTTATATTGTTATTTAGCTTTTGTTGTTAGGGATGTATATAAATTGTGCCCGTTAGGCTTGAATGTCAAACGACTTGTAAAATTATCGCTTGTCGCTCGTTATATGCCGGCTTTGAGCCTTGCAGTAGTTGTTCAACGTAGCTATCACGTGATCGAGGGGGGGGTGTCTACCTCTCGTGAAAGTAGTCGTATGCTGGAGAGACTCGCTTGCTGGTCGGGACAAATAAAAAAGGGGGGGGGGGGGCCTTAGTCTGTCTGACAGTATGCGGGAGACTCGCCTTGCTGGTTGGACAGCTAGTCTGTCTGACAGTCTGCTGGAGACTCGCTTGCTGGGTCGGACGTTGTCTGTCTGACAGTCTGCGGGAGACTCGCTTGTGGTTTGGACAGATTGTCTGTCTCATTTATTCTTGTTAGTTCTGTAGTACTTTGTTCACAGAACTTGTAATGACTTAGTGATTTTTCGAGTTGTACTGATGGTTGTGTGTCACATAGACACTCTGAGTATCCTCAGTCCCGAGATATAGCTTCTGACCTAATTTTTGTAACTGGTTCCTGGTGTATTGTCACAGTCACAGTTTTTCCTATGCTGAACGTAGATTCAGAATTATGGGAGTATTATGTAACTTTTTGTGGAGGATTGTGATGTCACTATTGTGGCGTTATATTATTTCCCAGTTCCGGATTCTGTGTTCGCTGTCGCTTGATATTGCTTGCAATTGGGCTTGCATTCGTTGTTGTTCAAGCAGACTGTTCGGGTTGCAGTCGTCAGAAGTTGTTTATTTGAGGACTTTGTCAGGGGTTTTTTCCACTTGGTTTAAGTCTTATTCGATGTCTTGGACATAGCTAAACTTCTTAAGAGCACTTATACACGCATACTCACACTTACTTGTACATATTTGTAATATCTTATTTCACTGTAATGTACCTGACGGTACTTAAGAATTCTAAAGTGGTGATAATTGCTTTCAGCACATAATATTGAAATCGAGAGATTTGATTTATTTTTGATGATGTGATTTAATTTATTTTAATTACCTCTAGACAACTTATATACTTATAACTTTATTAACTTTTAATTTCATAGTTAGTGAGCCTACAGTTGTATCCTAAAGCACTATTTGAACCATAATGACTTTTAATGGATAATTGGACAAGGATACTGATACTGGTTTACGAAAACCCCGTAAACAGGTGGATTACTAGATGAAGGGCTGTTCCTTTCTAGTATTCACTGGAGGATCCTCCTAAGCTTTTAGAATCGCAAGGTTTTTTGTAACAGGACCCTTAAGGATAGTCAGAGGAGCGAGGCACCTGGGACCTCTGAGAGGCTTAGTCAGCGGAGCGAGCCGCCTTGAACCACTGAGCGGAGTGAGCGCCTGGACCACTGAGAGGAGTGACTGGTTCGCCATTTGAGAGCCGGCCCTGGGACCACTGGAGGAGCGAGTGCCTGGGGACCACTGGAGGAGCGAACGCCTGGACCACTGAGAGATGAGAAGGAGACCCTGGACTACTTGAGGAGCTAGCGCTGGACCACTGAGAGGGCAAGTCAGAGCAGCGAGCGCCTGGACCACTGAGAGGTTAGTCACAGGAGCGAGCACCTGGACCTCTTAGAGGCTAGTCAGTGATGCGAGCGCCTCGACCACTGAGACGCTATTCAGAGGAGCTAGCGCACTGACCACTGAGAGGCTATTCAGAGTAGCGAGCGGCTAGACCATAGAGAGGCTAGTCAGAGGAGCAAGCGCCTGCAAAACTGATAGGCTAGTCTGAGAAGCGAGCAACTGGACCACTGAGAGGCTAGTAAGAGGGGCGAGCGCATGGGCCACTGAGAGGCTAGTCAGAGTAGCGAGCGCCTGGACCACTGAAAGGTTAGTCAGAGGAGCCAGCGGCTGGACCACTGAGAGGCTAGTTAGAGTAGTGAGTGCCCTTACCACTGAGAGGCTAGTCAGAGTAGCGAGCGCCTGGACCACTGAGAGGCCATTCAGAGGAGCGAGCCCATTGACCACTGAGAGGCTAGTCAGAGGAGCGAGGACATAGACCACTGAGAGGCTAGTCAGAGTAGTGAGCGCCTTGACCACTTAGAGGCTAGTCAGAGTAGTGAGCACCTGGACCACTGAGAGGCTAGTCAGACGAGCGAGCGCCTGGACCACTGAGAGGCTAGTCAGAGTAGTGAGTGCCTGGAGCACTGAGAGGTAGTCAGAGTATCGAGCGCCTGGACCCCTGATAGGCTAGTCAGAGTAGCGAGCACCTAGATCACTGAGAGGCTAGTCAGAGTAGCGAGCGCCTCGACCACTGAGAGGCTAGTCAGAGTTGCGAGTGCCTGGACCACTGAGAAGCTAATCAGAGTAGTGAGCGCCTTGACCACTGAGAGGCTAGTCTGAGGAGCGTGCGCATGGACCATTGCGAGGCTAGTCAGAGGAGCGAGCGCCTTTACCACAGAGAGGCTAGTCAGAGTAGCGAGTGCCTGGACCACTGAGAGGCTAGTCAGACGAGCGAGCACCTGGACCACTGAGAGGCCAGTCAGAGGAGCGAGCCCCTGGACCACTGAGAGGCTAGTCAGAGGAGCGAGCGCCTGGACCACTGAGAGGCTAGTCAGAGTAGCGAGCACCTGGACCACTGAGAGGCTAGTCAGAGAAGCGAGCGCCTTGACCACGGAGAGGCTAGTCAGAGTAGTGAGCGCATGGACCACTGAGAGGCTAGTCGGAGGAGCGAGTGCCTAGACCACTGAGAGGCTAGTCAGAAGAACGAGCGCCTGGAAAACTGAGAGGCTAGTCAGAGAAGCGAGCGCCTTGACCACTGAGAGGCTAGTCAGAGTAGTGAGCGCATGGACCACTGAGAGGCTAGTCAGAGGAGTGAGAGCCTGGACCACTGAGAGGCTAGTCAAAGTAGCGAGCCCCTGTACCACTGAGAGGAGCGAGCGCCTAGACCACTGAGAGGTTAGTCAGAGTAGCGAGCACCTGGACCACTGAGAGGCTAGTCAGAGTAGCGAGCGCCCGGACCACTGACAGGCTAGTCAGAGTAGCAAGCGCCTAGATCACTGAGAGGCTAGTCAGAGTAGCGAGCGCCTGGACCACTGAGAGGCTAGTCAGAGTAGTGAGCGACTAGACCACTGAGAGGCTAGTCAGATGTGAGGGCACCTGGACCACTTAGAGGCTAGTCAGAGTAGTGAGCGCCTGAACCACTGAGAGGCTAGTCAGAGTAGCGAGTGCCTGGATCACTGAGAGGCTAGTCAGAGTAGCGAGTGCCTGGACCACTGAGAGGCTAGTCAGAGTAGCGAGCGACTGGACCACTGAGAGGCTAGTCAGAGGAGCAAGCACCTGGACCAAATGAGAAGGCTAGTCAAGTAGCGAGCGCCCTGGACCACTGAAGGCCCTTTTCAAGAGCGACCCTCGACCCTGAGAGAAAGTCAAGTTCAAGCGCCTGGACCACTGAGAGGCTTAGTCAGAGGAGCAAGCCCCTGGACCACTGAGAAGGCCAGTCAGAGGAGCGAGCGCCTTTTCACTGAGAAGGGTAGTCAGAGGAGCGAGCCCATGGACACATAGAGCTATTCAGAAGTGTGCGCATTGACCACTGAGAACTAGTCAGAGTAGCGACGCCTTGACCACTGAGAGGCAGTCCAGAGTATTACCCCTGGACCACTGAGAATGAAATCAAAGGGGTGAGCGCCGGACCCATGAGAGCTAGTCAAGAAGCAAGCGCCTTGACCACTGAGAGGCTACTCAGAGTAGCGAGCGCATATACCACTGAGAGGCTAGTCAGGGGAGCGAGCGCCTAGACCAATGAGAGGCTAGTTAGAGTAGTGAGCGTCTCGACCACTGGGAGGATAGTCAGAAGAGGTGTGAGCATCTGGACCATTGAAGAGGCTAGTCAGAGTAGTGAGCGCCTGGACCACTGTGAAGCTAGTCAGAGTAGCGAGCGCCTGGACTACTGAGAGGCTACTCAGAGTAGTGAGTGCCTGGACCACTGAAAAGGCTAGTCAGAGTAGTGAGGCGTGCACAAAATGAGAAGGGGTATCAGAGTAGCGGGCGCCCTAGACCACTGTGAAGCTAGTCAGAGTAGCGAGCGCCTGGACCGCTGAGAGGCTAGTCAGACGAGCGATCGCCTGGACCGCTTAGAGGCTTGTCAGAGTAGCGAGTGCCTGGACCACTGAGAGGCTAGTCAGAGTAGCGAGCTCCTGGACCACGAGAGGCTATCCCGAGTAGCGAGCGCCTGGACCATGAAGGCTAGTCAGCGTAGCGAGAGCCTGACCACTGAGGGGGCTAGTCAGAGAGGGCGAGCACCTGGACAATGAGAGGGTAATCAGAGTAGTGAGCGTCCCTGACCACTGGGAGGGTAGTCAGAGTAGCGAGCGCTGGACCACTGAGAGGCTATCAGGTAGCGAGGGCCCGGACCACTGAGAGGCTAGTCAGAGGAGGAGTTTCCTGGACCCCTGAGAGGCCAGTCAGAGGAGCGAGCGCCTTTTCCACTGGAGGGCTAGCATAGGAGCGAGCCCATGAACCAAGAGAGGCTATCAGAGGGGCGAGCGCATTGACCACTTGAGAGGGTAGTCAGAGTAGGAGGCCGCCTGACCACTGAGAGGTAGTCAGAGAGCGTGCCCTGGACCCTTGAGAGGCTTGTCAGAGGAGTGAGCGCCTTTAACCACTGAGAGGCAGTCAGACGAGCGAGCGGGCCCGGACCACTGAGAGGCTAGTCAGGGGAGGAGCGAATGGACCGCTTAGAGGCTAGTCAGAAGAGGGGTGAGCATCTGGACCACTGAGAGGCTAAATCAGAGTAGCCCAAACACCTGGACCCCTGAGAGGCTATCAGAGTAGCGAGCGCCTGGACCACTGAGAGGCTAGTCAGAGAGCGAGCGCCTGGGGCCACTGTAAGGCTAGTCAGAGGTAGCAAGTGCCTGAACTGCTGAGAGGCTAGTCAAGGAAACGAGTGCCTGGACCCCTGGAGACTAGTCAGAGAGCGAGCGCCTTTAACCACTGGGGAGGCTAGTCAGAGTAGCGAGCTCGTGGACCACTGAGAGGCTAGTCAGAGTAGCGAGCACCTGAACCACTGAGAGGCTAGTCAGAATAGTGACCGCGTGGACAACTGAGAGGCTAGTCAGAGTAGCGAGCGTCTGGACCGCTGAGATTCTATTCAGAGTAGCGAGCGCCTGGACCTCTGAGGGGCTAGTCAGAGGAGCGAGCACCTGGACCACTGAGAGGCCAGTCAGTGTAGTGAGCGATTGAACCACTGAGAGGCTAGTCAGAGTAGCAAGCGCCTGGACCACTGAGAGGCTGTCAGAGTAGCAATCGCCTAGACTACTGAGAGGCTAGTCAGAGGAGCGAATCTCTGGACTGCTGAGAGGCTAGTCAGTGGAATGAGCGCCTGGACCGCTGACAGGCTAGTCAGTTCGGCGAGCGTATGGATTGCTGAGAGGCTAGTCAGAGAAGCGAGCGCCTTGAACACTGAGAGGCTAGTCAGAGTAGTGAACGCCTGGACCATTGAGAGGCTTGTCAGAGTAGCGAGTGCCTGGACCACTGAGAGGCTAGTCAGAGGAGCGAGCACCTGGACCACTGAGAGGTTAGTCAGAGGAGCGAGCATCTGGACCACTGAGAGGCTAGTCAGAGGAGTGAGTGCCTTGACCACTGAAAGGCTAGTCAGAGGAGCGAGCGCCTGGACCACTGAGAGGCTGTCAGAGTAGTGCAAACCCTGTACCACTGAGAGGAGCAAGCGTTTTGCACCACTGAGAGGCTAGTCAGAGAAGCGAGCGCCTGGACCTCTGAGAGGCTAGTTAGAGGAGCGAGCACCTGCACCACCGAGAATAGTGAGCGCCAGGACCACTGAGCCCGTGGACTACTGAGATGAGCTAGCGCCTGGACCACTGAGAGGCTAGTCAGTGGAGCGAGTGCCTGGACCACTGAGAGGCTAGTCAGTGGAGCGAGTGCCTGGAAACCACTGAGAGGCTAGTCAGAGGAACGAGTGCATGGACCACTTAGAGGCTAGTCAGAGGAGCAAGTGCTAGCACCACTGAGAGGCTAGTCAGAGAAGCAAGCACTTGGAAACCCCTTAGAGGCTAGTCAAAGAGCGAGCCACCTGGCCACTGAGAGGCAAGTACATAAAGGAGCCCTTTCGCCTGGACATGAGAGGCTAGTTCAGAAAAGCGAGCACCTGGACCACGGATAGGCCCAGTCAGAGAAGCAAAGCCCCTGGACCACTGAAGGGTACTCAGAGGAGCGAGTGCATGACCACTGAGAGGCTAGTCAGAGGAGAGAGCATCTGGACCATTGAGAGGCTAGTCAGAGGAGCGAGTGCCTGGTGCACTGAGAGGCTAGTCAGAGTAGCGAGCCCCTGTACAACTGAGAAGAGCAAGTGCCTTCACCACTGAGAGGCTATTCAGAGGAGCAAGCACCTGGACCCCTCAGAGGATAGTCAGAGGAGCGAGCGCCTGGACCTCTGAGAGGCTAGTCAGAGGAGCGAGCGCCTGGACCACTGAGAGGGGTGAGCACCTGGACCACTGAGAGGAGTGAGTGGTTCGACCATTTTGAGAAGCGAGCACCTGGACCACTGAGAGAAGCGAACGCCTGGACCACTGAGAGAAGTGAGCCCCTGGACTACTTAGAGGAGTTAGCGTCTGGACCACTGAGAGGCTATTTAGAGCAGGAGCGCCTGGAAACCCCTGAGAGTTTAGTCACAGGGGTGAGCCCTGGACCTCTTAGAGGCTAGTCAGAGGAGCGAGCGCAAGGACCACTGAGAGGCTAGTCAGACATGCGAGCGCCTCGACCACTGAAGAGGCTATTCAGAGGACTAGCGCACTGACCACTGAAAAGGCATTCAGAGAGGAGCGGCTCGACCACAGAGAGGCTAGTCAGAGGAGCAAGCGCCTGCAAAAAATGATAGGCAGTCTGGAAAGCGAGCAACTGGACCACTGAGAGGCTAGTCATAGGAGCGAGCGCATGGGCCACTGAGAGGTTAGTCAGAGTAGCGAGTGCCTGGACCACTGAAAGGTTATCAGAGGAGCCAGGGCTGGACCACTGAGAGGATATCAGAGTAGTGAGTGCCCTTACCACGAGAGGCTAGTCCGGGTAGCGAGCGCCTGAACCAAATGAGAGGCCATTCCCGAAGGAGCGAGCCTATTGACCACTGAGAGGCTAGTCAGAGGAGCGAGTGCATAGACCACTGAGAGGCTAGTCAGAGTAGCGAGCGCCTTGACCACTGAGAGGGTAGTCAGAGTAGTGAGTTCCTGGACCACTGAGAGGCTAGTCGTGAGGAGTTGCCGGACCACTGAGAGGCTAGTCAGAGTAGCGAGCGCCTGGACCCCTGAGAGGCTAGTCAGAGTAGGGAGCACCTAGATCACTGAGAGGCTAGTCAGAGTAGCGAGCGCCAAGACCACTGAGAGGCTAGTCAGAGTTGCGAGCGCATGGACCACTGAGATGCTAGTCAGAGGAGCGAGCGCCTGGACCACTGAGAAGCTAGTCAGAGTAGTGAGCACCTTGACCACTGAGAGGCTAGTCAGAGGAGCCTGCACCTGGACCATTGTGAGGTTAGTCAGAGGAGCGAGCGCCTTTACCACTGAGAGGCTAGTCAGAGTAGAGAGTGCCTGGACCACTGAGAGGCTAGTCAGAGAAACGAGCACCTGGACCACTGAGAGGCTAGTCAGAGGAGCGAGCGCCTGGACCACTGAGAGGCTAGTCAGAAAAGCGAGCGCCTTGACCACTGAGAGGCTAGTCAGAGTAGTTAGCGCATGGACCACTGAGAGGCTAGTCAGAGGAGCGAGTGCCTGGACCACTGAGAGGCTAGTCAGAAGAGCGAGCGCCTGGAAAACTGAGAGGCTAGTCAGAGGACGAGCCACCCGGAACCACTGGGGGGCTAGTTCAAAAGTAAATGAGCCACCCGTACCACTGAGAAGGGGCGAGCGCCTAGACCACTGAGAGGTTAGTCACAGGAGTGAGCACCTGGACCTCTTAGAGGCTAGTCAGAGGAGCAAGCGCAAGGACCACTGAGAGGCTAGTCAGACATGCGACGCCTCGACCACGAGAGGCTATTCAGAGGGAGCAGCGCCAGACCACTGAGAGGGTAGTCAGAAGTAGCGAGGGGCCCGGACCACTGAGAGCTAGTCAGAGTAGCGAGTGCCTGAATCACTGAGAGGCTAGTCAGGAGTAAACGAGCGCCCGGACCACTGAGAGGCTATTTAGAGTAGCGAGCGCCTAGACCACTGAGAGGCTTGTCATAGGGGAGAGCGCCTCGGAACCACTGAGAGGATAGTCAGAGTTGCAAGCGCCTGACCACTGAGAGGCTAGTCAGAGGAGCAAGCGCCCGGACCACTGAGAGGCCAGTCAAGGAGCGAGCCCTTTCCACTGAGAGGCTAGTCAGAGGAGCGAAACCCATGGACCACAGAGAGGCCCATTCAAGGAGCGGCACATTGACCACTGAGAGGCTAGTCAGAGTAGCGAGCGCCTTGACCACTGAGAGGCTAGTCAGAGTAGCGAGCGCCTGGACCACTGAGAGGCTAGTCAGAGGAGTGAGCGCCTGGACACTGGAGAGGCTAGTCAGAGAAGCGAGCGCCTTGACCACTGAGAGGCTAGTCAGAGTAGCGAGTGCATGTACCACTGAGAGGCTAGTCAGAGGAGCGAGCGCCTAGACCAATGAGAGGTTAGTCAGAGCAGTGAGCATCTGGACCACTGGGAGGATAGTCAGAAGAGGTGTGAGCGTCTGGACCATTGAAGAGGCTAGTCAGAGTAATGAGCGCCTGGACCACTGAGTGGGTAGTCAGAGTAGTGAGTGCCTAGACCACTGAGAGGCTAGTCAGAGTAGTGAGCGCCTGGACAACTGAGAGGCTAGATAGAGTAGAAAGCGCCTAGACCACTGTGAAGCTAGTCAGAGTAGCGAGCGCCTCTACCGCTCAGAGGCTAGTCAGAGTAGCGAGCTCCTGGACCACTGAGAGGCTAGTCAGAGTAGCGAGTGCCTGGACCACTGAGAGGCTAGTCAGAGTAGCGAGAGCCTGAACCACTGAGAGGCTAGTCAGAGTAGCGAGAGCCTGAACCACTGAGAGGCTAGTCAGAGTAGCGAGTGCCTGGACAACTGAGACGCTAATCAGAGTAGCGAGCGTCTCGACCACTGAGAGGCTAGTCAGAGTAGTGAGCGCCTGGACCATTGAGAGGCTAGTCAGAGGAGTGAGCGCCTTTACCACTGAGAGGCTAGTCAGAGTAGCGAGTGCCTGGACCATTGAGAGGCTAGTCAGACGAGCGAGCACCTGGACCACTGGGAGGCCAGTCAGAGGAGTGAGCCCCTGGACCACTGAGAGGCTAGTCAGAGGAGCGAGCACCTGGACCACTGAGAGGATAATCAGAAGAGCGAGCGCCGGGACCACTGAGAGGCTTTTCAGTGTAGCGAGCGCCTGGACCACTGAGAGGCTAGTCAGAGTAGCGAGCACCTGGACCTTTGAGAGGCTAGTCAGAGTAGCGAGCATCTGGACCGCTGAGAGGCTAGTCAGAGTAGCAAGCGCCCGGACCACTGAGAGGCTAATCAGAGTAGTGAGTGCCTGGATCACTGAGAGGCTAATCAGAGTAGGAAGTGCCTGGACCACTGAGAGGCTAGTCAGAGTAGCGAGCGACTGGACCACTGAGAGACTAGTCAGAGGAGCGAGCACCTGGACCACTGAGAGGCTAGTCAGAGTAGTGAGCGCCTGGGCCACTGAGAGGCTTGTTAGAGGAGCGAGCGCCTGGACCACTGAAAGGATAGTCAGAGTTGCAAGCGCGTGGACCACTGAGAGGCTAGTCAGAGTAGTGAGCGCCTGGACCACTGAGAGGCTAGTCAGAGGAGCGAGCGCCTGGACCACTGAGAGGCCAGTCAGAGGAGCGAGCGCCTTTTCCACTGAGAGGCTATTCAGAGGAGCGTGCGCATTGACCACTGAGAGGCTAGTCAGAGTAGCGAGTGCCTTGACGACTGAGAGGCTAGTCAGAGGAGCGTTCACCTGGACCATTGAGAGGCTAGTCAGAGGAGTGAGTGCCTTTACCACTGAGAGTCTAATCAGAGTAGTGAGCGCCTGGACCACTGAGAGGCTAGTCAGACGAGCGAGCGCCTCGACCAATGAGAGGCCAGTCAGAGGAGTGAGCCCCTGGACCACTGAGAGGCTAGTCAGAGGAGCGAGTGCCTGGACCACTGAGAGGCTAGTCAGAAGAGCGAGCGCCTGGAAAACTGAGAGGCTAGTCAGAGGAGCGAGCGCCTGGACCACTGGGAGGCTAGTCAAAGTAGTGAGCCACTGTACCACTGAGAGGAGCGAGCGCCTAGACCACTGAGAGGTTAGTCACAGGAGTGAGCACCTGGACCTCTTAGAGGCTAGTCAGAGGAGCAAGCGCAAGGACCACTGAGAGGCTAGTCAGACATGCGAGCGCCTCGACCACTGAGAGGCTATTCAGAGGAGCTAGCGCACTGACCACTGAGAGGCTAGTCAGAGTAGCGAGCGCCCGGACCACTGAGAGGCTAGTCAGAGTAGCGAGTGCCTGAATCACTGAGAGGCTAGTCAGAGTAGCGAGCGCCAGGACCACTGAGAGGCTATTCAGAGTAGCGAGCGCCTAGACCACTGAGAGGCTTGTCATAGGAGCGAGCGCCTCGACCACTGAGAGGATAGTCAGAGTTGCAAGCGCCTGGACCACTGAGAGGCTAGTCAGAGGAGCAAGCGCCTGGACCACTGAGAGGCCAGTCAGAGGAGCGAGCGCCTTTTCCACTGAGAGGCTAGTCAGAGGAGCGAGCCCATGGACCACAGAGAGGCTATTCAGAGGAGCGTGCACATTGACCACTGAGAGGCTAGTCAGAGTAGCGAGCGCCTTGACCACTGAGAGGCTAGTCAGAGTAGCGAGCGCCTGGACCACTGAGAGGATAATCAGAGGAGTGAGCGCCTGGACCACTGAGAGGCTAGTCAGAGAAGCGAGCGCCTTGACCACTGAGAGGCTAGTCAGAGTAGCGAGTGCATGTACCACTGAGAGGCTAGTCAGAGGAGCGAGCGCCTAGACCAATGAGAGGTTAGTCAGAGCAGTGAGCATCTGGACCACTGGGAGGATAGTCAGAAGAGGTGTGAGCGTCTGGACCATTGAAGAGGCTAGTCAGAGTAATGAGCGCCTGGACCACTGAGTGGGTAGTCAGAGTAGTGAGTGCCTAGACCACTGAGAGGCTAGTCAGAGTAGTGAGCGCCTGGACAACTGAGAGGCTAGATAGAGTAGAAAGCGCCTAGACCACTGTGAAGCTAGTCAGAGTAGCGAGCGCCTGGACCCCGGGGGGGTCAGG
>NC_069491.1:21221418-21238902 GCF_026875155.1 Cherax quadricarinatus
TTTTCCCCCTGAAAGGCCTCCCCTGACTAGCCTCTCAGTGGTCGAGGCGCTGGCTCCTCTGAATAACCTTTCAGTGGTCCAGGCGCTCGCTACTCTGGCAAGCCTCTCAGTGGCCCATGCGCTCGCTCCTCTGACTAGCATCTCAGTGGTCCAGTTGCTCCCTTCTCAGACTAGCCTATCAGTTTTGCAGGCGCTAGCTCCTCTGACTAGCCTCTCAGTGGTCCAGCCGCTTGCTACTCTGAATAGCCTCTCAGTGGTCCAGTTGCTAGCTCCTCTGACTAGCCTCTCAGTGGTCGAGGTGCTCGCATCCTGACTACCCTCATGGCCTTGCCTCGCTTCTCTGACTAGCCTCTAAGAGGTCCAGGTGCTCGCTCTGCTGACTAACCTCTCAGTGGTCCAGGTGCTCGTTCCTCTGACTAGCCTCTCAGTGGTCAAGGCACTCGCTCCTTTGACTAGCCTCTCAGTGGTCGAGACGCTCGCTCCTCTGACTAGCCTCTCAGTGGTCCTGGTGCTCACTCCTCTGACTAGCCTCTCAGTGGTCTAAGTGCTCACTCCTATGACTAGCCTCTCAGTGGTCCATCTGCTCACTCCTCTGACTAGCCTCTCAGCGATCCATACGCTCGCTGCTCTGACTAGCCTGTCAGCATTCCAGGCACTCGCTCCACTGACTAGCCTCTCAGCGGTCCAGGCATTCGCTCCTCTGACTAGCTTCTCAGCAGTCCAGGCGATCGCTACTCTGACAGCCTCTCAGTGGTCCAGGCGCTTCCTACTCTGACTAGCCTCTCAGTGGTTCAGGCGCTCGCTACAGTGACTAGCCTCTCAGTGGTCCAGGCGCTCGCTCCTCTGACTAGCCTCTCAGTGGTCCAGGCGCTCGCTAGTCTGAATAGCCTCTCAGTGGTCCAATCGCTCGCTACTCTGACTAGTCTCTCAGTGGTTCAGGCGCTCACTACTCTGACTAGCCTCTCAGCGGTCCAGGTGCTCACTACTCTGACTAGCCTCTCAGCAGTACAGGCGCTCGCTTTTCTGACTAGCCTCTCAGTGGTCCAGAAGCTCGCTGCTCTGACTAGCCTCTCAGTGGTCCAGGCGCTTGCTCCTCTGACTAGCCTCTCAGCGGTCCAGGTGCTCACTAGTCTGACTAGCCTCACACTGGTCGAGGCGCTCACTACTCTGACTAACCTCTCAGTGGTCCATGCGCTCGCTACTCTGAATAGCCTCTCAGTGGTCCAGGCGCTCGCTACTCTGACTAGCCTCTCAGTGATCCAGATTCTTACACCTCTTCTGTCTAGCCTCTAAGCGGTTCATTCGCTCCGTCAGCTGATTAGCCTCTCAGTGGTCCAGGCGCTCGCAACTCTGACTAGCCTCTCAGTGGCCCAGGCGCTCACTCCTCTGACAAGCCTCTCAGTGGTCCAGGCACTTCCTACTCTGACTAGCCTCTAAGTGGTCCAGCCGCTCGCTCCTCTGACTAGCCTCTCAGTGGTCCAGTCGCTCGCTACTCTGACTAGCCTCACAGTGGTCCAGGCGCTTGCTACACTGACAAGCCTCTCAGTGGTCCACGCGCTCGCTCCTCTGATTATCCTCTCAGTGGTCCAGGCGCTCGCTCCTCTGACTAGCCTCTAAGTGGTCCAGGGGCTCACTCTGACTGGCCTCTCAGTGGTCCAAGAGCTCGCTCATCTGAATAGCCTCTCAGTGGTGCAGGTGCTTGCTACTCTGACTAGCCTCTCAGTGGCCTATGTGATCAATCCTCTGACTAGCCTCTCAGTGGTCCAGAGGCTCGCTTCTCTGACTAGCCTCTCAGTGTTCCAGGGGCTCACTCCTCTGACTAGCCTCTCAGTGGTCCAGGCGCTCGCTACTCTGAATAGCCTCTCAGTGGTCAGAGCGCTAGCTCCTCTGACTAGCCTCTGAGTGGTCCAGGTGCTCGCTTTTCTGACTAGCCTCTCAGTGGTCAAGGGGCTCGCTTCTCTGACTAGCCTCACAGTGGTCGAGGGGCTCGCTCCTCTGACTAGCCTCTCAGTGGTCCAGGCACTTGCTACTCTGAATAGCCTCTCAGTGGTCAGGGCACTAGCTCCTCTGACTAGCCTTTCAGTGGTCCAGGTGCTCGCTTTTCTGACTAGCCTCTCAGTGGTCCTTCTGCTTGCTCCTCTGACTAGCCTCTAAGTGGTCCAGGCGCTTGCTCCTCTGACTAACCTCTCAGTGGTCCAGGCGCTCCATCCTCTGACTAGCCTCTCAGTGGTCCAGGCGCTAGCTCCTCTAAGTAGTCCAGGGGCTCGCTTCTCTCAGTGGTCCAGGCGTTCGCTCCTCTCAGTGGTCCAGGCGCTCGCTCCTCTCAGTGGTCCAGGCGCTCGCTCCTCTCAGTGGTCCAGGCGCTCGCTACTCTCAGTGGTCCAACCGCTCGCTCGTCTCAGTGGTCCAGGTGCTCGGTCCTCTCAGTGGTCCAGGCGCTCACTCCTCTGACTAGCCTCTGAGAGGTCCAGGTGCTCGCTCCTCTGACTAGCCTCTGAGGGGTCCAGGCGCTCACTCCTCTGACTAGCCTCTCAGTGGTCTAGGCGCTTGCTCCTCTTAGTGGTACAGGGGCTCGCTACTCTCACTAGCCTCTCAGTGGTCCAGGTGCTCACTACCCTGAATAGCCTCTCAGTAGTGGAAGCGCTCGCTACTCTGACTAGCCTTTCAGTGGTCAAGGCGCTCGCTAGAGTGACTAGCCTCTCAGTGGCACAGGTGCTCGCTATTCTCACTAGGCTCTCAGTGGTCCAGGCACTCGCTCCTCTGACTAGCCTATCAGTGGTGCAACCGCTCGCTCCTCTGACAAGCCTCTCAGTGGTTGAGGCGCTCGCTCCTCTGACTAGCCTCTCAGTGGTCCAGGCACTCACTACACTGACTAGCCTCTCAGTGGTCAGGGTGCTAGCTCCTCTGACTAGCCTCTCAGTGGTCCAGGCACTTGCTTTTCTGACTAGCCTCTCAGTGGTCCTTGCGCTCGCTCCTCTTACTAGCCTCTAAGTGGTCCAGGCGCTCGCTCCTCTGACTAACCTCTCAGTGATCCAGGCGCTCACTCCTCTGAATAGCCTCTCTGTGGTTCAGGTGCTAGCTCCTCTAAGTAGTCCAGGGGCTCGCTTCTCTCAGCGGTCTTGGCTTTCTCTCCTCTCAGTGGTCCAGGTGCTCTCTCCTCTCAGTGGTCCAGGCGCTCGCTCTTCTCAATGGTCCAGGCACTCGCTCCTCTGACTAGCCTCTGAGAGGTCCAGGCGCTCGCTCCTCTGACTAGCCTCTGAGGGGTCCAGGCGCTCTCTCCTCTGACTAGCCTCTCAGTGGTCCATGCGCTTGCTCCTCTCAGTGGTACAGGGGCTTGCTACTCTGACTAGCCTCTCAGTGGTCCAGGCGCTCACTACCCTGACTAGCCTCTCAGTGGTCCAGGCACTCGCTACTCTGACTAGCCTCTCAGTGGTCCAGGTGCTTGCTCCTCTGACTAGCCTCTCAGTGGTGCACGCGCTCGCTCCTCTGACTAGCCTCCCAGTGGTCCAGGCGCTCGCTCCTCTTACTAGCATCTTAGTGGTCCAGGCGCTTCCTACAATGACTAGCCTCTCAGTGGTCGAGGCGCTCGCTACTCTAACTAGCCTCTCAGTGGTCAAGTCGCTCGCTTCTCTGACTAGCCTCTCAGTGGTCCAGGCACTCACTCCTCTGACTAGACTCTCAGTGGTCCAGGCGCTCCTTAATATGACTAGCCTCTCAGTGGTCCAGACGCTCGCTCCTCTTCTGACTAGATTCTCAGTGGTCCAGGCACTCGCTACTCTGACTAGCCTCTCAGTGGTCCAGGTGCTCGCTCGTATCACTAGCCTCTCAGTGGTCTAGGCGCTCGCTACTCTGACTAGCCTCTCAGTGGTCCAGGCATTCGCTACTCTGACTAGCCTCTCAGAGGCCCAGGTGCTCGCTGCTCTAACTAGCCTCTCAGCAGTCCAGGCACTCGCTCCTCTGAATAGCCTCTCAGTGGTCAGGGTGCTAGCTCCTCTGACTAGCCTCTCAGTGGTCCAGGCACTCGCTTTACAGACTAGCCTCTCAGTGGTCCAGGGGCTTGCTTGTCTGACTAGCCTCTGTGTGGTCCAGGGGCTCGCTCCTCTGACTAGCCTCTCAGTGGTCCAGGCGCTCGCTACTCTGAATAGCCTCTCATTGGTCAGGGCGCTAGCTCCTCTGACTAGCCTCTCAGTGGTCCAGGCGCTCGCTACTCTGAATAGCCTCTCAGTGGTCAGGGCGCTAGCTCCTCTGACTAGCCTCTCAGTGGTCCAGGCGCTCGCTTTTATGACTAGCCTCTCAGTGGTCCTTGCGCTCGCTCCTCTGACTAGCCTCTAAGTGGTCCAGGCGCTCGCTCCTCTGACTAACCTCTCAGTGATCCAGGCGCTAACTCCTCTGAATAGCATCTCTGTGGTTCAGGTGCTAGCTCCTCTAAGTAGTCCAGGGGCTCGCATCTCTCAGCGGTCTTGGCTTTCGCTCCTCTCAGTGGTCCAGGTGCTCTCTCCTCTCAGTGGTCCAGGCACTCGCTCTTCTCAATGGTCCAGGCACTCGATCCTCTGACTAGCCTCTGAGAGGTCCAGGCGCTCGCTCCTCTGACTAGCCTCTGAGGGGTCCAGGCGCTCTCTCCTCTGACCAACCTCTCAGTGGTCCATGCGCTTGCTCCTCTCAGTGGTACAGGGGCTTGCTACTCTGACTAGTCTCTCAGTGGTCCAGGCGCTCGCTCCCCTGACTAGCCTCTCAGTGGTCCAGGCGCTCGCTCCCTGACTATGCCCCTCATGGTCTAGTCGCTCACACTCTGACCTATCCTGTCAGTGGTCCCCAGCGCTCGCTACTCTGACTAGCGTCTTCAGTGATCCAGGGCCGCTCACACTACTCTGAACTAGCCTCCTCAGTGGTCCGGGCGGTGCGCTACTCTGACTAAGGGGGCGTCTCAGTGTCCAGTTTCTCCATCCTCTGACTAAACCTCTCAGTGGTCCTAGCCGCCTCGCTCCTCTCATGTTACAGGGGCTCGCTACTCTAACTTAGCCTCCTCAGTGGGTCCAGGCGCTTCCACTCTTCTGACTAGCCTCTCAGTGGGTCCAGGCGCTTGCTTCCCCTGACTAGCCTCCTCAGTGGTCCGCATGGCGCTCGCTACTCCTGACTAAGCCTCTCATAGGTCAAGGCACTCGCTTTCTCGTGAATAGCTCTCATGGTCAGGCGCTCACTACTCTGACTATCCCTCTCAGTTGTCCAGGCGGCTCGCCCGTCCCTAAACTAGCCTCAGTGTTCCAGTCACTTGCATACTTCCGGACTAGCCTCTCAGTGGTAAGGGCAACTCGCTCTCTCTTGACTACCTCACAAAGGTCCAGGTTGCACGCTCCTCTGAACTAGCCTCGTCAGTGTTTTTCAAGGCGCTCACTACTCTGACCTAGCATCACAGATTTGTCCGGCGCACGCTCCTCTTACTAGCCTCTCAGTGTTCTAAGCGCTTCGCAACCCTGTCTAGGGCTCCTCTCATGGTTTCCAGCGCTCGCTACTCTGAGTAGCCTCTCAGGAATCAAGGTTCTCACTACTCTGAGTATGCCCATCTCAGTGGTCCTGGGTGCTCGCTACTCTGAGTAGGCTCTCAGTGGTGTCCCAGGGCACTCGCTTCCTCCTGATTAGAATCCTCAGTGGGTCCAAGTGCTCGCTTCTCTGACTAGCATCCTCATTGGTCCAGGAGCTCGCTCCTCCCCTGACTAGCCTCTCTGTTTGTCCTGCGCTCGCTACTCAGACTAAATTCTCCAGTGTCCAGTCGCTTCCGCTAAATCCTGACTTGCCTCTAAGTTGGTCCCAGGCGCTCTCGCTCTTCTGACTAGCCTCTCATTGGTCCCAGGCGCTTCTCCTCTCCTCTTGACTAGCCCTCTCAGTGGGTCCAGGCTCTCGCTCCAACTGACTAGCATCTCAGTGTCCAGGCAACTCGATCCTCTGACTAGGCCCTCGCAATATTCCAGTGCGCTGGCTCCTCTGAATTAGCCTCTCAGTGGTCAAGGCGCTCGCTACTAAAGACTAGCTCTCTCATTGGTCCATGCACTCGCTCCTCTACTAGCCCTCTCAGTGTTCCATGGGGCTCACATCCTCTGAAATAAGCCTCTCATTGTCCCAGGCAGCTCGCTACTCCTGACCTAGCCTCTCCATGGTAAAAGGCGCTCACTACGCTGACCTAGCCTCCTCAATGGTCCAGGCGCTTGCTTCATCTGACTAACCTCTCAACGGTCCAGGCGCCCTCACTACTCTGACTGCCCTCTCTTGGGCCATGCGCCTCGCTTCCTCTGACTAGCCTTTCATTGGTCCAGTTCCTCGCTTCTCTGACTAGCCTCTCAGTTTTTCCAGGCGTTTTGCTCCTCTGACTAGCCCTCTCATTGTTCCCCAGGCGCTCGCTACTTCTGAATAGCAGCTCAGGGGTCACGGCGCTAGCTCCTCCTGGCTAGCCCTCTTCAGTGGTCCCAGGCACTCGCAACTCTGACTAGCCTCTCAGTGGTCCTTGCTCTTGCTCCTCTTACTAATCCTCTAAATAGGTCCAGGTGCTCGCTCCCACTGACTAACCTCTCAGAGGTCCCAAGCGCCTTGCTTCCTCTGACTATCCTCTCAGGTGGTCCCAGAACGCTAGCTCCTCTCTTAGTCCAGGGCTCACTTCTCTCAGTGGTCCAGGCGTTTCACACGTCCTCTTCAGTGGTCCCCAGGCGCCTCCGTTTCCCTCTCAGTGGTCCAGCTCTAGCTCCTCAAAATGGATCCCAACCCACTCTCTCCTCTCAGTGGTCGAGGCGCTCACTCCTCTCAGTGGTCCAGGCGCTCGCTGCTCTGACTAACCTCTCAGAGGTTGAGGCGCTTGCTCCCCTGACCTAGCCTCTGAGGGTGTCCCCAGGCACTTGCTTCCTCTGAACTAGCCTCTCAGTGGTTCCCCAGAGGCACTTGCTCCTTCCAGTTGTAACAGGTCTCCGCTACTCTGACTACCCTCTCAGAGGTCCAGGCGCTCGCTACTCTGATTGGCCTCACAGTGGTCCAGGTGCTCGCTACTCTGACTAGCCTCTCAATTGTCAGACGCTCGCTAACACTGACTAGCCTCTCAGTGGTCCCAGGCTCTCACTAACTCTGAACTAGCCCTCCCAGTGGTCCAGGGCTCGCTACACTGACTAACCCTCCCAGTGGGACCAGAATGCTTCCGCTGCTCCTGTTTAGGCTCTCAGTGGTCCCCAGGCGCGCGCTCCTCTGACTAGACTCTCAGTGGTACATCGCTCACATACTCTGACTAGACTCTGATTGGTCAAATGCGCTCGTTCTCTGACTAGCTCTCAGTGGTCCCCCAAGGCACTCGCTCCACTGATTATCCCTCAAGTTGGGACCAGGTGCTCGCCTCCCCTCTGACTAGCCTCTCAGTGGTGTCCAGGGGCTCACCTCCCCTCTGACTGATTCTTCGTGGTCCAGGTGCTGCCCTCGCTCGTCTGAGTAGCCTCTCAGTGGTCCAGGTCAACACGCTCCTCTACAGCCTCTTCAGTGTCAAGGCTCTCGCTCCTCTGACTAGCCTCTTCAGTGGTCCATGCGCATGCTCCCACTGACTAGCCTCCTCTATTGTCCATGGCCTCGCTCCTATGAACTATCCCTCTCAGTGGAAAAGCGCTTTTCACTCCTCTGAAACTGGGCCTCTCAGATTGGTCCAGGCACTTGCTTCCTCTGACTACCTCTCAGTGGTCCACTGTGCTCGCTAATACCCCTCTGACTAGCCTCTCAGTGGTTCCCGGCGCTCGCAACTCGACTAGCCTATCAGTTTTGTAAAGGCGCTCGCCCCTCTGACTACCTCTTCAATGGTCCCAGGTGGCACGCTTTCCCTTTGACTAGCCTCTTCAGCAGTGGTCCAAGGGCTCGCTATCTGATAGCATCTCAGTGTCCAGGCACTCGCTTAATCTGACTAGCCTCTCAGTGTCCATGTGCTCGCCTACCGCCTGACTAGCCCTCTCATGATCTAGGCGCTCGCTACTCTGAGTACTCTCAGTGGTCCCCAGGCGCTCCAACTCCTACTCTGACTACCCTCTCAGTGGGTCCATGTGGCTCCCCTTGCTCTGTACCTAGCCTCCCGCAGTCCGCAGAACGCTCGCTACCTCTGACTATCCTCATCCTGTTGCCAAGCGCTGACTACCTGACTAGCCTCTTATCGGTTCCAGGCGCTTGCTTTTCTGACTAGCCTCTTCAGTGGTCCAGGAGCTCGCACTCGACTAGCCCTCTCAGTGTCCCAGGTGCTCACTAACTCTACTAGCCTCACAACTGGTCCAGGCACTTCGCTACTCTACAAAACTCTCAGTGGTCCAGGCGCTCGCTGCTCTGAAACCCTCTCCAGTGGTCAAGGCGCTTTCTACTCCTGACAGCCCTCTCAGTGGTTCCAGATGCTTACACAACCTCTTTCTGTGTCTAGCCCTAAGTGGTTCTCATCGCTCCGTCACAGACTAGCCCTCAGTGTCCCCAGGCGCTCGCAATCCTCTGCTAGCCTCTCATGTCCAGGGGCTCGCCTCCTCTGACAAGCCTCTCATTGGTCCAGGCACTTCATACTCTGACTAACCTCTCAGTGGTCCAGGCGTCTTCGCTCCTCTGGACTAAGCCTCCTTCAGTGGTCCAGCCGCACCTCCAAAACCTGACAGCCTCTCAGTGGTCCAGCCACCTTCTCTACTCTGACTTAGCCTCACAGTGGTCCAGGCGTTCGCTACTCTGACCAAGCTCCCCATGTCCAGCCGTTCGCTACACTGACAATCCTCGTCAGTGGTCCAGGCGCTCGCTCTCTGATTATCCTCTCAGTGGGTCCAGAAGGCGCTCTCTTCCCTGACTAGCCTCTCAGTGTCCAGGGGCTCCACACCTCTGACTGGCCTCTCATTTTTCCAGGCGCTCGCTCTCGTCTGAATATCCTCTGAGTGTGCAGTGCTTGCTCCTCTCAGTGGTACCAGGGCTCACTCCCTCTGACTAGCCTCTCAGTGGTCCAGGGCTTGCTTCTCTGACTTAGCCTCTCAGTGTTTCCAGGGGCTCACTCCACATACTACCTGCACAGTTGGTCAAACAGTGCGCTTGCTACTCAGAATTAGCCTCTCAGTGGGTCAGAGCCGCTAGCCTCCTCTGACTAGCCTCTGAGTGGCCCAGGTGCTCGCTTTTACTACTAGCTTCTCATGGGTCCCGGGGTCTTGCTTCTCTGACTAGCCTCACAGTGTCGAGGGCTCGCTCCTCTACTAGCCCTCTCAGTTGGTCCAGGCACTTGCTACTTCCTGATGCCTCTCAGTGGTCAGGGGGCTAGCTCCTCTGACTAAGCCTTTCAGTGGTACAGGTTGCTCGCTTTTCTGAACGAGCCCTCCCAGTGGTCCTTGTGCTCGCTACCACTGCCTAGCCTCTAAGTGTCCAGCCACTCGCCTCCTCTGACTAACCTCTCAGTGGTGTCCAGGCACTCGCCCCTCTGACTAGCCCTCAGTGACTCAGCACTAGCTCCTCTAATAGTCCCAGGGGCTCGCTTCTCTCAGTGGTCCAGGTGTTCGCTCCTCTCAGTGGTCCAGGCGCTCGCTCCTCATCTGTGGTACAGGCGCCTCGCTCCTCTCATGGTCCAGGTGCTCGCTACTCTTATTGGTCCAACCGCTCCCTCCTCTCAGTGGTCCAGGTGCTCGCTCCTCTCAGTGGTCAAGGCGCTCGCTCCTCTGACTAGCCTCTAGAGTCCAGGCGCTCGCTCCTCTGACTAGCCCTCTGAGGGGTCCCCATCCGCTCACATCCTCTACTAGCCTCTTCATGGTCCAGGCGCTTCTCCTCTCCAGAGGTACAGGGGCTCGCTACTACTCTCACTAGCCTCTCAGGTGGTCCAAGGTGCTCGCTACCCTGAATAGCCTCTCAGTGGTCTAGGCGCTCACTACTCTGACTAGCCTTTCACTGGTCAAGGCACTCGCTAGACTGACTAGCCTCTCAGTGGCACAGGTGCTCGCTACTCTCACTAGCCTCTCAGTGGCCCAGGAACTCGCTCCTCTGACTAGCCTCTCAGTGGTTGAGGTGCTCGCTCCTCTGAATAGCCTCTCAGTGGTCCAGGCGATCACTACACTGACTAGCCTCTCAATGGGGTCAGAGGCGCTCGCTACACGACTAGCCTCTTAGTGGTCCAGGCGCTCGCTACTCTGACTAGACTCTCACTGGTCCAGGCGCTCACTACTCTGTCTAGCCTCTCAGTGATCCAGGCTCTCGCTTCTCTCAGTGATCCAGACGCTCGCTACTCTGACTAGCCTGTCAGTGGTCCAGGCACTCGCTTCTCTGAATAGCCTCTCAGTGGTCTAGGCGCTCGCTACACTGACTAGCCTCTCAGTGGTCCATGCACTTGCTACTCTGACTAGCCTCTCAGTGGTCTAGGCATTTGCTTTACTGACTAGCCTCTCAGTGGTCCATATGGTCGCTCCTCTGACTAGCCTGTCAATGGTGCAGGCACTCGCTCCTCTGTCTAGCCTCTCAGTGGTCCAGGCACTCGCTTGTCTGACTAGCCTCGTCTCCGTGGTCAGGCATCTCCGGAACTCTTACTAGCCTCCTCAGTTTTTCCAGCGCTCGCTGACTCAGACTAGCCTCTCATTGGTCCAGGCGCTCGCTACTCTGACAGCCTCTCAGTGGTTCGCAGGCTTCTAGCTACCTCTGACTTCTGGCCTCCTCAGTGGTCGAGGTTGCTCGATTCTCTGACTAGCCTCCTAGTGGTCCAGCGCTCACTACTCTGGGTACCTCTCAGTGGTCCAATGCGCTCCTTAATCTCACTAGCCTCTCAGTGGTCCAGAAGCCTCGCTATCCCCTCTTTCTGACACGAACTCTCTCAGTGGTCCGGTGCTCGGCTACTCTGAATATCCTCTCAGTGGTCCAGGTGTTCGCTACTCTTACTACCTCTCAGCGTCCAGGCGCCGCTACTTCTGACTAGCACTCTCAGTGGTTGACCAAGTGCGCTACACTACTCTGACTAGCCTCTAAGTGGTGTCCCAGAACGCTCGCTACTCTGAACTATCCATTCAGCCAGCGGTCCCAGGCACACTCGCTCCTCTGGAATAGCCTCTCAGCGGTCCTGGCGATCCAACTCCCTTCTAGCCTCTCAGTGTTTCAAGGTGCCTTGCACCTCTGACTAGCATCTCAGAGGTCCAGGCGATCGCTACTCTGAATAGCCTCTCAGTGTTCAGGGCGCTAAGTCTCCTCCTGATTAGCCTCTCCAGTGGTCCCCAGGCAACTCGCTTTTTACTGACTAGCCTCTCAGTGGTCCCAGGGGCTTGCTTCTCTGACTAGCCTCTCAGTGGTCCAGGCGCTCGTTAACTCTGAATAGGCTCACATGGACAGGGCCGCTTGCTCCCCTCTGATAGCCCTCTCAAGTGTTCCAGGCACTCGCATTTTCTGACTAGCCTCTCACGTCCCCCTTGCGCACTCTCCTCTGACTAGCTTCTCAGTGGTCGCCCCCAGGTGCTCTGCTTCCTCTGACTAACCCCTCAGTGATCCAGGCGGCTTTCGCTCCTCTGACCCTAGCCTCTCAGTGGTCCCCAGGTGCTAGCTCCCCCCCCTTTTAATAGTCCCCAGGCTCGCTTCGTCTCAGCGTTCTAAGGCTTTCGCTCCTCTCAGTGGGTCCAGGACGCTCGCTTCCACTCCAGTGGTCCCAGGGGCGCCGGTGCGTCTTGCCCTCGAGATGGTCCATGCACGTGGCTCGTTTCCTCTGACTAGCCGCTGAGAGGTCCAGGGCGCTTGCCTCCTTTGACTAAGCCTCTGAGGGGTCCAGGCGCTCTCCTCCCTCTGACGTAGCCCTCTCAGTGGTCCATGCGCTTGCTCCTCATCAGTGGTAACTGGATTGCTATCCGGACTAGCCTCGCCAGTGGTCCAAGTGCGTCGCTACTCTGGCTTGCCCTTTCCAGTGGTCCAGGCACGCGCTAGACTGATTAGCCCTCTCAGTGGCACAGTGCTCGCCTAACTCGTCTAGCCTCTCAGTGGCCCAGGGCGCTTGCTCCTCTGCTAGCCTCCTCAGGGTGCAACGCGCTCGCTCCTCTGACTAGCCTCCCAGTGGTCCAGGCGCCGCTCCTCTGACTAGCCTCTTAGCGTCCCCAGGCGTCTTCTCCCTACATGACAAACTCTCAGTGGTCGAGCACTCGCTTACCTAAACTACCACTCTAGGTCAAGGCCCACGCTTCTCCTGACTAGCCTCTCAGTGGTCCCCAAGGCCACTCACTCCTCTGACTAGACTCCACAGTGGTTCCCAGGCCGCTCCTACTATGACTAGCCCTCAGTGGTCCCAGACCGGCTCGCTCCTCTTCTGACTAGATTTCTCCTTGTCCAGGTGCCTTCGCTACTCTGACTAGCCTCTCGATTGGTCAGGTGCTCGCTCGCCTCACTAGACTCCTCAGTGTTTCCAGGTGCTCACTACTCTGACTAGCCTCTCATGTCCAGGCGCTCGCTACTCTGACTAGCCTCTCAGTGGTCAAGAGCGCTTGCTACTCGACTAGCCTCTCAGTGGTCCTAGGCCGCTCGCTACTCTGACGAGCCCTCTCAGTGGTCCAGGCATTCACCTACTCCTTGACTAGTAGCCTCTTCGTGGGCCCCAGGTTGCTCCTTGCTCATAACTAGCCTACTCGAGCGTCCCAGGCCGCTCGCACTCTGACTTAGCCTCTCAGTGATCGAGGCCACTCGCTTCCACTTACTAGCCTCTCAGTTGGTCCAGCGCTTCATTAATCTGACTAGCCTCTCAGTGTTCAGGGGCTCGCATCCTCTGACTAGCCTCTCAGTGGTCCAGGCCTCGCTACTCGAATAGCCTCTCAGTGGTCAAGCGCTATCTCCTCTGACTAGCCTCTGATTGGTCCCTAGGTGCTCGCTTTTTTTTCTTTTCTGACTAAGCCTTCTCATGGTACAGGGTCTCGCTTCTCTGACTAGCCCCTCTCGTGGTCCGGGGCTCGCTCCTCTCGACTAGCCTCTCAGGGGTCCCAGCCTTCGCTTCATCTGAATAGCCTCTCAGTGTACAGGGCCGCTAGCTCCATGACTAGCCTCTCAGTGGTACCAGGCCACTCACTTTTCTGAGTACGTCTCAGTGGTCCTTTCGCTCGCTCCTCTGACTATCCTCTAAGTGGTCCAGGGCACTCGCTCCTCTGCTAATCTCTCATGGTCCAGGCGCTCGCCTCCTCTGACTAGCCTCCCAGTGAGTCCAGCGCAAGCCTCCTCTAGTAGTCCCCAGGGGGCTCGCTTCTCTCAGTGGTCTAGTCCGTTGCTCCACACTCAGTGTCCCAGGCACCTTCGCTCCTCGCAGTGGGTCCCCAGGCGCATCACTACTCCTCAGTGGTGGTCCAAAACCCTCGCTCCTCTCAGTGGTCCAATCGCTCGGCTTCTCCTGACTAGCCTCTGAGAGGTCCCGGGCGCTCACGGTCCTCTGACTAGCCTCTGAGGGGTCCATGGCGCTTGCGCCTTCTGACAAGCCTCTCAGTGGTCCAGGCGCTCGCTCATCTGACTAGCGTGTCATTGGACCAGGTGCTGCTCGCTACCCTGACTAAGCCTCTCAATGGAAAAGGCCCTCCTCACTATCCTCTGACTAGCCTCTAAATAGTCCAGGCGTATGCCTCCTGCCTCTGACTAGCCTCTCAGTGGTCCAAGGCGCTCACTACACTGACTAGCCTCTCAGTGGTCAATGCGCTCACTCCTCTGCCTGCCTCTCTTGTGGTCCATGGGTTCGGCTCCCTCTGACTAGCCTCTTGGAAAAGGCGCTCACGTCCTCTGACTGGCCTCTCAGTTGTCCAGGCGCTCGGCTCCTCTGAACTACCCTCTCAGTGGTCCAGGTGCACACTACTCTGACTAGCCTCCTCAGTGCCCAGCACTCGCTACTCTGACTAGCCTCTTCAGCGGTCCCGACGCCTCCCTCTACTCTGACTAGACCCTCTCAGTTGTCCAAGGCGCTTGCACTGTGAATAGAGCCTCTCGTGGTCCGGGGCGCTAGCTACATCTTGACCTAGCCTCTCAGTGGGTTCAGGCGCTCGCTACTCTGACTAGCCCTCTGAAGTGGTCTAGCGCTCGCGTCCTCTGACTAGCCTCTCATGGTCCCGGAGCTCGCTAATAATCTGACCTAGCCTCTCAGTTGTCCAGGCACTGCTACTCTGACAGGCCTCTAATGCGTTTCCAGGTGTTCGCTCCTCTGACTAGCCTCTCAGGCGGTCCAGGCGCTCGCTTAACTCTACCTAGCCTCACAGGGGGTCCACCAGGTGCACCCTACTCTGACTAGCCTCACAATTGTCCAATGGCTCGCAACTCTGAACTAGCCTCGGGGGGGGGGGGGGGGGGGTGGGGCTCAGTGGTCCAGGGGCGCTCAATACTCTGGACTAGGCCTCTCAGTGGTCCAGTTGCCCCTACTCTGCATATAACTCCCCAGTGTCCAGAGGCACTCGCTGCTCAGACTAGCTCTCAGTGGTCGAGGCGCCCTCAATTTAATCTGACTAGCCACTACAGTGGTCCTAGACCTCACACCTCTTCTGACTATCCTCCCAGTGGTCCAGATTCTCCGCTGCTCTGATGTAGCCCTCAGATGGTCCAGGCTCATCGGTTTTCTCTGACTAGCCTCTCGGGTCCAGGCACTCGCTCCTCTGAATATCCACTCAGTGGTCCGCAGGCGCTCGGGCGTCCTCTGACAGCCTCTCAGTGTCAAGGGGGCTCACTCCCCTGGACTGGATTCTCAGTGGTTCCAGGGCGCTCTCTCGTTCCCCCCTGACTAGCCTCTTCAGTGGGCCAGTGCACTCGCTACTCTGACTAGCCTCTCAGTGGTAAAGGTGCTCACTCCTCTACTACCCTCTCAATGGTCCCAGGCCGGCACGCTCGCTGAGACTAGCCTCTCAGTGGTCATAGTCTCGCTACTTCTGACTAGTCCTCTCAGTGGTCCAATGGCCGCCTTGCTTCCACTGACTACCTCGCTAGGTACCATGGGCTCGCTTCCTCTGATAGCCTCTCAGTGAAAAAGGCGCTCGCTCCCCTGGACTGGGCCTCTCAGTGGTCCAGGCCGCTCGCTCCTCGACTAGCCTCTCAGTGGTCCAACCAGCACCCGCTACTCTGACGAGCCTCTCAGTGGTCAAACGCTCACAACTCTGACTATCCTCTCATGGTCCTGGCCCCGCCTGCGCTCCCCGACAAGCCTCTCAGGGTCCCAGGCGCTCGCTCCCACTGGAATAGCCTCTCAGGGGTCCAGCGCACGCTACACTGACTAGCCTGTCCCAGTGTCCAGGCGTATCGCTACTCCTGACTTAGCCTCTCATGATCCAGGCGCCTCGCTAACTCTAACTAGCCTCTCAGTGGTCCGGGCGCGCGCTACTCTGACCTAGCGTTCTCAGTGTTCCAGGTTCTCGATACTCTGAGCATAACCTCTCAGTGGTCTAGGCCGCTCGCTCCTCTCATTGGTAAAGGGCTCGCTACTCAACTAGCCTCTCAAGTGTCCCAGGCCGGCTTCGCTCCTCTGACTAGCCTCTCAGTTTTTCCAGGTGCTCACTCTTCTGACTAGCCTCTCTCGTGGTCCCCCAGGCGCCTCACTACTCTGAACTACCTCTCAGTGGTCCAGTGCTCGCTACTTTCTGACTATCCTCCCAGTGGTCCCATCAACTCGCTGCTCTGACTAGCCCTCCTCCAGTGGTTCGAGGGCGCTCGTTTACTTCTGACAGCCTCTCATTGGTCCTAGACGCTCACAGAACCTCTTCAGACTATCCCAACAGTGTTCCCAGATGCCGCGCTTGCTCTGATTAGCCCTCTCATGGTTCCAGGCGCTACGGTTTCTCTGACTAGCCTCTCAGTGGTCCAGGGGCCTCACTCGCCTCTGACCTGGATTCCTCAGTGGTCCAAGGCGCTCCGGTTCGTCTGACTAGCCTCTCAGTGGCCCAGGCGCTTCGCTTACTCTGACTAGCCTCTCAGTGGTAAAAGGCACTCACTCCCTGAACAACCCCTCAGTCAATGGCCTCAGCGCACTCTGGCTGTGACCTAAGCCTCACAGTGGGTCAAGGCTCCTTCGCTACTCTGACTAGCCTCTCACTGGTCGACTGCGCTTGCTCCTCCTCTGATTATCCTCTCTATGGGTCCCCATGGGGCTCCGCTCCTCTGACATCCTCTTTCAGTGGAACAGGCGCTCCGCCTCCGCTGGACTGGCCCTCTCAGAGGTCCGAGGCGCTCGCTCCTCTGGACTAGCCTCTCAGTGGTCTCACAGCTTGCTACTCTGACTAGCCTCTCAGTGGGTCCAAACGCATTACAACTCTGGATACTATCCTCTGCCAGTGGTCCAGGCGCTCGCTCCCTACTGACAAGCCCTCTCCAGTGGTCCAGGCGCTCGCTCCTCTGCTCTGGCTCTCAGTGGTCTAGTCGCTCGCAACTCTGACAGCCTAGTCAGTGGTCCCAGGCGCTCGCTACTCCTGAACTAGCGTCCCTCAGTGATCCAGGCGCTCACTACTCTGACTCAGCCCCCAGCCTGCTTCATAGGTCCGGGCGGGCCGGCGCGCACTACTCTGACTAGCCTCTCAGTGGTCAAGGCGCTCGCTACTCTGACTAGCATCTCAGTGGTCTAGGCGCTCGCTCCTCTGACTAGCCTCTCAGTGGTCCATTCGCTCGCAACTCTGACTAGCGTCTCAGTGGTCTAGGCGCTCGCTACTCTGACTAGCCTCTCAGTGATCTAGGTGCTTGCTACTCTGACTAGCCTCTCAGTGGTCCAGGTGCTCGCTCCTCTCAGTGGTACAGGGGCTCGCTCCTCTGACTAGCCTCTCAGTGGTCCAGGCGCTCGCTCCTCTGACTAGCCTCTCAGTGGTCCAGGCGCTCACTCGTCTGAATAGCCTCTCAGTGGTCCAGGCGCTCGCTACTCTGACTAGCCTCTCAGTGGTAAAGGCGCTCGCTCCTCTGACTAGCCTCTCAATGATCCAGGCACTGGCTCCTCTGATTAGCCTCTCAGTGGTCAAGGCACTCACTACTCTGACTAGCCTCTCAGTGGTCAATGCACTCACTACTCTGACTAGCCTCTCAGTGGTCCATGGGCTCGCTCCTCTGAGTAGCCTCTCAGTGGTCCAGGCGCTCGCTACTCTGACTAGCCTCTCAGTGGTAAAGGCGCTCACTACTCTGATTAGCCTCTCAGTGGTCCAGGCGCTGGCTCCTCTGACTTACCTTTCAGTGGTCCAGGTGCTTGCTACTCTGACTAGCCTCTCAGTGGCCCATGCGCTCGCTCCTTTGACTAGCCTCTCAGTGGTCCAGTTGCTCACTTCTCAGACTAGCCTATCAGTTTTGCAGGCGCTAGCTCCTCTGACTAGCCTCTCAGTGGTCCACCGCTTCTATCGACGGCCTCTAGGGGTTCCAGTTGCCGCTTCTCAGACTACCTATCAGTTTTGCGGGCCCAGTTTCTCTATACTCTCAGGGTCCAGCGCTCGCTCCTCTGACACCTCTCAGTGGTCCGGGCATTTGCCCCAAACTACCCTCAGTGGGCACCCTTTGGGCCTTCTCGGGACGGGGACCACACCTGACTAGCCT
>NC_069491.1:21239402-21265649 GCF_026875155.1 Cherax quadricarinatus
GGGGTTTATATTTAGTGGTCCACACGTCGCTACTCGGGCGAGCCTCTCGTGGCCAAAACGTCACAACTTGACTAGTCTCTCAGTGGTCAAGGCGCTCGCTACTCTGACTAGCCTCTCAGTGGTCCAGGCGCTCGCTCCTCTGACTAGCCTCTCAGTGGTCTAGTCGCTCGCTACTCTGACTAGCCTCTCAGTGGTCCAGGCGCTCGCTACTCTGACTAGCCTCTCAGTGATCCAGGCGCTCGCTACTCTGACTAGCCTCTCAGTGGTCCGGGCGCGCGCTACTCTGACTAGCGTCTCAGTGTTCCAGGTTCTCGATACTCTGACTAACCTCTCAGTGGTCTAGCCGCTCGCTCCTCTCAGTGGTACAGGGGCTCGCTACTCTAACTAGCCTCTCAGTGGTCCAGGCGCTCGCTCCTCTGACTAGCCTCTCAGTTTTCCAGGTGCTCACTCTTCTGACTAGCCTCTCAGTGGTCCAGGCGCTCACTACTCTGACTAGCCTCTCAGTGGTCCAGGTGCTCGCTACTCTGACTATCCTCCCAGTGGTCCAGGCACTCGCTGCTCTGACTAGCCTCTCAGTGGTCGAGGCGCTCGTTACTCTGACTAGCCTCTCAGTGGTCTAGACGCTCACACCTCTTCTGACTATCCTCCCAGTGGTCCAGATGCTCGCTGCTCTGATTAGCCTCTCAGTGGTCCAGGCGCTCGGTTCTCTGACTAGCCTCTCAGTGGTCCAGGGGCTCACTCCTCTGACTGGATTCTCAGTGGTCCAGGCGCTCGTTCGTCTGACTAGCCTCTCAGTGGTCCAGGCGCTCGCTACTCTGACTAGCCTCTCAGTGGTAAAGGCACTCACTCCTCTGACTACCCTCTCAATGGTCCAGGCGCACGCTGCTGTGACTAGCCTCTCAGTGGTCAAGGCTCTCGCTACTCTGACTAGCCTCTCACTGGTCAATGCGCTTGCTCCTCTGATTAGCCTCTCTATGGTCCATGGGCTCGCTCCTCTGACTAGCCTCTCAGTGGAAAAGGCGCTCGCTCCGCTGACTGGCCTCTCAGTGGTCGAGGCGCTCGCTCCTCTGACTAGCCTCTCAGTGGTCCACACGCTTGCTACTCTGACTAGCCTCTCAGTGGTCCAAACGCTTACAACTCTGACTATCCTCTCAGTGGTCCAGGCGCTCGCTCCCCTGACAAGCCTCTCAGTGGTCCAGGCGCTCGCTCCTCTGGACTAGGCTCTCAGTGGTCTAGTCGCCTCACTACTCTGACTAGCCTGTCAGTGAGTCTGGCGCTCGCTACTATGACCTAGCGTCTCAGTGATCCAGGCGCTCACTACTCTGACTAGCCTCTCAGTGGTCGGGCGTGCGCTACTTGACTAGCGTCTCAGTGTTCCAGGTTCCATTACTCTGACTAACCTCTCAGTGGTCTAGCCGCTCGCTCCTCTCAGGTGGTACAGGGGCTTCGCTACTCTAACTAGCCTTCTCAGTGGTTCAGGGCGCTCACTCTTTTGACTAGCTCCTCTCAGTGGTCCAGGCGCTTGCTCCCCTGACTAGCCTTTCAATGGTCCATGCGCTCGCTACTTGACTAGCCTCTCAGAGGTCAAGGCACTCGCTTCTCTGAATCAGCACTCTCCAGTGGTCAGGCGCTCATTACTCTGACTAGCCTCTCAGTTGTCCAGGCGCTCGCTCGTCCTAATAGCCTCTCAGGTGTTCCAGGCACTTGCAACTCGGGACTAGCCTCCTCAGTGGTTAGGCACTCGCTCCTCCTGACTAGCCTCTCAATGGTCCAAGGTGCACCGCTCCTCTGACTAGCCTCCTCTGAGTTCAGCGCTCACTACTCTGACTAGCATCACAGTTGTCCAGGCGCACGCTCCTTGACTAGCTTCCTACCTGTCATGGGTGTTCTAAGCGCTCGCAACTCTGTCTAAGCCTCTCCAGTGGTCCGGCGACTCGTACTCTGGAGTAGCCTTCTCAGTGATCTTAGGTGCTCCACTACTCTGAGTAGCCTCTCAGTGGTCAGGTGCTCGCTACTCTGAGTAGGACTCAGTGGTCCAGGCACTCGCTCCTCTGATTAGAATCTCAGGTGGTCCAAGTGTCGACTTCTCTGACTAGCCTCTCAGTGGTCCAGGGCTCGCTCCCTGACTAGCCCTCACTGTTGTCCATGCGCTCGCTACTCTGACTAAATTCTCAGTGGTCCAGTCGCTCGCTAAGTGACTTTGCCTCTAAGTGGTCCAGGCGCTCGCTCTTCTGGACTAGCCTCACAGTGGTCTCCAGGCGCTCTCTCTCTCTGGACTAGCCTCTCTGTGGTTCCAGGGGCTCGCTCACTGACTAGCATCTCAGTGGTCCAGCACTCGCTCTCTGACTAGCCTCTCAAATGATAACAGGCGGCTGGTCCTTCTGATTAGCCTCTCAGTGGTCAAGGGCGCTCGCTACTAAGACTAGCTCTCAGTGGTCCTGCACTCGCTCTTCTGACTAGCCTCTCAGTGGTCCATGGGCTCTCTCCTCTGGAATAGCCTCTCATTGTCCAGGCGCTCCGCTACTCTGACTCCCAGCCTCTCAGTGGTAAAAGGCGCTCACTACTCTGACTAGCCTCTCAATGGTCAAGGCGCTGCTTCTCTGACTAACCTCTCACTGGTCCAGGCGCTCTTACTCTGATAGCCTCTCAGGGCCCCATGCCGCTCGCTCCTCTTGACTGCCTTTCAGTGGTCCAGTTCTCGCTTCTCTGATAGCCTCTCAGTTTTCCAGGCGTTTGCTTTTTTTCTACCCCAATCCTCCTCTGACTAGCCTTACTCAGTGGTCCAGGCGCTCGCTACTCTGAATAGGCATCTCAGTGGTCACGGCGCTAGTCCTCTGGCTAGCCTCTCCAGTGGTCCAGGCACTCGCATCTCTGACTAGCCTCTCAGTGGTCCTTGCTCTTGCTCCTCTTACTATCCTCTAAGAGGTCCAGGTGCTCGCTCCACTGACTAACCTCTCAGTGGTCCAAGCGCTTGCTCCTCTGACTAGCCTCTCAGTGGTCCAGACGCTAGCTCCTCTCAGTAGTCCAGGGGCTCACTTCTCTCAGTGGTCCAGGCGTTCAC
Source organism: Cherax quadricarinatus (assembly GCF_026875155.1). NCBI lineage: Eukaryota > Metazoa > Arthropoda > Malacostraca > Decapoda > Parastacidae > Cherax > Cherax quadricarinatus. The sequence continues at coordinate 21,242,464 of NC_069491.1, forward strand.
TCCTCTCAGTGGTCCAGGCGCTCGTTCCTCTCAGTGGTCCATGCGCTAGCTCCTCAAAATGGTCCAACCACTCTCTCCTCTCAGTGGTCGAGGCGCTCACTCCTCTCAGTGGTCCAGGCGCTCGCTGCTCTGACTAACCTCTCAGAGGTTGAGGCGCTTGCTCCCCTGACTAGCCTCTGAGGGGTCCAGGCACTTGCTCCTCTGACTAGCCTCTCAGTGGTCCAGGCACTTGCTCTTCTCAGTTGTACAGGGTCTCGCTACTCTGACTACCCTCTCAGAGGTCCAGGCGCTCGCTACTCTGATTAGCCTCACAGTGGTCCAGGTGCTCGCTACTCTGACTAGCCTCTCAATTGTCCAGACGCTCGCTACTCTGACTAGCCTCTCAGTGGTCCAGGCGCTCACTACTCTGACTAGCCTCCCAGTGGTCCAGGTGCTCGCTACTCTGACTATCCTCCCAGTGGACCAGATGCTCGCTGCTCTGATTAGGCTCTCAGTGGTCCAGGCGCTCGCTCCTCTGACTAGACTCTCAGTGGTACATGCGCTCACTACTCTGACTAGACTCTGAGTGGTCAATGCGCTCGGTTCTCTGACTAGCCTCTCAGTGGTCCAGGCACTCGCTCCTCTGATTATCCTCTCAGTGGTCCAGGTGCTCGCTCCTCTGACTAGCCTCTCAGTGGTCCAGGGGCTCACTCCTCTGACTGGCCTCTCAGTGGTCCAGGCGCTCGCTCGTCTGAATAGCCTCTGAGTGGTGCAGGTGCTTGCTCCTCTCAGTGGTCCAGGGGCTCACTCCTCTGACTAGCCTCTCAGTGGTCCAGGTGCTCGCTTTTCTGACTAGCTTCTCAGTGGTCCGGGGGCTTGCTTCTCTGACTAGCCTAAAAGTGGTCGAGGGGCTCGCTCCTCTGACTAGCCTCTCAGTGGTCCAGGCACTTGCTACTCTGAATAGCCTCTCAGTGGTCAGGGCGCTAGCTCCTCTGACTAGCCTTTCAGTGGTACAGGTGCTCGCTTTTCTGACTAGCCTCTCAGTGGTCCTTGTGCTCGCTCCACTGACTAGCCTCTAAGTGGTCCAGGCACTCGCTCCTCTGACTAACCTCTCAGTGGTCCAGGCACTCGCCCCTCTGACTAGCCTCTCAGTGGTCCAGGCACTAGCTCCTCTAAGTAGTCCAGGGGCTCGCTTCTCTCAGTGGTCCAGGTGTTCGCTCCTCTCAGTGGTCCAGGCGCTCGCTCCTCTCAGTGGTCCAGGCGCTCGCTCCTCTCAGTGGTCCAGGTGCTCGCTACTCTTATTGGTCCAACCGCTCCCTCCTCTCAGTGGTCCAGGTGCTCGCTCCTCTCAGTGGTCAAGGCGCTCGCTCCTCTGACTAGCCTCTGAGAGGTCCAGGCGCTCGCTCCTCTGACTAGCCTCTGAGGGGTCCAGTCGCTCACTCCTCTGACTAGCCTCTCAGTGGTCCAGGCGCTTGCTCCTCTCAGTGGTACAGGGGCTCGCTACTCTCACTAGCCTCTCAGTGGTCCAGGTGCTCGCTACCCTGAATAGCCTCTCAGTGGTCTAGGCGCTCACTACTCTGACTAGCCTTTCACTGGTCAAGGCACTCGCTAGACTGACTAGCCTCTCAGTGGCACAGGTGCTCGCTACTCTCACTAGCCTCTCAGTGGCCCAGGAACTCGCTCCTCTGACTAGCCTCTCAGTGGTTGAGGTGCTCGCTCCTCTGAATAGCCTCTCAGTGGTCCAGGCACTCGCTACTCTGACTAGCCTCTAAGCGTTCCAGGTGTTCGCTCCTCTGACTAGCCTCTCAGCGGTCCAGGCGCTCGCTACTCTAACTAGCCTCACAGTGGTCCAGGTGCTCCCTACTCTGACTAGCCTCTCAATTGTCCAGATGCTCGCTACTCTGACTAGCCTCTCAGTGGTCCAGGCGCTCACTACTCTGACTAGCCTCTCAGTGGTCCAGGTGCTCCCTACTCTGACTATACTCCCAGTGGTCCAGGCACTCGCTGCTCAGACTAGCCTCTCAGTGGTCGAGGCGCTCATTACTCTGACTAGCCTCTCAGTGGTCTAGACGCTCACACCTCTTCTGACTATCCTCCCAGTGGTCCAGATGCTCGCTGCTCTGATTAGCCTCTCAGTGGTCCAGGCGCTCGGTTCTCTGACTAGCCTCTCAGTGGTCCAGGCACTCGCTCCTCTGATTATCCTCTCAGTGGTCCAGGCGCTCGCTCCTCTGACTAGCCTCTCAGTGGTCAAGGGGCTCACTCCCCTGACTGGATTCTCAGTGGTCCAGGCGCTCTCTCGTCTGACTAGCCTCTCAGTGGTCCAGGCACTCGCTACTCTGACTAGCCTCTCAGTGGTAAAGGTGCTCACTCCTCTGACTACCCTCTCAATGGTCCAGGCGCACGCTCCTGTGACTAGCCTCTCAGTGGTCAAGGCTCTCGCTACTCTGACTAGCCTCTCAGTGGTCAATGCGCTTGCTCCTCTGACTAGCCTCTCTATGGTCCATGGGCTCGCTCCTCTGACTAGCCTCTCAGTGAAAAAGGCGCTCGCTCCCCTGACTGGCCTCTCAGTGGTCCAGGCGCTCGCTCCTCTGACTAGCCTCTCAGTGGTCCACACGCTCGCTACTCTGACGAGCCTCTCAGTGGTCCAAACGCTCACAACTCTGACTATCCTCTCAGTGGTCCAGGCGCTCGCTCCCCTGACAAGCCTCTCAGTGGTCCAGGCGCTCGCTCCACTGACTAGCCTCTCAGTGGTCCAGTCGCTCGCTACTCTGACTAGCCTGTCAGTGGTCCAGGCGTTCGCTACTCTGACTAGCCTCTCAGTGATCCAGGCGCTCGCTACTCTGACTAGCCTCTCAGTGGTCCGGGCGCGCGCTACTCTGACTAGCGTCTCAGTGTTCCAGGTTCTCGATACTCTGACTAACCTCTCAGTGGTCTAGGCGCTCGCTCCTCTCAGTGGTACAGGGGCTCGCTACTCTGACTAGCCTCTCAGTGGTCCAGGCGCTCGCTCCTCTGACTAGCCTCTCAGTTTTCCAGGTGCTCACTCTTCTGACTAGCCTCTCAGTGGTCCAGGCGCTCACTACTCTGACTAGCCTCTCAGTGGTCCAGGTGCTCGCTACTCTGACTATCCTCCCAGTGGTCCAGGCACTCGCTGCTCTGACTAGCCTCTCAGTGGTCCAGGCGCTCGTTTACTCTGACTAGCCTCTCAGTGGTCTAGACGCTCACACCTCTTCTGACTATCCTCCCAGTGGTCCAGATGCTCGCTGCTCTGATTAGCCTCTCAGTGGTCCAGGCGCTCGCTTCTCTGACTAGCCTCTCAGTGGTCCAGGGGCTCACTCCTCTGACTGGATTCTCAGTGGTCCAGGCGCTCGCTCGTCTGACTAGCCTCTCAGTGGTCCAGGCGCTCGCTACTCTGACTAGCCTCTCAGTGGTAAAGGCACTCACTCCTCTGACTACCCTCTCAATGGTCCAGGCGCACGCTGCTGTGACTAGCCTCTCAGTGGTCAAGGCTCTCGCTACTCTGACTAGCCTCTCACTGGTCAATGCGCTTGCTCCTCTGATTAGCCTCTCTATGGTCCATGGGCTCGCTCCTCTGACTAGCCTCTCAGTGGAAAAGGCGCTCGCTCCGCTGACTGGCCTCTCAGTGGTCGAGGCGCTCGCTCCTCTGACTAGCCTCTCAGTGGTCCACACGCTTGCTACTCTGACTAGCCTCTCAGTGGTCCAAACGCTTACAACTCTGACTATCCTCTCAGTGGTCCAGGCGCTCGCTCCCCTGACAAGCCTCTCAGTGGTCCAGGCGCTCGCTCCTCTGACTAGGCTCTCAGTGGTCTAGTCGCTCGCTACTCTGACTAGCCTGTCAGTGGTCCAGGCGCTCGCTACTCTGACTAGCGTCTCAGTGATCCAGGCGCTCACTACTCTGACTAGCCTCTCAGTGGTCCGGGCGTGCGCTACTCTGACTAGCGTCTCAGTGTTCCAGGTTCTCGATACTCTGACTAACCTCTCAGTGGTCTAGCCGCTCGCTCCTCTCAGTGGTACAGGGGCTCGCTACTCTAACTAGCCTCTCAGTGGTCCAGGCGCTCACTCTTCTGACTAGCCTCTCAGTGGTCCAGGCGCTTGCTCCCCTGACTAGCCTCTCAGTGGTCCATGCGCTCGCTACTCTGACTAGCCTCTCAGAGGTCAAGGCACTCGCTTCTCTGAATAGCCTCTCAGTGGTCCAGGCGCTCACTACTCTGACTAGCCTCTCAGTTGTCCAGGCGCTCGCTCGTCTAACTAGCCTCTCAGTGTTCCAGGCACTTGCAACTCGGACTAGCCTCTCAGTGGTAAGGGCACTCGCTCCTCTGACTAGCCTCTCAATGGTCCAGGCGCACGCTCCTCTGACTAGCCTCTCAGTGTTCAAGGCGCTCACTACTCTGACTAGCATCACAGTTGTCCAGGCGCACGCTCCTCTGACTAGCCTCTCAGTGTTCTAAGCGCTCGCAACTCTGTCTAGCCTCTCAGTGGTCCAGGCGCTCGCTACTCTGAGTAGCCTCTCAGTGATCTAGGCGCTCACTACTCTGAGTAGCCTCTCAGTGGTCCAGGTGCTCGCTACTCTGAGTAGGCTCTCAGTGGTCCAGGCACTCGCTCCTCTGATTAGAATCTCAGTGGTCCAAGTGCTCGCTTCTCTGACTAGCCTCTCAGTGGTCCAGGCGCTCGCTCCCCTGACTAGCCTCTCTGTTGTCCATGCGCTCGCTACTCTGACTAAATTCTCAGTGGTCCAGTCGCTCGCTAAGCTGACTTGCCTCTAAGTGGTCCAGGCGCTCGCTCTTCTGACTAGCCTCTCAGTGGTCCAGGCGCTCTCTCCTCTGACTAGCCTCTCAGTGGTCCAGGGGCTCGCTCCACTGCCTAGCATCTCAGTGGTCCAGGCACTCGCTCCTCTGACTAGCCTCTCAATGATCCAGGCGCTGGCTCCTCTGATTAGCCTCTCAGTGGTCAAGGCGCTCGCTACTAAGACTAGCCTCTCAGTGGTCCATGCACTCGCTCTTCTGACTAGCCTCTCAGTGGTCCATGGGCTCACTCCTCTGAATAGCCTCTCATTGGTCCAGGCGCTCGCTACTCTGACTAGCCTCTCAGTGGTAAAGGCGCTCACTACTCTGACTAGCCTCTCAATGGTCCAGGCGCTTGCTTCTCTGACTAACCTCTCACTGGTCCAGGCGCTCACTACTCTGACTAGCCTCTCAGTGGCCCATGCGCTCGCTCCTCTGACTAGCCTTTCAGTGGTCCAGTTCCTTGCTCCTCTGACTAGCCTCTCAGTGGTCCAGGCGCTCGCTACTCTGAATAGCATCTCAGTGGTCACGGCGCTAGCTCCTCTGGCTAGCCTCTCAGTGGTCCAGGCACTCGCATCTCTGACTAGCCTCTCAGTGGTCCTTGCTCTTGCTCCTCTTACTATCCTCTAAGAGGTCCAGGTGCTCGCTCCACTGACTAACCTCTCAGTGGTCCAAGCGCTTGCTCCTCTGACTAGCCTCTCAGTGGTCCAGACGCTAGCTCCTCTCAGTAGTCCAGGGGCTCACTTCTCTCAGTGGTCCAGGCGTTCACTCCTCTCAGTGGTCCAGGCGCTCGTTCCTCTCAGTGGTCCATGCGCTAGCTCCTCAAAATGGTCCAACCACTCTCTCCTCTCAGTGGTCGAGGCGCTCACTCCTCTCAGTGGTCCAGGCGCTCGCTCCTCTGACTAACCTCTCAGATGGTCCCCGGGGGCTCCCCTACTCTGGTAGCCCTCTCCGTGTAGTCTTGCTTTCTCTACTACCTCCCCAGGGTCCAGCGCTCGCTACTCTATAACCCCAGTGGTCCCGGGCCGTACTCTAAATACCTCCAAGGTCCAACCTCCTTCTTTAAACCCATGGTCGGGCGTTTCCCCCTTTGACTCCCCCAGGGTCCGGCCCCCACCCGTCCTCCAGTGGGCCGGCCTCGCTCTCTGACGCCTCCATGGTAGGGCCGACTTGACTAGCCTCTCAGTGGTCTAGCGCTCCCCTTTTTTTGACTACCTCCAGTGGGCCAAGCTCGCTCCCCTGAATAGCTTCATGGTCCAGGTCTCGTTTTTTCGCTAGACTCTCAGTGGTCCCGGTCTCGCATCGGTTGCCCCTCTCAGGGGTCAAAGGGCTCGCTCCCTGATACCTTTTGGTAAAAGGGCTCGCTCCTGACTAGCCTCTCAGGGGTCCAGGGGCCCCCTCCTTTGACAAATCTAAAGGGCCCAGGGGCCCCCCCTCTCTGATAGCCCCCCAGTGGTCCAGGGACTCGCTTCTCTGACTTTGCCTCTCTGTGGTCCATGGCTCTCGCTACTCTGACTGCCTCTTCAGTGGGTCAATAGAATTGCTCATGATTGCCTCTCTTTTGGTCCATGGCCTCGGCTCCCTTATGAATAGCCTCTCATGGGTAAAAGGCGCGCATCCTCTGATGGCCTCTCAGTGGTCCAGGCACTTGCTCTCTGATAGCCTCTTCAGTGGTGCCACGTGCTCGGACTCTGACTAGCCTCTCTGTGGTCCTAATCTCGCAACTCTGACTATTCTCTCAGTGGTCGAGGCCTCTCGCTCCCTGCAAGCCTCTCTGGGGTCCAGGCGCCCGCTTCTCTGATTTAGCGTATTCTGTGGTCCAGGCGCTCGCTCCTCTGACTAGCCTCTCACTGTGGTTTAGTCGCTTGCTACTCTGTCTAGGACTCCTGAGTGGTCCAGGCGCTCGCTACTCTGACTAGGCCTCTCAGTGGATCAAGGGCGCTCGCCTAAACGGACTAGACTCTCGTGGTCCGGGCAATGAGCTACTCTGACTAACTCATCAGTGTGTTCCAGTGCTCCGACTCTGACTAACCTTCAGTGGTCTAGCCGCTCGCTCCTCTTCAGTGGTGCGGGGGCTCGCTACTCTGACTAGGCTCTCCATTGGGCCAGGCGCTCGCTCCTCGGACTAGCCTCTCTGTTTTACAGGTGCGACACTACTTCTGACTAGCCTCTCAGTGGTTTATTAGGGCCAGCGCTCCTCTGACTAGCCTCTCAGTGAGTACATGCGCTCGCCCTACTCTGACTAGCCTCTCAGTGGTCAAGGCACTCGCTTCTCTGACTAGCCGCTCAGTGGACCAGGCGCTCGTATCTGACTAGCATCGCAGTGGTTCAGGCGCTCGCTCCATCTGACTAGCCTCTCAGTGGTTCCCAGGCGCTCGCAACCTGAATAGCCTCTAAGAATTGGTTAGTAAAGGCGCTCGCTCCTCTGTACTAGCCTCTCATTTGATCCAGGCGCACGCTCCTCTGAACTAGCTATCTGTGTTCATGGCAGCTCACTACTCTGACTTAGCATCAGAGTTGTCCTGGCCAGCTCGCTCCTCTTGCTAGCCTCTCAGGGGTTCTAAGCGCTCGCAACTATGTGACTAGCCCTCTCAGTGGTCCAGGCGTCAATTCTCTGACTTGCCTCGAGTGGTCCTGGCGCTCGCTACTCTGTGTTGCCTCTCAGTGATCTAGGCGCTCGCTACTATGTGTAGCCTCTCTGTGGTCCTAGTGTCGCTCCTATGACTAGCCTTTATCAGGTTTGTCCTTGTGCTGCTACTCTCTGACTAAATTCTCAGTGGTCCAGGCGCTTCCCGGCTAATCTGACGTGCCTCCTAAGGTGATTGGTCGCTCGATCTTCTGGACTAGCCTCTCAGTGGTCCAGGCGTCTTCGCCTTGACTAGCCTCTCATTGGTCCAGGGGCTCGCTTCCTCTGGGACTTCCTCTCAGTGGGTGTCCAGGCATCTCGACTTCCCTGTCAAGCCGTCAGTGGTCCAGGCGCTCCTTCTTCAGACTAGCCTCTCAGGGGTCCAGGCGGCTCGATCCTCTGAATAGCCTCTGTGTGGTTCTAGTCGCTTTGCTACTCTGACTAGGCCTCTGAGTGGTCAAGGCGCTCACTACTCTGACTAGCCTCTCAGTGATCCAGGCGCTCGCTAATCTGATAGCCTCTCACTGGTCGGGCGTGCACTACTCTGACTAGCCTCTTAGTGTTCCTGGTGCTCGCTACTCTGACTACCTTCAGTGGTCTTGCCGCTTCGCTCTCTAAGTGGTACTAGGGAACTCTCGCTTCTCTGACTAGCCTCTCATGTGTGGTCCAGGCGCTGCTCCTCTGACTTGCCTCTCAGTTTTCAGGTGCTCTCTCTTATGACCTAGCACTTCTGTGGTCTAGGGCGCTCGCTCCTCTGGACCTAGCCTCTCAGTGGTCCATGCGCTCGGCTACTTCTGTCTTAGCTCCTGTGGGTCAAAGGCACTAGGCTTTCTGGACTAGCATCTCAGTGGTCCAGGGCGCTTGCAACTCTGACTAGCCTCTAAGTGGTAATGCGCTCGCTACTCTGATTGCCTCTCAATGGTCCAGGTGCACGCTCCTCTGCTTGGCCCTCTCCAGTGGTCAAGGCGCTCGCCTACCCTGACTAGCTTTCAGTGGTCCAGGCTCTCGCTCCTCTGGACTAGCCTCTCAGTGGGTCCCATGCGCTCGCAAATCTGACTAGCCTCTCAGTGTTCAAGGGGCTCGCTACTCTGGACCTAGCCTCTCAGTGATAGGCGGTCGCTACTCGGATTGCCTCTCTGTGGGTCAGGCGCCGCGCTTCTCTGACTTGCCTCTGCAGCTGTCCTGACGCTCGTACTCTGACTAGCCTTCAGCTGTCCTGGCGCATCACTACTCTGTCTTAGCCTCACTCTGGTCCATGGCACTACGCTACTCTGTCTAACCTCTCAGTGGTCGAGGGGCTGATCGCTAACTTTGAATTGCCTCTCAGTGGTCGAGGCGCTAGGCTACTCTGATTGCCTCTCTGTTGGTCCAGGCGCTCGCTACTCTGACTATCCTCTCTGTGGATTCAGGCGCTGCTTCTCTGTCTAGCCTCCAGCTGGCCTGACGCTCGTTCTCCCAACCTCCCTGACTGTCCCTCTCAGCAGTCCATGGCGGCTCTACTCTGATAGCCTCTCATTGGTCCATGGCAATCGCTACTGCTGATAACCTCCTCAGTGGTCGAGGCGCTCGCTTAATCTGAATGCTCTCAGGTGGTCGAGGCGCTCGCTACTCATGATTTGCCTCGCTTTGGTCTGGGGCTCGCTACTCTGGACTTGATTTCTGGGGTCCGGGTGCTCGCTAATCTGACTGGTCCTCTTGTGTAGTCCCAGGCACCTCGCACTCCTCTGATAGCCTCATGTGGTCTGGCTCTCGCTCCTCTGACTAGCCTCTCAGTGGTCCAGGGGCTCGCTTTACTTGACGTGCCTCTCTGTGGTACCAGGAACGCGCCTAGTCTGGTGTAGCTCTCAAGGTCCAGGTGCCTCACTACGCTGACATAGCTCTCAGTGGTTATAAGGCCGAGCGCTCCATCTGACTAGGCCTTCATTTGATGCCAGGCGCTGGGGCCTCCTCTGATTAGGCTCTCAGTGGGTCAAGTGCTCGCCTACTCTGACTAGCCTCTCAGTGGTCCTTGCACTCGCGCCTCTGTCTAGCCTCTCCAGTGAGGGCCATGGGCTTGCTCCTCTGTATTGACTCTTCTTTGGTACCACAGGCGCTCGCTACTACTGACGTTGGCCTATCAGTGGTAAAGGCGTTCCATATGTCTGACTAGCCTCTCATGGGGTCCAGGCGCTTGGCCGGCTTCGGAACTAACCTATCATCTGGGCCTGGCGCGCTCTTACTTGTCTAGCTTCAGTGGCCCCATGCGCTCGCTCCTCTGACTAGTCTTTCAGTGGTCCAGTTGCTTGCTTCTCTGACTAACCTCTCTGTTCTTCCAGGCGTTTTTGGCTTCCTCTGTCTAGCCTCTTCAGGGGCCAGGCGCTCGCTTCTCTGTAGTGCATCTCAGGGGTCAGGGGCGCTTGCTCCTCGTGGCTTGCCTCCTGTGGTCCTGGCGCTCGCATCTCTGGGACTAGCACTCAAGGGGTCCTTGATCTTGCTCCTCTGACTATCCTCTAAGAGGTCCTGGGGCTCGCTCTTCTGACTAGCCTCTCAGTGGTCCTGACGCGAAGCTCCTATCAAGATTTAGTTCCAGGGGCCTCAACTTTCAGTGGTCCAGGCGTTCGCTCCTCTCAGTGGTCCAGGTGCTCGTTAATCTCAGTGTGTCCAGGCGCTCGCTCCTCAAAATGGTCCAACCTCTCGCTCCTCTCAGTGGTCCCAGGGCGCTCACTCCTCTCGTGGTCCAGGCGCTCGCTCCTGCTGACTAACCCTCTCAGAGGTCGAGGCGCTTCGCTTCCTGAACTAGACTCGGAGGGGTAAGGGCGCTTGCTCTCTGAGTAGCCTCTCAGTGGTCCTGGCAACTTGCTCTTCGACTGTTGTCAGGGTGTCTCGCTACTCATGTCTATGCCACTTCATGGGGGCCAGGCGCGTGCGCCGATGATTTGCCTATCTGCGTGTCCATGACAGCTCGATCCTCGGACTAGCCTCTCAGTGGTCTATGCGTCGGTCTCCGAGTGATGCCGAGCTGTGGTCCAGGGGCTCGCTTCTCGGTTATAGCCTTTCAGTGGGCCAGGGTGTTCGGTTGTCGGACAGAGCCGCGCGTGGTCCAGGCGCTTGCTCCTGGGTCTAGCCTTCAGTGGGACCAGGCGCTCGCTCTTCTGAGTGGACTCTCAGGGGTTCCCTAAGCGCTCGCTTCTCTGTAGCTGCAGCTCAGTGGTAGCTAGCCGCTCGCTCCTCTGTCTATGGTGGATACAACAGAAGTGGTCACAGGCGCTTCGTCATCGGAATAGCCTCTCAGTTGGCCCAGGCGTCACTCCTTGATAGATTCTAAGAGGTTCCAGGCGCTCGTTACTTGACTAGACTCTCAGTGGTCCAGGCTGCTCACTACTCTGACTTTCTCTCAGTGGTCCAGGGACACTCGCTACTCTGCTAAGCCTCTCAGTTGTCCACGATGACTACTCTAACTTGTCTCTCAGTCGGTTCAAGGCTCGCGTACTCTGACTAGCCTCCTCAGCGGGTCCAGGCGTCGCTACTCTCTGACTAGCCTCCACGCATTCCAGGCGTCTCGCTTTTTGACTAGCCTCTCGTGGTCCAGGGAGCTTGCTTCTCTGCTAGCATAATCAGTGGTCCAGGGATGCTTCGCTTCTCTGATAGGCCTCTCTAGCGGTCCAGGCCCTTGCTCCTCTGACTAGCCTCTCCAGCGGTCCACGTGCTCGCTACTTTCTGACTAGCCTTACACTGGTCCAGGCAACTCACTACTCTGATTGCTCTCAGTGGTCAAGGCGCTCGCTTACTCTGATAGCCTTCTCAGGGTGTGTTTCAGTTGCTCACACACCTCCTTCTGACTTGCCTCTAAGTGGTCTTTCGCTCCTTCTGCCTGACTAGCCTCTCATTGGTTCCAGGCGCTGCAACTCTGTCTAGCTCACAGTGGTCCTGGTTCGCTCACTACCTCTGACTAGCCGCACAGTGGTCCAGAGCGCTCCACTACTCTGATAGCCTTCAGTGGTTTGAGCCCATGCTCGCTCGCCTCCTCTGACTAGTCTTTCAGTTGGTCCAGGTGATGGCTTCTCTGACTAACTCATCAGTTTTCCAGGCGTTTTTTGCTTCCTCTGATCTAGCCTCTCAGTGGTCCAGGCGCTTCGTACTTCTGAATAGCATTCAGTTTGTCAGGGCGCGCTAGTTCCTCTGGTCTAGCTTCAGTGGTCATGGGCGCGCGCATGCTGTCTTGCCTCTCAGGGGTCTTGCTCTTGCGACCTCTTACTATTTCCATCTAAGAGGTCCTGGTGCTCGCTCGTCTGACTAGCCTCTTCAGTGGTCAGTCGCTAGCTCCTCTCAGTAGTTCCAGGGCTCACTTTATCAGTGTGGTCCAGGCGTTTCGCTCCTCTCAGTGGTACCAGGGTGCTCGTTAATCTCGGTGGTCCTGGCGCTCGCTCCTCTTAAATGGTCCATCACTCGCTCCTCTTCAGTGGTCCAGGGCGCTCTTCCGCACAGTTGGTCCAGGCGCTCGCTCCTAGGGGTCTACTCTCAGTGGTCGAGGCGCTGCTTCCCTGACTAGCCTATGAGGGGTCCTGGCGCTTGCTCTCTGAGTAGCCTCTCAGTGGTCCAGGCACTTGCTCTTCTCAGTGGTACAGGGGTTTCTCGCTGCTCTGACTAGCCTCTCAGTGGTCCTGGCGTTGCTCCTCTGATTAGCCTCTCAGCGGTCCAGACGCTCGCTTCCTCTGACTATGCCTTCAGTGGTCTATGCGCTCGGTCCTCACGAGTAGCCTCTCTGTGGTCCAGGGGCTCGCTTCTCTGACTTGCCTATCACGTGGTCCGGTTGTTCGCTTTTCTGACTAGCCTCCTCAGTGTCCAAGGCGCGCTAGTCCTTTGACTAGCCCTCTCCGGGCCAGGCGCTCGCCTCTTCTGACTAGCCTTCAGTGGTCCAAGCGCTAGCGTCTCTGACTAGCTCTCTGTGGTGGGCTAGCGCTCGCTCCTCTGACTTGCGGCTATGTGGTCCTGGCGCTCGGTCCTCTGACTAGCCTCTCAGTGGCCAGGCGCTCACTCCTCTGACTAGATTCTCAGTGGTCCAGGTCGCTCGCTACTCTGTACTAGCCTCTCAGTGGTCCAGGGCGCTCAATACTCTGACTATCCCTCAGTGGTCCAGACAACTCGCTTCTCGGACTAGCCTCTCTGTTGTCCACGCTCTGACTATCTAATATCTAGTCTCTCAGTGGTTTCAGGCTCTACGTTCTATGACTAGCCTCTCTGCGAGGCCAGGTGTCTCACGCTTCTCGGGACTTGCCTCTCAGATGCCTGGCGATCGCTGTGTCTGATCTAGCCTCGCAGTGGGCCAGGAGCTTGCTACTCTGGACTGCATTCTCTGTGGTCCTGGAGCTCGCTATCTGACTAGCCTACTCAGGCGGTCCAGGCCCTTGCCCTCCCTCTGACTAGCCTACTCAGCGGGTCTACGTGCTCGCTACTCTGACTACTTGCCTTTCCACTGTCCAGGCCACTCATACTCTGGTTAGCCTCTCAGTGGTCCAGGGCTCGCTACTCTGACTAGCTCTACAGTGGTCCAGTTGTCTTCACTCCTCTTGACTAGCTCTAAGTGGTCTATTCGCCCTTCATGCTGAATAGCCTCTCTTTGGTCCGGCGCTCGCCAACTTGACTAGAATCTCAGTGGTCCTGTCGCTCACTTCTCTGGGCTAGCCTCACTATGGTCCAAGGCGGCACTTACTCTGGACTAGCTCTCAGAGGTCCACTCACTCGGTACAATGACAAGCCTCTCAGGGGTCCAGGGCGCGCTCGCTCCTCTGATATGCGACTCAGTGGTCCAGGCGCTCCCTCTTGACTAGCCTCTCAGTGGTCCAGGGGCTCTTCCTCTGAATGGACTCCCTCTGTGGCAGGCCTTCGTTGTCGGTCTAGCCTCTCAGTGGTCCCAGGCATTCCCCCCCTACTCTTGACTAGCCTCTCTGTGGTAAGGCGCGCTCACTCCTCTGACTAGCCCCCCCTCAATAGGTCTTAGGCGTGTCCTCTTTTTCTGAATAGCCCTCTCCAGTGGTCAAGGCACTCGCTTACTCTGGACTAGCCTTCAGTTGGTTCTATGCACTCGCTCCTTCATGGTAGGCCTCTCTGTGGTCCATGGGGCCTCGCTTCCTCTTGACTAAGGGCCTCTCAGTGGAAAGGGAGCTCAGGCTCCTCTGACTGGCCTCTCAGTCGGTCAAGGTAACTCGCTCCTCTGGACTAGCCCTCTCTGTGGTCCTGGCGCTCGTACTCTGTACGAGCCACTCTCTAGGGTGCAGGCAATCGGCTTCTCTGGGACGGTCTATTCAGTTGGTTCCTGATGCGCGACTACTCTGTCTAGCCTCACTGTTGCCAGGCGACTCGCTCCTTCTGAGTAGCCTCTAGTGGTTCAGCCGTTAGCTATTCTGACTAGCCTTCAGTGGTCCTGGGATCGGACCACTGTCTAGCCTCTTCAGGAGTCCGGTGCTGTGCTCCTCTGACTAGCCCTCTCATGTGGTCGCTGGAGCTCGCTACTCTGACTCTTAGGTACCTTCAGTGGTCATGTCGCTCGCTACACTGGACAGCCTCTATGCGGGTCCATTGCGCTCTCTCCTCTGATAGCCTCGCAGCCAAGTCAAGGCTGCTCGCTACGCTGACTAGTTTCTCAGTGTTCCAGGCGTACTTGCTACTCTCCGTAGCTATCAGTGGTCCAATCGCTCGCTAACTCTTGACTAGCCTACCAGTCGTCTAGGCGCTTTCCTGCTCACTGATACTGCTTTCAGTGGCCAGGCGCTCGTTACTCTGACTTGGTCATCCTATGGTACCAGGGACGCTCACACCTCTTCTGGTCTATTCCTCCCGTGTGTCAAGGTCGCTTAATGCTCTGACTAGCTCTCTGTGGGCCAGGCACTCGCTACACTGACTTGGTCTCTCAGTGGTCCAGATGCTCGCTATTGACTCGCCTACTCAGTGGTTCCAGGTGCCCGATCCTCTGATAGGCCTCTCCGTGGTCTTATGCGCTCGCTTACTATGACTAGCTCTAGTGGTTAAGGTGCTACTGTCTCTGTCTGTATTCTCAGTGGGTCCAGGGGCTCTCTCCTCTGATATTACCTCTATGTGGTCCAGGCGTCGCCCACTCGGTCGAGCCTCGTCTGTGGGTTCCGTTGGGTACTCCTCTGACGGGACTCTCAGGGGGGCCTGGCTCGCGCTCGTCTGGTCTGTAGCCTGGCTTGTGGCAAGGGTGCTCGCGATCCGCGGATTAGCATCTCGGTGGGTGGGTTATAATGGTTTATTGTTGTTTATATTGGGCGCTCATCTCCTCTGACTGCCTCTCAATGGTCAAGGTGGCATGCTCCTCTGACTAGCCCTTCTGTGGTTCAAGGCACTCGCTACTCTGAATAGCTTCTCAAGTTGTCAAATGCATACACGCTCCTCTGAATAGAATCCTCTCTCGTCCTTGGGACTCGTCCATGACTGAATCTCTCTGGTCCATGGGGCCGCTCCTCTTGACGAGCTCTCTGTGGGGAAGGTGAATAAGGGCGCTCCCTCCTCTGGGACTGGCCTCCATCAGTGGTCCAGGTAGCTCGTCCCTCTGAACTAGGCCTTCTCATTGGTCCAGGTCCTCACTACTCGGACTAGCCTCTCAGTGGTCAGGCGCTTACAACTCTGACTATCGTCACAGTGGGGGTCTAGGCACTCAATCCTCTGGTCATGCCTCTCGTTGGCCAGGCACTTCGCTACTCTGACTTAGCCTCTCAGTGGTCCGGGCGCTCGCTAACTTGGGGGGATAGCCTCTCTAGCAGGTCCAGATGCTCGACTACTCTGTTAGCCCTCACTCACCTATAGGTCCTGCACCATACCCCTACGTCATCCAACCCCACGAACCACTACTGTGACTTAGATCAAATCCACCCTATCTTAACTAATCTCAGTGATCCAGGAATTCGCTTACTCTGACTCGCCTCTCAGTGGTTCGGGCGTCACTACCTGACTACCTCTCAGCGGTCCAGATGCTCGCTACACTGTTAGCCTCTCAAAGGGTCTGGCGCTCGCTATGTGAAAGCTCTCCAGTGGTCCAGGGCCGCTCGCACAGTTTGACTGCCTCTCTTGGTCCAGGGCGCTCGCTCACTTGATTATCCTATCGTGGGTCCCAGGCGCTCGCTTCCTCTGATAGCCTCTCTGTGGTCAGGGGCTCCACTCCTTGAACTGGCTTCTAAGTGGTCAGGCGCACGCTTGTCTGACTAGCCTCAGTGGTTTAGGCGCTATTTCTACTTGACTAGCCTCCCTCGAAGTGGGTAAATGCGCTTCTCGCCGTGATCTAACCTCCACAATGGTCAAGGCGAACGCTCCTCTGACTTCCTCTCAGTGGTTTCAAGGCACTCACTTACTCTGTCTAGCCTCTTCCCCCCCCCCGACAACCTCGCCTCCGTCCAGCCCCCCGCCAACTCACTTCGCGCGCGCCTCGCTCCCCGGACTTGCCTCTCATGATGGTCCATTCGCTCGCTTACGCGACTTGTTTCTCAGGTGGTCACAGGCGCTCGCTAATCGGACTTGCCTCTAAGTTGTCCAGGCGGCTCGCTCCTAGTGACTAGCCTCTCAGTGTGTGCCAGGCGCTCGATCATCTGACTAGCTCTTAAGTGGTCCAGGGGGTCGCTCCTTGACTTGCCTCTCGTTGTGGTCAAGGCACCGCTCCGTCTCTGTACATAGCCTTGCTCAGTGGGCCAGGCGACTCTCTACTTGACTAGCTTCTCAGTGGTTTAAAGGCGTCATCCTCGCTCTGACTAGCCTCTCTCACTAATGATACTCTATCCCCTTGATCCTGGGGCTCGCTGGCCTCCACTGATTAGCCTCCTCTGTGGTCAAGGCGCTTCGACTAGACTTCGCTACTTGTCTAGACCGCTCAGGGGACTTATATGCACTCGCTTCCCACTGACTAGCCTGTACTCAAGGGTCCATGGCCCTCGCTCCTCCTGAATAGCATCTCATTGGCCCAGGGTGTTCGTACTCTGACTAGCCTCTCAGTGGTCAAGGTGCGGCTTCTCTGAGTATCCTCTCACTGTCCTGGTGCTCGCTCTCTGACTAGCCTTTTATGTGGTCCAGTTTGCCGTTTTTCTCTGACTAGGACTCTTGTTTTCCAGGCGTTTTTTGCTCCTTTGACTTGCTCTATTGGTCCGGCGCTCGCACTCTGAATAGCATTTCATGGTCAGAGGCGCTAGCTCCTCTGGCTCGCCTCCCCAGTGGTCAGGACGTCTCGCCATCTCTGACTAGCCTCTCAGTGGTCCCTTGCTGCACTTCCTCCTCTTTACTATCCTCTTAGAGGTCCAGGTGCTCGTTCCTCTGACTAAACCTCTCAGGTGGGTCCAGGGACTCGCTCTCTGGTCTAGGCCTCTCAGTGGTCCAGGCGCAGTCATCTGATAGCTCTCATGTGGAAAAGGGCTCGCTCCTCTGACTGGCCTCCTCAGTGGTCAAGGTTCTCGCTCCTCTGGTCTAGCCTCTCTGTGTGGTTTCCAGGGCGATCACTACCCTGACTAGCCTCTCAGTGGTCTCAGGCGCTCGTACTCCTGGAATTGTCCTCAGTGGTCGCCAGCCGCTCGCTACTCTGACTACCTCACAGTTGTACAGGCGCTCGCTCCTCTGGATTGCCTCTCGTGGTTCAGGCGTTAGCTACTCTGACTGCACTTCAGTGGTCCTCGAGGAGATCGCTATCCTTACTCTGATAGCCTCTCAGGTGTCAGGTGCTGGCTCCGCTGGAACTAGCCTCTCTGTGGTCCAGTCGCTCGCTACTCTGAACAAGCCTTATAAGTGGTCCTTGGCACGTGTCCTCCTCCTCTGTGCTGACTTGACTCTCATACGTCCAGGCGCTCGATACTCTGACTAGCTTCACAGTGTCCTGGCGCTTGTACTATGAGTAGGCCTCTCTATGAGTCCCAATCACGCTCGCTACTCTGGGAATTTCCTCCAGTGGTCGAGGCGGTTCCTGCTATGGACTAGCCACACACTCTCTGTGTCCTGGGCGGCTCGTTACTCGGACTCGCCTATCAAATGGTCAGATGCTAACACCTTTCTTCTGACTATCTCCTAGTGGTCCTGACGCTCATCTCCTAGACTAGCCTCTCAGTGGTCCAGTGCTCATACTCTGACAAGCCTCTCAGTGGTATTGCGCTCGCTACTCTGACTAGCCTCTCAGTGGTCAAGGTTCCTCACTTTCGTCTTACTAGCCTCTCAGTGGTCCAGGCGCTCATCTACTTGACTAGCCTCTTGTGGTAAGGGCGACTCACTCTCTGAACTAGCCTCTTCTGCAATGGATCCAGCGCTGGCTCCACGGATTGCCTCTCATGGTCCAAGGGGTCGCTTACCCCGACTACCCTCAGTGACTATGCCTCGCTCCCCCGGGCACCCCAGTGGTCCATGGGCCGCTCCCCCGAAACCTCTCATTGGCCCAGGTCTCGCTACTCTGACAGCCCCTCGTGCCAGGGCTGGCTTTTTCTGACTAACCTTTTCATGGTCCCCGGTGTTTGTCCTCTGACTACCTTCATGGTCCAGTTCTCGCTTCCTGCCACCCCATTTTCCAGGCGTTTGCTCCTTGACTGCCTCCTTGGTCCAAAGGGCCCGCTACTTCGAATGCATCTCAGTGGTCAGGGGGCTTCTCCTCTGGCTAGCCTTCAGGGCCAGGGGCTCCATCTTGACAGCCTCTCAGTGGTCCTTGCACGCTCCTTTACTACCCTAAGATCCAGGTCTCGGGTCCTCTGATAGCCCCATGGTCCAGGCGTCGTCATCTACTACCTCTCAGTGAAAAGGCCTCGCCCCGACGGGGTTCAGTGGCAAAGGGAAATCCTCCTCTGACAGCTCTCGTGGCCAGGCGCTCACTACCCGACTAGCCTCTCATGGGCCAGGCCTCGTACCTGAATATCCTCAGTGGGCCAGCGCTCGCTATTGCTAGCCCCACATTGTCCAGGCGCTCGCCCCCTTTCTAGCCTCTCAATGGTCCGGGGCATGCTCCTCTGACACCCCTCATGGTCAAGGCACTCGCTATCGACTAGCCTCTCATGGGCAATGCGCCATCCCGAAAAAGAATCTCTCTGGTCCCTGGGGCCCCACTTTCTGATAGCCTCTCAGGGAAAAGGCGCTCACTCCTCTGACGGATTCTCAGTGGCCCCGGCGCTCCGCTCCTCTGACTATCCCCCATGGCCCGGCACCATCCTCTGACAAGCCCTCTCAGTGGCCCAGGGACTGACTCGCTAGCCCTCAGGGTCCAGGTGCTTTCCCTTGACTAGCCTTTTCATGGGCCAGTCGCTCGTTACTCACTAGCCCCCAGTGGGCCGGCCTTGCTACCCCTGACTACCTCTCGTGACCAGGCACCGCTACCTGACGCCTCTCAGTGGTCCGGGGGCTCGCTACTCTGACTACCCTAGCGGTCCGATGCTGTCTTGTTTTGCCTCTCAAATGTCCAGGTGCTCGCTACTTGATTTAAAACTAGGGTCCAGGCCTTTGCTACACGGGCATGCCTCAGTGTCCAGGCCCGTCCTCGATTACCCCCAGGGCCAGGCACTCGCTCCTCTGACTACCCTCAGTGGGCCAGGGGCTCACTCCTCGACTGGGCCCCTCAGGGTCCAGGGGCTTCCGTCTGACGCCTCTCAGTGGTCCAGGCGCTCGCTACTCTGACTGCCCCTTTAAATGGAAAAAGCGTCCCAACTCCGCGACTGCCCTGAATGGTCCAGGCGCAGCTCCTCTGACTACCTCTCAGTTGTCAAGCGCTCAACCTGTCTAGCCTCTCAGTGGTCCCCGGCGCTCGCCCCCGGGCTAGCCCCTCTCATGGTCCATGCGCTCGCTACTCTACTAATTTCAGTGGTCCCGGCGTCGCTAAACTGACTTGCCTCTAAGTTTGGGCCAGGGGACTCCTCGTCGGGCTGCCTCTCGTGTAGGGCCCCCACACCTGACTAGCCTCCATTTGGTAAAAAGGCACGCTCCTCTGACTGTTCAATGATCCGGTGCTGGTCCCCTGATTAGCCTCTCTGGTCAAGGCGGGTCGCTACTCTGACTAGCCTTCATTGGGCCCCGCTCGCTACTCGAATAGCATCTCATTTTCGGGGGCTGCTCCTCTGAGCCTCTCAGTGGTCCAGGGGTGCATCTCTGACTAGCCTCTCAGTGGCCTTGCGCTTGCTCCTCTTTCTACCTCTAAGAGGTCCCGGTTCTCGTCTTGACTAACCCTCGGGGCCAGGCGCTCGCTCCCTGACTACTCTCATTTCCCCCGACGCTAGCTCCTCTCAGTATCCCGGGGGCCCCTTCTCCAGTGGTCCAGCGTTCGCTCCCTCGTGGTCCAGGCGCTCGTTCCTAAGTGGGCCAGGGGCCGCTCCTAAAATGGCCAAGACTCGCCCTCTCAGTGGGTCCGGCGCTCACTCCCCCAGTGGGCCAGGCCCTCGTCCCCGACTAGCCTCTGAGGGGGCCAGGCACTTGCCCTCTGACTAGCCTCTCAGTGGTCCGGCACTTGCTATTCCATTGTACAGGGGCTCGCACTCTGACTAGCCTCTCATGTCCAGGCGCCGCTCCTCTGACTAGCCTTCCCGCGGGGCCAACGCTCGCTCCTTGACAGCCTCTCAGTGGTCAGCGCTCACTCCTGCAGTAGCCTCTCAGGGTCCAGGGCTCGCTTCTCTGACTAGCCTATCATGGGCCAGGTGCTCGCTTTTTGACTACCTCTCATGGTCCAGGTGCTGCTCCTTTGATGCCTTCGTGGCCCAGGAGCCGCTCTTCTGACAGCCCCAGAGGTCCCAAACGCTCGCTTCTCTGACTAGCCTTCAGTGGTGCTGCGCTCGGTCTTCTGACTAGCGTTTTTGTGGTCCAGGTGCCGGGCCTCGACTACCCCCTAGTGGTCCAGGGTCGCTCCTTGATACCCCTCAGTGTCCAGGCGCTAGCTCCCCTCAGTGTCCATGGTCGCTTTCTCTCATGGTCTAGGGGTTTGCTCCCCTCAGTGGGCCGCGCCCTACTCTCGGTGGTCCGGCGATGTTCCCTGACAGCCTCCGAGGTCCAGGCCCTCGCTTTTCTGACTAGCCTCTCAGTGGTGCAGACCCCTTTCTTCTCTCAGTGGACAGAGGCTATACCCTGACTCCTTCAGTGGGGCCAGGCCTCGCTCCCCTGAAGCCTCTCAGGGGTCCAGGGACTCGCCCCCCTATGACTACCTTCATGGTCGAACGCCGTCCCCGACTAGCCCTCATTTGGGCCCGGCGCTCATCCCCTACGCCCTCATGGGCAGGGGCTCCCCTCTGACCCCCTTCCCTAGTGGTGCCCCCCTCCCCCTGGCTCCTTCCCGCGTCCATGCACTCGCGCTCTGCTAGCCGTCAGCGGCCAGGCATTCGCTCCTCTGATAGCCCCAGGGGTGCAGGTGATCGCTAAACGACAGCCTCCAAAGGGTCCAGGGGGCCTACTCTGATAGCCCCAAACCCTGGTTTAGGAGTCCTAATGACTACCCCAGTGGTAGGCGCCGCTCCCGACTTGCCTCTAAGGGTCCGGGCTCGATACTCTGACTGCCCTCAGTGGGCCAGGCGCCGCTCTCAAAATCCCTAGTGGCCAGACACTCGTACTCTGACTACCCCTCAGTTGTCCACGCGCTGACTACCTGACTAGTCTCCAGGGTTCAGGCCTCGCACTCTGATAGCCTCTCACGGCCAGGTGCTCCTACTCTGATAGCCCCCTTTACTCCCCCGGTGCCCCTTTTTCTGAATACCTCTCAGTGGTCCCCGGGCTTGCTACCTGCTAGCCCTCAGGGTCTAGGGACTCCTCCTCGACTAGCCCTCTCGCGGTCCACATGCTCGCTACTCTGACTAGCCTTACAATGGGCCAGGGGCTCGCTACCGACTACTTCCCTTGCCAGGGCCCTCCCACCAACTACCCCCATGGTCCCGATCTCAACCTCTTCTGACTAGCCCCTAACGTTCCCCGCTCCTTCAGCTGACTAGCCTCCAGGTCCAGGCGCTCGCAACTCGACTACCCGCAGTGGTTTTGGCCTTCTCCTCTACAACCTCTCAGTGGTCCAGGCACTAATACCTGACTAGCCCTCAGGGTCCCCGGCTCGCTCCTGTGACTAGCCTCTCAGTGGTCCAGTCGCTCACTACTCTGACTAGCCTCACAGTGGTCCAGGCGCTCGCTACTCTGACTAGCCTCTTAGTGGTCCAGGCGCTCACTGCACTGACGAGCCTCTCAGTGGTCCAGGCACTCGCTCCTCTGATTATTGACTCAGTGGTCCAGGCACTCCCTCCTCTGACTAGCCTCTCAGTGGTCCAGGGGCTCACTCCTCTGACTGGCCTCTCAGTGGTCCAGGCGCTCGCTTGTCTGACTAGCCTCTCAGTGGTCCAGGCACTCGCTACTCTGACTAGCCTCTCAGTGGTAAAGGCGCTCACTCCTCTGACTAGCCTCTCAATGGTCTAGGCGTGCACTCCTCTGACTAGCCTCTCAGTGGTCAAGGCGCTCGCTACTCTGACTAGCCTCTCAGTGGAAAAGGCGCTCGCTCCTCTGACTGGCCTCTCATTGGTCGAGGAACTCGCTCCTCTGACTAGCCTCTCAGTGGTCCAGGAGCTCACTACTCTGACTAGCCTCTCAGTGGTCCAGGCGCTCGCTACTCTGACTAGTCTCTCAGTGGTCCAGATGCTCGCTACTCTGACTAGCCTCACAGTTGTCCAGGCGCTCGCTACTCTGACTATCCTCTCAGTGGTTCAGGCGTTAGCTACGCTGACTAGCCTTTCAGTGGTCCAGGAGCTCGCTACTCTGACTAGCCTCTCAGCAATCCAGGTGCTTGCTCCTCTGACTAGCCTCTCAGTGGTCCAGGAGCTCGCTACTCTGACTAGCCTCTCAGTGGTCCAGGCGCTTGCTACTCTGACTAGCCTCTCAGTGATCCAGGCACTCGCTACTCTGACTAGCCTCTCAGTGGTCCGGCCGCTCGCTACTCTGACTAGCCTCTCAGTGGTCCAGACACTCGTTACTCTGATTAGCCTCTCAAAGGTCCAGGCGCTCGCTACTCTGAGTAGCCTCTCAGTGGTCCAGGCACTCGCTACACTGACATGCCTCTCAGTGGTCCAGGCGCTCGCTCTTCTGATTATCCTCTCAGTGGTCCAGGTGCTCGCTCCTCTGACTAGCCTCTCAGTGGTCCAGGTGCTCACTACTCTGACTAGCCTCTCAGTGGTCCAGGCGCTTGCAACTCTGACTATCCTCTCAGTGGTCCAGGTGCTCACTCCTCTGACAAGCCTCTCAGTGGCCCAGGCGCTCACTACTCTGACTAGCCTCTCAGTGGTCCAGGTGCTCGCTCCTATGACTAGCCTCTCAGTGGTCCAGTCGCTTGCTACTCTGACTAGCCTCTCAGTGGTCCAGGCGCTTGTACTCTGACTAGCCTCTCAGTGATCCAGGCACTCGCTACTCTGACTAGCCCCTCAGTGGTCCGGGCGCTCGCTACTCTGACTAGCCTCTCAGCGGTCCAGGCACTCGCTACACTGACATGCCTCTCAGTGGTCCAGGCGCTCGCTCCTCTGATTATCCTCTCAGTGGTCCAGGTGCTCGCTCCTCTGACTAGCCTCTCAGTGGTCCAGGGGCTCACTCCTCTGACTGGCCTCTCAGTGGTCCAGGCGCTCGCTACTCTGACTAGCCTCTAAGTGGTAAATGCGCTCACTCCGCTGACTAGCCTCTCAATGGTCCAGGTGCATGCTCCGCTGACTAGCCTCTCAGTGGTCAAGGCGCTCACTCCTCTGACTAGACTCTCAGTGGTCAATGCGCTCGCTCCTCTGAGTGGCCTCTCTGCGGTCCCCGGGCTCCTCCTCTGCTAGCCTCTCATGGAAAGGCGCTTGCTC
>NC_069491.1:21266149-21291697 GCF_026875155.1 Cherax quadricarinatus
TTTTTTTTTTTTTTTTTTTTTTTTTTTTTTTTTTTTTTTAAAAAAAAAAAAAAAAAAAAAAAAAAAAAAAAAAAAAAAAAAAAAAAAAAAAAAAAAAAGGCTAGTCAGAGAGGACGCCTTGGGCCACTAGAGCATCAAGAGGAGCGCCAGGACCATGAGAGGCTAGTCAGAGGAAGTCAAACCCTGGGCCCCTTAGAGCTAGTCAAAGGAGCGAGCGCCTGACCACTGAGAGGCTATAACAGAGTAGCGAGCACCGGAGCACTGAGAGGCTAGTCAGAGAGCTAGAGCCTGGCCACTTAAAGGCTAGTCAAGGAGCAAGCGCTGGACCACTGAGAGGATAGTTAGAGGAGCGAGCGCCTAGACCACTGAGAGGCAGTCGAGCGCCTTGACCACTGAGAGGAGCAAGTGGTTGGACCACTGACAGAAGCGAGCGCCCGACCACTGAAGGTAGCGAGCATCCTGGACCACTAAGACGAGCGAGCACCTGGACCACTGAGAGGAGTCGAAAGCCTGGACCACTGAAACAAGCGAGCCCTGGACTAACTGAAGGAGCTAGAGCCTGGACCCACTGAGAGCTAGTCAGAGGAGCAGCGCCTGACCACTGAGAGGCTAGTTCAGAGTAGCATAGCGCTGGACCACTGAGAGGGTAGTCAGAGGAGCGAGCACCTGGAAACACTGAGATTCTAACAGAGGAGCGAGCGCTAGGACCACTGAGAGGCTAGTCAGAGGAGCGAGCACATGGGCCACAGAGAGGCAGCAGAGTAGTGAGCACCTGGACCCATGAACACTAGTCAGAGGACCCAGCACTGGACCACTGAGAGGCTAGTCACAGTAGTGAAACCCTGGAACCACTGAGAGGGCTATTACATAGGAGGCGAGCCTATGGACCACTGAGAGGCTAGTCAGAAAAGCGAGCGTATGGACCACTGAGAGGCTAGTCAGAGTAGCGAGCACCTTGACCACTCAGAAGCTAATCAGAGGACCGAGCGCCTGGACCATTGAGAGGCTAGTCAGAGGAGCGAGCGCATTTCCCACTGAGAGGCTAGTCAGAGTAGCGAGCGCCTGGACCACTGAGAGGCTAGTCAGAGGAGCGAGCCCCTGGACCACAGAGAGGCTAGTCAGAGGAGCGAGCGCCTGGACCACTGAGAGGCTAGTCAGATTAGCAAGCGCCTGGACCACTAGAGCAGTCAGAGGAGCGAGCGCCTCGACCACTGAGAGGCTAGTCAGAGGAGCGAGCGCATGGACCACTGAGAGGCTAGTCAGAGTAGCGAGAGGCTGGACCACTGAGAGGCTAGTCAGAGTAGCGAGCCCCTGTACCACTGAGAGGAGTGAGCGCCTGGACCACTGAGAGGCTAGTCAGAGTAGCGAGTGCCTAGATCACTGAGAGGCTAGTCTGAGTAGGGAGCACCTGGACCACTGAGAGGCTAGTCAGAGGAGTGAGCACCTGGACCACTGAGAGGCTAGTCCGAGGAACGAGCGCCTGGACCACTGAGAGGCTAGTCAGAGTAGTGAGCCCCTGTACCACTGAGAGGAGCGAGCGCCTGGACCACTGAGAGGCTAGTCAGAGTTGCGAGCGCCTGGACCACTGAGAGGCTTGTCAGAGGAGGGAGCGCCTAGACCAGTGAGCGGATAGTCACTGTAGCGAGCGCCTGGACCACTGAGAGGCTTGTCAGAGGAGCGAGCGCCTAGACCACTGAGAGGCTAGTCAGAGTAGCGAGCACCTGGACCTCTGAGAGGCTAGTCATGAGAGCGAGCACCTCGACCACTGAGAGGCTAATCAGACGAGGAGCGAGCGTCTGGACCACTGAGAGGCTAGTCAGAGTAACGAGCACCTGGACCACTGAGAGGCTAGTCAGAGTAGTGAGTGCCTGGACCACTGGGAGGCTATTCAGAGAAACAAGCGCCTGGACCACGGAGAGGCTACTCAGAGCAGGGAGCACCTGGACCACTGAGAGGCTACTCAGAGTAGCGAGCGCCTGGACCACTGGAGGCTTAGTCAAGTAAGCGAGCGCCTGGACCTCTGAGAGGCTAGCAGAGTTTGCGAGCGCCGGACACGCTGCCAAGCTAGTCACAGAGTTCGAGCGCCTGGCCCACTGAGCAGGAAGCGAACAACTGGCACCACTGAGAGAAGTGAGCCCTGGACCTACTAGAGAGGAGCTAGCACAGGACCACTGAGAGGCTAGTCAGAGCAAGCGAGCACCTCGCCCTCTTAGAGGCATAGTCTAGTCGAGGAAGCGCGAGCTCAAGGACCACTGAGAGGCTACGTCCAGAGATGCAAATGCCTGGACACTGATAGGCTAGTCCAGAGGAGACATTGAACCCCTGACCACTGCAAGGCAATTCAGAGTAAGCAGGACACCTGGACCACTGAGAGGCTATCAGAGAAGAAAGCGCCGGGAAATAACACTGAGAGGACTAGTACCGAGAAGCGAGCATTGGAACCACTGAGAGGCAGTCAGAGCAGCGAAGAGCACATGGCCACTGAGAGGACTAGTCAGAGTAGTCTGAGTCTTCCTGGACTCACTGCGAGAGGCGTCAGGGGAGCCAGTGCCTGGACCACTGCGAGAAGGCAAGTGCAGACAGTAAAGCGAGCACGCCCTTATACCACCAGGAGAGAGGCTAGTCGAGAGTAGCGAGCGCCTTGACCAACTGAGAACAGGCATTCGAGAGGAGCAAGGCCCCATGGACCCACTGAGGAGGCTATTCAGAGGATCGAGTGCATGGGACCACTGAGAGGCAAGTCAGAGTAGCGATCCGAGCCCGTGACCATATTAGGAGAGAATAATCAGAGCGAGCGGCGTGTCTGGAACCATTGAAGAGGCTTAGTCAGGAGGATCTGGCGCCTGGGCACTCTAGAGGCTAGGTCACAAGGAGGCGAGCGCGCCTGACCACTGAGAGGCTATACAGAGTAGGCGAGCGCCTGGGACCACTGAGAGGCTAGTCAGAAGAGCGAGCGCCTGGGCCACTTAGAGCTATCAAAGGGTTGAAATGCGCCTGGACCACTGAGATGATAGTTCAGAGAGGAGCGAACGCCTGGACCACTGAGCCAGGCTAGACAGAGGACGAGCCCCTGGACCCACTGATAGGCTACTCAGAGGGAGCGAGCGACCTATGGACCACTGTGAGAGTCAGTTCATAAGGAGAGCGTGAGCGCTTTGAGACCATTGAGAGCCTAGTCAATTACGGCGAGCACGCCCTGGACCACTGAGAGGCTCGTGATAGTAGCGAGCCACTCGTACCACTGCGAAAGGAGCAAGCGCCTGGACCACTGAGACCGCCTTAGTCCAGCGGAGCGAGGCGCCTGGCACCTCAGAGGCTAGTCAGAAGGAGCCGACAGCGCCTTTACCTCACAGAGGTTAGTCAGAGGGAGCGACGCGCCTGGACACTGAAGAGGAGCGAGCGCCTGGACCACACTGAGAGGACGCGAACGGCCTGAACCACTGAAAGACGCAAGCCCCTGTAACTTCTGATAGAGCTAGAAGCCCTGGACGCACTTAGAGCTAGTACAGAGGAGTGAGCCGCAAGGACCACTGAGAGGACTATCAGGAACGAGCGCCTTGACCACTGAGAGCTAGCCATGGGAGCTTAGCGCCCCTGACCACTGAGAGGCTATTCAGAGTAGCGAGTGGCCCTGGACAACTGAGAGGCTAGTCAAGGAGCGAGCGCCCAGGAACCACAAGAGAGAGCTCAGTCAGAGGAGCGAGTGCCTGGACAACATCGAGAGGCTAGTCAGAGGAGCAAGCGCATGGGCCCACAGCGAGAGCGCTAGTCAGAGTAGTGAGTGCCTTGACCACTGAGAGGCTAGTCAGAGGAAGCGAGCGCCTGGACCTCTGAAGGCAAGTTAGAGGATCGCGAGCGCCTGGGCACAACCGGACACTGAGAGGCTAGTCAGAGGAGCGAGTGGGACTCGACCACTGAAGAGCTAGTCAGAAGTAACGCCCCATCGTACCACTGAGAGCAAGCGAGCCACCTGGAACCCACTGAAGAGGATAGTCGAGTCAGCAAGCGCCTGGACCACTGAGACATTCAGAGGAGCGAGCCCACTAGGACCACCTTAGGAGGCTAGTAAGAGGAGCGAGTGCAATGACCACTGAGAGGCTAGTCAGAGTAGCGCGACCGCCTGACCACTGCAGAGGCTAATCAGAGCGAGCACATGCCTGGACCACGTGAGAGGATAGTCCCCAGGGAGTGAGCGCCTTGACCACCTGAGAGGCTAGAAGAGGAACGAGCGCGCCTGACCACTGCGAGTGGCTAGTCAGAGGAGCGAGCGCCTGGACCCCTTCAGAGGCTAGTCAGAGGAGCGAGCGCCTTTATAACCTCTCAGAGGCTTATCAGACCGAGCGAGCGCCTGGACCACTGGAGAGGAGCCGAGCGCCTGGACCACTGAGAGGAGCGGAGCAGTTGGTACACTGAGAGAAGCGAGCGCCTGGACCACTGAGAGGAACAGCGAGCGCCTGGACCACCTGAGAGGAGCCGAGCAGTTGGCCACCACTGAGAGAGAAGCGAGCGCCTGGACCACTGAGAGTAGCGAAACCGTGGACCACTGAAAGAAGCCGAGCCCCTGGAACTACTGAGAGGATCTATAGCCATACCACTGAGAGGCAAGTCAGAGAAGCGAACGCCTGACCACTGAGAGGTTATCAAGACGAGCGAGTTCCTGGACCACTTAGAGGCTATCCAGACAGGAGCTAGCGCCCTGACCCACTGAGAGGCTATTCGAGAATCGAGTGCCTGGTACAACTGAGAGGCTAGTCCAGAGGACGCGAGCGCCTGGCCGCACTGAGAGCTATTCAGCAGGAGCCAGCACCATGACCAACTGAGAGGCCCTATCAGAGGAGCGAGCAACATGGGCCCAATGCTAGGCTCAGTCAGAGTACAGTGAGTGCCCATCGACCACTGAGAGTCCATCAGAGGACTCAGTGCCGTGGACCACTGAGAGACTATCACATGGAGTCGAGCCTGATCGGACCACGAGAGGCTAGTCAGAGTAGTGATCACCTGAACCACTGGGGAAGGGTAGTCAGAGTCGAGCGCTCAACAACTCAAAGGGGTATCATCGACGAGCGTCTGGACCCCGAGAGGGAAGAGTAGCGAGTGCCTGGACCACTAGAGGCTTTTCAGAGTAGCGAGCGCGGACCACTGGATGATCAGATGAGCGAGCACCCGGATCACTGAGAGGGTGCAGTATAGCGATCGCCTGAACCACGAGAGGGGGTAGCCAGAGTGTGGCGCCTGGACAACTGAGAGGCTACTCAAAATCGACGTCTGGACCACTGAAGGCTACAAATGCGAGCGCCGGGCCACTGAAAAGGTTATCATAGTTGAGCCTGTACCTCTGAGAGCCAGTCAGATGAGCGACGCCAACCAAGAGGCTATCAGAGTAGCAAGAGCCTAGAATACTGAGGGCTGTAGAGTGCATCACCTGGGCTGCTGAATCTAGCAAGGAGCGAATGCCTGGGGCCCCTGAGAGGCTAGTCGTGGAGCGGCCCTGGACGGACAGGTTAGTCAGTGCAGCAAGTGCATAGATTGCGAAGGGTAGTCAGAGGAGCGAGCGCCAGGAACACGACAGGCTAGTCAGAGTACAACGCCGGACCACTGAGAGGCAAATCAGAGTAAGAGCACCTGGGCCACTAAGGCTATCAAGGACGAGCGCCTGAACCAAATGAGAGGCTAGCATTTAGCGAGCGTCTGACCACTGAGAGGAAATCAGAGGAGCGAGCGCCTGACCACAGGGGGCATCAAATAGTGGCCCTGAAACCCCTGAAGTACAAACGCCTGGGCCACGAGAGGTAGCAGAGGACGAGCGCCTGGGCCCTGAGAAGCTAGTCAGAGATTTTTGCGCCGGACCACCCAAAAAAGCGAGCACCACGACCCCCTGAAGGGGGCAAACACCTGGACCAGAGAGAAAACGAGCCCCCTGGACTACGAGAGAGCTACGCCTGGACCACTGAGAGGGGTAGTCAAAGGGGCGAGCGCCCGGACCAATGAGAGGAGTCAGAGACCCATGGCCTGGCCATTTTTGAGGCTATCAAGGAGCGAGCGCAAGCACCACTGAAGGAGTCCCAAAAGCGAGTGCTTGGACCATGAGAACTAGTCAGAGGAGCTAGCGCCAAAACCACTGGAGGCATGAAGATGAGAGCGCTTGGGGCCCCCTGAGAGGGTAGTCAGAAGAGCGGCGCCTGGGCCACTGAGAGGCAGTCCCAAAAGGACGAGGCGCCTAGACCCTGAGGGCATCAGAAAAGCGAGTGCCTGGCCACAGATAGGATCAGAGAAGCGAGCCCCCAACCACGAGAGGCTAATCGGAGGGGGAGCGCGGCCACTCAGAGGCTAGCAGAAAAGCGAGCGTCTGGCCACTAAAAGGCTAGTCAGGTGAGCGCCGTGACCACTGAGAGGTATAGTGTAGCGAGCCCCCTTTCCACTGAGAAGAGCAAGGGCCTGGACCATGAGGGCTAGTAAGGGAGCGAGCGCCTGGACCCCTCAGAGGCTAGTCGACGAGCGACGCCTCGACCTCTGAGAGGCTATCAGAGGGCGAGCGCGTGGACCACCCAGGGGGGTGAGCGCCCCCACTGAAGGGGTGGTGGTTTTGGACCACTTGAGGGGCGGCGCCTGGACCACTAGAGGGGGCGGCACCTGGACCATGAGAGGGCGAATGCCCGGACCACTGAGGAAAGGAGACCCTGGACTGAGTGGGTAGCGCCCGGACACTGGAAAAGGGTATCAGAGGAACGAGCAACTGGACCCCTGAGAGGTTAGTCAGAGGAGCGAGCACCTGGACCCCTTTTGAGGTAGTTCAGAGGGGGGAGCGTAAGGACCAGAAGGGGATTCAGAGATGCGAGCGCCTGGACCCCTAAAAGGCTAGGGCAGAGGACTAGGGGGCCATGACCCCGGGGGGAGGCTATTCAGAGTAGGGCGAATCCTGGGAACCCACTGAGAGGGTAGTTTAAGGGAGCAAAAAAGCCTTGGGAAAAATTTAGAGGCTATAAGGGAAACCCAAACCCGGACCCCCTGGAGGGGGCTAGTCAGGGGAGGGGACGCATGGGGGCCCCGAGAGGAAACGAGGGACCCCCGCCACTGAGAGGTTTCAGAGTAGCGATTTACGGACCACCGAGAGGTATAACGGAAAACGAGGGGCCTTTAAAATGAGAGGCTATTTAGAGTAGTTAACCCTGGAACAAAGAAAAGGCTTAAATCAGGGAGGCGAGGCGCCTTTACCCCTGAGAGGCTATTTAGAGGGAGCGAGGGCATAGACCACTGAGAGGCTAGTCAGATGAGCGAGGACCTGGGGCCCCTGAGTGGGGTAGTCGATGACAAGCCCCCGAAAACCCCTGAGAGGCCCAGTCAGAGGAGCAGTGCCTGGAAACCCCTTAAGGTTTTCAGATTAGCGAGCGTGGGCCCTTTATAATTTTATTTAGAGTAAACGAGCGCCCAGACCACTGAGAAGAGTCAAGGAGCAAGTTCCCCGGATAAAATGGGGAAAGGGTATCAGGGGATTGCGCCTGGGCCACTGAGAGGGTAAATCAGTGGGGAAAGGGGGGGGCCCCTTTTACCCCTGGGGAAAGGGGTGAGGGAACCCGGGAAAACCACTGAGAGGGTAGTCAGAGAAACCCATGTTTTACCACTTTAGAGGGTAGTCCAGACCCAGCGGCCCCCTGGAACCAAAAGAAAAACCCCAGTCAGAAATACAAGCGCCCCAGATCCAAATGGGAGGCTAGTCAGGTACGAGGGGGCCAGACCCCCGAGAGGCTAGTCAATTTTTCGAGTGGGAAAAACCCTGAGGTTCTAGTCAGGGAGTGGGCTGTCTAAAACCACCCCGAGATCTATCAGGTAGCAAGCCCTTGAAACCCGGGCAGGCTTTGCCAAAAGGAGCGGGGCCTGAAAACCCCTGAAGGCCCAGTCAGAGGAGCTAGCGCCCCCACCACGAGGCTATTCAGAGTAGCGAGTGCCCGCACCACCGAGAGGCTAGTCAAGGAGAAGGCCGGGGAAAAATGAGAGTAGCGAGAAGTGAGCAAATGGACCCCCTGAAAAGGTAGTCAGGGGGGCGGGGCGCCCTGGGCCACTGAGAGGCTAGTCAGAGTTGCGAGTGCCGGACCACGAAAAGGGTTAGACAGAGGGGCCACGCCTGGACCATGAGAGGGTTTGTCCCGGTAGTGAGCGCCTTTTCCACTGATTGAAATCCCGGTAGTGGCGCCTTTGGGAAAATTTTAGGGGGCTGTCAGAGGAAACGAGCGCCTTTACCAATGAGAGGCTAGTCAGAGTAGCGAGTGCAAACGACCCCTGAAGGCTGTCAGACGACGGGGCGTCTGGACACCCGAGAGGGTTGTCAGAGGAGTGGGGCGCCGGGGGAAAAAAACCCCTGAGGGCCAAGGGCAGCGGAAAATAGCGCCTGGACCCTTAAGGCCCAGTCAATTAAACGAGCCCCCTGGGCCCCTGAGAAACTGTTTAGAGTAGCGAGCGCCTCGACCACTGAGAGGCAAATCAGAGGACGAGTGCCTGGACCACTTGAGGCTTTTCAGAGTGCGGCGCCCCGGACCCCCTAAAAGGGCTTGTCGAGTTTTTTTGGGATGGAACCCCTGAGAGGCCCTTTTCAGAGGGGGTGAGCCCTTTTTCCCAAAAGAGGGTAAATCCGGGGTTTTTCAACAAACCTGGACCACTGAGAGGCTAGTCAGAAGAGCCCAAACCCTGGAAAGGGTTAGGAAAGGGTAGTAAAAGAGGTATGAGCATCCGACCACCGAGAGGCTTTCAGAGTAACCAACGCCTGGAAACCCCCGAGAGGGGTAGAGGGACGAGCGGCCCCGGAAAACGGGAAAAGGGAAGTTTCAGTTTGCGAGCGCCCCGGAAAATGAGGGTACTCAGAGGAGGGGAGCGCCCCGGGGGCAACTTTTAGAGGCTATTTAGGTAGTGAGGGCCCCCTTTCCCCCGAAGGAGGGGAAAACCCCCTAGACCCCCTGAGAGGTTAACAGAGTAGGAGCCCCCGGACCACTGAGAGGCTAGTTTAGAGTTAAAAGGCCCAGTGCCCAGACCACTGAGGTTAAATCCCGAGTTGCAAGGCCTGGATCACTGAGAGGGCTAGTCAGAAATTAAACAAGCGCCTGGGGGCCACTGAGAGGGTAGTCAGGTAAACGGCTCCCGGACCAAGAGAGGCTAGTCGAAAAGCGAGCGCCCCGACCCCCTGAGAGGGGAAAGTCAGAGTAGCGAGCGCCCGGCCACTGAAGGGCTATCAGAGAAGCGAGGCCCTGAAACCCAAATGAGAGGCCTAGTCAGAAAATTTTTTTGGGGAGCGCCCCCCAAAAAAACTCAGAGGCTGGCATCGTAGCGAGCGCTGGGGACCACTGAGAGGTTTTCCCGAAATAAACCCGGGGCCTGGACCAAATGGAGATGGGAATCAAGTAGGGGGAGCGCCTGGACCCCCGAAATGCCCAGCAGATGAACGAGCACCGGATCAAATGGGGAGGCTGCAGTATAGCCCATCGCCGGGCCCCCTGAGAGGCCCAGCCAGAGTAGTGAGCGCCTGGGGCAACTGAAGGGTACCAGAGTATCGACGTCTGGAACCACTGAGAAAGGGTAGGAAAAGGGAGCGAGCGCCCCGGCCCCGAAGGCTAAATCCCTGGGAGTGAGGGGCCTGTACCTCTGAGAACCTTTCAGATGAGCCGGCGCCTTTGACCCCTGGAAAGGGTTAAAATTTAGGTAGCAAAGCCCAAAAAAACTGAAGGCTTTCAAGTACGATCACCGGACTTCTGAGATGCTAGTCAGAGGAGCGAATGCCTGGACCCCCCGGGAGGGGGCTAGTCAGTGGAGCGAGCGCCTGGGGTCGCTGACCCGGTTAGTCAGTGCAAACAAGTGCAAAAGATTGCTGAGAGGCCCAGTTTAGAGGAGCGGGAAGGGGCCAGGGAAAAAAGAAAAGGCTATTTAGAGGGAGCAAACGCCTGGCCCACTGAGAGGCTATTTAAGTTTAAAAGGGACCTTTGGGCCCCTGAGAGGCTTGTCAGAGGAGCGAGCCCTGAAAAAACCCCTGAGAGGGTAGTCAGTGGAGCCCAGCGTCTGGGGCCACTGAGAGGGTTGCAAGGAGCCCAGCGCCGGACCACGGGAGGGGTCCCCAAATAGTGAGCCCCTGAACCCCCTTTAGAGTAGCAACCCCCTGGACCCCCTGAAGGCTTTGTCAAGAGGGCGAGCGCCTGGACCTCGAGAAGCCCAGTCCCAAAGGAAATGAGCGCCTGGACCACCAAAAAGTAAACGAGCACCACGACCACTTGGAAGAGGGCAAACACCTGGGGCCCCTGAAAAGAAGGAGCCCGTGGACTAAGGAGGAGCCCAGCGCCGGACCAAGAGAGGGTAGTCAAAAGGAGCGAGGGGCCCCCGGCCATTTTAAGGCTAGTCAGAGGACCGAGTGCCTGGACCCTTTAGAAAGGGTAGTCTAGGACGAGCGCAAAACCCCCACTGAGAGGGTAGTCAGAGGGAAACGAGGCTTGGGCCCCTGAGGGCGGTTTAGAGGAGGGTAGCGGGCCCAAAACCAAATGTGAGGTATGAAGAGTAAAGAGGGGCTTGGACCAATGGGGAGGCAAATCAAAGGGCGAAACGCCTGGGGCCCCCCTGAGAGGCTAAATCCCCAAAAGGGGGGGCGCCTTGACCACTGAGAGGCCCAGTCAGAAAAGCGAGTTCCTGGGGCCACAGATAGGCTAGTCAGAGAAGCGAAACCCCTAGACCACTGAGAGGCTAAAACGGAGGGGAGAAACCCCATGGACCCCCCTTAGAAAGGGTATCAAAAAAAAAAGGAGCGTTGGACCACTAAGAGGCGGGAAAGTGAAACGCCGTGACCCCCTGAGAGGCTAGTTTAGTGTAGCGGGGCCCCTGTACCACTGAAAAAGAGCAAGGGGCCTGGACCACTGAGGGGGTTTTTAAGAGGACGAAACGCCTGGGGGCCCCTCAGGGCAGTCCCGACCCAGCGAGCCCCCTCGACCCCCTGAGAGGCTAGTCAGAGGGGCGGGGGCGGGGGAACCCCCAGAGGAGTGAGCGCCTCGACCACTGAAGGGGTTTAGTGGTTTTTGGGCCACCCCCAGGAGCAGCGCCCCGGACCACTGAAAAGGGGGGGGCGAGCACCCGGACCACGAGAGGAAACGAATGCCCGGCCACTGAGAGAAGTGGGGACCCCTGGACTACTGAGTGGAGCTAGCGCCTGGAACCCCGGAAAGGGTAAGTTTGAGGAACGAGCAACTGGACCACTGAGAGGTTAGTCAGAGAGGAGGGCACCTGGACCTCTTAAGGTAGTCCCGAGGAGCCCCAGCGTTAAAAAGGGCCAAATGAGAGGGTATTCAGAGATTTCGAGCGCCCGGGGCCACTAAGAGGTATCAGGGGGAGCTAGGCCATTGGGCCAGTGGGAAAGGGTATTCAGAGTAGCGAGTGCCTGGACGACTGAGAGGCTAGTCCGGGAGCAAACCCTTGAAAACTGAGAGGCTAAATAAAGGAAAAAAAGCGAGCAAACCCGGACCAATGGGGAAAGGGTTTGTCAGGGGGGGCGAGGCGCATGGGCCCCCTGAATGGGGCGGGCACCTCGACCACTGGGGATGCTAGGGCAGTGTACGAGGGCCTGGAACCCCTGGGAGGCAGTCGAGGGGCGGCGCCTTTACCACTGGGGGGGCTAGTCAAAAGTTTTTATACAAACCCGGGGAACATTGGGGAGGCTATCAGCGGGGCGAGCGCCTTTAAACCCCTGAAAGGCTAGCAGAGTAGCGAGTGCAAAAGACCACTGAGAAAGGGTAGTCAGATGGGCGAGCCAACCCGGACCACTGAAGAGGGTAGTCCCGATGAGGGAAGCCCCCCTGGGAAACCCCTGAAAGGTTTGCAGGGGGAGCGGTGGGCCCGGACCAATTAAAAGGCAAATCAGATTAGCGAGGCGCCGGACCACTGATAAACTAGTCAGATTTGCGAGGGGCCAAGCCCATGGAGGGGGTAGTCAGAGGAGGGAAGTGCCTGGTTTAACCCGGAGGCCCAGTCAGAAGGGGGCTAGGCCGCCTGGGGCCCCTGAGGGGTATCAGGGGAAGCGAGCCCCTTTCCCCCTGAGAGGGGTGAGCACCTGGGCCAAATGAGAAAGGGTAGTCAAAAGTAGCGGGGTGCCTGGACCACTTTTTGGGGGCTAGTCCCGGGCTAGCGAGCGCCCGGGGCCAAAGGAAGTCTAGTCAGGGGTAGCAACGCGCCTAGGGTCACTTTAAGGTAGTCAGAGTAGCGAGCGCCCCAGACCCCTGAGAGGCTAGTCAGATTTGCGAGTGTATAGACCACTGAGAGGCTAGTCAGAGGAGTGACTGTTAGACCACTGAGATGCTAGTCAGGTAGCAAGCGCCCTTTACCACTGACAGGCTAGTCAAGGAGCGTGCGCCTGGACCATGAGAGGCTAGTCAGAGGAGCGGGGCGCCTTTAAACCCCTGAGAGGCTAGTCAGAGTAGGGGGTGCCTGGACAACTGAGAGGCTAGTTTGACAGCGAGCGCCTGGACCACTGAAGAGGCCATTCAGAGGAGCGAGCCCATGGACCACTGAGAGGCTAGAGAGGAGCGAGCACCAGACCACTGAGAGGCTAGTCAGAGGAGCGAGCCCTGGACCACTGAGAGGTTTTTCAGAGAAACAAGCCCTTGAAATTGAGAGGTAGTCAGAGTAGCGAGCGCATGGACAAATGAAAGGCTAGTCAGAGGAGCAAGCGCCTGGAAAACTGAGAGGTAGGGCAGAGAAGCGAGCAATGGACCACTGAGAGGCAAGTCAGGGGAGCGAGCGCATGGGCCACTGAGAGGCTAGTCAGAGTAGTGAGCGCCTTTACCACTGAGAGGCTAGTCAGAGTAGTGTGCGCCTGGAACATTGAGAGGCTAGTCAGAGGAGCGAGCGCCTTTACACCGAGAGGCTAGTCAGAGTAGCGAGTGCATCGACCACTGAGAGGCTAGTCAGACGAGCGAGCGTCTGGACCACTGAGAGGCTAGTCAGAGGAGTGAGCACCTGGACCACTGAGAGGCTTGTCAGAGGAGAGAGCGCCTGGACCACTTAGAGGTTAGTCAGATTAGCGAGCGCCTGGACCACTGAGAATCTAGTCAGAGTAGCGAGCGCCACGACCACTGAGAGGCTAGTCAGAGGAGCGAGTACCTGGACCACTTAGAGGCTAGTCAGATAACCGAGCGCCTGGACCACTGAGAATCTAGTCAGAGTAGCGAGCAAATGGACCACTGAGAGGCTAGTCAGAGGAGCGAGCGCCTGGACCACTGAGAGGCTAGTCAGTGAAGCGAGCCCCTGTACCACTGAGAGGAGCGAGCACCTAGACCACTGAGAGGCTAGTCAGAGTAGCGAGTGCCTGGACCACTGAGAGGCTAATCAGAGTAGCGAGTGCCTAGATCACTGAGAGGCTAGTCAGAGTAGCGAATTCCTAGACCACTGAGAGGCTAGTCAGAGTTGCGAGCGCATGGACCACTGAGAGGCTAGCCAGAGGAGTGAGTGCCTAGACCACTGAGATGCTAGTCAGAGTAGCAAGTGCCTTGACCACTGAGAGGCTAGTCAGAGGAGCGTGCGCCTGGACCATTGAGAGGCTAGTCAGAGGAGCGAGCGCCTTTACCACTGAGTGGCTAGTCAGAGTAGCGAGCGCCTGGACCACTGAGAGGCTAGCCAGATGAGCGAGTGCCTGGACCACTGAGAGGCCAGTCAGAGAAGCGAGCCTCAGGACCACTGAGATGCTAGTCAGAGGAGCGAGCACCTGGACCACTGAAAGGCTAGTCAGAGGAGCGAGCGCCTGGACCACTGAGAGGCTAGTCAGAGAAGCGAGCGCACCTTGACCACTGAGAGGCTAGTCAGAGTAGCGAGCGCATGGACCACTGAAAGGCTAGTCAGAGGAGCGAGCGCCTGGATCACTGAGAGGCTATTCAGAAGAGCGAGCGCCTGGAAAACTGAGAGGCTAGTCAGAGGAGCGAGTGCCTGGACAACTGAGAGGCTAGTCAGAGTAGCGAGCCCCTGTTCCACTGAGATGAGCGAGTGCCTAGACCACTGAGAGTTTAGTCAGAGCAGTGAGCACCTGGACCACTGAGAGGCTAGTCAGAGTAGCGAGCGCCTAGACCACTGAGAGTCTAGTCAGAGTAGCAAGCGCCTGGATCACTGAGAGGCAAGTCAGAGTAGCGAGGGACTGGAACACTGAGAGGCTATTCAGAGGAGCAAGCACCTGGACCACTGAGAGGCTAGTCAGAGTAGCGAGCGCCTGGACCACTGAGAGGCTTGTCATTGGAGTGAGCACCTTGACCACTGAGAGGCTAGTCAGAGTTGCGAGCACCTGGACGACTGAGAGGCTAGTCAGAAGAGCGAGCGCCTGGACCGCTTAGAGGCTAGTCAGAAGAGGTATGAGCGTCTCGACCACTGAGAGGCTAGACAGAGTAACCAACGCCTGGACCACTGAGAGGCTAGTCAGAGCAGCGAGCGCCTGGACCACTGGAAGGCTAGTTACAGTAGCGAGCGCCTGGAAAACTGAGAGGCTACTCAGAGGAGCGAGCGCCTGGACAACTGAGAGGCTAGTCAGAGTAGTGAGCCCCTGTACCACTGAGAGGAGCGAGCGCCTAGACCACTGAGAGGTTAGTCAGAGTAGCGAGCACCTGGACCACTGAGAGGCTAGTCAGAGTAGCGAGCGCCCAGACCACTGAGAGTCTAGTCAGAGTAGCAAGCGCCTGGATCACTGAGAGGCTAGTCAGAGTAGCGAGCGCCTGGACCACTGAGAGGCTAGTCAGAGTAGCGAGAGACTGGACCACTGAGAGGCTAGTCAGAGGAGCGAGCGCCTGGACCACTGAGAGGCTAGTCAGAGTAGCGAGCGCCTGGACCAGTGAGAGGCTAGTCAGAGTAGCGAGCTACTGGACCAATGAGAGGCTAGTCAGAAAAGCGAGCACCTCGACCGCTGAGAGGATAGTCAGAGTAGCGAGCGCCTGGACCACTGAGAGGCTAGTCAATGAAGCGAGCGCCTGAACCACTGAGAGGCTAGTCAGAGTAGCGAGTGCCTCAACAACTGAGAGGCTAGTCAGAGTAGCGAGCATCTGGACCACTGAGAGGCTAGTCAGAGTAGCGAGCGCCTGGACCACTGAGAGGCTAGTCAGAGTAGCGAGCGCCTGGACCACTGAGAGGCTAGTCAGATGAGCGAGCACCTGGACCACTGAGAGGCTGTCAGTATAGCGATCGCCTGAACCACTGAGAGGCTAGCCAGAGTAGCGAGCGCCTGGACAACTGAGAGGCTAGTCAGAGTAGCGAGCGTCTGGACCACTGAGAGGCTAGTCAGAGTAGCGAGCGCCTGGACCACTGAGAGGCTAGTCAGAGTAGCGAGCGCCTGGACCTCTGAGAGCCTTGTCAGATGAGCGAGCGCCTAGACCACTGAGAAACTAGTCAGAGTAGCAAGAGCCTACAATACTGAGAGGCTGTCAGAGTAGCGATTGCCTGGACTGCTGAGATGCTAGTCAGAGGAGCGAATGCCTGGACCGCTGAGAGGCTAGTCAGTGGAGCGAGCGCCTGGACTGCTGACAGGCTAGTCAGGGCAGCAAGTGCATAGATTGCTGAGAGGCTCGTCAGAGGAGCGAGCACCAGGAACACTGACAGGCTAGTCAGAGTAGCAAGCGCCTGGACCACTGAGAGGCTAGTCAGAGTAGAGAGCACCTGGACCACTGAGAGGCTAGTCAGAGGAGCGAGCGCCTGGACCACTGAGAGGCTAGTCAGTGGAGCGAGCGTCTGGACCACTGTGAGGCTAGTCAGAGGAGCGAGCACCTGGACCACTGAGAGGCTAGTCAGAGTAGTGAGCCCCTGAACCACTGAGAGTAGCAAGCGCCTGGACCACTGAGAGGCTAGTCAGAGGAGCGAGCGCCTGGACCTCTGAGAGGCTAGTCAGAGGAGTGAGCGCCTGGACCACCAAGAGTAGCGAGCGCCAGGACCACTGAGAGGAGCAAACACCTGGACATGAGAGAACGCGAGCCCGTGGCCTATGCAGAGGAGCTAGCGCCTGGACCACTGCGAGTGTAGACAGAGGAGCGGCGCCTGGACCAAGGAGAGGCTAGTCAGAGGACCGAGGTGCCTGGAACCACTTCGAGGTAGCAGAGATGCGAGCGCAAGCACATTGAGAGGCTAGTCAGAGAAGAAGCGAGCGCTTGGGACCACTGAAGAGGCTAGTCAGAGGAGCTAGCGCCCCTCACCAATGTGAGGCTATTGCAGTGATTGAGAGCGCTGACCACTGGAGGCTAGTCAGAAGAGCGGCCGCCTGGGCCAAGAGTGGCTAGTCAAAGGAGCGAGGCCTAGACCTCTGAGAGGCTAGTCAGAAAATTGAGCGCCTGGACACAGATAGGCTAGCAGGAAGCGATCCTCTAGAAAAACTGAGAGGCCCTAATCGGAGGAGAGAGCGCATCGACTCTCAGAATGCTAGTCAGAGGAGCGAGGTCTGGTCATCACTAAGAGGCTAGTCAGAGGAGCGAGCGCTGACCACTGAGAGGCTAGTCAGTGTAGCGAGCCCTGTCCATGAGAAAGAGAAGTTGCCTGGACCAATGAGAGGGTAGTAAGCGGAGCGAGCGCCTGGACCCCTCAGATGGGCTAGGCAGAGGAGCGAGCGCCTGGACCTCTGAGAGGCTAGTCAGAGGAGCGTGGCCTGGACCACCGAGAGGAGTGAGTGCCTCGCCCACTGAGAGGAGTGAGTGGTTGGACAATCTGGGAGCGAACGCCTGACCACTGAGAGGAGCGAGCACCTGGACACTGAGAGGAGCGAACGCCTGGACCACTGAGAGAAGTGACATCTGGAGCTACTGAGTCGAGCTAGCGCTGGCCCAATGAGAGGGCTAGTGAGAGCGAGCACTGGAACTGAGAGGTTAGTCAGAGGAGAGAGCACCCTGGACTCTTAGAGGCTTAGTCATAGGAGCGAGCGTAAGGAGACAATGAGAGTGGCTAGTCTGAGAAGATGCGAGCGTCTGGTCCAATTAAGAGGCTAGTCAGAGGAGTAGCGCCTGCCTACTGGGAGGGGGCTATTCAGAGTAGCGAGTTGCCTGGACCACTTACAGGCTAGTCAGAGGAGCAAACGCTTGAAAACTGAGAGGCTAGTCAGAGAAGAAGCGAGCAACTGGCCACTGAGAGGATAGTCCAGGGGAGCGAGCGCATGCGGCACTGAGAGGAGGCGAGCACTGTAGACCACTGAGAGGACTAGTCAGAGTAAGGTAGCGAGTGCTAGTGCCTGGACCCACTGAGAGGCTAGTCAGAGTAGAGTAGGGTAGCGAGCACCTTTTCCACTGAGAGGCTAGTCAGAGTAACGAGTGCCTAGGACACTGAGGGCAAGTCAGATGACGCGAGCGCCTGGACCACTGAGAGGATAGTCAGATGAGCAAAGCCCCTGGACCACTGAGAGGCTAGTCAAGAGCGAGTGCCTGGAACCACTTAGGGCTAAGTCAGATTAGCGAGCGCCTGGACCACTGAGAATCTAGCAGAGTAGCGAGCGCTGGCCACTGAGTGGCTAGTCAGAGGATCGAGCGCCTGGATCACTGAGAGGCTAGTCAGAGCAGCGAGCGCCTAGACCACTGAGAGGCTAGTCAGTGAAGCGAGCCCCTGTACCACTGAGAGGAGTCTTAGCACCAGGACCCATGAGAGGCTTGTCAGAGTAGCGAGTGCCTGGAGCACTGAGAGGTAGTATCAGATAGCGTGCGCCCTGGACAATGAGAGTTAGTCAAGAGTAGCAAGGCGCCTAGTTCACTGAAGAGGCTAGTCAGAGTAGCGAGCGCCTAGACCACTGAGAGGCTAGTAAGAAGTTGCGAGTGTCTGGACACTGACTGGATAGTCAGAGGAGTGATGTCTAGACATGAGAGGCAGTCAGAGGATCGAGCTTCTGGACCACTAAGAGGCTAGTCAGAGGAGCGGAGCCCCACTGACCATGAGAGGCTATCAGTGTAGCGAGCCCTGTACACTGAGAGAAGAGCAAGTGCTCGGCACACTGAGAGGCTAGTAAGAGGAGCGAGCGCCTGGACCCCTCAGAGGACTACTAGTCAGAGGAGCGGGCCTGGAACTCTGAGAGGAAAGTCGAGGAGCGTGCGCCTGGACCACCGAGAGGAGTGAGTGCCCTCGACCAGGAGAGGAGTGGTGGTGGACCACTTCTGAGGACGCGAGCGCCTGGCGGACACTGAGAGGGAGGCGCCCTGGCTGGACCATTGAGAGGAGCGAACCGGCCTGGACCACTGAGAGGAGAAGTGAATCCTGCGACTTCTGAGTGGGCCAGCGCCTGGACCACTGAGAGGCTATTCAGAGGAGTGAGACCTGGAATATGAGAGTTAGTCAGAGGAGCGAGCACTGGACCTCTTAGAGGCTAGTCAGAGGAGCGAGTGTAAGGACCACTGAGACGGCCTAGACAGATGTGCGAGCATCTGGACCACTACGATGCAATTCAGAGGAGCTAGCGCCATGACCAATGGGAGCTATTCAGTAGTAGCAAGTTGCCTGGACCACTTCGAGGCTAGTCAGAGGAGCAAACGCCTTGAAAACTGTCAGGCTAGTCAGAGAAGCGCAGAAACTGGACCACTGAGAGGTAAGTCAGCGTGAGCGAGGCGCATGGGCCACTGAGAGAGCGAGCACCCTGGACCCTGAGAGGCTAGGTCAGAGTAGCAGTGCTTGGACATGGAGAGGCTAGTCAGAGTGGTAGCGAGCACCTTTACCACTGACGAGGCCTAGTCAGAGTAGCGAGTAGCCATTAGACCCAATGAGAGGCTTGTCGATGAGCGAGCGGCCTGGACCAATGAGAGGCTAGTTCAGATGAGGCAAGCCCCTGGCCATGAGAGGCTAGTCAGAGGAGCGAGGTTGCTGGACACTTAGAGGCAGTCAGGATTTAGCGAGCGCATGGACGACTGTAGTATCTAGTCCAGAGTAGATCGAGCGCTGGACACTGAGAGGTAGTAGAGGAGCGAAAGCGCCTGGATCACTGAGAGGCTAGTCAGAGGGAGGGGAGCGCCTAGACACTGAGAGGCTAGTCAGTGGGGGGGAAGCGAGCCCCTGTGACACTGAGAGGAGTTAGGCACCTGGACACTGAGAGGTAGTCAGAGTAGCAGTGCTGGACCACTGAGAGGTAGTCCAGACTAGCGAGCGCCCTGGACCCAATGAGAAGTTAGTCAGAGCAGAGTAGCAAGGCATTGATCACTGAGAGGCTAATAGTTCAGAGTAGCGAGCACCTAGACCCTGAGAGGCTAGTAGAGTAGCGAGTGTAGGCCACTGAGAGGCTAGTAGAGGAGTGACTGTTCTGACACTGAGAAAGATGCCTAGGTCAGGTAGAAAGCGCCTTGACCACTGACAGGCTAGTCAGAGGGAGCTGCGCCTGGACCATTGAGAGGGCTAGTCAGAGGAGCGAGCGCCTTTACCACTGAGTGGTAGTCAGAGTAAGCGACGTGCCTGGAAACTGCGAGGAGCTTAGTTCGACGAGCGAGCGCCTGGACACTGAGAGGCAAGTAGAGGAGCAAGCGCTGGACACTGATGAGGTAGTAAGAGGAGCGTGCGCCTGGACCACTGAGAGGTTAGTCAGAGAAGCGAGCGCCTTGAAAATTGAGAGAGGGCTAGTCAGAGTAGCGGCGCATGGACCCACGGAAGAGGCCTAGTCAGAAGGAGCGGGCGCTGGACCAACTGAGACGCTATTCAGAGAGGAGCTCTGGAAAACTGAGGAGGCTTGACAGAGGAGTGAGCGGCTGGACCACTGGAGGAGACGAGCGCCTTGGAACAGTGCGTTTAGTCAGAGTTAGCGAGCACCTGGATCAATGAGAGGCTAATCAGAGTAGCGAGCTCCCAGACACCGAGATGCTAGTCAGAGTAGCAAGGGCCTGGATCATTGAGGAGGCTAGACAGAGTAGCGTGCACCTGGACCACTGAGAGGCTAGTCAGAGTAGCGAACGGCCTGGACCACTGAGAGGCTTGTCAGAGGATAGTGAGCGCCTTACCACTGAGAGTAGCCAGAGTTGTGAGCGCCTGGACCACTGAGAGGCTAGTCAGATTCGCGAGGCACTTAGACACTTAGGGTAGTCAGAGAGGTGTGAGCATCTGAACCACTGATGAGGATAGCAGCAAGTACACCAATGCCTGGGACATAAGAGGCTAGTCAGAAGTCCGAGCACCTGGGGACCATCTGAAGAGGCTAGTCAGAGAAGCGAGCGCCCCTGGACCACTGAGAGGGCTTGTCAGAGTAGCGAGTGCCTCGACCACTGAGAGTGCTAGTCAGAGAGTGAGCGCCTGGGACCACTGAGAGGCTAGTCAGATTAGCGAGCGGCCTGGACCACAGAGAGGCTTGGAAGGGATAGCGAGGCCTGGACCACTTAGAGGCTAGTCAGAATTGCGAGCACCTGGCCACCTGAGAGGCTAGTCAGT
This sequence comes from Cherax quadricarinatus, assembly GCF_026875155.1. Taxonomy (NCBI): domain Eukaryota; kingdom Metazoa; phylum Arthropoda; class Malacostraca; order Decapoda; family Parastacidae; genus Cherax; species Cherax quadricarinatus. The sequence continues at coordinate 21,286,499 of NC_069491.1, forward strand.
TGAGCGAGCGAAATGGACCACTGAGAGTCTAGTTCAGAGTAGCGATAGCACTGGACCACTGTGAGGCTAGCCAGAGTAGTGAGCGCCTGGACCGCTGAGAGGTAGTCAGATGAGCGAGCGCTGGACCGCTGAGAGGCTAGTCAGAGGAGCGAGCGCCTTGGACCACTGAGAGGCTAGTCAGAGGTAGGCGAGCTAAGGGACACTGAAGAGGCTAGTCAGAAAAGCGAATGCCTAGACAACTGAGGAGGGCTAGTAAGAGTTGCGAGCGCCTGACCACTGAGAGGATAGTCGAGTAGCAAGCGCCTGCGAACACTGAGAGGGCTAGTCAGAGTGGGGGCAAGCGTTCTGGACCGCTGAGAGGCTAGTCAGAGTAGCGAGCGCCTGTCCACTGAGAGGCTAGTCAGAGTAGCGAGTGCCTGGACCTCTGAGAGGCTAGTCAGAACAAGTGAGCGCCTGGACACACTGAAGGGCTAGTAGTTGTAGCTAGCGCCTGAACCACTGAGAGGCTAGTCAGAGTGCAAGTGCCTGGACACTGAGAGGCTGTCGACAGAGTAGCAATTTTGGACTGCTGAGATAGGCTAGGTCAGAGAGAATCGAACGCCTGGACGGACCGCTGGCTGTGAGAGGCTAGTCAGTGGTGCGGCGCCTGGACTGCTGACAGGCTTAGTCAGAGCCAGCAGTGCATAGATAGCTGAGAGGCAAGTCAGAGGTGTGAGCGCCAGGAACACTGACAGGCTAGTCAGAGTAGCAAGTGCTGGACCACTGATAGCTAGCAGAGTAGAGAGCACCTGGAACCACTGAAGGCTAGTCAGAGGAGGCGTGGTCTGGACCACTGAGAGGCTAGTCAGTAGGATGCGAATGCCTTGACCTCTGAGAGGGCTAGCAGAGGAGTGAGCACCTGGACCACTGAGAGGCTAGTCAGTGTAGTGAGCGCCTGGACCTTGTGAGGCTGTCAGAGGAGTGAGAACCTGGACCACCACAGAGTAGCACGCGCCAGGACACTGAGAGGAAGCAAATGCCTGCTCCACTGAGAGAAGCGAGCCCATGGGGATACTGAGAGGAGCTAGCGCCCTGGACCACTGAGAGGCTAGTCAGATGAGCGACGCGCAAGCAACAACTGCGATGCTAGTCCAGAGAAGCGAGTGCTTGGCCCATGAGAGGCTAGACAGAGGAGCTAGATCACCCTCACCACTGTGATGCTATGCAGAAGTAGAGAGCGCCTCCTGAACCACTGGAAAGGTAGTCAGAAGAGCGAGCACCTTGGCACTGAGAGGGCTATTCAAAGGAGCAAGCGCCTGGACTTACAGGCTAGTAGAAAAGCAGCGGCCTGGACCCTGATAGGTAGTCAGAGAACGAGACCTGTACACAGGAGGCTACGGAGGAGCGAGCGCCTCGACCACTCGAGGCTAGTCAGAGGAGCGGAGAATCTGGACCACTGATGGTAGTCAGTTGGAGTGAGTTGCCCTGACCACTGAGAGGCTAGTCGAAGTAGCGAGCGCCTGGACCACTGAGAGGCTAGGCTAGTCAGACGAGCGAGCGCCTGGACCACAGAAGAGGCTAGTCAGAGTACGAGCGCCTAACACTGAACGAGGATAGTAGTCAGATTAGCGAGCGCCTGACAACGAGGAGGCTAGTCAGAGTAGCGAGAGTCTGGACCGTGAGAGGCTAGTCAGAGAAGCGAGCACCGGGAACACTGAGAGGTAGTCAGAGTAGCGAGCGCCTGGAACCACTGACAGGCTTGTCAGAGGAGTGAGCGACTGGACCACTGAGAGGCCAGTCAGAGGAGCGAGCACATTTTCCACTGAGAGGCTACTCAGAGTAGCGAGCGCCTGGACCACTGAGAGGCTTGTCAGAGTAGTGAGTGCCTGGACCATGAGAGGCTAGTCATGTGGTGCCTGGGACCACTGTGGGCTTCATCAGCAGTAGCGATGACTGGACACTGAGAGGCTAGTCAGAAAGATGCGTGCGCTGGATTCACTGAGAGGGCTAGTCAGAGTAGCGAGCGCCTGGACCACTGAGAGGCATTTAAGACGAGCAAGTGCCTGGACCACTTAGAGGCTAGTCAGAGTTGCGAGCACCTCGACCATGAGAGGCTAGTCAGTTGAGCTAGCGAATGGACCACTGAGAGCTAGTTCAGAGTAGTTGAGCGCCTGGCCACTGAGAGGCTAGTCAAAGTAACGAGGCGCCTGGACCTCTCGAGAGGCTAGTCTGATAAGCGAGCACGGGACCACTGAAGAGGCTATTCCAGTGTACCGAGTGCATGAACCACTGAGAGGGGGGGGTAGTCAGAGTGAGCGATCGCCTTGACTGCTGAGATGCTAGTCCGAGGAGCGAACGTCTGGACCGTGAGAGCTAGTCGTGGAGGCGGAGGCCTGGACTGCTGACAGGTAGTCAGAAGCAGCAAGTGCTAGATAGCTGAGAGCTAGTCAGAAGGAAGAAGAGTGAGCGGCCTGGGGCCACTGATGAGGTAGTCAAAGGAGCGAGCGCCTCGACCAATGAGAGAGGCTAGTCAGAAAGCGCCGCACTGGATCATGATAGGCTTGTCTTAGAAGCGAGCCCTTGGACCACTGAGAGGTACTCCGAGGAGCGAGCGCCAGGTCACTCAGAGGCTGTCAGAGGAGAGAGCGTCAGGTCCACCTGTGCGGTAGTCAGAGGAGCGAGCGCCCTAAACTGAGAGCTAGTCAGAAGTAGTGAGCCGTGCACCAATGAGAAGAGCAAGTGCTGGACCACTGAGAGGGCTTGTAAGAAGAGCTAGCACTGGACCCCTCAAGAGGTAGTCAGAGGAGCGAGGAGCGCCCTGGACCTCTGAGGGCTAGTCAGAGGAAAGGCGAGTCGCTGACAACCGAGAGAGTGAGCGCCTGGACCACTGAGGAGGGAGCGAAGTGGTTGGACCGATCTGAGGAGCGAGCTCCTGGACCACTGAGAGGAGCGAGCACCTGGACCACTGAGAGGAGTGAACGCCTCCTGGAGCCGTGAGAGAAGTGAGACCCTGGATACTGATGAAGGAGCTAGCGCTGGACAATGAGAGGTAGTCAGAGGAGTGGGAGCGCCTGCCACTGAGTGGTTAGTCAGAGAAGCGAGCACCTGGACTCTTAGAGGCTAGTCAGAGTGAGAGCGAGCGCCAAGGAAACTGAGAGGTAGTCAGAGATGCAGGCCTAGACCACGGGAAGCTATTCTGAGGAGCTAGTGCCCTACCACTGCGAGGCTATTCAGAGTAGCGAAACGCCTGGACACTGAGACGCTGTCAGGGAGGCAAGCGCCTGAGAAAAATGAGGGCTAGTAAGAGAAGAGAGCAAATGGACCCACTGAGGCCTGTCAGGAGGGGCGTAGAGCGCATGGGCCAACAGAGCGGCTAGTCAGAAAGTAGCGAGTGCCTGGACCACTGAGAGGATAGACAGAGGAGCCAGCGCCTGGACCACTGAGAGGCTAGTCAGAGTAGTGAGCACCTTTACCACTGAGAGGCTAGTCAGAGTTGCGTGCACCTGGAACATTGAGAGGCTAGTCAGAGGAGCGAGTGCCTTTACCACTGAGAGGCTAGTCCGAGTAGCCGAGTGCATCGACCACTGAGAGTATTCAGGGAGAGGGCGAGCGTCTGGACCACTGAGAGGCTAGTCAGAGAAGTGAGCACCTGGACCACTGAGAGGCTAGTCAGAGGAGAGAGCGCCTGGACCACTTAGAGGCTAGTCAGATTAGTGAGTGCCTGGACCACTGAGAATCTAGTCAGAGTAGCGAGCACCTGGACCACTGAGAGGCTAGTCAGAGGAGCGAGCGCCTGGATCACTGAGAGGCTAGTCAGAGGAGCGAGCACCTGGACCACTGATGACGAGGCCTATTCAGTGAAGCGAGCCCCTGTACCACTGATAGGAGCGAGCACCTAGACCACTGAGAGGCTAGTCAGAGTAGCGAGTGCCTGGACCACTGAGAGGCTATTCAGAGTAGCGAGTGCCTAGATCACTGAGAGGCTAGTCAGAGTAGCGAGCGCCTAGACCACTGAGAGGGTAGTCAGAGTTGCGAGTGCATGGACCACTGAGAGGCTAGCAGAGGATTGAGAGCCTAGACCACTCTGAGAATGCTAGTCAGAGTAGCAAGCGCTTGACCTCTGAGAGTTTGTCGAGGAGCATGCGTGGCCATTGAGAGGCTAGTCAGAGGAGGCGAGTGCCTTTACACGAGTGGCTAGTCAGTGTAGCGAGGCTCCTGGACCCACTGAGAGGTAGCCAGACGAGCGAGCGCCTGGACACTGAGAGGCCAGTAGAGAGCGAGCCCCTGGACCATGTAGAGGCTAGTCATGATGTGAGCACTGGACCCAATGGAAAAGGTAGTCAGAGTAAGCGAGCGCCTGGACCACGTGAGGCTTGTCAGAGAAGCGAGCGACTGGCCACTAGACGCTAGTCAAAAGGAAGTGAGAGCTCGGACCACTGAGAGGTAGACAGAGTAGCGAGTGCCTGGACACTGAGAGGCTGTCAGAGGAGCGAACGCTGGACCACTGAGAGGTAGTCAGATATGCGAGAGATTGCCCCCACTGAGAGGCTAGTCAGCTGAGCGAGCGCCCCTGGACTGCTTAGAGGCTGTCAGAAGAGGGTGTGAGTGTCTGGACCACTGACAGGCTATAGTCAGAGTAACGAGTGCCTGGCCCACTGAGAGGTCTAGTAAGAGCAGCAGCACCTGGACCACTGCGAGGATAGTCAGAGTAGCGAGCGCCCTGGACACTGAGAGGGCTATCAGGTAGTGAGCGCCTGGACCATGAGAGGCTAGTCAGAGTAGCAAGCGCTGGACCATGTGAGGCTAGTCAGAGTAGTGAGCGCCTGGACCGCTGAGAGGTATTCGAGGCGAGCGGAGCACCGGACTGCTTAGAGGTAGTAAGAGTTAGCGAGCGCCGGGACCATTGAGAGGCTAGTCAGAGTAGCGAAGCTCCTGGACCACTGAGAGGCTAGTCAGAGGAGCATACACCTGGACAGCTGAGAGGCTAGTCAGAGTAGCGAGCGCCTGGACCACTGAGAGGCTAGTACGAGTAGGAGCGTCCTGGACACTGAGAGGCTAGTCAGAGTAGCGAGTCCTGGACCACGAGAGGCTAGTCAGAGGAGCGAATGCCTGGGACCGCTGAGAGGCTAGTCAGAGTAGCGAGTGCCTGGAACCTCTGAGAGGCTAGTCAGCGTAGCGAAGCTCTGAACCACTGAGTGGCTAGTCAGAGTAGCGAGCGCT
>NC_069491.1:21292197-21312905 GCF_026875155.1 Cherax quadricarinatus
CACTGAAGGCTAGTCAAAAAGCGACCCCCTGGACCACTGAGGGGACTCAGGGCGAGTCCCTGGACCACTAAGGGTAGTAAAGGGAGCGAGTTTTGGGACCACTGAGAGGTAGCAGAGGAGCGAGCGCCCTACCACGAGAGGCTAGTCAGGTAGCGACCCCCTCTACCAGAGAAAGGGAAGTGCCTGGACCACAGGGCTAGTAAGAGGAGCGAGCGCCGGACCCCTCAGAGGCATCAGAGGAGCGAGCGCCTGGCCCTCGAGAGGCTAGCAAGGAGCGAGCCCCTAAAAACCCCGAGAGGGTGAGCGCCTCGACAATAAAAGGGGCGAGTGTTGGGCCACTCTGGGAGCAAGGCCGGACCACTGGAGGAGGGAGCCCCTGGACTACTGAGAGGAGTGAATGCCTGGACCACGAGAGAAGTGGCCCTGGACTATGAGAGGAGCTAGCCCTGGACCACTGAGGGGCATCGAGGAGCGAGCGCCGGGACCATGAGGGGTTAGTCGAGGGGCGAGCACCTGGACCTCTTAAGGCTATAAGGGGGCGAGCGTAAGGACCACTGAAGGCAGTCAGAGATGCAGCGCCTGGACCCAAAGGCAGACAAGGAGCTAGCGCCCTGACCACTGGGGGCAATTAGGTAGCGAGCGCCTGGACCACTGAGGGGCTAGTCAGATGACAAGCGCCTGAAAACTGAGAGGCTGTCAGAGAACGAGCAACTGGCCACTGGGGGGGTAGTCAGGGGCAGCGTTTAACCACGAGGGGGATATCAAGTAGCGAGCCCCCTGGCCACTGGGGGTTTAGTTTCGAGAGCCAGCCCCGGGAACATTGAGAGGTAGTCAAGTCGAGTGCATTGCCACTGAAGGTTACAGATGAGTGAGCCCCGGCCCACTGAGGGGCAGTCAGAGGGCGAGCACCGGGCCCACTGAGGGCTAGTCAGAGGAGCGAGCCCTGCCCACTTAGAGGCTAGTCAGTTGGGCGAGCGCCTGGAGAACTGAGAATCAGTCAAGTAGTGAGCACCTCGACTACTGGAGGCTAGTCAGAGGATCGAGTGCCTGGACCACTTAGAGGTTGTCCAGATTAGCGAGCGCCTGGACCCGAGAGGCTATTCAAAGGAGCGAGCACCTGGACCACTGAGAGGCTAGTCAGAAAAGCGTGCGCCTGGACCACTGTGATAGGCTAGTCAGAGAAAGCAATCCCCTGATCCACTGAGATGAGAGGCTACTCGGAGGAGCGGAGCGCCTGGACCACTCGGAGGCTAGTCAGAGGAGGGCGAGACGTCTGGACACTTGAGAGCGATAGTCAGAGGAGGGCGCAGCGCCCTGACCACTGGAGGCTATAGTCATGAGTAGCGAGCCCCGGTATCACTGAGAAGAGCAAGTGCATGGACCACTGGATCCTAGTAAGAGGAGCGAGCGCCTGTACCCCGCTGAGGGCTAGTCAGAGGAGCGAGCGCTGGCCTTGAGAGGCTAGTCAGAGGAGCGAGCGCCTGCGACCACGAGAGGAGTGAGCGCCTCGACCATTCCATTGAGAGGTGGGGCGGGCCGAGGAAGTTTTACAAAAACGCGATTCTAAATGCTGAGAATCTCCAGGAATACTAGAAAGGACTGCCCTAACTAGCAATCCAGCCTGTTACTGGGTTTTCGAAAAAGTCGTCGAGTTTCATTGTCCAATTATCCCATTAAAAATCAGTATTGTTTCAGATAGCGCTTTAGGAATTACAACTGGTTAGGATACGAATAGGGAAATTAAAATTAATAAATTTATTAAGCTAGAGGAATATTATCTCAAGGGGTAAATTTAAATCTTAGCAATCAAAATAAAATCAATCTCTAGAGTTCATATAATTGTGCTGGAAAGCACATAATCACATTTATAATTCTTAAGTACCGTCAGTAAATAACATGTTAATATGTTATTACAACTCATATGTACAAGTATTGTGGGTGTAAGCGTGTTAGTGCTCTTAGTAGTTAAGCTATGTCTCAAGGACTCGAATAAGACTTAAAACAAGTGACTGACAAATCGTCCTCAAATAAAACTACTTCTTGAGGATCGACTGGCAACCGAACAGTCTGCTTGAACAACAAAGAATGTTAAGCCCAATAGTAATGGCACTATCAAGCGAATGCGACAAGAATCAGGACTGGGAAATAATATAACGACACTAAGTAGGGCCATCTGCAGATCCTCCACACAAAAGTTACAAAACTCCAAAATAATGAATCTATGTTTCAGCATAGGAAACACTTTGACTGTGGATTAATACACAGGAACCATGCAAATAAGGTCAGAATGCTATAGCTAAGACCTGAGGATGTTCAGCGGTGTCTAAGGTGACACACTACCTCAGTACAACGTGAAATCACAATAGTCTATCAAATGTTCTGTGAACAGAGTTTCTACAGAACTAAACAGAAGAATAATGAGACCGGTCAATCTGTCCAGCCAGGCAACGGTCTGCGAGCAGACTGACTACTTCCACCGAGAGGTGAGGACACCCCCCTCGATCACGTGATAGCTACGTGGACAACTGACAGCTCAGAAGCCGGCAGTATAATGAGCGACAAAGCGATAATTACAAGTAGTTTGAAAGTTCAAAGGACGATAATGAGCACATTTTATATACATACCTAACAACATAACGCCTGGACCTCTGAGAGGCTGTCAGAGGACGGGAGCACCTAGTCCACCACCGGAGTAGCGAGAGACAGGACCACTGAGACGATCAAATGCCTGGACCACTGAGAGAAGCGAACCCGTGGACTACTGAGAGGAGCTAACGCCTGGACCACTGATAGGCTAGTCAGAGGAGCGAGCACCTGGACCACTGAGAGGCTAGTCAGAGGACCGAGCGCCTGGACCACTTAGAGGCTAGTCAGAGGAGCGAGCGCCATCACCACTGTGAGGCTATGCAGAGTAGAGAGCGCCTGGACCACTGAGAGGCTAGTCAGAGAAGCGAGTGCTTTGACCACTGAGAGGCTAGTCAGAGGAGCTAGCGCCGTCACTACTGTGAGGCTATGCAGAGTAGAGAGCGCTGGACCACTGAGAGTCTAGTCAGAGGATCCAGCGCCTGGACCTCTGAGAGGCTAGTCAGAGGTCCGCACGAGCCGCACTGGACCACACGCCCCAGTACGGAAACAGTGAGCGCCTGGACAACTGAGAGGAGCGAGTGGTTGGACCACTCTGAGGAGCGAGTGCCTCGACCACTGAGAGGAGTGAACGCCTGGACCACTGAGAGAAGTGAGACCCTGGACTACTGAGAGGAGCTAGCGCCTGGACCACTGAGAGGCTAGTCAGAGGAGTGAGCACCTGGACCACTGAGAGGTTAGTCAGACAAGCGAGCACCTGGACCTCTTAGAGGCTAGTCAGAGGAGTGAGCGCAAGGACCACTGAGAGGCTAGTCAGAGATGCGAGCACCTAGACCACTGAGAGGCTAGTCAGAGAAGCTAGCGCCTTTACCACTGAGAGGCTATTCAGAGTAGCGAGCACCTGGACCACTGAGCAGGCTAGTCAGAGGAGCAAGTGCTTGGAAAACTGAGAGGCTAGTCCGAGAACGCGAGCAACCTGGCCATGAGAGGTTAGTCAGAGGAGGCCAGCGCTGGACCCACTGAAGTAGTCAGTGTATGTGAGGCCTTTACCACTGAAGAGGCTAGTCAGAGTAGCATGCGCCTGGAACATTGAGAGGCTAGTCAGAGGAGCGAGCGCCTTTACCACTGAGAGGCTAGTCAGAGTAGCTAGTGCATAGACCACTGTGAGGCTAGTCAGACGAGCGAGCGCCTGGACCACTGAGAGGCTAGTCGGAGGAGCGAGCGCCTGGACCACTTAGAGGCTAGTCAGATTAGTGAGCGCCTCGACCACTGAGAATCTAGTCAGAGTAGCAAGCGCCTCGACCACTGTGAGGCTAGTCGGAGGAGTGAGTGCCTGGACCACTTAGAGGCTAGTCAGATTAGCGAGCGCCTGGACCACTGAGAATCTAGTCAGAGTAGCAAGCACCTGGACCACTGAGAGGCTAGTGAGAGGAGCGAGTGCCTGGATCACTGAGAGGCTAGTCAGAGGAGCGAGAGCCTGGAGCACTGAGAGGCTAGTCGGTGAAGCAAGCCCCTGTACCACTGAGAGGAGCGAGCACCTAGACCACTGAGAGGCTAGTCAGAGTAGCGAATGCCTGGACCACTGAGAGGCTTATTAGTCAGGGTTAGCGAGCGCCCTGGACCATGAGAGGCTTGTCAGAGTAGCGAGTGCCTAGATCACTGAGAGGCTACTCAGCGTAGCGAGCGCCTAGACCACTGAGAGGCTAGTCAAAGGAGCAAACGCCTGGACCGCTCAGAGGCTAGTCAGAGTAGTGAATACCTGGACCACTGAGATGCTAGTCAGAGTAGCGAGCGCCTGAACCACTGAGAGGCTAGTCAGAGTAGCGAGCACCTGGACAACTGAGAGGCTAGTCAGAGTAGCGAGCGTCTGGACCGCTGAGAGGCTAGTCAGAGTAGCAAGCACCTGGACCACTGAGAGGCTAGTCAGAGTAGGGAGCGCCTGGACCACTGAGAGGCTAGTCAGAGGAGCGAGCGCCTAGACCACTGAGAGGCTAGTCAGAGGAGCGAACGCCTGGACCACTCAGAGGCTAGTCAGAGTAGCGAGCGCCTGGACCACTGAGATGCTTTTCAGAGGAGCGAGCGCCTGGACCACTGAGAGGCTAGTCAGACTTGCGAGCGCCTGGACCACTGAGAGGCTAGTCAGCTGAGTGAGCGCCTGGACCGTTTAGAGGCTAGTCAGAAAAGGTGTGAGCATCTGGACCAATGAGAGGCTAGTCAGAGTAACGAGTGCCTGGACCACTGAGAGTCTAGTCAGAGCAGCGAGCGCCTGGACCACTGGGAGGATAGTCAGAGTTGTGAGCGCCTGGACCACTGAGATGCTAGTCAGAGTAGTGAGTGCCTGGACCACTGAGAGGCTAGTCAGAGTAGCGAGCGCCTGGACAACTGAGAGGCTAGTCAGAGTAGTGAGCGCCTGGACCACTGTTAGGCTAGTCAGAGTAGTGAGCGCCTGGACCGCTGAGAGGCTAGTCACAGGAGCGAGCACCTGGACCGCTTATAGGCTAGTTAGAGTAGAGGAGTGCGGACCACTGCGGGCTAGGTCAGAGTAGTGAGTGTTTCTGGACCACTGTGAGGCTTGTCAGTGTGCAAGCGAACTGGACCACTAACAGGCTAATCGAGGAGCGAGCGGCTTGGACCAATGAGAGGCTAGTCAGGGGGGAGTAGCGAGCGCCTGGGACCACTGAGAGGCTTGTCAGAGATGCGAGCGCCTGGATCACTGAGAGGCTAGTCAGACTTGCGAGATCCTGAACCACTGAGAGGGCTAGTCTGCTCAGCGCGCGCCTAGTCCGTTTAGAGGCTAGTCGGAGAGGTCCCGTTGACTCCGCTCACGGCGACATCACTGAGAGGATCTGTCATCGCACGTAACGACCGTGCCTGGACCGCACTGAGGTGTCTGTCCGGAGGACGCGCAGCCCCTGGCCACCTCTTAGACTGGACCAAGAACATGCTTGACAGCACTAGAGCACGTCTCATAGCAAAAGTCTATTACTTACCAAGAGAGCGAGTACATCAACACAGGCCTGTGGCATCGTAAGAGTCACCAATCAGGGCTCAGCCCACCGCAGACTCGATAGAATAGCGGTCCGCTGAGAGGTAGTCAGAGGAGCGAGCACCTGTACTGCTTAGAGGCTAGTCAGTGTATATGTGAGCGCTGGACCACTGAAGAGGCTAGTCATGTAGCGAGCGGCTGGACATGGGAGGCTAGTCAGAGTAGTGAGCGCCTGAACCACTGAGAGGCTAGTGCAGAGTAGCGAGCGCCGTCCAACTGAGCGGTAGTCAGAGTATGCGAGAGCTGGACCGCTGAGAGGGCTAGTCGAGTAGCGATGCACCCTGGTCACTGAGAGGCTAGTCAGGAGTAGCGAGCACCTGGACCACTGAGAGTTTGTCTGAGGAGCGTGCGCCTGGACCAGGAGAGGCCAGTCAGAGGATCACGCGCCTCGTCCGTGAGAGGCTAGTCACGGAGTAGCAAGCGCCTGGACCCCTGAGAGGCTTTGTCAGAGTAAGGAGCGCCTGGACCACTGAAAGGTAGTCAGAGTAACGAGCGCCGTGGACCACCCACTGTGAGGCTTAGTCAGATTAGCGAGCGACTCTGGACCACTGAGATGCTAGTCAGAGGAGCGAGCGGCTCGATCACTGTGAGGGGCTAGTCAGAGTAGTGAGCGCCATCCGGACACACACTGACAGGTCTGTCAGAGCGACGCGAGCGCCTGGACCATTAGCGGATAGTCAGAGTTGCGAGCGCCTTGGACCACTGAGAGGAAGGTAGAGTAGTGTGCACTCGACCACTGAGAGGTAGTCAGAGGTATCGAGTGCCTGGACCCTTAGAGGCTAGTCAGATTAGCGGCGCCTGGACCACTGAGGGTAGTCAGAGGAGCGAGTGCCTGGACCACTGAGAGGCTAGTCAGAGGAGCGAGTGCCTGGATCACTGAGAGGCTAGTCAGAGGAGTGAGCGCCTGGACCACTGAGAGGCTAGTCAGTGAAGCGAGCCCCTGTACCACTGAGAAGAGGGAGCACCTGGACCACAGAGAGGCTAGTCAGAGTAGCGAGTGCCTGGACAACTGAGAGGCTAGTCAGAGTAGAGAGCGCCTGGACCAATGAGAGGCTAGTCAGAGTAGCAAGTGCCTAGATCACTGAGAGGCTATTCAGATTAGAGAGTGCCTAGACTACTGAGAGGCTAGTCAGAGTTGCGAGTGTATCGACCACTGAGAGGCTAGTCAGAGGAGTGAGTGCCTAGACCACTGAGATGCTAGTCAGTGTAGCAAGCGCCTTGACCACTGAGAGGCTAGTCAGAGGAGCGTGCGCCTGGACCATTGAGAGGCTAGTCAGAGGAGCGAGCACCTTTACCACTGAGTAGGTAGTCAGAGTAGCGAGCGCCTGGACAACTGAGAGGCTAGTCTGATGATGCGCAGCGCCTCCTGGGACCACTGAGAGGCCAGAGTCAGAGGAACCCGAGCCCCTGGACCACTGAGATGCTAGTCAGAGAAGCGAGTGCCTTGAAAATTGAGAGGCTAGTTAGAGTAGGGAGTGCATGGACCACTGAAAGGCTAGTCAGAGGAGCGAGCGAATGGACCACTGAGAGGCTAGTCAGAGTAGCGAGAGCCTGGACCACTGAGAGGCTAGTCAGAGTAGCGAGCGCCTGGACCACTGTGAGGCTAGTCAGAGTAGCGAGCGCCTGGACTCCTGAGAGGCTATGCAGAGGAGCGAGCGCCTGGACAGCTGAGAGGCTAGTCAGAGTAGCGAGCGCCTGGACCACTGAGAGGCTAGTCAGAGTAGCGAGCTACTGGACCACTGAGAGGCTAGTCAGAAAAGCGAGCGCCTCGACCGGTGAGAGGCTAGTCAGAGTAGCGAGCACATGGACCACTGAGAGGCTAGTCAGAGTAGCGAGCGCCTGAACCATTGAGATGCTAGTCAGAGTAGCGAGTGCCTGGACCCCTGAGAGGCTAGTCAGAGTAGCGAGTGCCTGGACTCTGAGAGGCTAGTCAGATGAGCGAGCTCCTGAACCAATGAGAGGCTAGTCAGAGTAGCAAGCGCCTGGACCACTGAGAGGCTAGTCAGTGGAGCGAGCACCTGGACCGCTGAGAGGCTAGTCAGTGGAGCGAGCGCCTGGACCGCTGACAGGCTAGTCAGAGCAGCAAGTGCAAAGATAGCTGAGAGGCTAGTCAGAAGAGCAAGCACCAGGAACACTGACAGTCTAGTCAGAGTAGCAAGCGCCTAGACCACTGAGAGGTTAGTCAGAGTAGCGAGCCCCTGGACCACTGAGAGGCTAGTCAGAGGAGCGAGCGCCTGGACCACTGAGAGGCTAGTCAGAGGAGCGCTCGCGTCTGGACCCTGAGAGCTAGTCAGAGGAGCGATGCCTTGACCAATGAGGAGCTAGTTAAGAGGAGTGAGGCCCTGGACCTCTGATGAGGCTAGTCAGAGGAGTGAGCACCTGGACCACCGTGAGTTAGCGAGGAGGATAGGGCCACTGTGATCGTTCAATGCCTGGACCACTGCAGAGAAGCGAACCGTGGGACTACTGAGAGGAGTAAACGCCTGGACCACTGAGAGGCTAGTCTCAGAGGATCGCGGAAGCACCTGGGACCTGCCGAGAGGCTAGTCAGAGACGAGCGCCTGGACCATTAGAGGCTAGTCAGAGGGGCGAGCGCCATCACCCATGTGAGGCTATGCAGAGTAGAGAGCGCCTGGACCCACTGAGAGGCTAGTCAGAGAAAGCGAGTGTGTGACCAACTCGAGAGGCTGAGTCAGTGGAGCTAAGCCGCCGTCATACTGTGAGGCTATGCAGAGTGAAGAGAGCGCTGGGCTCAATGAGAGTCTAGTCAGAGGATCGAGCGCCTGGACCTCTGAGAGGCTAGTTCAGAGGCTGCGAGGAGCGCCTGGTACACTCCGAAGAGGAGTGAGCCCTGGACACTGAGAGGAGCGAGTGGTTGGACCACTCTGAGGAGCGAGGTGCTCGACGCTACGGAGAGGACGTGAACGCCTGGACCCACTGAGGAACGTGAGGACCCTGGACTACTAGAGAGGAGCTAGCGCCCTGGACCATCTGAGTGGCTAGTCACGAGGATTGCGTGAGCAACCTGGACACTGAGAGGTTAGTCAGACGGAGCGAGCACCTGGACCTCGTGAGGGCTAGTCAGAGGACGTGAGCGCAGAGACCACTGAGAGGCTAGTCAGAGATGCGAGCACCTAGACCACCTGAAGGGTATAGTCAGAGAAGCTAGCGCCTTTACCACTGAGAGGCTATCAAGAGCTAGCGGGGAGAGCACTGGACCACTGAGTGGCGTAGTCAGAGGAGAGTGCCTGGGAAAAACTGAGAGGCTAGTCTGAGAAGCGAGCACCTGGACCTCTGAGGGTAGTCAGAGGTCGCAGGCGACTGGACCATCTGGGGGGAAGAGGTAGTCAGTGTAGTGAGCGCCTTTACCACTGAGTGGCTAGCAGATGTAGCATGCGCTGGAAACCATTGAGAGGCTAGTCAGAGGAGCCGAGCGCCTTTACCACTGAGTGGCTAGCAGAGTAGCTAGTGCATAGACCGCTGTGAGGCTAGTCAGGACGAGCGAGCGCTGGACCACTGAGAGGGATAGTCCAGAGGAGCGAGCGCCTGGACCATGAGAGGCTAGCAGGATTAGTGAGCGCTCGACCACTGAGAATCTAGTCAGAGTTGCATGCGCCGTCGACCACTGCGAGGGCTAGTCGGGAGGATTGTGTGAGTGCCTGGAAACCACTAGAGGCTATAGTCAGATTAGCGAGCGCCTGGACCACTGAGAATCTTGTCAGAGTAGCCAAGCACCTGGGACCACTGAGAGGTCTTAGAGAGAGGAGCGAGTGGCGGGATCACTGAGTGGATAGTCAGAGGACGCGAGAGCACTGGTGCATGACGAGGCTAGCAGTGGAAGGGCTATAAGCCCCTGTGCCAATGAGAGGAGGCGAGGCACCTAGACCATGACGGGCTAGTCAGAGTCGCGAATGCTGGGGACCACTGAGAGGGCTAGTCAGGGTAGCGCGCGCCTGGACCACTGAGAGGCTGTCAGAGTAGCGAGTGGTGTGCTAGATCCTACTGAGAGGCTATCTCAGCGTTTAAGCGAGCGCCTAGGACCACTGAGAGGCTAGTCAAAGGGAGCAATGCAAACGCCTGGACCGCTCAGAGGCTAGTCGAGTAGTGCTTCTGGACCACTGAAGATGCTAGTCAGAGTAGCGTTAGCGCTGAAACCCACCTGAGAGGGCTAGTCAGAGTAGCGAGCACTGGACAAAACTGGAGGTAGTCAGAGTTAAGCGAGCGTCTGGACCCTGAGAGGTAGTCAGAGTAGCGAGACCTGGACCACTGAGAGGCTAGTCAGAGGAAGTGAGCGCTGGGACCTCATCTCAGAGAGGTAGTGAGCGCCTCGCCAGTGAGAGATGCGAGTGGAGTAGACCACTCTGAGGAGCAAGTGCCTGGACCACTGAGGGAGGAGCGAGCACCTGGCCACTGAGAGGAGTGAACGCCTGGACCACTGAGATAAGTGAGGGACCTGTGACTACTGAGATGGGAGCTAGCGCCCTGGACCTCTGAGTGGGCTAGCAGAGGATGCGAGCGCCTGGACCACTGAGAGGTTAGTCAGAGGAGCGAGGCAACCTGGACCTCTTAGAGGGCTAGTCAGTGGAGCGAGCGTTAAGGACCAATGAGAGGTAGTCAGAAGATGCGAGCGCCTGGATCATGAGAGGCTAGTCAGGGGGAGCTAGCGCCCTGACCACTGGGAGGCTATTTCAAGAGAGCGAGCGCCTGGACCACTGAGAGGCTAGTCAGATGAGCAAAGGCGCCTGGAAACTGAGCGGCTAGTAGAGAAAGCGAGCAACTGGACCACCTGAGGGCTCGTCAGGGGAGCGACGAGCATGGGCCACTGAGAGGATCGTCAGAGTTAGTGAGCTCCTGGGACCACTGAGAGGTAAGTAAGAGGAGCCAGCGCTGGTACATTGTGAGGCTCGTCAGAGTAGCGATTGCATTAGACCACTGAGAGAGGGGGGGGGGGGGGGGGGGGGGGGGGGGGGGGGGGGGGGGGGGATGGGGGGGGGAGGTTAGTGGCAGGATGAGCAGTGCCTGGACCACTTAGAGGGCTAGGTCAGCAACTGAGCGAAGCCCCTGGACCACTGAGGAGAGCCTAGTCAGAGGAGGAGCGTCTGGACCACTGGAGGCTCGTCTGAGGAATGAGGCGCATGGACCCACTGATAGAGGCTAGTCAGATTCAGCTAGCGCGCTCGCTCACTACGCGCGCTCGCACTGAATATCACAGACAGCGCGCCAGAGGTAGCGAGCGTATGTGTGTGTGTGGAGAGGCTAGTCAGAGGAGCGTGTGCCTGGGACCACGTTAGGGCTAGTCAGATTTAGCGTAGCGCCTGGACCACTGAGAATTCTAGTCAGATAGCGAGCGCCGGGGACCCACTGAGAGCTAGTTCAGAGGAGTGATGGTCTGGATCACGAAGAGTCTAGTAAGTCTAGAGGAGGTGAGCGCCTGGGACCATGGAGAGGTAGTCAGTTAAGCGAGCCCCGTACCACTGAAGAGACGGATCACCTGGACCTCTGAGAGGCTTAGTCAGAGTAGCGGTGCTGGACCACTGAAGATGCTAGTCAGAGTAGAGAGTCCCTGGTACTCCAATGAGAGGCTAGTATCAGAGTAGCAAGCGCCGAGATCACTGAGAGGCTAATTCAGAATTAGAGACGCCCGCCTAGACAATGAGAGGCTTAGTCAGAGTTGCGAGTGTAGAATGTGTATCGACCACTGAAGAGGGTCGGTCAGAGGAGTGAGATGCTAGACCACTGAGAAGATAGTCAGTGTTAGCAAGCGACTTGAACCACTGAGAGGCTAGTCAGAGGAGCGTGCGCCTGTACTCCATTGAGAGGCTAGTTCCAGAGTGGAGTGAGTCACCTTTACCACTGAGTAGCTTCAGAGTAGCGAGAGCCCTGGACAACTGTAAGGGCTAGTCAGACGAGCGAGCGCCGGGGATACACTGAGAGCCAGTCAGAGACCGAGCCCAGGACACACTGAGGCCTAGTCAGAGAAGCGAGTGCCTTGAAAATTGAGAGGGTAGTCAGGATAGCCGCAGTGGGCCATTGGCACTGAAAGGTGTCAGGAGAGCGAGCAGATGGACCACTGAGAGGCTAGTCTGAGTAGCGAGAGCCTGGACCACTCTGAGAGGCTAGTCGAGTAGTGGCGCCTGAACCTCTTTGAGGTAGTCAGAGTAGTGAGCTATGGGACCACTGAGAGGTAGTCAGTAAAGCGCGGGCGCCTTGACGCTGAGGGCTAGTCAGAGTAACGAGGGCCTCGGACCCTGAGAGGTAGTCAGGTAGGGAAGCGCACCCTGAAACCACTGAAGAGGGCTAGTCAGAGTAGCGAGCGCCAGAGCGACGTCTCTCATCGAAGAGTCTTAGTCAGAGCACAGTGAAGCGTCTGATCCCTGAGAAGGCTAGTCAAGAGTAGGGGAAGCGCCTGGACACTGAGAGGCAGTCAGAGTAGCGAGCACCTGGACTCTTAGGAGGATAGTCAGATGGCACGCGAGGCGCCTGGATCCACTGAGAGGATAGTCAGTTTGTAGCGAGTGCGCTGATCCACTGAGAGGCTAGTTCAGAGTAGCACGTGCTGGGACCACTGAGTGGATGTCAGAGTAGCGAGCGCTTTGGACACTGTGAGGCTAGACATTCAGACGTAGCGAGAGCCTGGACCACCTGAGAGGCTGTCAGGAGTAGCGAGTGCTTGGAGCCACTGTGAGGCTAGACAAGTAGCGAGCGCCTGGCCGTGAGAGGCTATGCAGAGGAGGCGAGCGCCCCTGGACAGCTGAGAGGCTCGTCAGAGTAGCGAGCGCCTGGACCCCTTGAGAGGCTAGTCAGAGTAGCGAGCTGCTAAATAACTCTGAACCCTTGACGGAGGGGCTAGGTTCAGATAAGCGAAAGGGCGCTCGACCGATGTGAGCGGCTAGTCAGAGTAGCGAGCACCTGGACTTACTGAGAGGCTTAGTCAGAGAAGCGAGCGCCTGAACCAACTGAGAGGCTAGCAGAGTAGCGCAGCACGCTGGGACAACGGAGAGGCTAGTGAGAGTAGCGAGCGTCTGGACCGCTGAGAGGCTAGGTCAGTGTTGCCGAGTTGCTGGAGCATGAGAGGCTCTTCACGAGTAGTGAGTGCCTGGATCCTGCGAGAGTGCTAGTCGTTGAGCGAGCGCCTGACCCACTGAGCGGCTAGGTGCTCAGAGTAGCAAGGCCTGGACCACTGAGAGGCAAGTCAGAGCGTAGTGAGCGCTGGACCGCTGAGAGGCAAGTCATTGGACGCGGCGCCTTGCTGCTGACAGGCTAGATCAGGAGCAGCAAGTGCATAGGAGATAGCTGAGAGGGCTGAGTCAGAGGGAGCGAGCACAGGAACACTGACAGTTAGTCAGAGCAGCAAGGCGCCTAGACCATGAGCGGCGTAGTCAAGTAGCGACCACGCTGGGACTATACTAGCTGAGAGGGTAGTAGTGGATCGAGCGCCAGGGACACTGAGAGGCTAGACAGGGAGGAGCGAGCATCTGGGACCACTGAGAGGTTAGTAGAGGAGCGAATGCCTTGACCATGTGAGGGCTAGTCAGGAGGTTCGAGTGAGCGCCTGGATCCACCTCTGACCGGTGTCAGAGGATCTCTATCAAGTGGTCCTAACTGTGAGCACCTGGACCACCGAGAGTAGCGAGAGGACGGACACTGAGACGGATCAAAAGCCTGGACCACTCTGAGAGAAGCGAACCCGTGGGACTACTGAGAGCAGCTAGCGCCTAGATGCCAATCGAGGAGGCTATTCAGCGGAGCGAGCGCCTGGACATGAGAGGAGCTAGTCAGAGGAGAATGAGCGCCTGGACCACTACCTTAGAGGCTAGTACCAGAGGAGCGAGCGCCATCACCACTGTGAGGCTATGCAGAGTAGAGAGAGCCTGGACACTGAGAGGCCTAGTCAGAGAAGCGAACGTGCTTTGGACCACTGAGAGGCGAAGTCCTAGGAGCTAGCGCGTCACTACTGTGAGCTAGCAGTGTAGTAGAGAGGCGCTGACCACTGAGTGGCGTGTCTGAGGAGCGGAGAGCCTGGGCCTCTGAGAGGCTAGTCAGAGGAGCGAGCGCCTGGGACCCCGGAGCAGGAGAGTCTGTGAGGTGAGCACCTGGGACCACTGAAGAGGAGCGCATAGTGGTTGGTCCACTCTGAGGAAGGTAAAGTGCCTCGACCCTGTGAGGAGAGAGCACCTGGTACCCACTGAAGGAGTGAAACGCATGGGACCACTGGGAGAGAAGTGAGACTGGGAACTACTGAGAGGAGATGCGGCCTGGGACCACTCGGAGGGCTAGTTCAGAGGCAGTGTGAGCGCCTGGGGGAGACACTGAGAGGTTGTCAGGAGGAGCGAGCACCTGGATACATCTTAGAGGCTAGTCAGGCGGAGTGAGGGCAAGACCACTGAGGGTGGCTAGTAGAGATGCGAGCACCTAGGACCACTGAGAGGCTAGTCGAGAAGCTAGCGCCCCTTTCCACTTGTGAGGCTATTCAGCGTAGCGGAGCCCTGGACCACCTGACGAGGCTAGGTCAGAGGAGCAAGTGCGTGGAAAATCTGAGATTTCTAGTTCAGAGAAGCGAGCAACTGGACCACTGAGAAGGAGGCTTCGTCAGGTAGCGAAGTTGCCTGGACCCACCACTGAGAGGTTAGTCAGAGGAGCACAGCACCTTTAGACCACTGAGAGGCTAGTCAGAGAGTGAGCGCCTTTACTCACTCGAGTAGACTAGCGTCAGGATTAGCATGTGCTCGGGAACATTGAGAGGCTAGTTAGAGGAAGCGAGCGCCTTTACCACTGAAGAGGTTAGTCAGAGTAGCGTAGTGCATAGACCACAGAGAGGTAGTCAGAGAGCAAGCGCATCGACCCACTGAGAGGCTTGTCAGATGAGCAAGCTGCCTGGACCTCTGAGAGGCTAGTCGAGGAGCGAGCGCCTGGCTACCACTGAGAGGCGTAGTGCAGAGGAGCGAGCGCTGGACTACTTAGGAGGTAGTCAGTTTAGTGAGCGCCTCGACCCACTGGATCTAGTCAGAGTAGCGAGCGCTCGCCAATGTGAGGCTAGTCAGAAGGAGGCGAGAGCCTCGATCACTGAGAGGTAGTCAGAGGTTGCGAGCGCCTGGAACACTGATAGCCATGTCAGTGAAGCAAGCCCCCTGTACCACTGAGAAGGAGCGGACTAGACCATGAGATGCTAGTCAGAGTAGCGAATGCCTGGACCACCGCTGGAGAGGCTAGTATCAGGGTAGCGAGCGCCTGGAACCACTGAGAGGCAAGGTCCGAGTCGCGTGTGCCTGATACTGAGAGGCTTGTCAGAGTAGCGAGCGCCTAGACCTCTGAGGGGCTAGTCAGTAGGAGCGAAGCGCCTGGAATATCGCTCAGAGGCTAGTCAGAGTAGTGAATGCCTGGACCCCTGAGATGCTAGTCAGAGCTTAGCGAGCGCCTGAACACTGTGAGGCTTGTCGCAGGAGTAGCGGAGAACCTAGGACACTGAGAGGGTTTAGTCAGTCTAGCGAGTGTGCTGCGACCGCTGAAGAGGCTAGTCAGATGTAGCGAGCCACCTGACAACTGAGAGGCTAGTCAGCAGTGCTTAGGCTGGACCACTGAGAGGGCTGTCAGAGGAGCGAGGCGCATGGGACCCACTGCAGCGGCGCAGTCAGAGGAGGCGAAGCCGCACTTTTCCACTGAGAGGCTAGTCAGAAGTTAGCGAGCACCTGGACCATGAGAGGCCTTGGCTCAGTGTTTTAGCGAGCACCTAGGACACTGACAAGGGGATCTAGGTTCCAGAGTAGCGTGCTCCCTGGACCACTGTGAGGCGTGGTCAGAGTTAGGAGCGGACTGGACCACTGAGATGCTAGTCAGAAGGAGCGGTGGCTGGATCATGAGAGGCTAGTCAGAGTAGGCTAGCGCAGGACCACTCGAGAGGCTTGTCGAGGATTTGGGAGTGCTGGACCCGTAGAGAGGCTAGTCAGAGTTGCGAGCACCTGGACCACTGAGAGGCATAAGTCAGTTGAGCGATAGCGATCACTTGGCCATGTGAGGCTAGTCAGAGTAGGCGGAGTGCTGGACCACTGATGAGGCTAGTCAGAGTAGCCAAGCGCCTGGAACACCACTGAGAGGCTTGTCGAGTAGCGAGATACTGGACCACTGAGCGGTCTAGTCAGAAAGTGAGGGCCTTGGACCGTGTGAGGCTAGTCAGGCGAGTATGCTCGAGCGCCTGGACCCACTGTGGAGGCTAGTCAGAGTACAGAGTAGACTAGCGACTGGACCACTAGATGCTTGTCAGAGACGAGCGAGCGGCTGGTATCACTGAGAGGCTAAGTCAGAGTAGCGAGCACTGGGACCACTGAAGGTTGTCGAGGGTCGTTAGTGCTACTGGACCACGTAGTGGGGTAGTCAGAGTTGCGGCGCCTGGACCACTGATGAGGCAAGTCAGATGAGCGAGCGATCGGACCACTGAGAGGCTAGGCAGATTAGCGGAGTGGCCTGGACAATGGAGTGCTCGTCAGACTTCGCAAGCGCCCTTGGACCACTGAGAGGCTAGTCAGGAGCTAGCGAGCTACTGGACCAATTAGCGGCTAGTCCAGAAAAGTGATGGCGCATTTGACCGCTGAGAGGCACTAGTCAGAGTATGAGGCCTCGGGACCACTGGGGAGGTGTCAGAGTAGCGAGGCCTGGACAACTGGGAGGAACTCGTCAGAGTAGCGAGGCCGTTCTGGACCACAGCTAGGTCGTCAGATCTTGCAACGGCATCTCGGAACCACTGAAGGCTAGTCAGAGTGGCAGCCATGCGCCCAATAGGCTCTCCACTGCCGCCCCTCGCCCCCACCTAGTAAGCATGATGAGCGCTGGACCACTGAGAAGGCTAGTCAGTGTTAGCGAAGCACTGAACCACTGAGAGGCTATGTCAGAGTAAGCAAGTGCCTGGGAACCACTGAGGAAGGCAGAGTCAGAGATAGCGATCGCCTGGACTGCTGAGATGCTAGTCAGGTAGGATGCGAACGCCTGGAACACTGGGTAAGAGGCTCATCAGTGGGAAGAGGGCGTTGTGCTGGACTGCTGACAGGTAGTGAGAGCAAAAAGTGCATAGCTATTGGCTGAGAGGGTAGTCAGAGGAAGTTGAGCGCCAGGTAAACACTGAAGGCTAGTCGAGTAGCAAGTGCGCTGGCCCAACTGAGAGGCTATTCAGAAGCGCAGTGAAGACTCTGGACCACTGAGAGGCTAGCTCTGAGGAGGTGAGCCACCTGGACCACTGACGAGGTAGTCAGAGGAGCGAATGCCTTGACCATGAGAGGGAGTCAGAGGAGGGAGACTCCTGGACACTGGAGGTAGTCAGAGTTGTGAGCCGTGATACCACTGAGGGATGCAATCGCCTGGACCACTGAGAGGCTAGTCAGATGAAGCGAGCGCGCTGGACCTATGAGAGGTCTAGTCAGAGGAGTGGAAGTGCTGGACACCACCTAGAGTAGCGCAGCACCGGGACCATGAGTGGCAACTCCTGGACACTGAGAAGAAGCGAGCCCTTTGGACTACTGGAGAGGAGCTAGCGCACTGGACGACCTGAGAGGGCTAGTTATTCATAGGAGGGGCGAGTGCTGGGACTACTGAAGGCAAGTCAGAGGACCGAGTGCCTGAAACACTTAGAGGGGCTAGTCAGCAGGAGCGGCGAGCGTAGCCACCCATTAGAGGGCTAGTCCGAGAAACGAGCACTGGGACCACTGAGAGGCAAGTGAGGAGCTTGCGCCGCTCACCACTGTGAGGCTATGCAGAAGATAGTAGAGCACCGAGGACCACTGAGCTGGCTCGACAGAAGGAAGTCCGAAGCGGGCCTGGGCCACTGAGAGGCTATTCAAAGGAGCGAGCACCTGGACCACTGAGAGGCTAGTCAGAAAAGAGAGCGCCTGGACCACTGATAGGCTAGTCAGAGAAGCAATCCCCTGGACCACTGAGAGGCTACTCGGAGGAGCGAGCGCCTGGACCACTCGGAGGCTAGTCAGAGGAGGGCGAGACGTCTGGACACCTGAGAGGCTAGTCAGAGGAGCGAGCGCCCTGACCACTGAGAGGCTAGTCAGAGTAGCGAGCCCCTGTATCACTGAGAAGAGCAAGTGCATGGACCACTGAGATCCTAGTAAGAGGAGCGAGCGCCTGTACCCCGCAGAGGCTAGTCAGAGGAGCGAGCGCCTGGTCCTCTGAGAGGCTAGTCAGAGGAGCGAGCGCCTGGACCACCGAGAGGAGTGAGCGCCTCGACCATTGAGAGGAGCGAGTGTTACAAAAAACGCGATTCTAAATGCTTAGAGATCTCCAGTGAATACTAGAAAGGACTGCCCTTCTAGCATCCAGCCTGTTACTGGGTTTTCGTAACAAGTAGTCAGTATCATTGTCCAATTATCCATTATAAATCCAGTATTGTTTAATAGCGCTTTAGGATTACAACTGGTAGGATACTAACTAGAGAAATTAAAATTTAATAAATTTATTAAGTCTAGAGGTATATTATCAAAGTAAATTAAATCATAGCAATCAAAATAAAATCAATCTCTCGAGTTCAATATTATTGTGCTGAAAGCACATATCACATTTATAATTCTTAAGTACCGTCAGGTACATTAACATTTAATAAGATATAACAAATATGTACAAGTAAGTGTGTGTATGCGTGTAAGTGCTCTTAAGTAGTTAGCTATGTCTCAAGACTCGAATAAGACTTAAACAAGTGACTGACAAAGTCCTCAAATAAACTAACTTCTTGACCGACTGGCAACCCGAACAGTCTGCTTGAACAACAAAGAATGTTAAGCCCAATAGTAATGCAATATCAAGCGACTGCGACACAGAATCAGGAACTGGGAAATAATATAACGACACTAAGTAGGGACCATCTGCAGATCCTCCACAAAAGTTACAAAACTCCCAAAATAATGAATCTATGTTCAGCATAGGAAAAACTTTGACTGTGATAATACACAGGAACCAGTACAAAATTAGGTCAGAAGCTATAGCTAAGGACCTGAGATGTTCAGAGTGTCTAAGTGACACACAACCTCAGTACAACGTCGAAAATCACAAAGTCTATACAATGTTCTGTGAACAGAGTTCTACAGAACTAACAAGAATAATGAGACAGACAATCTGTCCAACCAGCAAGCGAGTCTCTAGCAGACTGACTACTTCACGAGAGGTGAGGACACCCCCCCTCGATCACGTGATAGCTACGTGGACAACTGCAGCTCAGAAGCCGGCAGTATAATGAGCGACAAGCGATAATTACAGTAGTTTGACAATCAAGACTAACTGAGCACATTTTATATACATCCTAACAACATAACTCAAATAAGAATATAAAGCAATATATTTACGATTTAGCTATTATCGCAAATATAAGCAATATAAAATTAAATGATGTTGCAACCCCTGAATGGGTTACAATGATTATTATGTATATATGTAATGTATATTACCTTTTCATTTAATTTTATATTGCTTATATTTGCGATAATAGCTAAATCGTAAATGTATGACTTTATATTATTATTAGACTGTTATATTGTTATTTAGCTTATGTTGTTAGGATGTATATAAAATGTGCTCAGTTAGTCTTGATTGTCAAACTCCTGTAATTATCGCTTGTCGCTCGTTATACTGCCGGCTTCTGAGCTGCAGTTGTCCACGTAGCTATCACGTGATCGAGGGGGGGTGTCCTCACCTCTTGTGAAGTATTCAGTCTGCTGGAGACTCGCTTGCTGGTTGGACAGATTGCCCTGTCTCATTATTCTTGTTAGTTCTGTAGAACTTTGTTCACAGAACATTTTTATAGACTTAGTGATTTCGACGTTGTACTGAGGTTGTGTGTCCATAGACACTCTGAAATCTCAGGTCCTTAGCTATAGTTCTGACCTAATTTTGTACTGGGTTCCTGTGTATTGTCACAGTCACAGTTTTACCTATGCTAAACAAAAGATTCAGTATTAGGGAGTTTTGTAACTTTTGTGGAGGATCTGCAGATGATCCCTTTCTTAGTGTCGTTATATTATTTCCCAGTTCCCGATTCTGTGTCGCAGTCGCTTGATATTGCATTGCTATTGGGGGTTAGCATTCTTTGTTGTTCAAGCAGACTGTTCGGGGTTGCCAGTCGGTTTAAGAAGTTAGTTTATTTGAGGCTTACACGCATACACACACTTGTACATATTTGTAATATCTTATTAAATGTTAATGTACCCGATGGGGAAATTAAGAATTATAAATGTGATTTTGTGCTTTCAGCACAAAAATATTGAACTCGAGAGATTGATTTTATTTTGATTGATGTGATTTAATTTACTTTGATAATATTTCCTCTAGACAACTATAGAAATAATAAATTTATTAAATTTTTAATTTCTCTAGTTAGTAGCCTACCAGTTGTAATCCTAAAGCACTATTGAACCATACTAAATTTTAATGGATAATTGGACAAGGATACTGACTACTTGTTTCGAAAACCCAGTAACAGGCTGGATGCTAGAAGGGCAATCCTTTCTAGTATTCACTGGAGATCTCTAAGCTTTTAGAATCGCGTTTTTTGTAACAAATGGGGGCCTGTCTGGGATGCTCTTGATCCAAGGTGTTGGAGAAATTGTCCAGTTTGACATACTAGTACTTCTATGATCAAACACTTTGAGTACTTTCCTAATCTGAAGACTTTGAGTTTAGTCTTGTACAACATACCAGGTGGATGTATGTACCTGACTGAGTCTCTTGATCCAAGGCTTTGGAGAAACTGTCCGGGAGGCTCTTGATCCAAGGTGTTGGAGAAATTGTCCAGTTTGACATACTAGTACTTCTATGGTCAAACACTTTGAGTACTTTCCTAATCTGAAGACTTTGAGTTTAGTCTTGTACAACATACCAGGTGGATGTATGTACCTGACTGAGTCTCTTGATCCAAGGAGATGGAAATAATGTTTATGAGTTCTAGCTCTAAGACAACCAACACTAAAATTCCTATTAGGATTATAGTTTCCCATAATCACTCTCTCGTAAATACAATTTTTCGGATGTACCAAAGTGAAAAAGTTAATTTATCTCTGACTTTGTTGAGTTAAGTACATTAAAATTTCAGACGTGTTGG
>NC_069491.1:21313405-21339663 GCF_026875155.1 Cherax quadricarinatus
GGCGCTGCTCCCCTACAACCCCTCAGTGGTCCAGCGCCCCCAAATCGACAGATTCTCAGTGGTCCAGGCACTCGCTCCTCTGACGCCCCCTCAGTGTAGGCACTCGCTCCTCTGACTACCCTCATGGGCCAGGGGCCCCTCCCTAAAAAAAGCCTCTCAGGTCCCGGCGCCCGCTCATCTGCTAGCCCCCAGTGGCCCGGCGCTGCACTTGTACCCCCTCATTGGGAAAGGGACCGCTCCTCGATAGCCCTAATATCCAAAACGCTGCCTCCCCTGAAAGCCTCTCATGGTCAAGGGGGCTCCCTACCTGACTGCCTCCAAGGGCGTGCACTCATCCTTGACTACTTCCCTGGGGCCATGGGCTCGCTTTCAGAATAGCCTTAAAAGTCCAGGCGCTCGCACTTTGCTAGCCTCTCGTGGAAAAGGGACTCATACTCGACACCTTCATGGCCAGGGACTGGTCCTCTGACTGCTTCAGGGGCCCGGCACTCGCACTCGACTGCCTCGGGGGGCCCATTGTTCGCTTTTCTGAACCTCTCATGGCCCCGGGGGCTCGCTAATTTTAATACCCTTCAGGGTAGGGGAGCCCCGACTAGCCTCATGGGGCCAGGGACTCGCATCTCGACTACCTTCATGGTCCAGGTCTCGCTACTCTGACTGCCTCTCAGTGTCCAGCCGCTCGCTCCCGATAGCCCTTTGTGGGCCATCGCCTCTACTCTGACTAGCCCTACAGTGGTCCCGGGACTTGGTACTTGATTAGCCTCCAGTGGTCCAGGGATTCGCTATGACTATTTCCCCTGGTCCAGGGGCCCTTTCACTCTGACTAGCCTCTCAGTGGGCCACACTCACTACTCTCTAGGCCCAGTGGCAGCGCTCGCTGCTCTGACTACCCTCAGTGGCCCAAAGGGGGTTTTCTCTGACTAGCCTCCAGTGGTCCAGCGCTCCCCCTTTCTGACAGCCTCTAACGGGTCCAGGCCTCCTCTCTGCAGCCCCTAGGGTCCCCGGGTGAAAATTTATACCTCTCAGGGCCAGGGCCATTTACACCCTAATTGGGTTTTACTAGCCTCTCGTGGTCCAGCGCTTCCCTCTTTGGGCTACCTCTCAGTGGTCGGGGCTCGCTCTCAGACTACCTTAGTGGGCAGTCTGCCCTTGACTACCCCTTTTGTGGTCAACCCCGCTATCGACACCTCTCATGGTCCCGGCCCGTACCGACTAGCCCTTTTATGTCGGGCCGCCCCGTACCCTTTTTTTGGGGGGCTACCTCTCACTGGTCCAGGGCCCTACTCGACTAACCTCTCAGTGGTCAGGGACTCGCTCCTCTGCTACCCCTTTTTTTTCCAGGTGCTCACCTTCACTAGCCTCTCAGTGGTCCCGGGGCCCCATCCCCTTTACTACCCTCAGTGGGCCAGGGCTCGCTCCTCTACTAGCCCAAGGTCCCAGGGGCTCGCTCCTCTGACTGGCCTCTAATGGTCTAGGGACGCTCGTCTGACTAGCCTTCAGGGTCCAGGGCTCGCCAATTTACTAGCCCTTTAAATGGTCTAGGTGCTATCCCTACTAGCCCTCAGGGGCCAGGTGCTCACTCCCCCTGCTAGCCCCTCATGGTCCAGGGGCCGCTCCTCTACTAGCCTCTCATGGGGCCAGGTGTCGCTACTTTTACTAGCCCCCTCAGTGGTAAAGGCGCCGCTCCCTGATAGCCCTGAATGGTCCAGGGGCTCGCTCCCTGATTTTCCCCTATGGGCGGTGCTCGCTATAGATCCCTCCATGGTCCATAGTCCTCCCCTGATACCTCCATGGGGCCCGGCACTCGCTACTCTGACTGCCTTCAGTGGGCAAGGGCTGAGTCCTCATAGCCCCTCGTGGTCCAGGTGCCTCACTACTCTGACTACCCCTCATTGTCAGGCCCCCGCTTCTCTGACAACCTCTCAGTGGGCCAGGCCTCCTACTCTGACTGCCTTCAGTGGTAAAGGCGCTCAACCTACTACCTCCACTGGTGCTGGTGGTCCTCTACTAACCTTCGGGTCAGGCGCTGCTACTCTGACTATCCCTCAGTGGCCCCCGTTCGCTCCCTGACAGCCTCTCAGTGGTCCAGTTGCTCCTTCTCTGACTAGTTCTCAGTTTTCCCCGGTGCTTGCTCCTTTAAAATCCCTTTATGGTCCCGGCCCGCACTCTGAATACCCCGTGGTCAGGGTGACCCTCTGACTAGCCTCTCATGGTCCCGGGACTCGCATTTGACTAGCCCCTCAGTGGCCTTGCGCTCGTCCTTGACTGCCTTAAAGGTCCAGGGGCTCGTCCCCTGACTAACCTCTTTTTCCAGGCACTCGTTTCCCCTACAAACCCCCGTGGGCCGGGGTTTTCTCCCTCGTGGTCGAGGCGCTTGTCCTCTCATGGCGGGCGCCGCTCCTCGAGTGACCCCCATTCGCTCCCCTCGGGTCCAGGCACTCCTCCTTCCATGGTCCAGGGTCGCTCCCCGACTCCCTAAAGGCCCCGGGGCCTCGCTCCCTTGAAAATAGCCTTGAGGGGTCCAGGGGCTCGCTCCCCTGATAGCTTTTCATGGTCCGGCCTCCCCTTGACTAGCCTTTCATTGTCCAACCTCACTCCTTGATGCCCCATGTAGGAGCTCGCCCTCTGACACCCCTCATGGGCCAGACGTCGCTCCTTTTACTACCCCTTTTGGGCCCAGGCGGTCGTCTTTTGATACCTCTCAGTGGTCTGGGCGCTAGCTCCCTGACTAGCCTCTCAGTGGTCAAGGGGTTCGCTCCTCTGAAAGCCTTCCACGGGTTTAGGCACTCGCTATGCTGACGCCTTCACGGGCCAGGTCTCGCTAACTGACTAGCTTTCAGTGGTCCAGGCGCTCCCTACTCTGACTTTGCCCCTCAGTGGTCCAGGGCTCGCTCCTTGACTACCTCCATTGGGGGAAGGCGCACGCTACCTGACAGCCTCTCAGTGGCCGGCATTGCTACCGACTAGCCCCCTCAGGGGCCAGGGGCTCGCTACACTGCTAGCCCCTCAGCGTCAGCCTGCACCTGACTACCTCCCGTGGTCCAAGAGCTCGTTCCGATAGCCCTCAGTGGTCCCGGCGCTTTTCTACTTGACTAGCCTTTCAGCGTCCGGCCCGCTCCTCGACTAGCCCCCAGGGGCCAGGCTCGACTTGACTAACCCCTCGGGCCAGGGCTGTTTCTTGAATAGCCCCCTGCCAAGGGCTCCAACCCGACTGCCTCTCAGTGCTCCAGCAACCCTCCCCTCTGGAAGCCTCTCAGGGCCAGGTCTACATTTTTACAAACCTTCATGGTTCCGGGCTCGTTCTCGCTGCCCCCCAGTGGGCCCGGCGCCGCAAAACGGGCTACCTCCAGTGTCAGGCCCGTTCTAAAAGCCTCTCAGTGGTCCAGCACCGCCCCCTTTTTTACTAGCCTCTCGGGTCCGGCGCTCGCTCCTGACAGCCCCCAAAAAGTCCAGCGCTCCTCCCCCTACAAACCTCAGGGCCGCGCTCGTACTTGACAGCCTCAGTGGCCAGCCTCCTCTTTATACCCTCAGGGTCTTGCCTCCACTCTGATACCTCCGTTGCCAGGCCTCGTCTCTGCCAAACCTCCTCAGTGATCTAGGCCCGCTTTCTGACTACCTCTCATGGTCCAGGGACTCGCACCTGACTAGCCCCTCATGGCCAGGCCTCGACCTGACTGCCTCTCCTGGTCCAGGGGTGTTCCCCCAGTGGTCCCCGGCCTCGCTCCCCGACTAGCTCCAGTGGTCCAGGCCTCGCTCCTGACTAGCCTCCCATGGTCCAGGGCGCTCCTAAACCCGACTAGATTCTCAGTGGTCCAGGGAGCTCCCTTTTACTAGCCTCTCATGGTCCACCCTCGCCCTCGACAGCCTCTGTGGTCCAGGGGCTCGCTCCTCTGACAAGCCTCTCAGTGGGCCCAGCCCCGCTCTCTCCCGCCCTCAGTGGCCGGGGCTCGCTACTCTGACTAGCCTCCATTGTAAAGGCAAACTCCTCATCTGACTAGCCCCAATGATCCCCGCGTGCCTCCCGAAAAGCCTCTCAGTGGGAAGGGGTCCCTACACTGACTAGCCCTCAGGGTCGACACTCACTCCCCTTTATAGCTTTTCAGTGGGCCTGGGCTCCGCTTTTCAGAATAGCCTCTCAAGTGTCCAGGTGCTCACTACTCCTGACTAGCCTCCTAGTGGAAAAGGCACTACTACTCTGACTAGCCACTCAGTGGTCCAGCCTGGCTCCTCTGACTAAGCTCTCAGTGGTCCAGGTTGCATGCTACTCTGACTAGCCGTCTCATGGCCCATGGTGTCGCTCCTCTGACTAGCTCTCAGTGGTCCAGGCGCTCGCGCCTCTGAATAGCCATTCAGTGGTCAGGTGCTAGCTTCCCATGCCTAGCCATCTCATGGTCCAGGGCACTCACATCAGTGACTAGCCTCTCAGTGGTCTTGCGGCTCGCTCCTCTGACGAGCCTCTAAGAGTCCAGGGGCTCGCTCCTCCTGCCCTACAACCTCTACCGTGGTCCAAGAGCCGACTCGTTCTCCCCTGACTACCTCTCAGTGGTGGCAGGCGCTAGCACATCCTCTCAGTAGTACCAGGGCCTGCCTCTCTCAAACGTGGCTACCAGGCGTTTTCTGCTCACTCTATGCGCGTTCTAGGCCACTCGCTCCAACTCAGTGGTCCAAGCGATCACACTCCTACTCACTTGAGTGAGGCGCTCCACTCTGCCATAGCCTCTCAGAGTCACAGAGACCGCGCTGCTCCTCTCTGACTGAGCCTCCGAGGAGTTCATGCACATCCGCTCCTCTGACTAAGCCTCCTCATTGGTCCAGAGCGCTCGCTCCATCTGAACTAGGACTTTTAATTCAGTGGCTCACAGAAACGCTCAGCTCACTCTGACACTAGCCTCTCAGATGGTCAGTCACTCGCACTCTCAAACTAGGCGGTCACAAGTCGGTCCCAGAATGCTACGCTCCTCTGCAACTCAGCCTCCACAGTGGCGTCCAGCGCACGCGCTCCTCTGACTAGCCTCTCAGTGGTTCGCGCTCAGGCACTCACTCCTCGGCCTAGCATCCAGTGTCCAGGTGCTTCTCCTCTTCAGTGGTACTGGGGCTCACTACAATGACTAGCTCTCAGGGTCCAGGCGTTCGCTCCTCTGACTAGCTCCAGTGGTCAAGGACACTCGCTCCTCTGACTATGCCTCTCAGTGCTCCAGAGCTCCGCCCCTGACTAGCCTCTCCAGTGGGTCCCGCGCTCGCTCCTCTGACTAGTAACTCAAGTGGTCCCCAGGCACTCGCTATTTCTCCTGACTAGCCTCTCAGTGGTCTAGGCACTCGTTTCTCTGATTATCCTCATCAGTGTTACCAGTCGCTCCGTTCCTCTAACAATACGAACCACCTCAGCCGACTCCCATGCCCTCGCTGCATACTGACTAACCTGCGTCAGCGTCCCAGCGCGCTATGCTCCATTTGTCTCTTTCTATTATCTCTTCTTCTATTATTTCTTATTAAATTTCTTCTTTCTCTTCTTTCTCTCTTGCGTGTGTGTTGTTTGGCGAACTCTACCTTCAGTGGTCCAGGCCGTCGCTCACTCTGAATAGCCTCACCAGCAGTCCAGCGATCGCTACTCTGACAGCAGCACAGTGGTCCAAGGCACGTGCCTACACGAGACTCGCCTCTCAGTGGTTCAGAACTCGCTACACTGACTAGCCTCTCAGTGGTTCCAGGCGCTCGCTCCCTCTGACTAGCGCTCGCAAGGTCCAGTGCTTGCTTACTACTGAGTAGCCTCTCAAGTGGTCCAGGCGCCCTCACTACGCGCTAAGCCTCTCACCGGTTGAGATGCTCGCAACTCTGAACTAGCCTCTTCAGTTGTCAGGCGGCTCGCTCATCGAATAGCCTCTCAGTGGTTCAGGCGCTCGCTACTCTGACTAGCCTCTCAGTGGTCCGGGCGCTCGCTACTCTGACTAGCCTCTCAGTGGTCAAGGTGCTCGCTACTCTGACTAACCTCTCAGTGGTCTAGTCATTCGCTCCTCTCAGTGGTACAGGGGCTCGCTACCCTGACTAGCCTCTCATTGGTCGATTTGCTCGCTCCTCTGACTAGCCTCTCAGTTTTCCAGGCACTCGCTCCTCTGACTAGCCTCTCAATGGTCCAGGCACTCGCTCCTCTGACTAGCCTCTCAGTGGTACATGTGCTCTCTACTCTGACTAGCCTCTCAGTGGTCAAGGCGCTCGCTCTTCTGACTAGCCTCTCAATGGTCCAGGCGCTCTGTACTCTGCATACCCTCACAGTGGTGAGGGCGCTAGCTCCTCTGACTAGCCTCTCAGTGGTCCAAGCGCTCGCTTCTCTGACTAGCCTCTCAGTGGTGCTTGCGATCGCTCCTCTGATTAGCCTCTAACTGGTCCAGGCGCTCGGTCCTCTGACTAGCCTCTCAGTGGTCCAGGCGCTCGCTCCTCTGACTAGCCTCTCATGGTCCAGCGCTAGCTCCTCTCATAGTCACACGCGGCTCGCTATACTCATCAGTTTGTTACCCAGGTGTTTGCTCCGCACTCATTGGTACACCTGACTACGTTATGCTCTACTACTCGCGAGTCGCGGCGTCCCCACACCCCCCAGGTGCCTCGCTCCTCTGACTAGCCACTCTCAGTGGTCAGGTGACTCACTCCACACTGACTATCCCACTCAGATGAGATCCAAAGGCGCTACTCCCTACAGTCAGTCCAGGGCTCAAATCCTACCAGATGGTCTAGAGCGTTATCAACCTCTCTGAGTCGGATCCAGGCGCTCGCTCCCCTCAGTGGTTCCAGGTGCTCACGCACCTCAGAACGGTACCAACCGCTCGCTCCCCAGTGGCCAGGTAGCTTACTCCCTCATGGTCCCCAGGCCACGCTCCTCGGACTAGCCTCATCAAGAGGTCCAGGCGAACTCGCTCCTCTGACTACACCACTGAGATCCCAGGCGCTCGCTCCTCGACTAGCCTCTCGGGAGGGGGGGGGGCGCGGGGGGGAGTCTTTGTCCAAGGACGCTATGCCACCTCTCAAGCTGGGAACAAGGGGCTCGCCTACTTCTCAAATAGCCTCTCTGTGGGCGTCCAGGCACTCGCTCACTCTGAACTAGCCTCATCAAATGGTCCCAGACGCTCTGCCTCCTCTGACTAGCCTCTCGTGGTCCAGGAGCTCGCTCCTCCGAGTAGCTTCTCAGAGGTCCAGGGATCGCTCCCGACTAGCCTCTCAGTGGTCGAGATGCGCTCGCTCCTTTGACGACCTCTTAGTGCCCAGGCAGTCGCTCTTCTGACTACCCTCTCAGTGTTGGGCCTAGCATCCTTCTGACTAGCCTCTCATGGACCTGCGTTTCGCTCCTCTGACTACCTCTCAGCGGGTTCATGGCGCTCGCTATGCTGACAAGCCTCTCACTGGTCCCAGGCGCTCTGCTACACTGACTAGCTCACCTCAGTGGTCCAGGCACTCCTACTCTTGACTAGCCTCTCAGTGGTCCAGGTGCTTGCTCACTGACAAGCCTCTCAGCGGTCAGGGTGCTCACTACTCTGACTAGCCTTCCAGTGTCCAGGCATTGCGCTACCTCTGACAGCCTCACAGTGGTCCAGGCGCTCGCTACCTGAGTCTAGCCTCGTCAGCGGTCGTCGGCGGCCACTACACATGACTAGCCTCCCAGTGGTCCATGAGCTCGCCTACTCTGACTATCGCTCAGTGTTCCAGGCGCTTCCAACTCTGACTAGCCTTTCAGCAGTCCAGGGCGCTCGCTCCTCTGACTAGCCTCTCAGCGGTCCAGGTGCTCGCAACTCTGACTGAGCCTCTTTCATGAGTCCAGGTCTCGGTTTACTCTGACTAGCCTCTAATCTGTCAAGGCGCTGCAACTCGACCTAACTCTCAGTGCTCCAGGCACTCGCTTCTCTGAGAAGTCCTCCAGTAGGTCCAGCCACTTTTTCTAGTTCTGACTACCCACCCAGTTGGGTCCAGGCACTCGCTACTCTGACACCTCTCAGTGGTCCAGGCACTCGTTTGATGACAAGCCTCTCAGTGGTCCAGACACGCGCTATCCTCTTTTACTACCACTCACCGTCCTGGCGCTCGCTTTCTGACTAGCCACTCAGTGGGTCCAGATGCTCACTCTCTGACAAGCCGCTCAGTGGTCCAGGCGCACGCTACTCTAGAGTCGCATGCCAGTGGTCCACGCGCTTGTGGCTCTTTTGACTAGCCTCTCAGTGGTCTAAGCACTCGCGACTCTGACATAGGCCTCTCAGTTGCCAGGCGCTCCTACTCTAGACAAGCCTCTCAGTTTGTCCAGGCACTCGCTACTCTGACTAGCCCTCCTCACTGGTCCCGGTTCTCGCATCTCTCAGGGACCTGGGCTCGCTACTCTGGACTAGCCTCATCGGTGGTCCAGGCCGCTTGCTCCTCGACTAGACCTCTCAGGGTCCCAGGCGCTCACTCCTCTGACTAGCCTCTCAGTGAGTCCAGGCGCCACAATCTGACTAGATTCTCAGTGTCCACGTAGCTATCACGTGATCGAGAGGGGGTTGTCCTCATGAGGGGGAGGTACACCCCCCCCCCCCCCCCCTCTCGAAAAGTACGATCTCAGTCTGCTGAGACACTCCGCTTGCTGTTGGGTCAGATTGTCTCTGTCTCTCACATTATTCATTGTTAGAATCTGTTGAACTTTAGTTCACAGAACATTGTAAAAGACTTAGTGATTTTCGACGTTACTGAGGTTGTGTCTGTCACATAGACACTCTGAAAATCTCAGTCCTTACTATAGCTTCTGACCTAATTTTGTACTGGTTACCTGTGTATTGTCACTGTCCACAGTTTTCCTAGGCTGAACGAAAGATTCAATATTTTGGGAGTTTTCTGTAACTTTTGTGGAGGATCTGCAGATGGTCCCCTACTTAGTGTCCGTTATATTGTTTCCAGTTCCTGATTCTGAGGTCGTCTGTCGCATGATATGTGCATTGGCTTTGGGCTTAGCATTCTTGTTTTCAGCAGAACTGTCTTTCGGTTGCCATTCGGTCAAGAAGTTATTATTTGAGGCTTATGTCATCACTTGTTTAAGTCTATTTCGCGTCTGAGACATAGCCCTAACTACTTAAGAGTACTTACACGCATACACACACTTGTACATATTTTTGTAATATCTTATTAAATGTATAAGACCGGAACGTATTAAGAATTATAAACGTGAAATGTTGCTTTCAGCACAATAATACTGGAACTCGAGAGATTGAATTTATTTGGATTGCTGTAATATAATTTCATTTTGATAAAATTACCTTCTAAGACAACTTATCGACTTAATAAATGTATTAAATATATTAATTCTCTAGTTAGTAGCCTACCAGTTGTCAACCTAAAGCACTATTGAAACCATACTGAATTTTAAATGATTCTTGGACAGGATACTGACGTACTTGTTACGAAAACCCATTAAAGGCTGGATGCTAGAAGGCAGTCCTTTTTCTAGTATTCACTGGAGATCTCTAACTTTTTAGAATCGCGTTTTTTTTTGTAACAAATGGGGTGCCTGTCCGGGAGGCCGTCATGATCCAAGGTGTTGGAGAAATTGTCCAGTTTTGACTACTAGTACCTTCTATCTGATTCCAAGACACTTTGAGGTACTTTCCTAATCTGAAGACTTTGAGTTAGTCTTGTACAACAGACCATGTTGGATGTAGGTACCTGACTGCGTCGCTTGCTCCAAGGTAGATGGAAATACTGTTTATGAAGCTCTAGCTCAAGAGAAAACCACACAAAATTCTATAGAGCTTAAGTTATCCCATATTCACTCTCTCGTAGTACAAATTATTTTGTGATGTATGCCAAGTGAAACAGTTAATTGATACTCTGACTTTGTCTGAGGTTAATTACCATTAAAACTTCAGACGTGTTACGGCAAGTAGCCAATATCTCGGTGTGACTATAACAGGGAAATACACCGCAGAAACAGTCAGAGCAATAATTAAAGATATTTTGATTTCCGCTCCTACAGATTATGATTCAGACTCAAGCGAAATTCCAGAGTGTCACAATTAGGAAGTAAGGCACTATTGAAGTGAAAGAAAGAGTCAACAAAGAGCAGAAGTGAGCTAGTGTCTGAGCCTAGTGTAGCTCAGTACCCTCGCCCGCTCCTGCTTCACTGACACTGTTAGTACAGAAGTGTAGCAGGTAGTATGACACAGCCTAATACTATACAGAGTATACTACACTGTTATTTTGACTTATCCTAGACAATCTAGACACTCTAGAGACGGCTGGACGCAAGTGTCCGACCTAAGACCCGTCGGACCATGTTAATTTCCCTACTCCTCCATTACCTACTGGTCCTATTTCTCTCAGGGACATTGAGAGGTTTGAACGCCTCATTATGTTGCAGACCTGCACAAATAAGTGACGACACCGAGATTTGAACAGAAAAAGATTTTCCAAAGAGACACACCATGTTTCGATCTGGGACAGACAACAGACTGATAGGATCACAGACACATTTAAATGTGCAGAAAGCTGCATCTATGGTTCCTAAGTTTTTTGAAAGTGACTTTAGACACATATTTGAAGTGTTTTGAGAAACCAGGCTCATGCTATGAAATTGGCCACGTAAGCTCTGGGCACATTGCCTTCATCCTGCATTGACGAAGAGCTCAAACTTGTACGGCCGCATTAACCATTTGCTAAGTACATTAGTTATGACGCTGTCAAACAAACTATTCTAAGAGACGTATACTTGTTAACTGTAAGGTTATCAAAGAGCTTTTCGTACGTTACAACGACGACAAGACCAAACATGTGTAGAGATTGCTCGTGAGAAAAAAGTTCTTTTGAGAGGTGGTTCTCGAGCAGCTAAATGTACCAACTACGACAGCTTTGTTCATTGTATACTACCACGAAGAGTTTAACAACTGTAATGCCTGCTGACATACAAGAAATAATCTGATCGAACATACTAATTGCGGTATTCAGAAACAGCAGCCTTAGCAGACAATTACGAGATTTCACACACCTGTACGTACTAAAACACAAAGAAACAAGGTAACTAAAATTGTCCTAAAGTTGGCAACCTAAATCACCAGCCATTGCCGGCCTGATGACTGCTACTGAAACTTCTCGTCCTTTACCAGGAAAACTCACAATCCTGATTCAGTCTCTGTGGTTAGACAGAAATCTGGTATCGAGAAAGAAGAAAGTTAAATGTACCTATTGTAACAGAAAAGGACATATTCTAGAGAGTATTGCTATAAGTTAGAAAGAGTGCGAGATAGCAGTCGTGCGGCTGCGCCCCCACTCAAGTCGTATCCTCCATCCGAGCAACAAGGCACCAAAATCCTACCAATACTCCTGAACCTACTGTTTTAGATAATGTTTACTCAGGATATAAGACTAGTCGTCAGAAGTGTATCTGACGAAAAGATTCGTTTCAGCGATGAGTCCTTACTTTCGAGAGATAAAGAGGATTTGACGAATCACATCTTAACTGAGATAAATTCTTTCAGAGACACTGGACAGTTATCTCACGTTATTAAGAGAAGATGTACTCCCGATAACAGACGATACCTATTGCAAGATAGATGTATTGTAGAACCTATGGAGGGGCTGTTAAAAAAGGGCCTCTGCAACAAAGTTTATGATTGCAACAAGCTATGTTATACTTGTTATATTTCAGTAGTATATCCAGTGGGTGATTTCCCATATCACGGTTCAGTGGACATGTAAGATAGGGAACGTATAATATATAACCATCATGCATGTATCAGAAAGAACCCCTTGTTGATTGCACCTACCCACTGATGATAATTTGCCAATGCAGCTTGTAGAGAGAAACCTCGTTAAAAATTCCTCTCAGTGCAAATACTAGAGTTAAGTACACAGATACAACAACCAACCATGTCTCCAGTAGAGTTATAGTGAAAGACAATGATATGGGCTATTTGACTATGATGTCAAAAGTGACGCATCAGCGCCCAGGATCATAACACTGACTCCCTCCAGCCCATAATAACTACATATACACATGACATGTCACAATTATAATAATTAAAAATTCACAGTAAATGTTGAGTTGGAGGAGGGACAAGCTGCGTGTATGCGTAAGTAGTGTGGATGCGAGGATGATGAAACAGCGTGACGCAACACTGTCCTGTCGCCGACCCCCCCCCCACACAACACACCTTAAGCAAGTTTCATACTCAGATGCTCATACTAGCCTCGCATTCCACATCACTACATATAAGAGAGAATGTCAGTCCTCCCTCAACTAAGATCGAGCCTCAACTGTGCCCACCAGCGTCCGCGCTATCCTGGTCACTACACTGAGTATAAAACCACGAGTAAACAGAGATACGATACTGTAGTACTGCCAAGTCTAGGGGCATAACCTAGTGACGGACGCTGTGAAATTGTAAAATGAAACGGTATTTTTTATATGCTTGGCACAAGAGACCTCGGATATAATATTTTATATGAAAAGAGTACCCAAAAAATAATGTACCAACATTCATGCAACTCCTAGTGCGACCCTCAGTCGTGTTGTGGGGGGGGTGTATTGCAACCCCGAATGGTTACAATATCTTTATGTAATATATGATTAATGATATATTAACTTTTCATATCATTTTTATAATGCTTATATTTTTCGATAATAGCTAAAACGTAAATGTTATGACTTTATATTTATTATTAGACTGTAAAATAACTTATATAGCATTATGTTGTTAGGATGTAACTATCAAATGTAGCTCAAGTTAGGCTTGATTGTCAAACTACTGTAATTATCGCTTGTCGCTCGTTATAACTGCCGGCTTCTGAGCTGCAGTTGTCCACGTAGCTATCACGTGATCGAGGGGGGTTGTCCTCACCATCTCGGAAAAGGTAGTCAGTCTGCTGGAGACTCGCTTGCTGTTGGACAGATTGTCTGTCTCATTATTCTTGTTAGTTCTGAATAACTTTGTTCACTCGAACATTGTTAAAGGACCTTAGTGAATTTTCGACGTTGAACAGAGGTTGTGTGTCACATAACATCTGAAAAATGCTCAGGTCCTTAGCTAATAGCTTCTGACCTAATTTTTGTACGGTTCCAGTTGTAGTGTCACAGTCACAGAATTTCCTATGCTGAACGAAGATTCAGTATTATGGGAGTTTTTGTGTAACTTTTGTGGAGGATCTTGCAGATGTCCCAACTTAGTGTCGTTATATTGTTGTTCTCCAGTTCGTGATATTGTGTCGCTTGTCGCTTGAAATTGCATTGCTAGTTGGGCTTAGCATTCTTTGTTGTCAAGCGACGTTTCGGTTTGCAGTCGGTCAAGAAGTTAGTTTATTTGAGGACTTTTGTCAGTCACTAGTTTAAGTCTAATTTCGAGTCTGAGACATGCTAACTACTTAAGAGACTTACACGCATACGACACACTTGTACAAATTTGTAGTATCATATTAAAAAGTTAATGTACCGGACTGTACTTACGAATTATAAATGTGATATGTGCTATCAGCACAATAATATTGAACCGAGAGATTGATTTTTATTTGAATTGCTTGTAAATATTTAATTTGATAATATACCTCTAGACCACTTATAGCCAATAATAAATTATATTAAATTTTATTTCTCTAGTTAGTAGCCTACCTAGATGTAATCCTAAGCACATATTGAACCATACCGAATTTTTAATGGATCATTGACAAGGATACGACTACTTGTATGAAAACCCAGTAACAGGCTGGATGCTAGAAGGGCAGTCCTTTCTAGTATTCACTGGAGATCTCTAAGCTTTTAGAATCGCGTTTTTTGTAACACAGGGGCTCGCTACTCTGACTATCCTCTCGGTGGTCCAGGCGCTCGCTCCTCTGACTAGCCTCTC
Source organism: Cherax quadricarinatus (assembly GCF_026875155.1). Classification (NCBI taxonomy): domain Eukaryota; kingdom Metazoa; phylum Arthropoda; class Malacostraca; order Decapoda; family Parastacidae; genus Cherax; species Cherax quadricarinatus. Next base: position 21,327,247 of record NC_069491.1, read on the forward strand.
AGTGGTCCAGGCGCTCGCTACTCTGACTAGTAGCCTCTCATGTGGTAAAGGCGCTCGCATCCTCTGACTAGCTCTCAGTGGTCCAGACGCTCGCTCCTCTGACTAGCCTCTCAGTGGTCAGGTGCTCGCTCCTGTGACTAGCCTCTCAGTGGTCCAGACGCTCGCTCCTCTGACTAGCCTCTCAGTGGTCCAGGCGCTCGCTCCTCCAAGTAGCCTCTCAGCGGTCCAGGGGCTCGCTTCTCTGACTAGCCTATCCAGTGGTCCAGGCACTCGCTTTCTGACTAGCCTCTCAGTGGTCCAGGCCTTGGCTCCTTGACTAGCCTCTCAGTGGCCCAGGCGCTCGCTCTTCTGACTAGCCTCTCAGTGGTCCAGGCGCTCTCTACTCTGCATAGCATCACAGTGGTGAGGGCGCTAGCTCCTCTGACTAGGCCTCTCAGTGGTCCAAGCGCTCGCTTCTCTGCCTAGCCTCTCAGTGGTGCTTGCGCTCGCTCCCGCTGATTAGCACAAGTGGCCAGGAGCTTGTCCCCTGACTGCCTCCTCAGTGGGCGAGGTCCGACGCTCCTCTGACTAGCCTCTCAGTGGTCCAGGCGCTAGCTCCTCTCAGTAGTCCACGGGCTCACTTCTTTCAGTGGTCCAGGTGTTTGCTCCTCTCAGTGGTCCTGTAGCTCGCTACTCTCGGTGGTCAAGGCGCTCGCTCCTCTGACTAGCCTCTCAGTGGTCCAGGCTCTCACTCCTCTGACTAGCATCTCAGTGGTCCAGGCGATCGCTCCTCTGACTAGCATCTCAGTGGTCAAGGCACTCGCTCCTCTGACTAGCCTCTCAGTGCTCCAGATGCTCGCTCCCCTGACTAGCCTCTCAGTGGTCCAGGCGCTCGCTCCTCTGACTAGTATCTCAGTGGTCCAGGCACTCGCTACTCTGACTAGCCTCTCAGTGGTCCAGGCACTCGCTTCTCTGATTAGCCTCTCAGTGTTCCAGGCGCTCGCTCCTCTGACTAGCCTCTCAGCGATCCATGCGCTCGCTGCTCTGACTAACCTGTCAGCGGTCCAGGCGCTTGCTCCACTGACTAGCCTCTCAGTGGTCCAGGCGTTCGCTACTCTGACAGCCTCTCAGTGGTCCAGGCACTTGCTACTCTGACTAGCCTCTCAGTGGTTCAGGCACTCGCTACACTGACTAGCCTCTCAGTGGTCCAGGCGCTCGCTCCTCTGACTAGCCTCTCAGAGGTCCAGGCGCTTGCAACTCTGATTAGCCTCTCAGTGGTCAAGGCGCTCCCTACACTGACTAGCCTCTCAGTGGTCGATGCACTCACTCCTCTGACTAGCTTCTCAGTGGTCCATGGGCTCGCTTTTCAGAATAGCCTCTCAATAGTCCAGGCGCTCGCTACTCTGACTAGCCTCTCAGTGGTAAAGGCACTCACTACTCTGACTAGCCTCTCAGTGGTCCAGGCGCTGGCTCCTCTCACTAAGCTCTCAGTGGTCCAGGCGCTCGCTACTCTGACTAGCCTCTCAGTGGCCCATGTGTTCGCTACTCTGACTAGCCTCTCAGTGGTCCAGGTGCTCGCTACACTGAATAGCCTCTCAGTGGTCAGGGTGCTAGCTCCTCTGAATAGCCTCTCAGTGGTCCAGGCACTCGCATCTCTGACTAGCCTCTCAGTGGTCCAGGTGCTCGCTACTCTGACTACCCTCTCAGTGGTCCAGCCGCTCGCTCCTCTGACTAGCCTCTTAGTGGTCCAATCGCTCGTAACTCTGACTAAGCCTCACAGTGGTCCAGCACTTGCTACTCTGACTAGCCTCTCAGTGGTCCATGCATTTGCTACTCTGACTAGTCTCTCAGTGGTCCAGGCGCTCGCTACTCTGACTAGCCTCTCAGTGGTCCAGGCGCTCACTACTCTGACTAGGCTTCCAGTGGTCCAGGCGCTCGCTGCTCTGACTAGCCTCTCAGTGGTCAAGGCGTGGATTACTCTGACTAGCCTCTCAGTGGTCCAGATGCTCACACCTCTTCTGACTAGCCTCTAAGCGGTCCAGGCGCTCACTCATCTGACTAGCCTCTCAGTGGTCCAGGTGCTCGCAACTCTGACTAGCCTCTCAGTTGTCCAGGTGCTCACTCCTCTGACTAGCCTCTCAGTGGTCCAGGCGTGGGTTACTCTGACTAGCCTCTCAGTGGTCCAGACGCTTACACCTTTTCTGACTAGCCTCTCAGTGGTCCAGGCGCTCGCTACTCAGACTAGCCTCTCAGTGGTCTAGGCGCTCGCTCCTCTGACTAGCCTGTCAGTGGTCAAGTCACTTGCTACTCTGACTAGCCTCTCAGTGGTCCAGGCGCTCGCTACTCTGACTAGCCTCTTAGTGATCCAGGCGCTTGCTACTCTGACTAGCCTCTCAATGGTCTGGGCGCTCGCTACTTTGAATAGCCTCTCACTGGTCCAGGTGCTCGCTACTCTGACTAACCTCTCAGTGGTCTAGGCGCTCGCTCCTCTGACTAGCCTCTCAGTTTTCCAGGTGATCACTCTTCTGACTAGCCTCTCATGGGTCCAGGCGCTCACCTCCTCTCGCAACTCACCGAACTAGCCTCATCAGTCGGTCATACAAACAGGTGCTCGTTACACACATGCCTACCCTCTCACCTGTCAAAGGCCGCTTGTCAAACTCTGACTACACCTAACTCAGTCAGCGCTCCAGGCAACACGCTTCTCTCAGAGCCTCTCAGTGTTCCAGGCACTCGCTACATAACTGAATAGCCATCTCAGGGTCCAACGACGCGTCGACTTCACGGACTACCACCCAGATGGTCCCGCGCCTCGCTCACTCTGAACTACCTCTCAGTGGAACCAAGGCGCATCGTCTTTACTATCGACAAAGCACTCTCAGTAGGTCCAGACACTCGCTCCTCTTTTTGCACTACCTCTCAGCGGGCCTGCGACTCACTCTTCAGACATAGCACTCTCATGTTCCAGATCGCTCACTCCTCTGACAAGCCACTCAGTGGTCCAGAGCGCTCGCTACTCTGACTTGCATCTCAGGGTCCACGCGCTCGCTCTTCTGAACTATCCTCTCAGTGTCCCATGCACTCGCAACTCTGACTAGCGCCCCTCAGTTTGTCCAGGCGCTCGCCTACTCTGACGAGCCTCTCAAGTGATCTAGGCGCTCGCCTACTGAGACCTAGCCTCTCAGTGGTCCCAGGCACTCGCTAACTCTGACTAGCCTCTCAGTGGTCCAGGCACTCGCTACCCTGATAGCCTCTCATGTCAGGTGCTCGCTTCTCTCATGTACGGGGCTCGCTACTCTGGACTAGACCTCTCAGTGGTCCAGGCACTTGATCCCTGACTTGCCTCTCAGTGGTCCAGGCCGCTCGCTCCTCTGACTAGCCTCTCAGTGTCCCAGGCTCTCACTAACTCTGACTAGATCCAGTGGTCCACAGGCAACTCGCATCACTCTGACTAAGACCTCACAGTCGGTCTCAGCACTTGCGGTCCTCTGGACTAGCCTCTACAGTGGTCCAGGGCTCTCGACATCCTCTGACTAAAGCACTCTCAGTGGACCCAGTCGCTCGCCTACTCCTGACTAGTCTCTCATGGTACAAGGCACTCGCTCTACCTTACAGCACTCTCAATGACATCCACAGCGCTGGCTCCTCTGATTAGCCTCGCAGTGGCAAGAAAGCGCTCAGCACACTGACTAAGCCCACTCAGTGCGAGCCGAATCCAACTCAACCCTCTAGATTAGCGATCGCAGTCGGTCCCAATGGCTCGCTATTCCAAGAATAGCCTCTCATACATCCCAGTGCTCGCTACACGCGGACTAGCCCCTCACAGGTGATATACAAGCCTGCACTACTCTACTAGCCTCTCACGTGGTCTCCAGGCGCTGGATACCACTCTGAAACCACTAAGCCCCCCATACTATCTAGTCACAGGCGCTTGCTACTCTGACTAGCCAATCTCAGTGGGCACGATGTGACTCGACTCCAACACTGACTAGCACCCTCTCGTGGTCCACAGCACTCGCGACTCTGAATCAAGCCTCTCAGTGGCGCCATGTGCTATCCCCTCTGACGACCCATCAGTAGGTCACAAGGCACTACGCGCATCTCTGAACGACCCTCTCAGTGGTACCTTTGCACTCGCTCCTCCTACTAGACCCTCTTACAAGAAGTCAGGTGGCTCGCTATCCAAATCTGACTAAACCATCTCAAGCTGGTCCAAAGCTCTCGTTTCTCCTCTGACTAAGCCTATCAGTGGTGCAGGCGCTAAGACGTCACTCATCAGAAGTCCAGGAGGCTCAATCTTCCATAAGGGTCCAGTGCGTTCTGCTACCTCAAACAGCGCGTGGTCGAGGCAACTCCGACTACCTCTCAGTGGTCCAGGCGCTCCAACTCCTCAAAGTGGTCCAACCATTCGCTCCTCTTCGTGGTCTAGCACTCACTCCTCTCAGTGGTCCGAGGCGTCCTCCTCTAATAGCTCTCTCAATGTCCAGGCACATCGCACCCTCTGACTGACCTTGAGGGGTCCATGCGCTCGCTCCTCTGACTACCTCTCATGGTCTAGGCGCTGCTCCTCTGACTAGGCTCTCAGTGGTCCAGACGCTCGCTCCCTCTACTAGCCTCTCCAGTGGTCAGGTTGCTCGCTCCTCTGACTAGCCTCTCAGTGGTCAGGACGCCTATGCTCCTCTGACTAGCCACTCATGTCCCCAGCGCTCGCTCCTCCAAGTAGCCTCTCATGTCCAGGGGCTCGAGCTTCTCTGACTAGCCCTATCAGTGGTCCAGGCACGCGCTTTCTGACTAGCCTCTCATTGGTCCCAGGCCGCTTGCTCCTTTGACATACCTCTCAGTGGGCTCCAGGCGCTCTGCTCTTCAGACTACCTCTCAGTGGTCCAGCGCTCTCTACTCTGTATAGAGCCCACAGTGGTGAGGCTGCAGCTCCTCTCGACTAGCCTCTCAGTGGCCCAGCCTCGCTCCTCTGACAGCTCTGAGTGGTCCAGGCGTCTAGCTCCCACTCAGTAGTCCACGGCTCACGTTTCTTTCAGGGGTCCAGGTGGTTTGCTCCTCTCAGTGAATCCTGTAGCATGCTACTCTCGGTGGTACAAACAGGCGCTCGCGCTCCCCAACTCGACCTAGCCGCTCAGTGGTCCATGCTCCCACTCCTCTGAACTAACAATCTCATGTCACAAGGGGCTTCCTCCTCTCACGTGGTGCAGGGGCTCTACTACTCTGATACCCCTCAGTGCGTCCAGGCCGTTCGCTCCTCTGACTAGCATCTCAGTGGTCAAGGCACTCGCTCCTCTGACTAGCCTCTCAGTGGTCCAGGCACTCGCTTCTCTGATTAGCCTCTTAGTGTTCCAGGCGCTCGCTCCTCTGACTAGCCTCTCAGCGATCCATGCGCTCGCTGCTCTGACTAACCTGTCAGCGGTCCAGGCGCTTGCTCCACTGACTAGCCTCTCAGTGGTCCAGGCGTTCACTCCTCTGAATAGCCTCTCAGCAGTCCAGGCGACCGCTACACTGACAGCTCTCATGGTCCAGGCAACTTGCTTACGCTGAATAGCCTCTCAGTGGTTCAGGCACTCGCTACACTGACTAGCTCTCAGTGGTTCCAGGCGCCGCACCTCTACTACCTCTCAGAGTCCAGCGCTTGCTACTCTATTAGCCTCTCAGTGGTCCAGCACTCACTACTCTGAATAGCCTCTCAGTGGTCGGCGCTCGCTACTTCTCCTTCAACTAGCCCACTCAGTGCGTCCAGGCGCTCGTACTACGGAACAAGACCTCGCGTCAAGTGCAGCAGCACTCACCTCTTTTTGACTACGCCTACCACAGGCGGGACCGGCGCGCTACGCTCTTCTGACTAGCCTCTGAGTGGTCCACAAATGCGCACACCACTGACAAGCCTCTCAAGTGGTCCAGGCCCGCTCGTTACTCTGACTAGCATTCTCAAGTGGTCCACCGGGCCTGCATCGCTCTTCTGACTTATGGACAGTAGGTTATTCTACCTCTCAGTGTCTAATGCTAGCAACTCGCAACTAACTGACTAGCCCTCTACAGTCTGTCCAGCGCTCGCCTACACTCTGACTAAGCCTCTCAGTGGAACTAGGCGCTCCGTAAGCTACTCTGACTAGCCTCTCACGTCGTACCACGTACATCTCGCTACTCTGACTAGCCTCTCAGTGTCCAGTCACTCGCTAACATCTGAAACTAGCCTACTCACTGGTCCAGGTGATCGCGCTCACTCAGTGGTACAAGGGGCTCGCTACTCTGACTAGCCTCTCGGTCGGTCCAGGAGCTTGCTCAACTCTGACTAGCCTCTCAGTGGTCCCAGAAGTGCTCGCTCCACACTAGACTAGCCCTCAGTGGACACCAGCGCTCACTACTTACTACTAGATTCCTCAGTGCGTCCAAGTCACTCGCTCCTCTGACTAGCCTCTCAGTCGATACTTCCAGGACACATCGCTCTCTGACAAGCCTCTCAAGTGGACAAGGCGGCTCGCTACTCTGACACTACTCTCAGTGTCCAGATCGCTCGCTACTCTGACTAGTCCTCTCAGTGTAAAGGCAACTCGCTCATCTGATAGCCTCCAATGATCCAGGCGACTGGCACCTCTGATTAGCCTCTCAGTGGTCCAAGCGCTCGATCCTCTGACTAGCCTCTAAGTGGTCCAGCCACTCGGTCCTCTGACTAGCCTCTCAGTGGTCCAGGCGCATGCTCCTCTGTCTAGCCTCTCAGTGGTCCAGGCACTAGCTCGTCTCAGTAGTCCACGGGCTTACTTCTCTCAGTGGTCCAGGTGTTTGGTCCTCTCAGTGGTCCTGGCGCTCGCTACTCTTGGTGGTCCAGGCGCACACTCCTCTGACTTGCCTCTCAGAGGACCAGGCGCTCGCTCTCCTGACTAGCCTCTCAGTGGTCCAGGCGCTTGCTCCTCTCAGTGGTTCAGGGGCTCACTACTCTGACTAGCCTCTCAGTGGTCCAGGCGCTCGCTCCTCTGACTAGCCTCTCAGTGGTCAAGGCATTCGCTCCTCTGACTAGCCTCTCAGTGGTCCAGACGCTCGCTCCTCTGACTAGCCTCTCAGTGGTCCAGGCGCTCGCTCCTCTGACTAGCCTCTCAGTGGTCCAGGTGCTCTCTACTCTGACTAGCCTCTCAGTGGTCCAGGCGCTTGCTACTCTGACTAGCCTGTCAGTGTTCCTGGCGCTCGCTCCTCTGACTAGCCTCTCAGCAATCTATGCACTTGCTGCTCTGACTAGCCTGTCAGCAGTCCAGGCGCTCGCTCCACTGACTAGCCTCTCAGCGGTCCAGGCGTTCGCTCCACTGACTAACGTCTCAGCAGTCCAGGCGATCGCTACTCTGACAGCCTCTCAGTGGTCCAGGCACTTGCTACTCTGACTAGCCTCTCAGTGGTTCAGGCACTCGCTACACTGACTAGCCTCTCAGTGGTCCAGGCGCTCGCTCATCTGACTAGCCTCTAAGAGGTCCAGGTGCTCGCTACTCTGACTAGCCTCTCAGTGGTCCAGGCGCTCGCTACTCTGACTAGCCTCTCAGTGGTCGAGACGCTCACTACTCTGACTAGCCTCTCAGTTGTCCAGGTGCTCGCTACTCTGACTAGCCTCTCAGTGGTTCCAGGCGCTCGCTACTCTGACTAGCCTCTCAGTGGTCCAGGCACTCGCTACTCTGACTAGCCTCTCAGCGGTCGAGGCGCTCGCTTTTCTGACTAGCCTCTCAGTGGTCCAGTAGCTCGCTACTCTGAATAGCCTCTCAGTGGTCCAGGTGCTGGCTTCTCTGAGTAGCCTCTCAGTGGTCCAGGCACTCGCTACTAAGACTAGCCTCTCAGTGGTCCATTCGCTTGCTCAACTGACTTGCCTCTCAGTGGTCCAGGTGCTCGCAACTCTGACTAGCCTCTAAGTGGTCCAGGCACTCACTCCTCTGACAAGCCTCTCAGTGGTCCAGGCGCTCGCTACTCTGACTAGCCTCTCAGTGATCCAGCCGCTCGCTCTTCTGACTAGCATCTCAGTGGTCCAGTCGCTCGCTACTCTGACTAGCCTCACAGTGGTCCAGGAGCTCGTTATTCTGACTAGCCTTTCAGTGGTCCAGGCACTCACTACTCTGACAAGCCTCTCAGTGGTCCAGGCGCTCGCTACTCTGACTAGCCTCTCAGTGGAAAAGGCGCTGGCTCCTCTGACTGGCCTCTCAGTGGTCCAGGCGCTCGCTCCTCTGACTAGCCTCTCAGTGGTCCAGGTGCTCGCTACTCTGACTAGCCTCTCAGTGGTCCAGGTGCTCGCTACTCTGACTAGCCTCTCAGCGGTCCAGACGCTCGCTACTCTGACTAGCCTATCAGTTAAACAGGCGCTCGCTACACTGACTAGCCTCTCAGTGGTTCAGGCGCTCACTACTCTGACTAGCCTCTCAGTGGTCCAGCCGCTCGCTACTCTGACTAGCATCTCAGCGGTGCAGGCGTTCACTCCTCTGACTAGCCTCTCAGTGGTCCAGGAGCTCGCTATTCTAACTAGCCTCTCAGTGGTCCAGGCGCTCGCTACTCTGACTAGCCTCTAAGTGGTCCAGGTGCTCGCTCCTCTGACTAGACTCTCAGCGGTCCAGGCACTCGCTACTCTAACTAGCCTCACAGTGGTCCAGGCGCTCGCTACTCTGTGTAGCCTCTCAGTTGTCCAGGTGCTCGCTACTCTGACTAGCCTCTCAGTGGTCCAGGCACTCACTACTCTGACTAGCCTCTCAGTGGTCCAGGTGCTCGCTACTCTGACTATCCTCCCAGTGGTCTAGGCGCTCTCTGCTCTGACTAGACTCAGTTGTCCAGGCACTCGTTATGCTGACTAGCCTCTTAGTGGTCCAGACGCTCACACCTCTTCTGACTAGCCTCTAAACGGTCCAGGCGCTCGCTGAGCAGACTAGCCTCTCAGTGGTCCAGGATCTCGCAAGTCTGACTAGCCTCTCAGTGGTCTAGGCCCTCGCAAGTCTGATTAGCCTCTCAGTGATCCAGGCGCTCGCTTCTCTGACAAGCCTCTCAGTGGTCCAGGTGCTCGCTACTCTGACTAGCCTGTCAGTGGTCCAGCCGCTCGCTCCTCTGATTAGCCTGTTAGTGGTCCAGTCGCTTGCTACTCTGACTAGCCTCACAGTGGTCCAGGCGCTCCCTACTCTAACTAGCCTCCAAGCGGTCCAGGTGCTCGCTCCTCTGACTAGCCTCTCAGCGGTCCAGGTGCTCACTACTCTGACTAGCCTAACAGTGGTCCAGCCGCTCGCTCCTCTGATTAGCCTGTTAGTGGTCCAGTCGCTTGCTACTCTGACTAGCCTCTCAGTGGTCCAGGCGCTCCCTACTCTAACTAGCCTCCAAGCGGTCCAGGTGCTCGCTCCTCTGACTAGCCTCTCAGCGGTCCAGGCGCTCACTACTCTGACTAGCCTAACAGTGGTCCAGGCGCTCGCTACTCTGACTAGCCTCTCAGTTATCCAGGCGCTCACTTCTCTGACTAGCCTCTCAGTAGTCCAGGCACTCACTACTCTGACTAGCATCTCAGTGGTCCAGGCGCTCGCTACTCTGACTATCCTCCTAGAGGTCCAGGCGCTCGCTGCTCTGACTAGACTCTCAGTGGTCCAGGCACTCGTTACTCTGACTAGCCTCTCAGTGGTCCAGATGCTCACACCTCTTCTGACTAGCCTCTAAACAGTCCAGGCGCTCGGTCAGCTGACTAGCCTCTCAGAGGTCCAGGCGCTCGCAAGTCTGACTAGCCTCTCAGTGGTCCAGGCGCTCGCTCCTCTGACAAGCGTCTCAGTATTCCAGGCGCTCGCTACACTAACTAGCCTCTCAGTGGTCCACGAGCTCGCTACTCTGACTAGCCTCTCAGTGGTCCAGGCGCTCACTACTCTGACTAGCCTTCCAGTGGTCCAGGCGCTCACTGCTCTGACTAGCCTCTCAGTGGTCCAGGCACTCGCAACGCTGACTAGCCTCTCAGTGGTCTAGGCGCTCACTCCCCTGACAAGCCTCTCAGTGGTCCAGGTGCTCGCTCCTCTGACTAGCCTCTCAGTGGTCCAGTCGCTCACTACTCTGACTAGCCTCTCAGTGGTCCAGGTGCTCGCTACTCTGAGTAGCCTCTCAGTGATCCAGGCGCTTCCTACTCTGACAAGACTCTCAGTGGTCTGGGCGCTCGCTACTCTGACTAGCCTCTCAGTGGTCCAGGTGCTCGCTACTCTGACTAACCTCTCAGTGGTCTAGGCGCTCACTCCTCTCAGTGGTACAGGGGCTCGCTACTTTGACTAGCTTCTCAGTGGTCCAGGCGCTCGCTCCTCTGACTAGCCTCTCAGTTTTCCAGACGCTCGCTCTTCTGAATAGCCGCTCAGTGGTCCAGGCGCTCACTCCTCTGACTAGCCTTTCAGTGGTCCATGCGCTCGCTACTCTGACTAGCCACTCAGAGGTCAAGGCGCTCGCTTCTCTGACTAGCCTCTGAGTGGTCCAGGCACTCGCTCCTCTGACTAGCCTCTCAGTGGTCCAGGTGCTCGCTCCTCTGATTAGTCTCTCAGTGGTCCAGGGGCTCGCTTCTCTGACTGGCCTCTCAGTGGTCCAGGCGTTCGGTCGTCTGACTAGCCTCTCAGTGGTCCAGGCGCTTGCTACTCTGACTAGCCTCTCAGTGGTCAAGGCACTTGCTACTCTGACTAGCATCTGAGTGGTCTACGCACTCACTCCTCTGACTAGCCTTTCAGTGGTCCATGCACTCGCAACTCTTACTAGCCTCTCAGTGGTCTAGGCGCTCGCTACTCTGACTAGCCTCTCAGTGATCTAGGCGCTCGCTACTCTGACTAGCCTCTCAGTGGTCCAGGCGCTCGTTACTCTGACTAGCCTCTCAGTGGTCCAGATGCTCACACCTCTTCTGACTTGCTTCTAAGCGGTCCAGGCGCTCGCTCAGCTGACTAGCCTCTCAGTGGTCCAGGTGCTCGCAACTCTGACTAGCCTCTCAGTGGTCCAGGCGCTCGCTCCACTGACAAGCCTCTCAGTGGTCCAGGCGCTAGTTACTCTGACTAGCCTCTCAGTGGTCCAGACACTTGCTCCTCTGACCAGCCTCTTAGTGGTCCAGTCGCTCGCTACTCTGACTAGCCTCACAGTGGTCCAGGCGCTCACTACTCTGACTAGCCTCTAAGTGGTCCAGGTGCTCGCTACTCTGACTAGCCTCTCAGTGGTCCAGGCGCTCTCTACACTGAATAGCCTCTCAGTGGTCCAGGTGCTCGCTACTCTGACTTGCCTCCCAGTGGTCGAGGCGCTCACTGCTCTGACTAGCCTCTCAGTGGACCAGGCGTTCGTTACACTGACTAGCCTCTCGGTGGTCCAGGCCCTCGCAAGTCTGACTAGCCTCTCAGTGATCCAGGCGCTCACTCCTCTGACAAGCCTCTCAGTGGTCCAGGCGCTCACTACTCTGACTAGCCTCTCAGTGGTCCAGCCGCTCACTCCTCTGATTAGCCTCTTAGTGGTCCAGTCGCTTCCTACTCTGACTAGCCTCACAGTGGCCCAGGCGCTCGCTACTCTGACTAGCCTCTCAGTGGTCCAGGCACTTGCTCCTCTGACTAGCCTCTCAGTGGTCTAGGGGCTCACTCCTCTGACTGGCCTCTCAGTGGTCCAGGTGCTCGCTCATCTGACTAGACTCTCAGTGGTCCAGGCGCGTGCAACTCTGACAAGCCTCTCAGTGTTAAAACTGCTCGCTCCTCTGACTAGCCTCTCAGTGGTCCAGGCAGATGCTCCTCTGACTAGCCTCTCAGTGGTCAATGCACTTGCTCCACTGACTAGCCTCTCAGTGGTCCATGGGCTCGCTCCTCTGACTAGCCTCTCAGTGGAAAAGGTGCTCGCTCCCCTGACTAACCTCTCAGTGGTCCAGGCGCTCACTCCTCTGACTAGCCTCTCAGTGGTCCAGGCGCTAGCTCCTCTCAGTAGTCCAGGGTCTCACTTCTCTCAGTGGTCGAGGCGTTCACTCCTCTCAGTGGTCCAGGTGCTCGCTCCTCTCAATGGTCGAGGCTCTCGCTCCTCAGAGTGGTCCAACCACTCGCTCCTCTCAGTGGTCCAGGTGCTCACTCCTCTCGGTGGTCCAGGCGCTCGCTCCTCTGACTAGCCTCTCAGACGTCCAGGCGCTCACTCCTCTCAGTGGTCCAGGCACTTGCTCTTCTCAGTGGTACAGGGGCTCGCTACTCTGACTAGCCTCTCAGTTGTTAGGGTGCTCGCTCCTCTGACTAGCCTCTCAGTGGTCCAGACGCTCGCTCCTCTGACTAGCCTCTGAGTGGTCCAGGCGCTCGCTCCTCCGAGTAGCCTCTCAGTGGTCCAGGGGCTCGCTTCTCTGACTAGCCTATCAGTGGTCCAAGCACTCGCTTTTCTGACTAGCCTCTCAGTGGGCCAGGCACTCGCTCCTTTGACTAGCCTCTCAGTGGCCAAGGCGCTCGCTCTTCTGCTAGCCCTCTGGTCCGC
>NC_069491.1:21340163-21356339 GCF_026875155.1 Cherax quadricarinatus
ACCAGACTACTTAAGAAATTTTAAATGTGTATGTGCTTTCACACAATAATATTGAAAACTCGAAATTGATTTTTTTTTGATTTTCATGATTTAATTTCTTTAAATATCCTCTAACAACTTTAGACTTTAAAAAATTTTTTAAATTTTAATTTCTCATTAGTACCCACCCTTTGAATCCCCAAAACATTTTTGAACCATACTAATTTAATGGGTAATTTGGACAAAGGATACGACATTGTTACAAAACCCTAAAGGCTGGGTGCTAGAAGGGCACCTTCTGTTCATGGGGATCTCTAAGCTTTTTTGAATCGCGTTTTTTTGTAACAAGCGCCGAACCACTAGAGGAGGGAGTGCCAGACCCCCGAGAGGTTATTCAGAGGAGCGGCGCCGACCGCTGAAAGGCAGTCAGAAAAAACGAGCGCCCGACCACTGGAGGGAGTCAAGGGGGCGAGCGCCTGGACCCCCTGAGAGCTAGTCAAGTAGGGAGCGTCCCCGGACCCCCTGAAGGAGTGAGTGCGTGGGCCACTGAGAACGGGCACCTGGCCAGAGAGGACGAGAGCCTGGGCCACTGGAGGGGCGATGCGTGGACCCTGAGAGGAGCGAGCGCCTCGACGAATAAGGAGCGAGCACTGGACCACTGAGAGAAGCGAGCGCCTGACCAGACAGGACAAGCACCTGGGCCACTGGAGGGGCGGCCCCGGCCACTAAGAGGACGAGCGCCTGACCACTGAGAGGCTACAGAGGGCGGTGCCTCGACCCCGAAACTAGTCGAGGAGCTGCACCTGGGCCCCTGAAATAGTCAGAGGATCGAGTGACTGATCATGAAGGCTATCAGAGGGCGAGTGCCGACCACTGAGAGGCAAGTCAGAGGAGCGAGCGCGTGGACTACTGAGAGGCTAGTCAGAGGAGCGAGCGCCTGGACCACTGATAGGCTAGTCAGATGAGCGAGCCCCTGGACCACTGAGAGGCTACTCAGAGGAGCGAGCGAATGGACCACTGAGATGCTAGTCAGAGGAGCGATTCTCTGGACCACTGAGAGGCTAGTCATTTGAGAGAGCACTTGGACCACTGAGAAGCTAGTCAGAGTAACTACTCTGGACCACTGAGAGGCTAGTCAGAAGAGCGAGCGCCTTGACCACTTAGAGGAGGAAGCGCCTGAACCACTGAGAGGCTAGTCAGAAGAGCGAGCCCCTGTACCACTTACAGGAGGAAGCGCCTGAACCACTGAGAGGCTAGTCAGAGGAGCGAGCGCCTGGACCCCTCAGAGGCTAGTCAGAGGAGGGAGCGCCTGGACCTCTAAGAGGCTATTCAGAGGAGCGAGCGCCTGGACCACTGAGAGGAGTGAGCGCCTGGACCACTGAGAGGAGCGAGCGGTTGGACCACTGAGAGGAGGAATCACTTGGACAACTTAGAGGAGCGAGCGCCTGGACCACTGAGAGGAGCGAGCGAATGGACCACTGAGAGGAGCAAGCCCCTGGACTACTGAGAGGAGCTAGTGCCTGGACCACTGAGAGGCTAGTCAGAGGAGCGAGCGCCTGGACCACTGAGAGGCTAGTCACAGGAGCGAGCGCCTGGACCACTGAGAGGCTAGTCAGAGGACCGAGCGCCTGGACAACTTAGAGGCTAGTCAGAGGAGTGAGCGCAAGGACCACTGAGAAGCTAGTCAGAGAAGCGAGTGCCTGGACCACTGAGAGGCTAGTCAGACGAGAGAGCGCCTGGGCCACTGAGAGGCTAGTCAGAGGAGCGAGTGCCTGGACCACTCAGAGGCCAGTCAGAGGACCGAGCGCCTGGACCACTGAGAGCCTAGTCAGAGGAGCGATTGCCTGGACCACTGAGAGGCTAGTCAGACGAGCGAGCGCCTGGGCCACTGAGAGGCTATTCAGAGGAGCGAGTGCCTGGACCACTGAGAGGCTAGTCAGAGGAGCGAGTGCCTCGACCACTCAGAGGCTAGTCAGAGTAGTGAGCGCCTGGACCACTGAGAGGCTAGTTCAGAGGACTCAGCACACCTTGACCCCACTGAGAGGCTAGTCAGAAGTAGCGAGTGCCTGGACAACTGAGAGCTATTCAGTAGGAGAGAGCCTAGGACCACTGAGAGGCTAGTCAGAGTAGCGAGCAACCTTGACCAGTGAGAGGCAAATCAAAGGAGCGAGCTCTTGGACCATTCAGTAGGCTAATCAGAAGGACGAGCGCCTTACCAGAGAGTCTAGTCAGAGTAGCGAGCGCTGACCACTGAGAGGCTAGTCAGAGGAGCGAGCCCCTGGCCACTGAGAGGCTAGTCCAGAGGAGGTGAGCGCCTGACCACTGAGAGGCAAGGTCAGAGGAAGTAGTGCCTGGACCACCTTTAAGGCCTAGTCAGATTAGCGAGCACCTGGACCACTGGAGTTAGTCCAAGAAGAGCGAGACCAGACCTATTAGAGGTAAGTCAGAGGAGCGAGCGCAAGGACCACTGAGAGGCTAGTCAGAGATGCGAGTGCCTGGACCACTGAGAGGCTAGTCAGAGGAGCTAGCACCCTGACCACTGAGAGGCTATTCAGAGTAGCGAGCGCCTGGACCACTGAGAGGCTAGTCAGAGGAGCAAGCGCCTGGAAAACTGAGAGACTAGTCAGAGAAGCGAGCAACTGGACCCCTGAGAGGCTAGTCAGAGGAGCGAACGCATGGGCCACTGAGAGGATAGTCAGAGTAGCAAGCGCCTGGACCACTGAGAGGTTAGTCAGAGGAGCCAGCACCTGGACCACTGAGAGGCTAGTCAGAGTAGTGAGCGCCTTTACCACTGAGAAGCTAGTCAGAGTAGCGAGCGCCTGGACCACTGAGAGGCTTGTCAGAGAAGCGAGCGCCTGGACAACTGAGAGGCTAGTCAGAGTAGTGAGCACCTGGACCACTGAGAGGCTAGTCAGAGGACTCAGCACCTTGACCACTGAGAGGCTAGTCAGAGTAGCGAGTGCCTGGACCACTGAGAGGCTATTCAGAGGAGAGAGCCTATGGACCACTGAGAGGCTAGTCAGAGTAGCGAGCACCTTGACCAGTGAGAGGCTAATCAGAGGAGCGAGCGCCTGGACCATTCAGAGGCTAGTCAGAGGAGCGAGCGCCTGGACCACTGAGAGGCTAGTCAGAGGAGTGAGCGCCTGGACCACTGAGAGGCTAGTCAGAAGAGTGAGCACCTGGAAAACTGAGAGGCTAGTCAGAGGAGCGAGCGCCTAGACCACTGAGAGGTTAGTCAGAGTAGCGAGCACCTGGACCAGTGAGAGGCTAGTCAAAGTAGCGGCGCCCAGCCCCATTGGAGAGCTAGTCAGAGTAGCAAGCGCCAGGATCAACTGAGAGGCTAGTCAGAGTAGCGAGCGCCTGGACCACTGAGAGGCTAGTCAGAGTAGCAAGTGACTAGACCACTGACAGGCTAGTCAGAGGAGCGAGCGCCTAGACCACTGAAGGCTAGCCTGAGTAGCGGCGCCAGGACCACTGAGAGGCTAGTCAGAAGAGGTGTAAGCCGTCTTGACCACTGGAGCTAGTCCAGAGTAACCCCACGCCCTGGACCCTCTGAGAGGCTATCGAGGAGTGAGCAACTGGACCTCTGAGAGGCTATCAGAGTTGCGAGCAACTGGACCACGAGAGTCTAACCATGAGTGAGCGCCTGGATTCGCTTAGTCATAGCTAGTCAGAAGATGTGTGAGCATCTGGACCACTGAGAGGCTAGTCAGAGTAATCCACGCCTTGACCACTGAGAGGCTAGTCAGAGCAGCGAGCGCCTGGACCACTGGAAGCCTAGTCAGAGTAGTGAGCGCCTGGACCACTGAGAGGCTAGTCAGAGTAGCGAGCGCCTGGACCACTGAGAGACTAGTCAGAGTAGCGAATGCCTGGACCACTGAGAGGCTAGTCAGAGTAGCAAGTGCCTTGACCACTGTGAGGCTAGTCAGAGTAGAGATCGACTGGACCACTAAGAGGCTAGTCAGAGGAGCGAGCGGCTGGACCACTGAGAGGGTAGTCAGAGTAGCGAGCACCTGGACCACTGAGAGGCTAGTCAGAGATGCGAGTGCCTGGACCACTGAGAGGCTAGTCAGAGGAGCTAGCACCCTGACCACTGAGAGGCTATTCAGAGTAGCGAGCGCCTGGACCACTGAGAGGCTAGTCAGAGTAGCGAACACATGGGCCACTGAGAGGCTAGTCAGAGTAGCGAGCGCCTGGACCACTGAGAGCTTAGTCAGAGGAGCCAGCGCCTGGACCACTGAGAGGCTAGTCAGAGTAGCAAGTGCCTGGACTATTGAGAGGCTATTCTGAAAAGCGAGCCCATGGACCACTGAGAAGCTAGTCAGAGGAGTGAGTGCATCGACCACTGAGAGGCTAGTCAGTGTAGGGAGCGCCTTGACCACTGAGAGGCTAATCAGAGTAGCAAGCGCCTGGACCTCTGAGAGGCTAGTCAGAGGAGCGAGCGCCTGGACCACTGAGAGGCTAGTCAGTGTAGCGAGTGCCTGAACCACTGAGAGGCTAGTCAGAGTAGCAAGTGCCTGGACCACTGAGAGGCTGTCAGAGTAGCGATCGCCTGGACTGCTGAGAGGCTATTCAGAGGAGCGAACGCCTGGACCACTGAGAGGCTATTCAGTGGAGCAAGCGCCTGGACCGCTGACAGGTTAGTCAGAGCAGCGAGCGCATGGATCGCTGAGAGGCTAGTCAGAGGAGCGAGCGCCTGGAACACTGAGAGGCTAATCAGAGAAGCGAGTGCCTGGACCACTGAGAGGCTAGTCAGAGTAGCGAGTGCCTGGACCACTGAGATACTAGTCAGCGGAGCGAGCGCCTGGACCATTGAGAGGCTAGTCAGGGGAGCGAGCATCTGGAGCACTGAGAGGCTAGTCAGAGGAGCGAGTGCCTTGACCACTGAGATGCTAGTCAGAGGAGCGAATGCCTGGACCACTGAGAGGCTAGTCAGAGTAGTGAGCCCCTGTACCACTGAGAGGAGCAAGCACCTGGACCACTGAGATGCTAGTCAGAGGAGTGAGAGCCTGGACCACTGAGAGGCTAGTCAGAGGAGCGAGCGCCTTGACCACCGAGAGTAGCGAGCTACAGACCAACTTAGAGGACAAAAACACCTGAACCACTGAAAGAAGTGAGCCCGTGGACTACTGAGAGGAGCTAGCGCCTGGACCACTGAGAGGCTAGTCAGAGGAGCGACGGCCTCGACCACTGAGAGGCTAGTCAGGGGACCGAGCTCCTGGACCACTTAGAGGCTAATCAGAGGAGCGAGCGCAAGCACCACTGAGAGGCTAGCCAGAGAAGCGAGCGCTTGGACCACTGAGAGCCTAGTCAGAGGAGCTAGCGCCCTCACCACTATGAGGCTATGCAGAGTAGAGAGCGCCTGGACCACGAAGGCTAGTTCATAAGAGCGAGCGCCTGGCACTGAGAGGCTCTCAAAGGAGCAAGCGCTGGACCACTGAGAGGCCTAGTCCAGAAAAAGCAGTGCCAGGACCACTGAAAGGCTATCAGAGAAGCGACCCCTGGACCACGGAGAGCAACTTGAGAGTGGAGCGCCTGGAGACCACTAGAGGGCTAGTCAGAGGAGCGAGCGTCTGGACCACTGAGAGGCTAGTCAGAGGAGCGAGCACCTGACCACTGAGAGGCTAGTCAGAGGAGCGAGCGTCTGGACCACTGAGAGCCTAGTCAGAGGAGCGAGCGCCTGGACCAATGAGAGGCTAGTCAGAGGAGCGAGCGCCTGGACCCCTCAGAGGCTAGTCAGAGGAGCGAGCGCCTGGACCTCTGAGAGGCTAGTCAGAGGAGCGAGCGCCTCGACCAATGAGAGGAGTGAGTGCCTGGACCACTGAGAGGAGCGAATAGTTGGACCACTCTGAGGAGCGAGCGCCTCGACCACTGAGAGGAGCAAGCGCCTCGACCACTGAGAGGAGCAAACGCCTGGACCACTTTGAGAAGTGAGCCTCTGGACTACTGAGAGGAGCTAGCACCTGGACCACTGAGAGGCTATTCAGAGGAACGAGTGCCTGGACCACTGAGAGGTTAGTCAGAGGAGCGAGCACCTGGACCTCTTAGAGGCTATCATAGAGCGAGCGGCAAAGGACCATCTGAGGCTAGTCAGAGATGCGAGTGCCTGGACCACTGAGAGGCTAGTCAGAGGAGCTAGCACCCTGACCACTGAGAGGCTATTCAGAGTAGCGAGCGCCTGGACCACTGAGAGGCTAGTCAGAGGAGCAAGTGCCTGGATAACTGAGCGACTAGTCAAGAAGCGATCAACTGGACCCCCTGAGAGGCTAATTCAGAAGAGCGAACGCAAATGGGCCACTGAGAGGATAGTCAGAGAAGCGAGCGCCTGGCACCACTTGAGAGGTTAGTCAGAGGAGCCAGCACCTGACCACTGAGAGGCCTAGTCAGAGTAGTGAGCGCCTTTACCACGGGAGAAGGCTAGTCACGAGGTACGAGCGCCCTGGACCACTGCGAGGCTTGTCCAAGAACGAGCGCCTTGCAACTGAAGCCTAGTCTGAGTAGTGAGCACCGACCACTGAGAGGCTAGTCCACAGGACTCCAATCACCCTTTGACCACTGAGGCTAGTCAGAGAGCGAGTGCCTGACAAATGAGAGGCTATTCGAGGAGAGAGCCTACTGACCACTGAGAGGCTAGTCAGAGTAGCGAGACACCTGACCAGTGAGAGGCTAATCAGAGGAGCGAGCTCTTGGACCATCAGAAGGCTAGTCAGAGACGAGCGCCTTTTTACCCACTGAGAGGCTAGTCCAAGTAGCGAGCACCTGGAACACTGAGAGCTACGTCAGAGGAGCGAGCCCCTGGACCCACTGAAGCTAGTCAGAGGAGATGGAGCGCCCTGACCCAACTGCGAGGCAGTCAGACGAGGTAGTGCCTGGACCACTTAGAGGCCAGTCAGAGGAGCGAGCCCCTGGACCACTGAGAGGCTAGTCAGAGGAGCGAGCACCTGGACCACTGAGAGGTTAGTCGGAGGAGTGAGCGCCTGGACCACTGAGAGGCTAGTCAGAAGAGTGAGCACCTGGAAAACTGAGAGGCTAGTCAGAGGAGCGAGCGCCTAGACCACTGAGAGGTTAGTCAGAGTAGCGAGGACCTGGACCAGTGAGAGGCTAGTCAAAGTAGCGAGCGCCCAGACCATTGAGAGGCTAGTCAGAGTAGCAAGCGCCTGGATCACTGAGAGGCTAGTCAGAGTAGCGAGCGCCTGGACCACTGAGAGGCTAGTCAGAGTAGCAAGTGACTAGACCACTGACAGGCTAGTCAGAGGAGCGAGCGCCTAGACCACTGAGAGGCTAGTCTGAGTAGCGAGCGCCTGGACCACTGAGAGGCTAGTCAGAAGAGGTGTAAGCATCTGGACCACTGAGAGGCTAGTCAGAGTAACCCACGCCTGGACCACCTGAGACATGCTATCATAGGATGACACCTGACCACTGATAGGCGAGTCAGATAGCGAGCACCGACCACTGAGAGCTAAGTCAGAGAGTGAGCCGCCTGGACCGCATAGAGCTAGTCAGAAGAGGTGTGGCATCTGGACCACCTGAGAGGCAGTCAGATAATTCCACGCCCTTGACACTGAGATCTAGTCCAGAGTAGCAAGTGCCTGGACCACTGTGAGGCTAGTCAGAGTAAGAGCGATTGGACACTAAGAGGCTAGTCAGAGGAGGCGAGCGGCTGGACCACTGAGAGGGTAGTCAGAAGTAAGCGAGCACCTGGATCCACTGAGAGGCTAGTCAGAGATCCGCGAGTGCCTGGACCACTGAGAGGCTAGTCAGCGAGCTACAAACCCTGAAACCCACTTGAGAGGCTATTGCAGATACTAGCACCTGGCCACTGAGAGGCTAAGTCAAAGTATCAACACATGGCCACTGATAGGCTATTCAGAGTAGCGAGCGCCTGGAGACCATCTGAGAGCTTAGTGAGAGGAGCAGCGCCTGGAACCACTGAAGCTAGTCAGAGTAATGAGTGCTTTACCACTGCGAAGGCTAGTCAGATAGCGAGCGCCTGGACTTATTGAGAGGCATTCTGAAAAAGCGAGCCAATGGACCTACAGAGAAGCAATAGTCAGAGGAGTGAGTGCATCGACCACTGAGGAGGCTGTCAGTGTAAGGGAGCGCCTTGACCACTGGAGAGGCTAATCAGAGTACGCAAGCGCCTGGAGACCTTCTGAGAGGCTATCAGAGCGCGAAGCGCCTGGACCACTGAGAGGCTAGTCAGTGTAGCGGATTGCCTGAACCACGAGAGGCTAGTCAGATAGCAAGTCCTGGACCACTGAGAGGCTGTCAGAGTAGCGAACGCCTGGAACCACATGAGAGGCTAGTCAGTGGAGCAAGCGCCTGAATCCGCTGACAGGTTAGTCAGAGCAGCGAGCGCAGGATCCTGAGAGCCTAGTCAGAGGAGCGAGCGCCAGGAACCACTGAGAGGCTAATCAAGAAGCGCGTGCCTGGACCTCTAGAGGCTAGTCAGAGTAGCGATGCCGGGACCACTGAGATACTAGTCAAGGAGCGAGCGCCTGACCACTGAGAGGCTAGTCAGGGGAGCGAGCAAAAAATTCTGGAGCACTGAGAGGCTAGTCAGAGGAAGCGAGTTGCCTTGACCACTGAGATGCTAGTCAGAGGAGCGAACGCCTGGACCACTGAGATGCTAGTCAGAGGAGTGAGAGCCTGGACCACTGAGAGGCTAGTCAGAGGAGCGAGTGCCTGGACCACTGAGAGGCTAGTCAGAGTAGCGAGTGCCTGGAGCAATGAGAGGCTAGTCAGAGTAGCGAGAGCCTAGATCACTGAGAGGCTAGTCAGAGTAGCGAGTGCCTGGACAACTGAGAGGCTAGTCAGAGTTGCGAGTGCATAGACCACTTAGAGGCTAGTCAGAAGAGCGAGCGCGTGGACCACTGAGATGCTATCAGAGTAGTGAGCGCCTGGACCACAGAGAGGTCCTAGTCAGAGAGTGAGCATCTGGACCACAGAGAGGCTAGTCAGAAGAGCGAGCGCCAGGACCGCTGAGAGGCTAGTCAAAAGAGGAACGAGCGTCTGGACCACTGAGAGGCTTGTCATAGTAACGAGCGCCTGAACCACTGAGAGGCTAGTCAGAGTAGCGAGCGCCTGGACCACTGGGTGGCTAGTAAGAGAAGCGAGCGCCTGGACCACTGAGAGGCTAGTCAGAAATTGCGAGTGCCTGGACCACTGATCGGCTTCTCAAGAAGCGAGTGTCTGAGCACTGAGAGGCTAGTCCAGAGTTGCCAAGCGCCTTGACCAGCTGAGTAGCTAGTCAGAGTAAACGAGCACCTGGACCACTAGAGGCTATCAGAGTTCGAGCACCTGGACCGCTGAGAGCTAGTCAGAGTAGCAGCGCCTGACTGCTGAAAGGGCTATTCAAAGTAGCAAGCGCCTGGACCACTGAAGCTAGTCAGAGTAGCGAGCGCCTGGACCACTGAGATGCTAGTCAGAGTAGCGAATCCTGGACCAATGAGAGGCTAGTCAGAGAGCGAGCGCCCTGACCGCTGAGAGGACTAGTCAGAGGCGCGAGCACCTGGACCACTGAAGGCAAGTTCAAGTAGGTAGCCGCGCCGGAACACTGAAATCCTAGTCATGTAGCGAGCGCCTGGACCAGTGAGAGGCTGTCAGCATAGCGAGCGCCAGACCCGCTGAGAGCTATCAGAGGAGTGAACGCCGGACCACGAGAGGCTAGTCAAAGACTAGCGCCCAGACCACGAGAGGCCTAGTAAGAAGAGCGACCGGCCTTGGGCCACTAATAGGCTAGCCAAAGGAGCGAGCGCCCGACCACTGGAGAGGACTAGTCAGAGGAGCGAGCCCCTGGACCACTGAGAAGCTACTCGGAGGAGCGAGCACCTGGAACCACCGAGAGGGTAGTCAGAGGAGTGAGCGGCTGGACCACAGAGAGCTAGTCAGAGGAGCGAGTGCCCTGGACCACTGAGAGCTAGTGAGAGTAGCGAGCCCCTGTCCACTGAGAGGGACAAGCGCCTGGACCACAGAGAGGCCTATTCAGAGGAGCGAGCGCCTGGACACCTCAGAGGCAAGTCAGCGGAGCGAGCGCCCTGGACCTCTGAGAGGCTAGTCAGAGGAGCGAGCGCCTGGACCACTGAGAGGAGTGAGCACCTGGACCACTGAGAGGAGCGAGCGGTTGGACCAGTCTGAGGAGCGAGCACCTGGACCACTGAGAGGAGCGAGCGCCTGGAACCACTGAGTGGAGTGAACGCCTAGGACCCACGAAGAAGAGACCCCTGGAACCTACTGAGAGGAGCTAGCGCCTGGACCACTGAGAGGCTATTCAGAGGAGTGAGCACCTGGACCACTGAGAGGCTAGTCAGAGGAGTGAGCGCCTGGACCACCGAGAGTAGCAAGCTACAGGACCACTGAGAGGAGCAAACACCTGGACAACTGAGAGAAGCGAGCCCGTGGACTACTGAGAGGAGCTAGCGCCTGGACCACTGAGAGGCTAGTCAGAGGAGCGAGCGCCTGGACCACTGATAGGCTAGTCAGAGGACCGAGCGCCTGGAACAGTTAGAGGCTAATCAGAGGAGCGATCGCAAGCACCACTGAGAGGCTAGTCAGAGAATCGAGCACTTGGACAACTGATAGCTAGTCAAGGAGCTAGCGCCCTCACCACAGTGAGGCTATGCAGAGAACAGAGCGCATGGGACCATTAAGGCTAGTCAGACGAGCCGAGCGCCTGGGCCACTGATATGCTATCAAAGGAGCTAGTGCCTGGACAACTGAGAGGCTATCAGAGTTGCAAGTGCATATACCACTTAGAGGCTAGTCCAGAAGAGCGAGCGCGTGGACCACTGAGATTGCTAGTCGAGTAGTGAGCGCCAGGACCACTGAGATGCATGTCAATAGGGAGTGAGCAACTGGACCACAGGAGAGGCTCTTCAGAAGAGCGAGTCGCCAGGAACCGGCTTGAGCAAGCTAGTCAAAGAGGAAACGAGTGTCTGAACCCCATGAGAGGCTTGTCAGAGTAACGAGCGCCTAAATGATGAACAAATAGATTAAAATATCTGATTGGTCAAAAGAGAGGCATATAGAGGCAAATCAAAAGAGGAGAGGGCAATTAAGAAATCGATATATTCATAAAAGAGAGACAATAAAAAAGGAATTAGAAAAGCAAATAGAGAATTATGAGGTTACAGTTGACAAGAGCATCGAAGAACCCAAAAGGATTCTTCAGGTATACAGAATAAGATCAGGGACAAGATAGCCCACCAAAGTTCTCGGGTCAGCTCACTGACAGTGATAAGGAAATGTGTAGAATTTTTAACACATACTTCCTCCAGTTTTTACATCCGGAGATACCAGCGATATTCCAGTAATGATAAATATGTAGAACAGACTATAATAACTAGTGCACTATATGTTCACAAGTGACAGGTCCTTAGGCAAATAGATAAATTAAAACCTAACAAATCCCCAGGCCCAGAAGAACTGTAATGCAAGTGTTCTAAAGGAATGTAAAAGAGGAGCTTAGCACACCTTGGCTAATCTTTTCAACATATCACTACAAACTGCATGGTGCCAGATAAGTGGAAAAAGGCAAATGTGAACTTTTTTTCAAAACGGGTGACGGGTCCTTGCTTCGAACTATAGACCAATAAGCCTAACCTCCATAGTGGGGAAAAATTTTTGGAAAATAATTTTCCGAGGGATTCGTCCACCTTAAAAGCAAAATTAATCAACGAACTCAGCTGGTTTTACAAAGGGGCGTTTTCCCCTTACAAAAATTTTTAACTTTTTTTTACTAAGGTATTTGAGGAGGAGATCATGGAAGAATATGAATTTGTATATGGCTTCAGTAAGGCTTTTGACAGGGGGCCCACATCAGAGACTTTGAGGAAAATTTAAAGCACATGGAATGGGGGAGAAATTTTTTCCCGGGGTAGAGGCATGTTGACAAATGGGGGCCCGAGGTTTTGCATAAATGGGGGGAAATCGAGTGGGGGAAACGCACGAGCGGGGTTCACAGGGGTCAGTGTTGGGGCCCCCCGCGTTCACAATTCATAAACCATAGAGAGGGGCATAAAGAGCGACACGGGAAGTTTGCCGGACACCAAAAAAGGGCCCCCGAATTCATTTGAAGGACATTCGAGCACTCAGGAAGATTTTAATAGCTGATGCAGTGGTCGGAAAAAATGGCAGATGCGTTTAAAAAGACAAATGCAAAGTTCTAATGTTGGACGGACAAAAAAACCCTGCCACATATAAATAAATAAAAATTCATATTACGGATTGCAAAAAGATTTAGGAGTTCTGGTTTTCAGTAATCTGAAAACCCGACAACGGCATAAGGTTCGCAAAAAACTAATAAATCCCTTGGCTTAATTTAAGAAGCATAAATAAAGGAGTCCTCAGGTTTTCTTCAACTCATACATCCTTGGTTAGCCCCATTTTAGATTTTGCTGCAAGTTTTGGTCACCGTTTTCAGTGGATATAAAATTCCTGGAAAATGTACAAAGGAGGTGACAAAGAGATCCCAGATCAGAAACCCTTTCCCCTATGGGATAGACAAGGGCCCAAACTGCACTCTTAGAAAGACTAAAATTAGGGGGGATATGTTTTGGTTTTTATAAGTGGAAGACGGGAAATAAAAAAAAGGGAGTAAAAGTGTGCTGAAAATATCTAGCCAAACAGGACTCGAGAAAGGGTTTTTTAAGTTGGAAAAATTCAGACAAGGTATAGGAAAGTACTGGTTGGAATAGAGTTGTGGTGAGTGAACAAACTCCCAAATAACCCTTATAGAGCCCAAACCCTTGTGACTTTAAAAATAGGTGGGTAAAACATGAGTAGATGTGGGGGGGGTGTGAGTTGGGCCGATAGCTTTTGTAACAGGTCGGTTGCCGGTTCCCCTTAATCAATGTGACCTGACCTGACTAGGTTTGGGGGGGATTGGCTTAAGCCCCTAGGGGGCTTGGGGCCCGCCTCCCTGGGCCCCTAGGCCTTCCCGCGTGTCCTTCGTTTTATGTTCTTATGTTCTTTTGGGCCCCTGAGAGGGTATCAGAGTAGCGGCACCCGGACCCACTGGGTGGTAGTAAAAAGAAGCGGCGCCTGGACCCTTTGGGGGCTAGTCAAAAAGCGAGTGCCCGGACCACTGAGAGCTCTCAGAGAAGCAGTGCTGGAGCATGAGAGGGTAAACAGGTTGCAAGCGGCGGGCCCCTGAGAGGGGTAGTCAAGGGGGCGAGCGCCTTGGCCACGATAGGCTGCAGGGCCGGCGCCGGAACAGTTAGAGGCCAATCAAGGGGCGATCGCAAGCACCACTGGGGCTATAAGAAGCGAGCCTTTGGGCAATGGGGCTAGTCAAGGGGGAGCGCCCTCACCACTGTGAGGCAGCAGAGTACAGGCACCCGGACCCTTGGAGGCGTCAGAAAAGCAGCGCCGGGCCACTGAGAGGGTAGTCAAGTAGCGAGCGCTGGACCACTGAAGAGGCTATTCTGAGTTGCGAACGCTGGACCACTGAGAGGCAGTCAGGTGTAGCGAGTGCCCTGACCGTGAGAGGGCTGTCAGAGTAGCGAAGCACCTGGGACCACTGAGAGGCTAGTCAGATGTGGGAGTGCTGGGACCACTGAGGCTAGTCAGGTGTTTAGCGAGCACCTGGGACCAGTGAGAGGCTGTCAGCATAGCGAGCGCCTGAACCGCTGAGAGGATAGTTCAGAGGATTGCGAACGCCTGGACCACTGAGAGGCTAGTCAGAGGAGCTTAGCACCAGAAACATGAGAGGTAGTCAGAAGAGCGATAACGCCTGGGCCATAGGGCTAGTCAAAGGAAGGCGAGCGCCTGGACCACTGAGAGGCTAGTCAGAGAAGCGAGCGCCTTGACCACTGAGAGGCTAGTCAGAGTAGAGAGCGCATGTACCACTGAGAGGCTAGTCAGAGGACAGCGAGAAAGCGCCTGGACCACTGAAGGCTAGTCAGAGGAGCGAGAAGCCTGAAAAAACTTAGAGGCTAGTCAGAGGAGCGAGCGCCTCGACCAATGAGAGGCTAGTCAGAGTAGCGAGCCCCTGTACCACTGAGAGGAGCGAGTGCCTAGACCACTGAGAGGTTAGTCAGAGTAGCGAGCACCTTGACCACTGAGAGGCTAGTCAGAGTAGCGAGCGCCCAGACCACTGAGAGGCTAGTCAGAGTAGCGAGCGCCTGGATCACTATGAGGCTGCTCAGAGTAGCGAGCGCCTGGACCAATGAGAGGCTAGTCAGAGTAGCGAGCGCCTGAACCACTGAGAGGCTATTCAGAGTAGCGAGCGCCTGGACAACTGAGAGGCTAGTCAGATTGGCGAGCATCTCGACCGGTGAGAGGCTAGTCAGAGTAATCCTCGCCTGTACCACTGAGAGGCTAGTCATAGCAGCAAGCGCCTGGACCACTGGAAGCCTAGTCAGAGTAGTGAGCGCCTGGACCACTGAGAGGCTAGTCAGAAGTAGAGAGCGCTGGACACTGAGGAGACTAGTCCGAGTAAGCGAATTGCATGGACCACTGGAGAGGCTAGTCAGAGTAGCAAGTGCTGGGAACCACTGTTGAGGCTATTCAGAGTAGGAGAGCGTGGACCATTAAGAGGCTAGTCAGAGGAGCGAGCGGCTGGACCACTGAGAGACTAGTCAGAGTAGGGAGCAACTGGACCACTGAGAGGCTTGTCAGAGGAGCGAGCGCCTGGACCACTGACAGGCTACTCAGAGTTGTGAGCGCCTGGACCACTGAGAGGCTAGTCAGCTGAGAGAGTGCCTCGACTGCTTACAGGCTAGTCAGAAGAGGTGTGAGCGTCTGGACCACTGAGAGGCTAGTCAGAGTAACGAGTGCCTGGACCACTGAGAGTCTAGTCAGAGCAGTGATTGCCTGGACCACTGGGAGGATAGTCAGAGTAGTGAGCGCCTGGACCACTGAGAGGCTAGTCAGAGTAGTGAGCACCTGGACCACTGAGAGGCTTGTCAGAGTAGCGAACGCCTGGACAACTTAGAGGCTAGTCAGAGTAGTGAGTGCCAAGACCACTGTGAGGCTAGTTAGAGTAGCGAGCGCCTGGACCGCTGAGAGGCTAGTCAGAGGAGCGAGCGCCTGGACTGCTTAGAGACTAGTCAGAGTAGCGAGCGCCTGGACCACTGAGAGGCTAGTCAGAGTAGCGAGCTCCTGGACCACTGAGAGGCTAGTCAGAGTAGCGAGCACCTGGACAACTGAGAGGCTAGTCAGAGTAGTGAGCGTCTGGACCGCTTAGAGGCTAGTCAGAGTAGCGAGCACCTGGACCACTGAGAGGCTAGTCAGAGTAGCGAGCGCCTGGACCACTGAGAGGCTAGTCAGAGGAGCGAGCGCCTGGACCACTGAGAGGCCTGTCAGAGGAGCGAGCACATTTTCCACTGAGAGGCTAGTCAGAGGAGCGAGCCTATGGACCACTGAAAGGCTAGTCAGAGGAGCGAGCGCATTGACCACTGAGAGGCTAGTCAGAGTAGCGAGCGCCTTGACCACTGAGAGGCTAGTCAGAGGAGCGTGAGCCTGGACCATTGAGAGGCTAGTCAGAGGAGCGAGCGCCTTTACCACTGAGAGGCTAGTCAGAGTAGCAAGCACCTGGACCACTGAGAGGCTAGTCAGATGAGCGAGCGCCTGGACCACTGAGAGGCCAGTCAGAGGAGTGAGCCCCTGGACCACTGAGAGGCTAGCCAGAGGAGCGAGCACATGTACCACTGAGAGGCTAGTCAGAGGAGCGAGCGCCTGGAAAACTGAGAGGCTAGTCAGAGGAGCGAGCGTCTCGACCAATGAGGGGCTAGTCGGAGTAGCGAGCCCCTGTACCACTGAGAGGAGCGAGTGCCTAGACCACTGAGAGGTCAGTCAGAGTAGCGAGCACCTTGACCACTGAGAGGCTAGTCAGAGTAGCGAGTGCCCGGACCACTGAGAGGCTAGTCAGATTAGCGAGCGCCTGGATCACTATGAGGCTACTCAGAGAAGCGAGCGCCTGGACCACTGAGAGGTTAGTCAGAGGAGCGAGCACCTGGACCTCTTAGAGGTAGTCAGGAGCGAGCACATGAACCACTGAGAGGCTAGTCAAGATGCGAGTGCTGGACCACTGAGAGGCTAGTCAGAGGAGCAACCTGACCTGAGAGGGTATTTAGAGAGGAGGCCTGGACCACTGAGAGGTATCAGAGACAAGCGCCTGGAAAACTGGGGCTAGTCAGAGAACGGGGGCCCCGGACCACTGAGAGGCTAGCAGGGAGCGAAAGTGGGGCCCTGAAC
>NC_069491.1:21356839-21391852 GCF_026875155.1 Cherax quadricarinatus
TAACAGTAGTGGTGATGTTTTGTAAAGGGTAAAATTTTTTTGAAACATTGTGGTGATGATTGTAACAGTAGTGGTGATGATTGTAACAGTAGTGGTGATGATTGTAACAGTAGTGGTGATAATTGTAACAGTAGTGGTGATGATTGTAACAGTAGTGGTGATAATTGTAACAGTAGTGGTGATGATTGTAACAGTAGTGGTGATGATTGTAACAGTAGTGGTGATATTGTAACAGTAGTGGTGATTGTAACAGTAGTGGTGATGATTGTAACAGTAGTGGTGATAATTGTAACAGTAGTGGTGATGATTGTAACAGTAGTGGTGATAATTGTAACAGTAGTGGTGATGATTGTAACAGTAGTGGTGATAGCATTACTCTCACATTTTTCAACTTACACACTCTCACTCTCTTTGTCAATGCTCATTGTTTTTAGGACAAGAGAAAAACAAGCAAACATATAAAGCAAGTTCAGTAAGAAGCTTCCATTTGGAAGGAGGAAAAAAATATAGATTGGATATAATTTTTTCAAGCTGGAGCACACGATCATTACCTTCAGAATCAAGCTTTACGAGCTTTAATTCCTTTCACTCGCATTTAGTTGGAATTCTTGAAGCTGGTTAACATATATCTTGTAAGTGGCGGGAACTGTGTGAGCGAGTCTTCAATTACGTCATAATTCCGTTACTCAAGACGCAGGTGTGTTCATTGAGGAAGGAGAGAGAGAGGTAGAGTCGTGCTCTCTCTCTCTCTCTCTCTCTCTCTCTCTCTCTCTCTCTCTCTCTCTCTCTCTCTTTTACACAGGGTTTGTCAAGGTTAAGGATCCCTAGCTTTATTGACAAGCTATTTACAGGTTAAGGATTCCTAACTTTATTGGCAAGCTAAGAGCTCTCTCTCTCTCTCTCTCTCTCTCTCTCTCTCTCTCTCTCTCTCTCTCTCTCTCTCTCTCTCTCTCTCTCTCTCTCTCTCCCTCATATATCCATCACCAAACATAAACACACGTGGTTCAGGAGACTCGCCTCACCATCCACACATTTGCATATCAAACGAACGGCGCTGTGTTGCCTCAGGACGTACGGAAAGACAGCCAGTGTTTTGTAGTTCCAGTAAGAGTTCTCCCATCATCGTTCTTCGGTATATTCTTTCTTTGTGTTTATTGTTTTGTTTTTTTCATTCGCCTCTGTAATATGTTCTTCCTTCATGTTACTTTCGCTGTACTTTGCCAGAGATGTAAATAATTGTTCACATATGTGATTATTTTTCTCCCTAACTCTGTTTGTGTTCTATAACTTCGACTTTTTCTCTTTCTCTCTAACAAATGTATTCCTTCTACCCCTTTTTCTTTATTTTATATTTTTTCCATCAACCGTCTGCCTTCCAGCAACTCTCTTCTGCTTATTTACTCTCTCTCTCTCTCTCTCTCTCTCTCTCTCTCTCTCTCTCTCTCTCTCTCTCCCCACCCTCACCTCACCTTATTCTTCCAGTCATCCAAAATCCCCTTCCATTAAACTAACCTCTTTCTCAATACTTACTCCATATTTTCCTCACCCTTTTCCGTTTACCCTTCATCCAGTCACTCTACCTTTTACCGTTTTCTTATCCTCCTTTCGTTCCTGAAATAACTAGTCTTGTCCTCTGGGTCAGGTGGTGGCGTGGTGCGTCACAGTGCCGGAGTCTCAGGGCTTCGACAGCCTTAAAGTCACCACGTCGCCGAAAGTGGCCAAAACGACGGAAGTCCCCACATCGCTGAAAGTCTCCACATCACTGGAAGCGACCTCGTCGTTGGAGATAGCTGAGGCAAGACTTGCTCTTGAGGCCTTTGACTTCAAGAAAATAACTGAAAGGAGGAAAGGTCAGTTAGACATTTATTTCTAGGCCGGACTTGAGTTCTGGAGATGGGAAGTACAGTGACTGCACTCTGAAGGAGGAGTTTGGAATATTTGCTGCTAAGGGGGACATCTAAACTATCGTACATACGCGCCTCTGGCTAGACAGTGATAGTTTAAATTATGTTTTTTTCGGGTCACCCTGTCAGGGTTGAGTGTGTCAGGTCAGAGTGAGTGAAGACCAGTAGTTTTCATGACTTGACGCGCTGTTGGAGTGTGAGCAAGGTAGCACTCATGAAGGAATTCAAGACAGCCGATTAGCCGGATGTACTCTGAAGGAGAGGTGGTGACAGTGCGCTTCGAAGTTATCTGAATTGTGATGCCCGGACACTTATGGCAAAACAACGACTGAATGAGTGATGATAAAAGCATTTTCCTTTATTGGTCACCCTACTTCGGTGGGAGAAGGCAGTGTGTTAAAAAATTTCTCAGTGTGGTAATGTCGTGAAAAGAAGCGTTCAACATGACTGACATTAAACTTCCTGGGTATGAATAGTATGTATATTATATATTATAATATAATATATATATTATATATAATAATATATAATATATATATTATATATGTACATGACGTTTTTCCTGCGTTTTTCCGCTCAGACATGCACTAATATTAGACGTTTTACACAGATTATTGTTATTATTATTATTATTTTATATTATTAATATTATTGATGTGAAGAGCTAAACCTGTACGAGTCATTCAGAGCCAGATATAATAGACTCGATTCTCCGACTGCTAATCGCGGTCTAGTCTCTGATCAGTCAGGCTGTTGATTACTCAAGGAGAAACAAAATCAGATGTTGGTGGAGCTAACTGTTCTTTTTTCTCCTTACCTTTGGCAGCTGACCTGGGTAACATTCCCCCGCCACCACTCTACAAGCTGCCACCCGACTCTCCCTTGTCGCTGCCTCCCCTGCCCCTGGAGCTCTCTCCACTCCCGTATAGCCAGCCACAATCCTCCACCCTTACCCTTGAAGAACCTATCCTGTCTCCGCCGCAGGATATCTCCCAGCCCAGCACCTACGAGAGTCCGGCACCTTCCAGTGTTGATACAGCTAGTGTCATCAAGGTGGGTTTACGGGATACGTCCACTGATTTAGCTGGTGTCATCAAGGTGGGTTTACGGGATACGTCCACTGATTCAGCTGGTGTCATCAAGGTGGTCTCACGAGACACTGGTGCTGTCGATCACTCCGCACAGTCATCGAGCGACTCGTCTCAAGGCTACTCCAGTCCCTCGGTGTCACCAACAGTTCCCAGTTTGCCTCTCAGTGGTGAGACACTGGACAACTTCTTTGATATATTTGAATCTGACACCAGCGGGTATGGCGACGCAAGTGGGCAGACCTTCAGCATTGATGGTAATGTTGTGAAGGAGAGTTTTGAGGCCGCCCATACGTCAGGTCAGTCTGACAGTGTTCCCTCTTCCCCAAGTCAGTCTTTTAGTGCCCCATCTCCCCCGCTTCACGTTTTTTAACTCCCTGTCTTCTCTAGTCAGTCCCATAACCCCCTTTCCTCCATTAGTCAGCCTCTGAATATTCTCTCTCCTCCCTTGTATACTTACAGCCCTCCCTCTCACCCATTCAGACTTACAGTGCCCCTCCCCCACCCATTCAGACTTACAGTACCCCCTCTCCACCCATTCGGACTTA
The DNA here is from genome assembly GCF_026875155.1 of Cherax quadricarinatus. Classification (NCBI taxonomy): domain Eukaryota; kingdom Metazoa; phylum Arthropoda; class Malacostraca; order Decapoda; family Parastacidae; genus Cherax; species Cherax quadricarinatus. The sequence continues at coordinate 21,360,380 of NC_069491.1, forward strand.
CAGCGCCCCCTTCTCCACCCATTCAGACTTACAGCGCCCCCTCTCACCCATTCAGACTTACAGAGCCCCCTCTCCTCCCATTCAGACTTACGATGCTTCTCCAGTCTCCCCGGGTGAGTCGAACAATTCTCCGCCATCACCTGGTCAGTCTTTTAGTGGAAACTACAAAGGGGGAAGTTCTGGAATAGATGGTAGTGAAGGCTATGGAGGTGAAAGTCCTGGAGGAGAAGGAGAAGAAGGTGGAAGTTATGGGGATGGAAGCACTGAAAATGGAGGAGGTGGAAGGAACAGCGGAGGAAGTTCTGGTATTTTCACTTCATCCCATGAAACTCCGAGTAGCACCTATGGCACTCCTGACATTCCCAGTAGCTCTTATGGCACCCCTGACACACCCAGTACATTCAGTGGCACACCTGACACTCCCAGTAGCTCCTATGGCACTCCTGATACTCCTATTACTTCCTATGAAGTTCCACCAGCGCTTAGTACTTCCTATCTCCCTCCTGAAGCTCCCGGTACTTCCTATGGAGCTGCTTCAGGTCCTAGTTCTTCATATGGTCCTCCTGAAGCTCCCAGTACTTCCCATGGAGCTTCTTCAGGCCCTAGAACTTCCTATGGTCCTTCTGAAGCTCCCAGTACTTCCTATGGTCCTCCTGAAGCTCCCAGTATTTCCTATGGAGCTCCTCCAGGTCCCAGTTCTTCCTATGGTCCTCTTGAAGCTCCCAGTATTTCTCATGGAGCTCCTTCAGGTCCTAGTTTTCCTTATGGTCCTCCTGAAGCTCCCAGTACTTCCTATGATCTTCCTGAAGCTTCCAGTATTTCCTATGGAGCTCCTCCAGGTCCCAGTTCTTCCTATGGTCCTCCTGAAGCTCCCAGTATTTCCCATAGAGCTCCTCCAGGTCCTAGTTCTTCTTATGGTCCTCCTGAAGCTCCCAGTAGTTCCTATGGTCCTCCTGAAGATCCCAGTATTCCTTATGGAGCTCCTCCAGGTCCTAGTTTTCCTTATGGTCCTCCTGAAGCTCCCAGTACTTCCTATGGTCCTCCTGAAGCTCTCAATGTTTTCTATGGTCCCCCTGAAGCTCCCAGTACTTCCTATGGTTCTTCTAAAGCTCCCAGTACTTCCTGTGGTCCCCCTGAAGCTCCCAGTACTTCCTACCGAACTCCTCCAGATCCTAGTTCTTCCTATGGTCCTCCTGAAGCTCCCAGTATTTCCTATGGAGCTCCTCCAGGTCCTAGTTCGTCCTATGGTCCTCCTGACGCTCCCACTGCTTCCTCTGGAACCTTAGGCTCTTCTTCAGGTGGTGGTTCTTTCAGTTCTAGTTTCATTATCTTTCATTTAGGTGGAAATGGTGATGAAATAAGTGGTGAAGGAAGTGTTAGTGATGCTAGTGGTGGTGGCGATGGAGGTTATGGAGGCAGCAGTTCCAGTGGTGGCGATGGAGGTTATGGAGGCAGCAGTTCCAGTGGTGGCGATGGAGGTTATGGAGGCAGCAGTTCCAGTGGTGGCGATGGAGGTTATGGAGGCAGCAGTTCCAGTGGTGGCGATGGAGGTTATGGAGGCAGCAGTTCCAGTGGTGGCGATGGAGGTTATGGAGGCAGCAGTTCCAGTGGTGGCGATGGAGGTTATGGAGGCAGCAGTTCCAGTGGTGGCGATGGAGGTTATGAGCAGCAGTTCCAGTGGTGGCGATGGAGGTTATGGAGGCAGCAGTTCCAGTGGTGGCGATGGAGGTTATGGAGGCAGCAGTTCCAGTGTGGCGATGGAGGTTATGGAGGCAGCAGTTCCAGTGGTGGCATGGAGGTTATGGAGGCAGCAGTTCCAGTGGTGGCGATGGAGGTTATGGAGGCAGCAGTTCCAGTGGTGGCGATGGAGGTTATGGAGGCAGCAGTTCCAGTAGTGGCGATGGAGGTTATGGAGGCAGCAGTTCCAGTGGTGGCAATGGAGGTTACGGAGGCAGCAGTTCCAGTGGTGGCGATGGAGGTTATGGAGGCAGCAGTTCCAGTGCTGGTGATGGAGGTTATGGAGGCAGCAGTTCCAGTACTGGTGATGGAGGTTATGGAGGCAGCAGTTCCAGTGGTGGCGATGGAGGTTATGGAGGCAGCAGTTTCAGTGGTGGCGATGGAGGTCATGGAGGCAGCAGTTTCAGTGGTGGCGATGGAGATTATGGAGGCAGTAGTTCTGGTGGTGGCAATGGAGGTTATGGAGGCAGCAGTTCCAGTGGTGGTTATGGAGGTTATGGAGACAGCAGTTCCAGTGGTGGCGATGGAGGTTATGGAGGCAGCAGTTCCAGTGCTGGTGATGGAGGTTATGGAGGCAGCAGTTCCAGTACTGGTGATGGAGGTTATGGAGGCAGCAGTTCCAGTACTGGTGATGGAGGTTATGGAGGCAACAGTTCCAGTGGTGGTGATGGAGGTTATGGAGGCAGCAGTTTCAGTGGTGGCGATGGATGTCATGGAGGCAGCAGTTTTAGTGGTAGCGATGGAGATTATGGAGGCAGTAGTTCTGGTGGTGGCGATGGAGGTTATGGAGGCAGCAGTTCCAGTGGTGGCGATGGAGGTTATGGAGGCAGTAGTTTTGGTGGTGGCGATGGAGGTTATGGAGGCAGCAGTTCCAGTGGTGGTGATGGAGGTTATGGAGGCAGCAGTTCCAGTGGTGGCGATGGAGGTTATGGAGGCAGCAGTTCAAGTGCTGGTGATGGAGGTTATGGAGGCAGCAGTTCCAGTGCTGGTGATGGAGGTTATGGAGGCAGCAGTTCCACTGGTGGCGATGGAGGTTATGGAGGCAGTAGTTCTGGTGGTGGCGATGGAGGTTATGGAGGCAGTAGTTCTGGTGGTGGCGATGGAGGTTATGGAGGCAGTAGTTCCACTGGTGGCGATGGAGGTTATGGAGGCAGTAGTTCCACTGGTGGCGATGGAGGTTATGGAGGCAGTAGTTCCACTGGCGGCGATGGTTATGGAGGCAGCAGTTACAGTGCTGGTGATGGAGGTTATGGAGGCAGCAGTTCCAGTGGTGGCGATGGAGGTTATGGAGGCAGCAGTTCTGGTGGTGGCGATGGAGGTTATGGAGGCAGTAGTTCCACTGGTGGCAATGGAGGTTATGGGAGCAGTAGTTCCACTGGTGGCGATGGAGGTTATGGAGGCAGTAGTTCCACTGGTGGCGATGGAGGTTATGGAGACAGTGGTTCCACTGGTGGCGATGGTTATGGAGGCAGCAGTTCCAGTGCTGGTGATGGAGGTTATGGAGGCAGCAGTTCCAGTGGTGGCGATGAGGTTATGGAGGCAGCAGTTCTGGTGGTGGCGATGGAGGTTATGGAGGCAGCAGTTCTGGTGGTGGCGATGGAGATTATGGAGGCAGCAGTTCCAGTGGTGGATACGGCGGTGCAAGTTCTTCCATGTATGGTGGAAGCGGCGAGATGGATGGTAATATAATTCATGGCAGCCATGTGGCGGGGGCATACCATGCTAACAGTAATTCTGGTAGCACTTCTGGCAACCATGAAGGTGATGGCGGAGGTTATGGTGGTGACTATGGTAACAGTGGGGATTATGGTGGCGGAAGTTCAAGTGAATATAGTGCAAGTGGTGGCTATAGTGGAGGTGGATATAGTGGAGGTAGTGGCCATGAAGGTGGTGGTGTAATATACTTTGCAGATGGCCCTGGTAGTGGTGGAATAGGTGGCCATATTGTTGGAGGATATAGGTGGAGCAGTGGTAGCCATGTTTGTGGAGGATATAGAGGCAGTGGTAGCCAAGTTGGTGGAGGATATGGAGGCAGTGGTGGTCATGTTGGTGGAGGATATGTTGGAGGCAGCAGTGGCCATGGTGGAGGATATAGTGGAGGTGGAAGCTACAATATGAGACCCTATGGGACAACATCTCGACCTGGACCATTCAACAGCATTCTTGAAAAATTTAAAGGTTTATTAGATTTGTAGGTTAACCAAAGCTTACTGAAAATTTGGATCTTAGGTCAAGAATGAGCTGTAATATACAGGGGCTGAACCAGATAATATGGACACCTCGTTATTTACCATTTTTGATTTTCAATATGCAGCTGTTCCTCCACTTGCAGTTAAAACAGCACCAGTTCGTCGAGAATAGTGTCCAGGGGTATTTTGAGTCATTCCTCAAGGAAAACCTGTTCTAACTCTTCCATAAATGACGGTGGAGGAAACCGGTTCCTGACTTGCTGTTTCAACCGACCCAACACATTCGAAGATGTTATTCATCCTAGTATATGCTATTTGAATGCTCCATTTATGTTAAGAAAAGAACTTTTATGGAGGCATGTTTCGAACGTATGATAATTACTGTCTGCTAAACTGCAATGGTTATGTTCTAGGTGAATGCAAATGTTAAATATAATTTAATCTGTGATAATTATATAATGGTTACTTCTCCGTACATTATGACTTGATGGCAAGAAGCAGATATTAAATATTCTCAAAAAAAATATTGTTTTTTATATTGTATCAATATAATAACAGAGCTCACTATAAAACTGTATTTTCTATTGTTCTTAAAATGACCTCTGAGACTTGTCTCCGAGAACCTTGTCTGTGAGAACCTTGTCCCTCTGATCCTCGTCTGTAAGACCCTTGTCTTTACAATCCTTCTCTGTGAGATCCTTGTCTGTGAGATCCTTGTCTTTGAGATCTTATTTTTGAGATCCTTGTCTGTGGATCCTTCTCTCTGATATACTTGTTAGACACTTCTATGTTTATATGCTTTGTTTGAGATCCTTATCCTGTAATCCGTTTATGAGACCTTTGCCTATAACTGGACATACTATCAGACTGTTTCTCGGTTGATACTGTCAGGTAAAGTTGATATTGACCAGGGAGTTATTACATGGGAAGATTGGCACCAACTGGGCATGGTAATAAGAGAAAGGACTGATAACAACACACCATCTCCAGACTGTGGGGCTGATTACCTCAAAGCCCTTCTCATAATCCCGCTTTTCCTTTGTATTAGACTGATGAAGCCACTGGCTGGCAAAACGTTTTCTACAATAAATATATGCAATTATTGCACAGTGTCTCATTTATCAACCTGCCGACTTGCTAAGCCATTTATATAGCAAAACATATTGACGAAACCTAAAATTGAAACTAAACATTTGATCGTACCTGATGGTACATAATGTACCTGATGGTTCATTATGTACCTGATGGTTCATTATGTACCTGATGGTTCATTATGTACCTGATGGTTCATTATGTACCTGATGGGTTTATTATGTACCTGATGGTTCATTATGCACCTGATGGTTCATTATGCACCTGATGGTTCATTATGTACCTGATGGTTCATTATGCACCTGATGGTTCATTATGCACCTGATGGTTCATTTTTGTACCTGATGGTTCATTATGTACCTGATGGTTCATTATGCACCTGATGGTTCATTATGTACCTGATGGTTCATTATGCACCTGATGGTTCATTATGTACCTGATGGTTCATTATGCACCTGATGGTTCATTATGCACCTGATGGTTCATTATGCACCTGATGGTTCATTATGCACCTGATGGTTCATTATGTACCTGATGGTTCATTATGTACCTGATGGTTCATTATGCACCTGATGGTACGTTGCTGTGAGATTTACTCATTATTATTATTATTATAAAAAAGGAAAGGGTAAACCGATTCACTTATTAATTATAAGAGTATCAGTAAGTAAGCATGTATCTGTACGTGTGTGTGTGTGGTGTGGGTGTGTGTGTGTGTGTGTGTGTGGTGTGGTGTGTGTGGTGTGTGTGTGTGTGTGTGTTGCGAAGCACCTGGACGCTGAGATGCTAGTCAGAGGAGCGGCGCCTGGACTGCTGCTGAACAGGCTAGTCAGGTAGTAAGCGCTGGACACTGAGAGGCTAGATTCAGAGTAGTGAGATCATGGACCCAGGGAGTTCTAGTCAGGAGTAGTATCGAGTCGCCCTGGACCACTGAGAGGCTAGTCAGAGTTAGCGAATGCCTGGACACTGAGTGAGGGCTAGTCAGAGTAGCGCAGCACCCTGACCGCTGGAGGCTATAGAGGAGCGGCACCTGGACCACTGAGAGGCTAGTCAGGTAGGGAGCGCCTGGACCATTGAGAAGCTAGTCAGTGTAGCGAGCGCCTGGACCAGTGAGAGGCTGTCAGCATAGCGAGGCCTGAACCGCTGAGAGGTAGTCAGAGGGAGCGAAGCCCCTGAGACCCTGAGATGCTAGTCAGAGGAGCTAGCGCCCAGACTATTGAGAGGCTAGTCAGAAGAGCGACCCCTGGGCCAACTAAGAGGCTCGTCAGAAAGGAGACGAGCACTCGACCACTGAGAGGCTAGTAGAGGAGCGAGCCCCTGGACACTGAGAAGCTACTCGGGAGGAGCGAGCACGTGGACCACCGAGAGGCTAGTCAGAGGAGCGAGCGTCTGGATTACTGAGATGCTAGTCAGAGGAGCGAGTGCTGGCCACTGAGAGGCAGTGTGAGTAGCGAGCCCTGTACCACTGAGAGGAGCAAGATGTGGACCACTGAGAGGCCCAGTCAGAAGGAGCGGGGAGCGCCTGGACTCCTCAGAGGCTAGTCAGAGGAGCGAGAGCCTGGACCTCTGAGAGGCTAGTCAGAGGAGCGAGCGCCTGGACCACTGAGAGGAGTGAGCACCAGAAAGACTGAGAGGAGCCAGCGGTTGGACCAGTCTGAGGAGCGAGCACCTGGACCACTGAGAGGAGCGAGCGCCTGGACACTCAGAGGAGTGAACGCCTAGACACTTGAGGAAAGTGAGCCCCTGGACTACTGAGAGGAGCTAGCGCCTGGACCACTGAGAGGCTAGTCAGAGGAGTGAGCACCTGGACCACTGAGAGGCTAGTCAGCGGAGCGAGTGCCTGGACCACCGAGAGTAGCAAGCTACAGGGACCACACTGAGAGGAGCAAAACCCTAGGACAACTTGAGAGAAGCGAGCCCGTGGACACTGAGAAGGAGCTAGCGCCTAGACCACTGAGAGGTAGTCAGAGGAGGAGCGCCTGGACCACTGAGAGCTAGTCAGATGGACCGAGCACCTGGCACAGTTAGAGGCTTTAAAAATTCAGAGGAGCGATAGCAAGCATCACTGAGAGGCTAGTCAGAGAAGCGAGCGCTTGGACCACTGAGAGGCTAGTCAGAGGAGCTAGCGCCCTCACCACTGTGAGGCTATGCAGAGTACAGAGCGCCTGGAGCATTGAGAGGCTAGTCAGAAGAGCGAGCGCCTTGACCACTGAGAGGCTAGTCAGGTAGAGGAAGCACCATGTACCATGAGAGGCTAGTAGAGGAAGCGAGCGCCTGGACCATGAGAGCTAGTCAGAGGAGCGAGTGAATCGACCAATGAGAGGCTAGTCAGAGTAGCGAGCCCCTGTACCACTGAGAGGAGCGAATGCCTAGACCACTGAGAGGTTAGTCAGAGTAGCGAGCACCTTGACCACTGAGAGGCTAGTCAGAGTAGCGAGTGCCCGGACCACTGAGAGGCTAGTCAGAGTAGCGGGCACCTGGATCACTATGAGGCTACTCAGAGTAGCGAGCGCCTGGACCACTGAGAGGCTAGTCAGAGTAGCGAGTGCCTGAACCACTGAGAGGCTATTCAGAGTAGCGAGCGCCTGGACAACTGAGAGGCTAGTCAGAGTAGCGAGCATCTCAACCGGTGAGAGGCTAGTCAGAGTAGTGAGTGCCTGGACCACTGAGAGGCTAATCAGAGTAGCAAGCGCCTGGACCTCTGAGAGGCCTAGTCAGAGGAGCGAGCGCCTGGCCACTGAGAGGCTTTTAGTCAGTGAGGCGAGTGCATTGAACCACTGAGGAGGCTAGTCAGAGTAGCAAGTGCCGGACCTACTCGGTTGTTATATTGGTCACCAAGGTCTTTCTCCCTGGTGAGGTCTGTAGTCTTTGTCCACCTAGCCATATTCTGTCTGCGTTCTTTGTCTTCTTTGCCCATCCCAATCTTCTTGACTTTGCATTTGGCTGGATTGAATTCGAGGGGAGCCATGTTACTGGACCACATGTCCAGCTCCTTCCAGTCTCTTTGCAGTCCTGCCTCATTCGCCTCGTCCGATTTAAATTCTCTCATCAACTTCTACGTCATCTGCGAAACAGGGACACTTCAGAGTCTATTCATTCCTATGTCGTCACATATATCAAAAATAGCACTGGCTCCTAGAACTGACCCCTGTGGGACCCCGCACTCGTAACAGCGCGCCCACTGTGAAGTACCTCTTCACGTACCATGACTCGTTGCTAGCCCTCCCTGTCAGGTATTCCACCTTATCCATTGCCAGTGCCTTCCTTTTATGTGTGCCTGATCCTGCAGCTTCTGAACTAATCTCGTGTGTGGGGAACTGGGCTTTATGTCAAAGGCGCCTTCTCTGCAGTATAGGAACACGCAATCTACCACAACCCTCTCTCTCGTGTTTAACTTCTGTTACCTTGTTCATAAAACTCCAGGAGGTTTGTGATACCAAGATTTGCCTTCATGTACCCAGGCTGGGTTTTTCATTTATAATGTTTTTCCTTTTTGTTTTCCTTTCAGGTGTTCGACCAACTACTCCTACCTGATAATCTTCTCCATGACTTTGCAACAATAATTGTCATGAGGACTACAGGTCTGTAGTTTAGTGCCCTCGTTTTGTTTCCTTTCTTAAATATGGGCGACTACATTATGCTGTCTTCATTTCTCAGGGTAGTTGCCCCGTTTCAAGAATGTCCCCCCCGTTCGACTGATGTGATCTGGTTAGAGGCACACACAGCATCCCTGCTCCTTCTCTAAGGACCCATGGAAGATGTTGGTCCGTGTCCCATCGCCTTTGAGGTTGTCAATCAAGCGTCCCAATCCGCGCCATAACCCTCCTCCTCAGTTGTTTCTCGCGCGTAGAGTCATCCAACACTTGTTGGTATATTCCTCTTGATGTTCATTCTGTGCTGTCTTCCCACAGTCCTCTTCCTGTCTCTACTGTAAAAAACTTCCTTAATCTCCTGCTTGCAGCTCCCACATAAGCCTCCCTGATCATTTCTTGTGAGTTCTCCCACCTTCTGTCGTTGGTCTGAATCACTGGTCTTTGACTGTGTCTTCTACTGATGTGGCTTATTACAACAGTTTTCGGGTCAGTTCTGATTCTTCGATGCATATGCATTTTCATACTGTTCGCTGGGCCCCTCCTCCTTACCTGTGCGAATGCGATTCTGGAATGTGTGTCCTGATTCCCAATTTCGTGTGTTCTCTGCTTCTGTACTTTTTTCGCATTCTCTTAGATTGCACTTTTGTTTTGCCTCTTACAACCGTCGGGTAAACCGGGGCTTTGTTCTGTCTTCCCGTCTGTTACTAATGTTGCCCTCTTGTGGAATGAACCTTTCCACTGCCTCCTTGCATGTTTGTTGTCATATTCTCCATCAATTTCATTTACTGGCTTTCCTGCCAGTCTCCTGTCCACACTGGCACCTGTACCCGCATGAAGTTCTTCAACCCTATGTAGTCCCTTTTTATAGTCAATGCTTCCCATTCTACTCTGTTATCTCGTCACTTGCAGACTCTACTTATGTATTCAAAGACAGAACCCTCGTGGATCGCTAGCTTAAGCGGTCGCCTCTGCATACCTTGATATCCTCAATGTCCTGAGCTGCCCCAGGGTGAACACAAGGCTCCAATCTTGCTGGTTCATCCTCTCCCCTCTCACTCTGGTAGTTCCTTAACATGTTGTGCATGAGATTTTCCAGCACCACGTCCACATCCTGGTCTCTTCATGTTTCGGGACCCCCAAGTGGCTCCAGGTTTTACCCAGTCAATCTCCCTGAGGTTGAATCCCCCATAACAGCAACTTTGCTTCTTGTGGAAGAGAGCTCTTCTTGCCACCTCAGCAAGTGTGCTCCACACATTGCTCTGTTGCTTCTCTTATATTCCTCTCCACGAGCGGCGCCTCCCTGGCAGTTCTGTGGTGGATTTACATCACTGCAAAGATGCACTTTGTGTTCCCCAGACTGAAAGTGTACCTGCTATGTAGTCTCGTTTCTCCGGTCTCATCTATTCCTTCCATTTTCTGAAATTCACTCCTCTGTTTTTTACGACAGTGCAACCCCACCCCCCCCTACCTCCTTCTATCTTTCTCATGATCTGTATCCTTGCGTGCCAATGGGGGAAGATTTGCATCTGGTTATTGTCTCATGAGTTTTGTTTCTGAATGCTATGATGTCTGGGGAAAAGCGTCTCATTGATTCTATCTTGCCATTCCTCCAATGTTTATTCGCGTTTAATCCATTGCATTTGTATGTACTCAAACTTCAAACTTCTGTTCTAATACTGTAACTGTGAGTGCGGGGGGGTGGAAACAGAGGGGTCGGTGTGTGGATGGTGGTTTGAATGTTCAGTGCCCGCGGGGCTGTCGTGGCTGGAGTCCTTCTGCAGGATGTTTCTGGGGGGTGCGCTTGTCCTTCCATTTGATCCTGGGTTATTCTGCCTCCCTTTTTCATTTCCTCCCATTTCTCCTTTCGTTTTTGAACTCTCTCTATCATTGTCTTCTTTCGTCTCCGTGTTTTCTGTCACGGTATCGAGGTACACCACTCCGGAACTCCTGCTTGCCTACTCAGCGTGCCATATATCCATGCAGGATCTATGGGTTCAGGGTGATTCTGCCTTGAAATTACTTTGAGAGGCCGAATTCCTTTTCTTTGTGAACGCCATCCCAATTCTCCGGAAAATTTGCCACTGGGTCATGTCCCCCCTACGCCTATCACCTTGCAAGATGTCTTCAATACAGCTCTATTTTTCTCCTCCTGCATGTCTTTCATCATAAGTTTCCCCTTTAGCTCTCGTCTGGATAGCCCATAGGAGACGCAAAATCTCGGATGTCTCTCTCTCCCTTTCACCTCCACGCTGTGACTCCCATTGCATCTCTGATGTGTTTTAGTCCTTTCCCGTGGAGTGTCCTTCTTCAGTCCCTTCCCTCGTTTTGGCCCTATGCTACTTGGTTTATCCATTCCTGCTCACTTTGCTCCTGGCCCCACACGGTATCTGGTAAGCTCCTCTGCAACATGTCCTGTTCCATCGCGATCGTCTTCCTCCAACACTCTCTTTCTGTCCTAGAGTGCTCCCTGTCTTTGTTTTGACACACCCTGTGGGTTTGACTCAGGACTCTCTGCATACAGTTTAGTTCTCCATGTTTTCCTTACGGACCTGTTGTCTGTGTTCACGATGTAGCCGATTGCCGATGCTTATTCTGTAGATATCTTGTCCTCTGTGCTGTTTCAGATGTCTCAGCCTCCTCTTTCTACATCTCTCTATCTGATTTCTGCTGCTAGTGGGCCTGTTGCTTCACACCTCTGCATTCTGTGCCCTAACCCTCTCTTCCATCACTTCCTTTCCAGCTCATCTAGTTCCTTCCCCAGACTACCATCCCTTTTTGAGTCTTTCAAGTCTCCCATTCCTCCCTCTCAGTGTCGTCCTGGAGCTCCCTTGTCCTCATCCTCGGTTAGTGGGGAGGGGAACAGCGGGGATAGACGGTTAGGAGCGGGGCGTGGATGGTTGTGGTGGGAGGGGGAGGATGGTGTTGAGGGGCAGAGATAGTTTGGGGGAGGGAGTTTAGATTGGTTTGGGGAGGGAGTTAGTTGGTTTGGGGGAGCAGAGGGTGATGGGGTCAGGATGGTTATGCGAGGCGCCAGGGGGAGGGATGGTTAATGGGCGGGAGGGAGGTTGTTGAGCGGGGGTAGACGGTTTGGGGAGGGGGTTAGGTGGTTTGGGGGAGGGAGGTGGGCTAAGGCTAAGGGGTCAAGTGGCGGAGGGTGGTGTGTGTGTGTTGTGTGTGTCGTGTGTGTGTGAGTGTGTGTTGTGTGTGTGTGTGTGTGTGTTGTGTATGTGTGTATTGTGTTGTGTGAATGTGTCGTGTGTGTGGTGTGTGATGTGTGTGTGTGGTGTGTGTGTGTGTGTATGTTGTGTGTGTGAGTGTGTGTGTGTGTGTGTAGTGTGTGTGTGTGTGTGTGTGTATGTGTGTGTGGTGTGTCGTGTGTGTGTGTGTGATGTGCTGTATGTGCTGTGTGTTGTGTATGTGTGTGTGTTGTGTTGTGTGTGTCCTGTGTGTGTGTGTGTGTAGTGTGTATGTGTGTGTGTGATGTGACCTGGACTTCGCGGGTGGTGTTTGCTTGGGTTCTGGTGCTGGTGGCTAGTCAGGAAGCGAGCACCTGGACCACAGAGAGGCTAGACGATTGATTGTGATGTCGAGTCTGTGCTGTGGTATGGGATCCTGTTAGTGAGAGGCTAGTCAGAGGAGCGAGCGCTGGACTGCTGAAAGGCTAGTCAGAGGAGCGAGCGCCTGGACCACTTGAGAGCCTTAGTGCAGAGTAGTGATTCTCATGGACCACTGGGAGGTAGGTTGAGAGTTTTTGTTTTTAGTAAAAAAAAAAGCGGAGCGCCTGGACCGCTGAGAGGCTTAGTCAGAGTAGCGAGCGCCGGACCATGTAGGAGGCTAGTCAGAGTAGTGAGGCACCCTGACCGCTGATAGGGCTTAGTCAGAGGAGCAAGCACCTGGACCACTGAGAGGCTCGTCAGGAGTAGGGAGCGCCTGGACCACTGTAGAAGCTAGTCAGTGGTGTAGCGAGCGCCTGATATAGGACCAGTTGAGAGGCTGTCAATCATAGCGAGCGCCTGAACCGCTGAGAGGTTAGTCTAGAAGGAGCGAACGCCTGACCATATGAGAGGCTAGTCGAGGAGGAGCTAGCGCCCAGAACCAATGAGGGCTAGTCATAAAAGAGCGACCGCCTGGGCCACGAAGAGGCTCGTCAAAGGAGCGAGCGCCTCGTTACACTGAGAGGCTAAGTCAGAGTGGAGCTGATGCCGCTGTGTTGCCACTGAGAAGGCTACTCGTGAGGAGCGCTGAGCACGTTGGTACCCACCGAGAGGCTAGTCAGAGGAGCGAGCCGAGCGTGTTGGACCACTGAGAGGCTAGTCAGGGAGCGAGTGCCTGGACGCCACTGAGGAGGCTTAGTGAGAAGTTAGCGAGCCCCTGTACCACTGAGAGGAGCAAGCGCCTGGACACCTGAGCAGGCTAGTCAGAGGAGGCGTGCGCCGGACTCCTCAGAGGCTAGTCAGAGGTAGCGGAGCGGCTGGACCCTGTAATGAGGCAGTCAGAGGAGCGAGCGCCCTGGACACTAAATATAGAGGAGCGAGCCGCCTGGACCACTCAGAGGAGTGAACGCCTGACCACTGAGAGAATGTGATCCCCTGGACTATGAGAGGAGCTAGCGGCCTGGACACTGAGTAGGCTAGTTCAGAGGAGTTGGAGCACCTGGACCACTGAGAGGCTAAGTCAGAGGAGCGAGCGCACGGACCACCGAGAGAGTAGCAGCTACAGGACCGACTGATGAGGAGGAAAACACTTGGACAACTGAGAGAAGCGAGCCCGTGGACCTACTGAGAGGGCTAGCGGCCTGGACCACTGAGAGGCTAGTCAGAGGAGCGAGCGCCTGGACCACTGAGAGGCTAGTCAGAGGTCCGAGCGCCTGGACCAGTTAGAGGCTAATCAGAGGAGCGATCGCAAGCACCACTGAGAGGCTAGTCAGAGAAGCGAGCGCTTGGACCACTGAGAGGCTAGTCAGAGGAGCTAGCGCCCTCACCACTGTGAGGCTATGCAGAGTACAGAGCGCCTGGACCATTGAGAGGCTACTCAGAAGAGCGAGCGCCTTGACCACTGAGAGGCTAGTCAGAGTAGAGAGCACATGTACCACTGAGAGGAGTGAATGCCTAGACCACTGAGAGGTTAGTCAGAGTAGCGAGCACCTTGACCACTGAGAGGCTAGTCAGAGTAGCGAGCGCCCGGACCACTGAGAGGCTAGTCAGAGTAGCGAGCGCCTGGATCACTATGAGGCTACTCAGAGTAGCAAGCGCCTGGACCACTGAGAGGCTAGTCAGAGTAGCGAGCGCCTGAACCACTGAGAGGCTATTCAGATTAGCGAGCGCCTGGACAACTGAGAGGCTAATCAGAGTAGCAAGCGCCTGGACCTCTGAGAGGCTAGTCAGAGGAGCGAGCGCCTGGACCACTGAGAGGCTAGTCAGTGTAGCGAGTGCCTGAACCACTGAGAGGCTAGGCAGGAGTAGCATGTGCTGGACCACTGCAGAGGCTGTTCAGAGTAGGCGATCGCCCTTGGACTGCTGAGAGGCTATTAGAGGAGGAACGCCTGGGAAAACCCACTGAGAGGCTAGTCAGTGGAGCAAGGGCCTGGACCGCTGACAGGTTAGTCAGAGCAGCGAGCGCATGGATCGCTGAGAGGCTAGTCAGAGGAGCGAGCGCCTGGAACACTGAGAGGCTAATCAGAGAAGCGAGTGCCTGGACCACTGAGAGGCTAGTCAGAGTAACGAGTGCCTGGACCACTGAGATACTAGTCAGAGGAGCGAGCGCCTGACCACCTGAGAGGCTAGTCAGGGGAGCCGAGCAGCAATCTGGAGCAACTGACGAGGCTAGTCAGAGGAGCGAGTGCCTTGACCACTGAGATACTAGTCAGAGGAGCGAACGCCTGGGACCACTGAGGAGGTAGTCAGTGTAAGTGAGCCCCTGTACCACTGAGAAGGAACAATGCACCTGGACACTGAGAATGCTGCCAGGAGTGAGGTCAGCCTGGAACCACTGAGAGGCTAGTAGTCAGAGGATGCAAGCGCGGTGCGCCTGGACCCTCACTGAGAGTAGTGAGCACAGGACACTAAGAGGAGCAAACAACCTGGACCACTGAAAGAAGTGAGCCCGTGGACTACTGATGAGGGAGCTTAGCGCTGCGGAACCACTGAGAGGCTAGTCAGCAGGAGCGACGGCCTCGACCACTGAGATGTAGTCAGGGGGACCGAGAGCTCCTGGACCACCTTATGAGGCTAATCAGAGGAGCGAGCGCAAGCCCACTTGAGAGGCTTAGTCAGAGAGAAAGCGAGCGGACTTGGGACCACTGAGAGGCTAGTCAGAGGAGCTAGCGCCCTCACCACTGTTAGGCTATGCAGAGTAGAGAGCACCTGGACCACTGAGAGGCTAGTCAGAAAGGAGCGAGCGCCTGGGCACTGAGAGGCTAGTCAAAGGAGCGAAGCGCTCTGGACACTGAGAGGCTAGTCGAAAAGCGAAGTGCCTGGTCTTTCACCACTGATAGGCTAGTCAGAGAAGCGAGCCCCTGGACCACTGAGAGGCTACTTGGAGGAGCGAGCGCCTGGACCACTGAGAGGCTAGTCAGAGGAGCGAGCGTCTGGACCACTGAGACCCTAGTCAGAGGAGCGAGCACCTGACCACTGAGAGGCTAGTCAGAGGAGCGAGCGTCTGGACCACTGAAAGCCTAGTCAGAGGAGCGAGCGCCTGGACCAATGAGAGGCTAGTCAGAGGAGCGAGCGCATGGACCCCTCAGAGGCTAGTCAGAGGAGCGAGCGCCTGGACCTCTGAGAGGCTAGTCAGAGGAGCGAGCGCCTCGACAAATGAGAGGAGTGAGCGCCTGGACCACTGAGAGGAGCGAGTGCCTCGACCACTTAGAGGAGCAAACGCCGGGACCACTTTGAGAAGTGAGCCCCTGGACTACTGAGAGGAGCTAGCGCCTGCACCACTGAGAGGCTAGTCAGGGGAACGAGCGCCTGGACCACTGAGAGGTTAGTCAGAGGAGCGAGCACCTGGACCTCTTAGAGGCTAGTCAGAGGAGCGAGCGCAAGGACCACTGAGAGGCTAGTCAGTGATGCGAGTGCCTGGACCACTGAGAGGCTAGGCAGAGGAGCTAGCACCCTGACCACTGAGAGGCTATTCAGAGCAGCGAGCGCCTGGACCACTGAGAGGCTAGTCAGAGGAGCGAACACATGGGCCACTGAGAGGCTAGTCAGAGTAGCAAGCACCTGGACCACTGAGAGCTTAGTCAGAGGAGCCAGCGCCTGGACCACTGAGAGGCTAGTCAGAGTAGTGAGTGCCTTTACCACTGAGAGGCTAGTCAGAGTAGTGGGCACCTGGACTATTGAAGAGGCTATTTCTGAAAAGCGAGCCATGGACCACTGAGAAGCTAGTCAGAATGGAGGGAGTTGATCGACATGAAGAGGGCTAGTCAGAGGAGCCAGCGCCTGGATCATTGAGAGGCTAGTCAGATGAGCGAGTGCCTTTACCACTGAGAGACTAGTCAGAGTAGCGAGCGACTGGACCACTGAGAGGCTAGTCAGAGGAGCGAGCCCCTGGACCACTGAGAGGCTAGTCAGAGGAGCGAGTGCCTGGACCACTGAGAATCTAGTCAGACTAGTGAGCGCCTGGACACCACTGAGAGGTATTCAGAGGAAGCGAGCGCTATGGACCACGTGAGAGGCTAGTCAGAGGAGCAAGCGCCTGGGACCACCGAGAGGCTAGTCAGGAGTAGCGGCCCTGTCCACTGAGAGAGAAGCCGAGCAACCTGGTACCATGTGAGTGGCTAGTCAGAGTAGCGGTGCCTGGACCATGAGAGGCTAGTCAAGAGTAGCGGAGGCCTGGACCACTGAGTGGCTACTTCAGATGTTAGCGAGCGCCTAGATCACTGACGAGGCTAGGTCGAGTGCGAGCCGCCTGGACAAAACTGAGAGGTATTGTCAGGTTAGCGAGTGCATAGACCACTGAGAGGCTAGTCAGAAGAGCGAGCGCGTGGACCACTGAGATGCTAGTCAGAGTAGCGAGCGCCTGGACCACTGAGAGGCTTGTCAGAGGAGTGAGCATCTGGACCACTGAGAGGCTTGTCAGAAGAGCGAGCGCCAGGACCGCTGAGAGGCTAGTCAAAAGAGGAGCGAGTGTCTGGACCACTGAGAGGCTTGTCATAGTAAACGGAGCGCCCTGTGGTGAACCACTGAGGGCTATCGAAGTAGCAGGAGCGCCCTTGGACCACTGGGTGGCTAGTCAGAGAAGCGAGCACCTGGACCACTGAGAGGCTAGTCAGAGAAGCGAGCACCTGGACCACTGAGAGGCTAGTCAGAGGAGCGAGCGCCTGGACTGCTGAAAGGCCTACCGCCTCCCCAGCAGGAGCGAGCCCGCCTTTGGACCACTGAGAGGCTAGTCAGAGTTGCGATCTCATGGACCACTGGGAGTGCTAGTCAGAGTAGGCGTGCGCCTGGACCGCTGATTGAGGCTAGTCTGAGTAGCGAGCGCCCTGGACCACTGAGTGTGCCGCTAGTCGAGTAGTGAGCACCCCTGACCGCCCTGAGAGGTAGTCAGAGGAGCAAGCACCTGGACCACTGAGGGCTAGTCAGAGTAGGGAGCGGCTGGACCACTTGAGAAGCTAGTCAGTTTGTAGCGAGCCGCTGGACCAGATGAGAGGCTGTCAGCTTGCGAGCGCCTGAACCGCTGAGAGGGGGCTAGTCAGAGGATGCGAACGCCCCCCTGGACCAACTGAGAGGTCTAGTCAGAGGAGCTTAGCGCCCAGACCACTGAGAGGCTAGTCAGAAGACGACCGCCTGGGCACTAAGGAGGCTCGTCAAAGGAGCGAGCGCCTCGGACCACTGAGAGGCTAGTCAGAGGAGGAGCCCCTGTACCTCTGAGAAGTACTCGGAGGATGCGAGCACGTGGACCACCGAGAGGCTATATATAGTCATGTAGGAGCGAGCGTTTTGGACCACTGGAGGTGTCAGAGAAGCGAGTGCCTGGACCACTGAGAGGTAGTGAAGCAGTAGGCGAGCCCCTTTGTACCACTAGAGGAGCAAGCGCCTGGACCATGAAGAGGCTAGTCAGAGAGGAGCGAGCGCTGGGACTCCTCAGATGGCTAGTAGAGTAGCGCAGCGCCCTGGACTCTGAGAGGGCTAGTCGAGGAGCGAGCGCCTGGACCACTAAGAGGAGCGAGCGCCTGGACCACTCAGAGGAGTGAACGACTAGTGTGAAGTAATTATACTAATGTGTATGTGAATAGTCACCGATCACTTCTGAGAGAAGTGGGCCCCTGGACTCTGAGAGGAGCTAGCGCCTGTCTGGACCGACTGATGGAGGGGCATGAGTTGAGAGTGAGTGAGCAACCTGGAACCACTGAGAGGCTAGTCAGAGGAGCGAGCGCCTGGACCACCGAGAAGTAGCAAGCTACAGGGACCATGAGAGGAGGAATTAACACATCTGGACAAACTGAGAGAAGCGAGCCCGTGGACTACTTCGAGAGGAGCTAGCGCCTGGACCACTGAGGAGGCTAGTCAGAGGAGCGAGCGCCTGGGAACCACTGAGGGGCTTGTCATGAGGTCCGGCGCCTGGAACCAGTTATGAGGCTAATCAGAGGAGCGATCGCAAGCTCCCATGAGAGGCTAGTCAGATGAGCGGAGCGCTTGGACCACTGAGAGGCTAGTTCAGTTGGACGTAGCGCCTCAACCACTGTGAGGCTTATGCAGTAGTACAGAGCGCCTGGACCATTGAGAGGCCTACTCAGAAGAGCGAGCGCCTTGAACCACTGAGAGGCTCGTTCAGAGTAGAGAGCACATGTACCACTGAGAGGAGTGAATGCCTAGACCACTGAGAGGATTAGTCAGAGTAAGCGAGCACTTGACCACTGAGAGGCCTAGTCAAGAGTAGCGAGCGCCCGGAACCATGGATGCTAGTCAGAGTAGCGAGCGCCGGGATCACTATGAGGCTACTCAGTGTTATCCAGCAAGCGCCTGGACCACTGAGAGGCTAGTCAGAGTTTTAGTTAGCGAGGCCTGAACCACCTGAGAGGCTATTCAGATTAGCGAGCGCTGGAACAACTGAGAGGCTGCAGAGTAGCTGAGCATCTCAACCGGTTAGAGGCTAGTCAGAGTAGTGAGTGCTGGACCACTGAGTGGCTAATACAGAGTAGCAAGCGCCGCTGGACCTCTGAGAGGTAGTCAGAGGAGCGACGGCGCCTTGGACCACTGAGAGGCGGTATTCAGTGTAGCGAGTGCGCTGAACCACTGAGAGGCTAGTCAGAGTAGCAAAGTGCCTGGGACCACTGAGGAAGGCTGTCAGAAGTAGCGATCGCCTGGATTGCTGAGAGGCATTCCTGAGGAGCGACGCCTGGACCACTGAGAGGGCTAGTCAGTGGCAGCAAGCGCCTGGACCCGCTGACAGGGTTAGTCCAGAGCAGCGTAGCCGAGCGACATGGATCGCTGAGAGGCTAGTCAGAGGAGCGAGCGCCTGGAACACTGAGAGGCTAATCAGAGAAGCGAGTGCCTGGACCACTGAGATGTCTAGTCAGAGTAACCGAGTGCCTGGGACCACTGAGTATAGTCAGAGGAGCGAGCGCCTGGCTGGACCACTGAGAGGCTAGTCAGGGGAGCGAGCATCTGGAGCACTGAGAGGCTAGTCAGAGGAGCGAGTGCCTTGACCACTGAGATGCTAGTCCGAGGAGTGAGAGCCTGGACCACTGAGAGGCTAGTCAGAGGAGCGAGCGCCTTGACCACTGAGAGTAGTGAGCTACAGGACCACTAAGAGGAGCAAACACCTGGACCACTGAAAGACAAGTGAGCCCGTGTGTGACTACCTGAGAGGAGCTAGCACCTGGACCACTGAGAGGCTAGTCAGAGGAGCGACGGCCTCGACCACTGAGAGGCTAGTCAGGGGACCGAGCTCCTGGACCACTTAGAGGCTAATCAGAGGAGCGAGCGCAAGCACCACTGAGAGGCTAGTCAGAGAAGCGAGCGCTTGGACCACTGAGAGGCTAGTCAGAGGAGCTAGCGCCCTCACCACTGTTAGGGTATGCAGAGTGGAGAGCACCTGGACCACTGAGAGGCTAGTCAGAAGAGCGAGCGCCTGGGCCACTGAGAGGCTAGTCAAAGGAGCAAGCGCCTGGACCACTGAGAGGCTAGTCAGAAAAGCGAGTGCCTGGACCACTGATAGGCTAGTCAGAGAAGCGAGCCCCTGGACCACTGAGAGGCTACTTGGAGGAGCGAGCGCCTGGACCACTGAGAGGCTAGTCAGAGGAGCGAGCGTCTGGACCACTGAGACCCTAGTCAGAGGAGCGAGCACCTGACCACTGAGAGGCTAGTCAGAGGAGCGAGCGTCTGGACCACTGAAAGCCTAGTCAGAGGAGCGAGCGCCTGGACCAATGAGAGGCTAGTCAGAGGAGCGAGCGCATGGACCCCTCAGAGGCTAGTCAGAGGAGCGAGCGCCTGGACCTCTGAGAGTCTAGTCAGAGGAGCGAGCGCCTCGACAAATGAGAGGAGTGAGCGCCTGGACCACTGAGAGGAGCGAGTGCCTCGACCACTTAGAGGAGCAAACGCCTGGACCACTTTGAGAAGTGAGCCCCTGGACTACTGAGAGGAGCTAGCGCCTGCACCACTGAGAGGCTAGTCAGGGGCGAGTTTAAGAACCAACCAGGACTGAACACTTCGGCGCACCACTGGCCCCATGAGAGGTTAGTTCAGGAGGAGAGCGGAGCACCTGGAACCTCGTTACTAGAGGGGCTAGTCCAGAGGAGCGTAGCGCGAAGGACCACTGAGAGGCTAGTCAGTGATGCGAGTGCCTGGACCACTGAGAGGCTAGGCAGAGGAGCTAGCACCCTGACCACTGAGAGGCTATTCAGAGCAGCGAGCGCCTGGACCACTGAGAGGCTAGTCAGAGGAGCGAACACATGGGCCACTGAGAGGCTAGTCAGAGTAGCAAGCACCTGGACCACTGAGAGCTTAGTCAGAGGAGCCAGCGCCTGGACCACTGAGAGGCTAGTCAGAGTAGTGAGTGCCTTTACCACTGAGAGGCTAGTCAGAGTAGTGAGCACCTGGACTATTGAGAGGCTATTCTGAAAAGCGAGCCCATGGACCACTGAGAAGCTAGTCAGAGGAGTGAGTGCATCGACCACTGAGAGGCTAGTCAGAGGAGCCAGCGCCTGGATCATTGAGAGGCTAGTCAGATGAGCGAGTGCCTATTACCACTGGAGACTAGTCAGAAAGTAAGCGAGCGGACGCTGGACCACTGAGAGGCTAGTCAGAGGAGCGAGCCCCTGGACCACTGAGAGGCTAGTCAGAGGAGCGAGTGCCTGGACCACTGAGAGGCTAGTCAGAGGAGCGAGTGCCTGGACCACTGAGAATCTAGTCAGACTAGTGAGCGCCTGGACCACTGAGAGGCTAGTCAGAGGAGCGAGCGCCTGGACCACTGAGAGGCTAGTCAGAGGAGCAAGCGCCTGGACCACCGAGAGGCTAGTCAGAGTAGCGGGCCCCTGTACCACTGGAGAAGCGAGACCTGGGGACCTGTTGAGACGGGCTGTCAGAGTAGGCGATGTGGCTGGACCACTGATGAGGCTAGTCAGAAGTAGCGAGTCCTGACCACTGAGTGGCTAGTCAGAGTAGCCGAGCCCTAGATCACTTGAGAGGCTTAGTTCAGAGTAGCGAGCGCGACATGGGACAACTGAGAGGCTAGTCAGAAGTTCTGAGTGCAATAGACCACTGAGAGGCTAGTCAGAAGAGCGGAGCCCGCCGTGGACCACTGAGATGCTAGTCAGAGTTGCGAGCCGCGGACCCATGGAGAGGCTTGTCAGAGGAGTGAGCATCTGGAACCACTGAGGAGGCTTGTCGGAAGAAGAGCGCAGCGCCAGGACCGCTGAGAGGCTAGTCAAAAGAGGAGCGAGTGTCTGGACCACTGAGAGGCTTGTCATAGTAACGAGCGCCTGGACCACTGAGAGGCTAGTCAGAGTAGCGAGCGCCTGGAACACTGGGTGGCTAGTCAGAGAAGCGAGCACCTGCGACCACTGAGAGGCTGGTCAGAGAACGCGCAGCACCTGGACCACTGAGAGGCTAGTCAGAGTAGCGAGCGCCTGGAACACTGGGTGGCTAGTCAGAGAAGCGAGCACCTGGACCACTGAGAGGCTAGTCAGAGAAGCGAGCACCTGGACCACTGAGAGGCTAGTCAGAGGAGCGAGCGCCTGGACTGCTGAAAGGCTAGTCAGAGTAGGAAGCGCCTGGACCACTGAGAGGCTAGTCAGAGTAGTGAGCTCATGGACCACAGGGAGTCTAGTCAGAGTAGCGAGCGCCTGGACTGCTGAGAGGCTAGTCAGAGTAGCGAGCGCCTGGACCACTGAGAGGCTAGTCAGAGTTGCAAGCGCCTTGACAGCTGAGAGGCTATTCAGAGTAACGAGCACCTGGACCACTGAGAGGCTAGTCAGAGTTGCGAGCACCTGGACCGCTGAGAGGCTAGTCAGAGGAGCGAGCGCCTGGACTGCTGAAAGGCTAGTCAGAGTAGTAAGCGCTGGACACTGAGAGGCTAGATTCAGAGTAGTGAGATCATGGACCCAGGGAGTTCTAGTCAGGAGTAGTATCGAGTCGCCCTGGACCACTGAGAGGCTAGTCAGAGTTAGCGAATGCCTGGACACTGAGTGAGGGCTAGTCAGAGTAGCGCAGCACCCTGACCGCTGGAGGCTATAGAGGAGCGGCACCTGGACCACTGAGAGGCTAGTCAGGTAGGGAGCGCCTGGACCATTGAGAAGCTAGTCAGTGTAGCGAGCGCCTGGACCAGTGAGAGGCTGTCAGCATAGCGAGGCCTGAACCGCTGAGAGGTAGTCAGAGGGAGCGAAGCCCCTGAGACCCTGAGATGCTAGTCAGAGTAGCGAGCGCCGGGACTCTGAGGGGCTATCAGATGACGAGCGCCGGGACCACTGAAGGCTATCAGAAAAGCAAGACCCTAGAATACTGAAGGCAGTAGGTAGCGATCGCCTGGTGCTAGATGTAGTCAGGGGAGCAAAAGCGGGACTGCTGAGAGGCTAGCAGGGGGAGCGAGCACCTGGAGCTGACGGGCTAGTCAGAGCAGCAAGTGCATAGTTTGCGGGAGGCTTCAAGGAGCGAGCCCCAGGAACACTGACAGGCTGCAGAGTAAAGCCCCTTGGACACTGAAGGCTATCAGAGTAAGCCCCTGGCCACTGAGGGCAGTCAAGGAGCGAGGGCCTAGCCACTGAAGGCTATCAGGGGGCGAGCGCTGACCACTGGGGGCTAGTCAGAGGAGCGAATGCCTTGCCCCCTGAGGGGCTAGCAGGGGAGCGAGCCCCTGGACCATGAGGGGTAGTCAAAGTAGTGCCCCTGAGCCATGAAGTAGAAAGCGCCTGGACCACTGAGAGGCTAGAGAGGACGAGCCCCTGGACCTCTGAGAGGTATCAAGGGTGACGCCGGGACCAAAAAGAGTAGTGAACGCCAGGACCCTAAAGGGGAGCAAACCCCTGGACCACTGAGGAAGCGGGGCCCGTGGACTACTGAGAGGGTAGCCCCTGGACCACGAGGGTAGTCAGAGGGAAAGGGCCCCGGGACCAGAGGGGTAGTCAGGGGACCGAGTGCCGGGACCACTTAGGGGCTGTCAGAGGAGCACGAAACCCCCACTGAGGGGCTAGTCAAGAAGAAGCGCTTGACCATGAGAGCTATAGGGGGCTAGTGCCCTCACCATTGAGGCTTCAGATAGAGGGGGTGGACACTGAGAGGCTAGTCAGAAGAGCGAGTGCCTGGGGCACTGAGAGGCTAGTCAAAGGAGCGAGCGCCTAGACCACTGAGAGGCTAGTCAGAAAAGTGAGCGTCTGGACCACTGAGAGGCTAGTCAGAGGAGTGAGCACCTGGACCACCAAGAGTAGCGAGCGCCAGGACCACTGAGAGGAGCAAACGCCTGGACCACTGAGAGAAGCGAGCCCGTGGACTACTTAGAGAAGCGAGCCCGTGGACTACTGAGAGGAGCTAGCAACTGGACCACTGAGAGGCTAGTCAGTGGAGCGAGCGTCTGGACCACTGAGAGGCTAGTCAGAGGAGCGAATGCCTTGACCACTGAGAGGCTAGTCAGAGGAGCGAGCACCTGGACCAGTGAGAGGCTATTCAGAGGACCGAGTGCCTGTACCAGTAAGAGGCTAGTCAGATGAGCGAGCGCAAGCACCACTGAGAGGCTAGTCAGAGAAGCGAGTGCTTGGACCACTGAGAGGCTAGTCAGAGGAACTAGCACCCTCACCACTGTGAGGCTATGCAGAGTAGAGACCACCTGAACCACTGAGAGGCTAGTCAGAAGAGTGAGCACCTGGGCCACTGAGAGGCTATTCAAAGGAGTGAGCGCCTGGACCACTTAGAGGCTAGTCAGAAAAGCGAGCACCTGGACCACTGATAGGATAGTCAGAGAAGCGAGCCCCTAGACCACTGAGAGGCTAATCGGAGGAGAGAGCGCATGGACCACTCAGAGGCTAGTCAGAGGAGCGAGCGTCTGGACCACTAAGAGGCTAGTCAGAGGAGCGAGTGCCCTGACCACTGAGAGGCTAGTCAGTGTAGCGAGCCCCTGTACCACTGAGAAGAGCAAGTGCCTGGACCACTGAGAGGCTAGTATGAGTGTGAGGGAAAAGTAGGTGTAAGTGGGGTTAAGGTTGTTCGGGCAACCAGGAATCATTAGAGAGTTACGTTGCGCGCGCACACACCCCCCCCCCCTCTCTGGCGGGCTGGGGCAAAACTAGTTCCTGGTGTCCGATTTGTTAAAGTTTCTACTCCTGGTAATATTGACCTTACCTGGTGTGGATGGAAGTTTGGAGAGTCACTTCGCCTCCACTCTTCTCCTAATCAGGTAGGGTGATCTACCAGGAGTATTACTGTTTGTTCTTTTCTAGTGTTTGCTGGTTACCAGTAATGATTTTGGCCTTTATCATTCTTTTTCTTTCTTAGATGTTATATTATCATGACTATGGGTAACCAGTTTTATTTTCTCTTATTTGTCAGCTCTGTTCCTGGCGTGGTCTTCCAGGATAGACGCCAGATAAAGGGGCAAGACGTGTGTTAATAATACTTATTAACATTATTCTACAACTACCGGCCTTACCTATACTACTTGTGCTCCATCCAAGTGGTAGGAGATTCCAGAACATCGGATTACCATCTGCCCAGGATAACCTACATAAATAACATCAGAGGAACTATCTAGGGCCATACCTACCCCTACCCAATACCTGAATTAAGGCCCATATTTTTTTTATTATTATTTAAAATTTTAAGTAAAATTCTCAAAATCATTTTATCTTGTTTTTCCTTAAATCATTTCTTTATTTATTTATTTTTCCATTAGTTTCTTTTGTTCAGTTGGAAGGCGTTCCCACTGACAATGGCGACCTTGCCAGGATACGACTCTTGAAGCAACATCGTCCTGATGGTTCAACTGGTTGTGAGTATAACATTTAAGATAGAAAAGGGTGAGTTAGTTGAGGGTCAAGTCATTACTGGTAGTCTGGTTGACTTACCGTTGTTTGGTTCTAGGTTCGGTTTAGAAGTTTACCTATTTGTTGGACCTGGGGGAACTTTGATGATAACCCCTCCTGTGTGAACCGTGTGTATTTTGCTTAGTGAAGGCTATTGAGCCCACAAGTGTATTCTTCCAGGGAGAAATATTTATTTCATTTTCTACTTTGGGAAGTTTAAAGTGTGCGGACTGTGTCCCTCTTTTGTAACAGACGTTACTGTTAATTTTAATTGTCAGTTGAAGTTGGGTGCTTAATATTTCTTTTTACAAGATGGATTCTTTAGATTTCTGGTTGAAAGCTGGAAAGGAAATGGGATTTACTGGACAAAGCCTTGATAGTTACATTACTGCTAAAATGGCTATTGAAGAGAAAAAGGAACAGGAAAGACTAGCTATTGAAGAGAAAAAAGAACAGGAAAGACTAGCTATTGAAGAGAAAAAAGAACAGGAAAGACTAGCTCGAGAAGAGAAAAAAGAACAGGAAAGACTAGCTCGAGAAGAGAAAAAAGAACAGGAAAGACTAGCTCGAGAGGAAAAAAGACTAGCTCGAGAAGAGAAAAAGGAACAGGAAAGACTAGCTCGGGAAGATAAAATCGAACAGGAAAGGATAGCTAGAGAAGACAGAGTTCAGGCAAGAGAGGTAGCCTTCAAAATGAAGGAAATTGAAGAACAGGCTAAGCAGAGGGATTTTAGAACAATCAAGGTTGGAATTAGAAGCCAAGAAGATAGAACTATCTAAACAGAAAATAGATGAAGGGGTACTAGAATATCCTTCCAAGAACCAAATTTTTAGGATGCCACAAATACCACCTTTCTCAGAACAAGATGACATAGCGGCATATATTACTAGATTCGAGAGTACTTGCTACTCTCTGTGACTGGCCATCAGATTCTTGGGCTACTAGGCTTGGCTTACTACTGTCAGGTTCAGCATTAAACGTCTATTCCACTCTACCCTCTGATGTTATTTCTAGTTATAGCCTGCTGAAGAAAGCTATACTTCTGGCTTTCAAAAAAACTACTCATCATTACAGGTCGGAGTTTAGACACATTAAAATAACTCCTAATCAAAATTATATGCAATTCTTAACAACACTTTTCAGATTTTTTTGATTCGTGGATTGATAGTGCTGAGGTTGACCACGATTTCGAATCTTTACGAGACCTGATGGTAAGAGATCAATTCCTTTCTTCTGTAAACTCTGACTTACGAATATTCATTAAAGAACGAAACGTTCATACGGCTGCAGAAATGGCACAAGCTGCTGATATATATGCGTGCGCTCATAATAACTACCCTAAAGAGCGTAGCAGATATAAGCCTTTTTGTGCCTAAGCAATTGAGGGATCCAAACCCTCCGTACCTAAGAATTCCACGGCCTTCACAGTAAAGTGTTTCAACTGTAATGAGTGGGGTCATAGAAGGCCCGACTGTCCTAGAAAAAAAGGTGAAAATGTCGGTAAATGTTTCACTGAATCAAACATAAACGCACCTTTTAGTGAAGGTACAGTCAATGGTATGAATGTGTCAACCATTCTTAGAGACCAGGATGTTCCTGTATTGTTATCTCGAGTAAGCTTTTCCCTAACCTAGATTCTTCACGTTATAAGGCCACTAAGTTAACTGACTATTTAGGAAGAAGGCGATTCTTTTCCAACAGTCAGATGTTTTGTTAGGTGCAAATGGTTCTCAGGATGGGTAGATGCCGTAGTTGCCCCGATAACCTCGTGTTCTGTTTTGGTTGGGAACATACAAGGGCTGCTTTCCCATCTGAGAAGGACTGTTGGAATTTGGAGTTTCCAAGGAAGGGTTGGAACCTAATATCTCTGTTTCTTCACAGTTTAGTTCCAGATGAGATTCAGTTGGATAACCTAAATCAGAGAGCTGATGGTTACAAAACTCCGGTACACCTTTAGTAAGTCAGTCACTTGAACTGGACAACGCAGACGCCAGTGGAAAACTACGTGGGGCACAATCTATACAACAACTAGACTCAATTAACGTCGTTACCAGAGCTCAGTCTAAGGTAAAACCTATCCACCCATTAGTTCTTTCCAAAGGAAAGCCAATCGAGCTGTCTCATATAGATTTAGAGGGTCTTCAAAAGACTTGTCCTTCCTTAGAGGAATCTCGGAAGTTAGCTTTAAATGGCAAGGTGACCAGAGAAAGAAATTTTCTTACAAGTTTGAGTTCAAACACGATCTTTTGTACAAGACTATAGAGTCTGCGGACAAACCCAATGACGTTGGTCGAAGCCTGTTAGTCATTCCGCAGGATTGCCGTGAAACCATTTTAAAGATTTCGCATGACTTGCCAGTCTCTGGCCATTTTTCACATAGGAAGCCCTATAATAAAATCAAGGACCTATATTTCTGGCCTAGCATGTCCTCTGAATCTATAAGTACTGCAGATCATGTCACGTATGTCAACTTTCCACGCAGAAGGGTTTGAACTAGGAGAGTTTCCTATGGTAAAGATGCCAATTTTCTCAGTCCCTTTTGCAAGGGTTGCAGTAGATATAGTTGGTCCTATCCACCTCGCTCATCAGGAGGCCCTAAATTATTTTAACTATGATTGACTACGCGTCCAGCTTCCCAGAGGCGGTACCCTTAAAGTCCATTACGTCCATAGAAGTCGCAGAAGCCTTATTTTCTATTTTTCACGTGTAGTATACCTCGTGAAATTCTGTCGGATAAAGGGGGTCAATTCACTTCAGAATTAATGGAACACGTTTATCAACTTGTGGGTGTTAAACCTCTTTTCACTACACCTTACCATCCGATGTGTAACGGAAGAGTGGAGCGACAACATGCCATCCTAAAGTCAATACTAAAAAAACTATGTATTCTTAAACCAACGGATTGGCATAGATTTTTACCATGTGCTCTTTTCGCAATGCGCGAGATTCCAAGTGATTCCCTTGGTTATTCCCCCTTTCGAATTGCTTTATGGGAGACAAGCTCGTGGTCCACTATCTATTTTGAATGAACTTTGGTCCAAAGATATCAAACCTGAGGTTCAAAACAGCTATCAGTTTTCTTTAGATCTAAGGGAAAGGTTGGGAAGAAACCGCAGATTTGGTCAGTAAAACCTAGAGATGTCTATGGAAACATACAAGACCTATTTTGACCATTTAAAAGCTCCAAGCGCACGTTTAATGTTGGTGATGAAGTTTTAGTTCTCCTACCTGACAAATCCAACAAATTGCTAATTACATGGCGCGGGGCCGTATAAAGTAGTGAAGGTCTGCAATAAGGTAGATTATATCTTGGATGTCAAGGGTAGAGAAAGAATGTATCACGTCAATATTTTGAAACGGTACCATCGAAGAGAAGTTAATCTTTGCGTAAATGCCTTTGACGAAGATACTTCTTCTTTCGGCTTGGATACAAGTGGTGATTCGTACGAATGTAGAATTTGTATTATAGATGACGAGTCTTTTACAGAATCGAAGGAGCTACTGGACATCTTAACGCATGATCCCTCACCAAAGAAGTCAAATGTCAACATTAACAACGACTTGTCGAATAGGCAAAAGTCTCAAGTAAGTGCCTTAGTAAACACATTTTCTGACGTATTCACAGAGGTACCAGGACTTACCACCACTATTGTACACAAGATTGAATTGTCGGATCATGAACCAGTAAGGCGGAAAATCTACCCTGTTCCCGTTCACTTACGGAAAACTTTTGATAATGAGGTTGACAAACTATTTAACTTAAATATCATAGAACCTTCGAAGTCGGCTTTCTGTTCACCAGTTGTTATGGTTAAGAAACCCGATAATTCTTACCGACTGGCACAAGATTTTCGTTATCTGAATACTATAACTAAATGGGATGCAGAACCCATGCCAGTAATTGATCATGACTTGTATAAATTCCATGACTGCAAATTCTTCTCGGAATTAGACATCTCACAAGCATACCATCAAGTGCCATTACACCCAGACTCTAAACCATACACTGCTTTCCCTACTCATAGAGGTCTAATGCAATACCGCACAATGCCTTTCGGCTTGGTTACCGCGTGTGCCACGTATATTAGGCTTATGAGAATAGTTCTTTCTGATCTAAAGAATGTATCAGTGTATTTTGATTTAAATTTTATATCATGACAAATGTCTGGGAAGACCATCTAAATACACTATCGCTTGTTTTGAAAAGACTAAGAACTCATGGACTTACAGTTAAACCACAAAAGTGCTTTCTTGGCTATCATAAGGTACAATACCTTGGGTTCATTATCTCTGATAACAACTTTTCACCACTTCCTAATAAGACCAAAGCTGTTTTAGAAAGTACGTTCCTGCTACCAAAAAGTTATTAAGAAGTTTCCTTGGATCTGTAAACTTCTATAGAAACTTCATACCAAATCTAAGTAGCTTAACTTCAGTTCTTACAGACTATTTGAAAAAGGGTGTCAAGGAACCTCTTAGTTGTTCTGAGGAAGCCAACCAAAGCTTCGAAGAAATTAAGAGTATATTTTCAAACCCCCCTGTCCTAAAATTACCAGATATTAATAAAATATTTTGGGCTCCGAACAGATGCCTCCCATTCTGGACTCGGGCTGTACTACTTCAATATTATGAGGAGACACCTTTCCCAGTATCTTTCGCCAGTAAGAAGCTTCTGCCCAGAGAAGAAAGATATTCCACTGTGGAGAAAGAATGTTATGCTTTAGTATGGGGTATAAGTAGATTTAAATACTACCTATACGGTAAACCCTTTGTGCTTGAAACAGATCACAAGCCACTGATGTACTTGGAAAACTTTAAAGGGTCAAATAGCAGACTCTTGAGATGGGCTCTGGCTATTCAGCCCTATAAGTTTAAAGTCGTTTATATTTCTGGCTCTGAAAACCACTTTTCAGATTGGCTGAGCCGAGGTTGTATTTAGTGCTTTTCCCTCTGTTCGTTGACTTATTGACTCCGTCCATAAGTTTTGGAAGGGGGTATTGTGAGGGAAAAGTAGGTGTAAGTGGGGTTAAGGTTGTTCGGGCAACCAGGAATCATTAGAGAGTTACGTTGCGCGCGCACACACCCCCCCCCCTCTCTGGCGGGCTGGGGCAAAACTAGTTCCTGGTGTCCGATTTGTTAAAGTTTCTACTCCTGGTAATATTGACCTTACCTGGTGTGGATGGAAGTTTGGAGAGTCACTTCGCCTCCACTCTTCTCCTAATCAGGTAGGGTGATCTACCAGGAGTATTACTGTTTGTTCTTTTCTAGTGTTTGCTGGTTACCAGTAATGATTTTGGCCTTTATCATTCTTTTTCTTTCTTAGATGTTATATTATCATGACTATGGGTAACCAGTTTTATTTTCTCTTATTTGTCAGCTCTGTTCCTTTGGGGTGGTCTTCCAGGATAGACGCCAGATAAAGGGGCAAGACGTGTGTTAATAATACTTATTAACATTATTCTACAACTACCGGCCCTTTTCCTATACTACTTGTGCTCCATCCAAGTGGTAGGAGATTCCAGAACATCGGATTACCATCTGCCCAGGATAACCTACATAAATAACATCAGAGGAACTATCTAGGGCCATACCTACTCCTACCCAACTACCTGAATTGAAGGCCATATTTTTTTTATTATATTTAAATTTTAAGTAAAATTCTCAAAAATCATTTTATCTTGTTTTTCCTTAAATCATTTCTTTATTTATTTATTTTTCCATTAGTTTCTTTTGTTCAGTTGGAAGGCGTTCCACTGACAATGAGGAGTGAGCACCTGGACCCCTCAGAGGCTAGTAAGAGGAGTGAGCGCCTGGACCTCTGAGAGGCTAGTCAGAAGAGCGAGCGCATGGACCACCGAGAGGAGTGAGTGCCTGGACCACTGAGACGAGTGAGTGGTTGGACCACTCTGAGGAGCGAGCGCCTGGACCACTGAGAGGAGCGAGCACCTGGACCACTTAGAGGAGCGAACGCCTCGACCACTGAGAGAAGTGAGACCCTGGACTACTGAGTGGAGCTAGCGCCTGGACCACTGAGAGGTTAGTCAGAGGAGTGAGCACCTGGACCTCTTAGAGGCTAGTCAGAGGAGCGAGCGTAAGGACCACTGAGAGGCTAGTCAGAGATGCGAGTGCATGGACCACTGAGAGGCTAGTCAGAGGAGCTAGCGCCCTAACCACTGGGAGGCTATTCAGAGTAGCGAGTGCCTGGACCACTGAGAACCTAGTCAGAGGAGCAAGCGCCTTGAAAACTGAGAGGCTAGTCAGAGAAGCGAGCAACTGGACCACTGAGAGGCTAGTCAGGGGAGCGAGCGCTTGGGCCACTGAGAGGAGCAAGCACCTAGACCACTGAGAGGCTAGTCAGAGTAGCGAGTGCCTGGACCACTGAGAGGCTAGTCAGAGTAACGTGCGCCTGGAAAATTG
>NC_069491.1:21392352-21409364 GCF_026875155.1 Cherax quadricarinatus
CTGGACCACTGAAGGATAATCAAAGAGGCGAGCGCTGACCACTGAGAGGTGTCAGAGAAGCGAAGCCTTGACCATGAGGGCTATCAGGGTAGAGGCAATGTACCCTGAGGGCTGTCAGAGGAGCGAGGGGGCCTGGACCCTTGAGAGGCTAGTCAGAGGAGCGAGTGCCTGGAAACTGAGAGGCTATCAGAAAGGGGCGAGCGAATGACCAATGGAGGGTAGTCAGAGAGAGAGCCCCGTAAATAAAGGGGCGAGTGCCTGACCACTCCGAGGTTTAGGTCAGAGTAGCGAGGCCCCGACCCTGAGAGGCTAGAGGTAGCGAGCGCCCCCACCACTGAGAGGCTGCAAGTAGCGAGCGCCTGAACAAAAGAGAGGCTATTCAGAGAGCGAGCGCCTGGACAACTGAGAGGTAGCAGAGTAGTGAGCATCTCAACGGTTTAGAGGTGTCAGGTAGTGAGTGTGGCCCCTAGAGGCTAATAGAGTCAAGCACCTGGACCTCTGAGAGGCTAGTCAGAGGAGCGAGGCCCCGGACCTGAGAGGCTAGTCAGTGTGCGAGGCCTAACCCACGAGGGCGTCAGAGTGCAGTGTGGGCCCTGGAGGCTGTCAGAGTAGCGATCGCCTGGACTGCTGAGAGGCTATTCAGAGGAGCGAACGCCTGACCCCCTGAGAGGTGTCAGTGGAGCAAGGCCCAGACCGCTGAAGGTTAGTCAGGAGCGAGCGCATGGTCGTGAGGGCTAGTCAGGGAGCGAGCGCCTGGGAACACTGGGGCTAGTCAAGGGAGCGGTGCCGGGCCACTGAGGTATATCAGAGGAGCGAGCGCCTGGGGGCCCGAGAACAGCAGGGGGCGAGCGTCTGGAGCACTGAGAGGTGTCGGGAGCAGTGCCTTACCACTGAGTCTAGTCAGAGGGGAACGCCTGGGGCCATAGAGGCAGTCGAGTAGTTAGGCCCGTACCACTTGAGAGGAGCAAGCACTGGCCCCTGAGAAGCTAGTAGAGGAGTGAGAGCTGGACCACGAGAGGGTGTCGAGGAAACGGTGCCCTTTCCACCGAGAGTGCGAGCTACAGGACCCCTGAGAGGAGCAAACACCCGGGGCCCCTGAAAAAAAAGGAGCCCGTGGATATGAGAGGAGCTAGGGGCCCGGGCCCCTGAGAGGCTAGTCAGAGGAGCGACGGCCTCGACCACTGAGAGGGAGTCGGGGCCGAGTCCTGGACCATGAGAGGCTAGTAGAGAAGCGAGCGCTTGGACCACTGAGGGCTGTAGAGGAGAGCGCCCCCACCACTTGAGGTATGCAGAGTAGAGGGCCTGGACCCCTGAGGGCGTCGAAGGGCGAGCCCGGGCCCCTGAGGTTAGTCAAAAGAGCAAGGCCTGGACCACTGAGGGCTAGCAGAAAACGAATGCCTGGACCATGATAGGGTAGTCGAGAAAACGGCCCCTGGACCATGAGAGGCTACTGGGAGGGGGAGCGCCCGGACCCCTGAGAGGCTAGGGAAGGAGCGGGTCTGGACCACTGAGAGGCTATCAGAGGAGCGAGCCCTGCCACTGAGAGGGGGTAGTCAGAGGAGCGAGCGTCTGGACCACTGAGAGCCTAGTCAGAGGAGCGAGCCCCCTGGACCAAAGAGAGGCTAGTCGAGGAGGCGAGCGCCGGACCCCTCAGAGGTAGTCAGTGGAGCGAGCGCCGGGACCTCTGAGAGGTAGTCGAGGAGCGGAGCGCCCCGACCTGAGAGAAGTGAGTGCCTAGACCACTGAGAGGAGCGAATGGGTTTGGGCCACTTGAGGAGTGAGCCCTGGGCCCCTGAGAGGACGAGTGCCTCGACCACTTAGAGGAGCAAAACGCCTGGACCCTTTGAGAAGTGAGCCCCGGGTACTGAGAGGGCTAGCGCCGCACCACTGGAGGTAGTCGAGGAAGAGCCCTGGACCCTGAGGTTTTGTAGAGGAGCGGGCACCTGGGCCTTTAGGGCTAGTGAGGAGGGCCAAGGGCCACTGAGAGGCTAGTCAGGGGATCGAGTGCCCGGAACTGAGGGCTATCAGAGGAGCGGGGGGCCTGGACCCCTGGAGGGCCATCAGAGGAGCGAACACATGGGCCACTGAGAGGCTAATCAGAAGTAGCAAAGCGCCTGGACCACTGAGCGAGCTTAGTCAGAGGAGTCCAGGCCGTGTACCACTGAGAGGCTAGTCAGAGTAGTGAGTGCCTTTACCACTGAGAGCCTAGTCAGAGTAGTGAGCACCTGGACTATTGAGAGGCTATTCTGAAAAGCGAGCCATGGACCATACTGAGAAGTAATAGTCAGGGAGTAAAGTGCATCGACCACTGAGAGGATAGTCAGTGAAGCGAGCGCCTTAACCACTGAGAGGCTAATCAGAGGAGCCAGCACCTGGATCATTGAGAGGCTAGTCAGATGAGCGAGTGCCTTTACCACTGAGAGACTAGTCAGAGTAGCGAGCGACTGGACCACTGAGAGGCTAGTCAGAGGAGCGAGTGCCTGGACCACTGAGAGGTAGTCAGAGGATGTGAGCGGCATGGAAAACTACACTGAGGGCTAGTCAGAGGAGCAAGCGCCTGGACCACCGAGAGGCTAGTCAGAGTAGCGAGCCCCTGTACCACTGAGAGAAGCGAGCACCTGGACCAGTGAGAGGCTAGTCAGAGTAGCGAGTGCCTGGACAACTGAGAGGCTAGTCAGAGTAGCGAGCGCCCTGGGACAACTGAAGATGGCTAGTCAGAGTTGCGAGTGCATAGACCACTGAGAGGCTAGTCATATAGAGCAAGCGCTTGTGGACCATGAGATTGTAGATCAGAGTACGAGCGCCTGAACCATGAGAGGCTTGTCAGCAGGAAGGTGGAGCATCTGGACCACTGAAGGCTAGTCAGAAGAGCGAGCGCCCAGGACGGTTGAGAGGCTTGCAAAAGAGGTATGCGAGTGTCTGGGACCATGAGAGGCTTGTCATAGCTAACGAGTGCCTGGGACCACTGAGAGGGCTAGTCAGAGTAGCGAGTGCTGGACCATGGAGTGGGGTACTATGTCAGAGGAAGCGAGCGCCTGGACACTGAGAGGCTAGTCAGAATAGAAAAAGTGCCTGGACACTGAGAGGCTTTCTCAGGAAGCGAGTGCCTGGAGGGGGCACTGAGAGGTTAGTCAGAGAGTAGCAAGGCGCCTTGACAGCTGAGAGGCTAGTCAGAGTAACGAGCACCTGGACCACTGAGAGGCTAGTCAGAGTTGCGAGCACCTGGACCGCTGAGAGGCTAGTCAGAGGAGCGGCGCTGGACATGACTGAAAGGCTGTAGAGTAGGGAAAGCGCCTGGACCACTGAGAGGCTAGTCAGAGTAGCGAGCTCATGGACCACTGGGAGGCTAGTCAGAGTAGCGAGCGCCTGGACCGCTGAGAGGCTAGTCAGAGTAGCGAGCGCCTGGACCACTGAGAGGCTAGTCAGAGTAGCGAATGCCTGGACCACTGAGAGGCTAGTCAGAGTAGTGAGCACCCTGACCGCTGAGAGGCTAGTCAGAGGAGCGAGCACCTGGACCACTGAGAGGCTAGTCAGAGTAGGGAGCGCCTGGACCACTGAGAAGCTAGTCAGTGTAGCGAGCGCCTGGACCAGTGAGAGGCTGTCAGCATAGCGAGCGCCTGAACCGCTGAGAGGCTAGTCAGAGGAGCGAACGCCTGGACCACTGAGAGGCTAGTCAGAGGAGCTAGCGCCCAGACCACTGAGAGGCTAGTCAGAAGAGCGACCGCCTGGGCCACTAAGAGGCTCGTCAAAGGAGCGAGCGCCTCGACCACTGAGAGGCTAGTCAGAGGAGCGAGCCCCTGGACCACTGAGAAGCTACTCGGAGGAGCGAGCACCTGGACCACCGAGAGGCTAGTCAGAGGAGCGAGCGTCTGGACCACTGAGAGGCTAGTCAGAGGAGCGAGTGCCTGGACCACTGAGAGGCTAGTGAGAGTAGCGAGCCCCTGTACCACTGAGAGGAGCAAGCGCCTGGACCACTGAGAGGCTAGTCAGAGGAGCGAGCGCCTGGACTCCTCAGAGGCTAGTCAGAGGAGCGAGCGCCTGGACCTCTGAGAGGCTAGTCAGAGGAGCGAGCGCCTGGACCACTGAGAGGAGTGAGCACCTGGACCACTGAGAGGAGCGAGCGGTTGGACCAGTCTGAGGAGCGAGCACCTGGACCACTGAGAGGAGCGAGCGCCTGGACCACTCAGAGGAGTGAACGCCTAGACCACTGAGAGAAGTGAGCAACAGCCCTGGACTATAGGGTCAGACGTGAGTAAGTAATATACACAATATTTAGTGACCTGGACCACTGAGAGGCTAGTCAGAGGAGTGAGCACCTGGACCACTGAGAGGCTAGTCAGAGGAGCGAGCGCCTGGACCACCGAGAGTAGCAAGCTACAGGACCACTGAGAGGAGCAAACACCTAGACAACTGAGAGAAGCGAGCCCGTGGACTACTGAGAGGAGCTAGCGCCTGGACCACTGAGAGGCTAGTCAGAGGAGCGAGCGCCTGGACCACTGATAGGCTAGTCAGAGGACTGAGCGCCTGGATCAGTTAGAGGCTAATCAGAGGAGCTAGCGCCCTCACCACTGTGAGGCTATGCAGAGTACAGAGCACCTGGACCATTGAGAGAGGCAACTTAGTCAGAAGAGCGAGCGCCTGGGCCACTGAGAGCTAGTCAAAGGAGCGAGTGCTGGACCACTGAGAGGCTAGTCAGAAAGCGAGCGCCTGGAACCACTGATAGGCTAGTCAGAGAAGCAGCCCCTAGGACCACTGAGATGCTAGTCAGAGGAGTGGGAGCGCCTGGAACCACCTGAGAGGCTAGTCAGAGGAGTGAGCGCCTGGACCTTAGAGGCTAGTCAATTGCGAGCACCTGGACCACTGATAGGCATAGTCAGACGAGCCCAGTGCCCTGGACCACTTTATAGCCAGTCAGAGGAGGGCGAGCCCCTGGACCACTGGAGAGGCTAGTCAGAGGACGAGCACCTGGACCACTGAGAGGTTTAGTCAAAGGAGTGAGCGCCTGGACCACTGATAAGGCTAGAAAGAAGAGTGAGCACCTGGAAAACTGCGAGGCGTAGTCAGAGGACGAGAGCCTAGACAACTGAGAGGATAGTCCAGAGTAGCGAGCAACTGTACCTGTGAGAGGCTGAGCAAAAGTAGCGAGCGCCCAACCATGGAGATGCACAGCACGAGTGGGGGCAGATCTCACATATACATGGCTAGATTCGCACTGGATGATCACTGCAAGTCCACCCACGCGTCAGAGCCTCTAGAGTGAGACATATCTTCGTCTTGTCGGTCTACGGACAAGCCAGTCGTCGTGTGGATCACACACATATCTGTAGTGGGGTATTGGTGTCTCGTGCTTAATGATGCTACTCGTCCACAGTGCATAGACGCGCGATCTTATTCGATGTCTCAGATGCAATTGTAGGAGTTCTAAGTCTCGCACTATCAGTAAGAACGTGCCAGGTGAATCTTAGTCTGAGAGCTGAGAGCGATTGAAGCGAACGACGCAATGGGCGCTCAGGTATGATCATTTGGGGCGAGAGTATCTGAAGAGCTCTTGGTTATGCACAATATTGACAGTGGGTTATTACATGGGTTGAATGCTTAGGTGAGTGTCAGCGGAGAGTGAGTTTTCAGACATTGTTAAAGTGAGCGTTGGATCGCGGGACTATCGTTGTGAGGAGCAGTATCCTATGTCTATATTCTTGCGGGAGAGCGGCAGTGACGTGGAGAGGTAGGTTGCTATTGGAGCACAGAGGGGTTTGCATGGGAAAAGGGTTAATTAGCGCACTTGTGATGGACACAAGGACAACTGAGAGGCTAGTCCAGAGTTGCAACACCTGGACCACTGAAGAGATATTCAGATAGTGACCCCTGAGACCGCTTAGGCTATCAGATAAGATGTCTGAACGTCTGGACCACTGAGAGGCTAGTCAGAGTAATCCACACCTTGACCACTGAGAGGCTAGTCAGAGCAGCAAGCGCCTGGACCACTGGAAGCCTAGTCAGAGTAGTGAGCGCCTGGACCACTGAGAGGCTAGTCATAGTAGCGAGCGCCTGGACCACTGAGAGACTAGTCAGAGTAGCGAATGCCTGGACCACTGAGAGGCTAGTCAGAGTAGCAAGTGCCTGGACCACTGTGAGGCTAGTCAGAGTAGAGAGCGACTGGACCACTAAGAGGCTAGTCAGAGGAGCGAGCGGCTGGACCACTGAGAGGCTAGTCATAGTAGCGAGCACCTGGACCACTGAGAGGCTAGTCAGAGGAGCTAGCACCCTGACCACTGAGTCCAGGCTATTCTAGATAGCCGAGCGCCTGACCACTGAGAGGCTCTGTCAGGCTAGAATGCGACAACACATGAGGCCACTGAGCGAGGCTAGGTCAAGAGAGCGACGGCCCCGACCAACTGAAAGGGCTAGTCACAGGGGACCGAGCTCCTGGACCACTTAGAGGCAAATCAGAGGAGCGAAGCGCCAGCACCACTGCGAAGGCTAGTCAGATAACGAGAGCGCTTGGAGCGCCGGACTGAGCAGGCTATCAGAGGAGCTAGCGCCCTCACCACTGTGAGCTACTGCACGTAAGAAGAGAGCCTGGAACCACTGCGAGAGGCTAGTCAGAAGAGCGAGCGCTGGGCCACAGAGATGCCTAGTCACAGGAGCAAGCGCCTGGACCACTGAGAGGCTAGTCAGAAAAGCGAGTGCCTGGACCACTGATAGGCTAGTCAGAGAAGCGAGCCCCTGGACCACTGAGAGGCTACTTGGAGGAGCGAGCGCCTGGACCACTGAGAGGGCATAGTCCAGCAATGGAGCGAGCGTCTGGACACGCCAACTGTCAGGGACCCCTAGTCAGAGGACCAAGCACCTGACCACTGAGAGGCTATGTCAGAGGAGCGAGCGTCTGAACCACTGAGAACGAACACAGACCTAGTCAAGGAGCGAGCGCCTGGACCAATGAGAGGCTAGTCAGAGGAGCGAGCGCCTGGACCCCTCAGAGGCTAGTCAGAGGAGCGAGCGCCTGGACCTCTGAGAGGCTAGTCAGAGGAGCGAGCGCCTCGACCAATGAGAGGAAGCGAGTGCCCTCAACGTACACACTGAGGAGGAGCGAATGGTGGATCCACTTTGCTGAGGAGTGAGTGCGCCTGGACTCACTGCGATATGTACTCGGAGTGCCTCGCCAACTTAGAGGAGCAAACGTGCGCCTGCTACTTTGAAGTGAGCCCCTGGACTACTGAGAGGAGCTAGCGCCTGCACCACTGAGAGGCTAGTCAGAGGAACAAGCGCCTGGACCACTGAGAGGTTAGTCAGAGGAGGCGAGCACCTGGGCCTCTAGAGGCTAGTCAAGGAGCGAGCGCAAGGACCACATGAGACGAAGGACTATCAGAGGATGCGAGTGCCTGTGATACCAAGCTGAGCAGGCTAGTCTCGGAGGAACCTAGCACCCTGACCACTGAGATAGGCTATATTACCCAAGAGTATGCGTCGAGCCCTTGACAACTGAGAGCCTAAGTCCAGAGGAGGCGAACACATGGGCCACTGAGAAGGCTAGTCAGAGTTAGCACTATCAACCTGGACCCACTGAGAAAGAACTAAGAGCACAGCAGGAAGCCAGCGCCTGGACACTGGAGAGGCTATTCAAGTAGTTGAGTGCTCTCTTACCACTGAGAAGCTAGTCAGAAGCTAGCGAGCACCTGGACTAATTGAGAATTATTCTGAAAAGTGAGCCCACTAGGACCACTGAGAAGATAGTCAGATAGGAGTGAGCGCATCTCGACCACTGCAGAGGCTAGTCAGTAGTAGGCGAGCGCCTTGGACCACTGCAGAAGGCTAATCAAGGAGGCCAGCACCTGTGATCATGAAGAGGCTATCATATGACGAGTGGTCTTTACCACTGGAGGACTAGTCAGTAGAGCGAGCGACTGGACCACTGAGAGGCAGTCGCAGAGGAGGATGAGCCCCTGGACCACTGAGAAGGCTAGTCCAAGAGGAGCGAGTGGCCTGGACCACTGACCGGCTAGTCAGAGGAGCAAGTGCCTGGAACACTGAGAATCTAGTCAGACTAGTGAGCGCCTGGACCACTGAGAGGCTAGTCAGAGGAGCGAGCGCCTGGACCACTGAGAGGCTAGTCAGAGGAGCAAGCGCCTGGACCACCGAGAGGCTAGTCAGAGTAGCGAGCCCCTGTACCACTGAGAGAAGCGAGCACCTGGACCAGTGAGAGGCTAGTCAGAGTAGCGAGTGCCTGGACCACTGAGAGGCTAGTCA
Organism: Cherax quadricarinatus; assembly: GCF_026875155.1. Taxonomy (NCBI): domain Eukaryota; kingdom Metazoa; phylum Arthropoda; class Malacostraca; order Decapoda; family Parastacidae; genus Cherax; species Cherax quadricarinatus. The sequence continues at coordinate 21,400,600 of NC_069491.1, forward strand.
GAGTAGCGAGTGCCTGGACCACTGAGAGGCTAGTCAGAGTAGCGAGTGCCTGGACCACTGAGAGGCTAGTCAGAGTAGCGAGCGCCTAGATCACTGAGAGGCTAGTCAGAGTAGCGAGCGCCTGGACAACTGAGAGGCTAGTCAGAGTTGCGAGTGCATAGACCACTGAGAGGCTAGTCAGAAGAGCGAGCGCGTGGACCACTGAGATGCTAGTCAGAGTAGCGAGCGCCTGGACCACTGAGAGGCTTGTCAGAGGAGTGAGCATCTGGACCACTGAGAGGCTAGTCAGAAGAGGAGCGAGTGTCTGGACCACTGAGAGGCTTGTCATAGTAACGAGCGCCTGGACCACTGAGAGGCTAGTCAGAGTAGCGAGCGCCTGGACCACTGGGTGGCTAGTCAGAGAAGCGAGCGCCTGGACCACTGAGAGGCTAGTCAGAATAGCGAGTGCCTGGACCACTGAGAGGCTTCTCAGAGAAGCGAGTGCCTGGAGCACTGAGAGGCTAGTCAGAGTTGCAAGCGCCTTGACAGCTGAGAGGCTAGTCAGAGTAACGAGCACCTGGACCACTGAGAGGCTAGTCAGAGTTGCGAGCACCTGGACCACTGAGAGGCTAGTCAAGAGCGAGCGCCTGGACTGCTGAAAGGCTAGTCAGAGTAGCAAGCGCCTGGACCACTGAGAGGCTAGTCAGAGTAGCGAGCTCATGGACCACTGGGAGGCTAGTCAGAGTAGCGAGCGCCTGGACCGCTGAGAGGCTAGTCAGAGTAGCGAGCGCCTGGACCACTGAGAGGCTAGTCAGAGTAGCGAATGCCTGGACCACTGAGAGGCTAGTCAGAGTAGCGAGCACCCTGACCGCTGAGAGGCTAGTCAGAGGAGCGAGCACCTGGACCACTGAGAGGCTAGTCAGAGTAGGGAGCGCCTGGACCACTGATAAGCTAGTCCAGTGTACGAGCGCCTGGGGAACCAGTGAGAGGCTGTCGGAGCATAGCGACGCCTGAAACCACTGAGAGGCTAGTCAGAGGAGGACGCCTGGACCACTGAGAGGCTAGTCAGAGGAGCTAGCGCCCAGACCACTGAGAGGCTAGTAAGAAGAGCGACCGCCTGGGCCACTAAGAGGCTAGTCAAAGGAGCGAGCGCCTCGACCACTGAGAGGCTAGTCAGAGGAGCGAGCCCCTGGACTCACTGAGAAGCTACTTCGGAGGACGACACCTGACCACCGAGAGGCTAATCAGTGGAGCGAACGTCTGGACACTGAGAGGCTAGTCAGAGGGAGGCGATTGCCTGGACCACTGAGAGTCTAGTGAGGAAGCGAGCCCCGTACCACTGAGAGGAGCAAGCGCTGGACCACTAGAAGGCTAGTCTGAGACGAGCGCCTGGACTTACCTCAGGAGGCTAGTCAGAGGAGCGAGCGCCTGGACCTCTGAGAGGCTAGTCACAGGAGCGAGCGCCTGGACCACTGAGAGGAGTGAGCACCTGGACCACTGAGAGGAGCGAGCGGTTGGACCAGTCTGAGGAGCGAGCACCTGGACCACTGAGAGGAGCGAGCGCCTGGACCACTGAGAGGAGTGAACGCCTAGACCACTGAGAGAAGTGAGCCCCTGGACTACTGAGAGGAGCTAGCGCCTGGACCACTGAGAGGCTAGTCAGAGGAGTGAGCACCTGGACCACTGAGAGGCTAGTCAGAGGAGCGAGCGCCTGGACCACCGAGAGTAGCAAGCTACATATTACAACCTAGGATTTCAAAGGCCTGTTATCCCAGGTGTAATGGGAGCAAAAGAAACACAGCAGAAAAAGTTTAGACTTGTATTATCCTTCACCAATTTAGAACAGCAATATGTACACTATGTACAGTTGGATAATATAGTGCACTCCACGGTAAGCAAAGCAGAAATAGAAGCCACAAGATAGCAGACCGTGCTTCAACCAGCTCTAGAATGGTAATGACAAGGCAGATAGGGAGAGCGGTACCACATAACCTCTGGCGATTGGCCAATGACCACCTTCTATTGGGCTAGAAACCTGTCCTATTGAAAACGATGGGGCCCATCACCAACTCTTATAGCAACCTGGTCGCTGGGTTGGGGGAGATAGCCTGTAAAGAGGTGTGTCCATGCGCCGATAAAGGTTACGTAATCTTTGCATGCCACACCCCCACCCCCGAGAAGCTCAGGATTAGGCCCCCTGCCACCTTCCCCAGTGGTAACCGTGCCGCCATGGCACAAAATAATGGACCGCCTATCCTCTCCACCATCCAACTCTTAGATAGAGCTCAGCTTTCACTATTGACCAAAAGCCGAACCCTAAACTTAAGAGTGAGACAGCAAGTCAGACAGGCTAGCATAGGTCCAAGATACAGGCGGACGGTAGCCCGCATCCCCTCACTAAAAAAAAAAAAAAAACACATCAGGGGGATAAAAAAAAGATCTTGAAAGGGTTACCACAAATACATCCTAACCTAAATAAAATATTAAACTAGACCCTCTTGACAAAGAGTCGCCAACAATTTTCTTGCGCAATATATTTAATTTTTTATGTTGTAGGGCTGCAGCCTGAGCGTCCAACGCATAGCTTGTGTTGTCATTCTTCATGGCTTGGAGATAGACTAACGGGTTGTGACATACTGTAGACTGTGACCACCTGCGATGTCTGGCCCACTTTAAACATCAAAATTTGCCCCAAACCCAAAGAAACCAGGCGAGGGTTTTTTTTCCCCAAGGTTTTAGGGGTAAGTCTTGTTGTGGCGGGAACTTGGCTAAAAAGTTTTGCGATTGGCTGCGCTCCTTTTTTCCCGTTTTGAAATTAGTACCGCCCCACCCCAGACTAAACAAGCACCCAAACCTTTTAATGAAAAAGGTTTGGAGAAGTCTGGAGCAGGGAAATGGGTGCAGAGCAAAATTTAAAATCTTTTTGCTTTATTAAAAGAAAGGGGTTAAAAAGGGAAATTTCCAATTAAAGGGAATTTTATGACTGGTAAGAGGGGGAAAGAGGGGCTACAATATCTGAGAAATTCTTACGAATCTTCTTTTAAAATCCGTTCATCCCTGGGAAAACGTTGAAGAGTTTCCCTATAATGGGGAAACGGATGCCCTTTAATCGAAAGAACTTTTGAAAAGTTTGGGGGAAAACTTTTCCCACTCCCAAATTCGGGCCCTAGAAAAGTGACAGGGCCCGGGCCCAAAAAGGAAAAATTTTGATAAATTAACTTTTAAATTTGGGAATTTTTAAAGGTCTAAAAACAGGTTTAAAGTCTAAGTAGGTTTTGCCCCAAGTTTTCGGACACCAAAACCCTTTTATAATTTTTGGTATGCTCCCGTGCCTTCAACCCCTTTATTTCCCTGAGGGGGGGTTTTTTGGGAAATGAGAGGGGGGAATTTTTCTTTCCGAAGGGGGTTTAAAACTGTAAAATGATAAGACCCCCGGGAATTTTCAAAGGCGAGATTTCCTTCCCCTTATCTTTTAAAAGGGTTTACCTGATAGTAACCTTTAAGGAGATTAATTTGGACCCAAAAAGTAGCTTTCCCCACAAAGTCAATTACGTAACCAGACGAGGAAGGGGGTTTAAGGCTTCTGAAATTTTTGTGCCCTGTTCACTTTACGGTATTTCTGTGAATACAAAAACCCTCTTTACCCTTTTTTTTAATTAGGTTGCCCCCCCCCCCCCGGGTTGAAGCCCATGGACTAGATGACCCCATTTTAAACCATTTTCTATAAGAAGTCTACTTCCTGCTGAAGTAGTTTTTAAATTTTCGGGGATTAGCTCGGTGGGGGAGGTTTTTTAAATTGGGTTTTTTGATTTTCCCTCATCTCTTTCTTGGTAACCTAACGCCCCATTTTTTCGGACATCCAAAAAAAATTTTAGGTTTGACTGTAGAGCTAATTTTAAAATTTGGGTTTTGGCCTTGTATTTCAGAAAACCCAAACCTTTAACGGGTTGGACCCTTGAGGAGGACAGAATTTGAAATTTTAATTTTTTAATTTCAGAGACAGAAGTGAAAAGAGCGGGAGTCGTCCTCGGGGTTGAGGCCCGAGTTTTTATTTGGGACTTTACTGGTGTATGAAAGGCTTGATTTGTTTAAATGTGGAAAGTTTTTTTTTTTTGGTTTACCCTTTGGGGGGTTTCCACAAAAATTTAAAAATCAGTTTAATCTACTTTCTTTTCTCCCATAGGTCCCGTAAATTTTAGCTTTCAAGGTGGGGCCCAGGAAATAGGTTCCTGCCCCCAAACACCTTGTCCCCCCTGGGGGAAAGGAGCGGAATTGTGCCCCTTTGTCATACCTCTTTTTTCATCTTACTTTGAGCGGCTTTGGGGTTAGCCTTGGCTAACCCCACGTGCCCCCCCGCAACCCTTTGGGAAGGGACGGGTTGTAGATTTGCTGAGTTTTACGCCCTTCTCCCATCCACCCCTTTTTTGACCCCCCCCGAAGGGACCTCGTCATTGTGCCCAAAGATCAGCAAAAAGGGGCCCTTTTCCCTGTAAAACTTTTGGCACCGTCTCTCGTAGGGAAAAACAGCAACAAACGGTAGAGATTCTTTCCCAATCTGTCGGAAAGTGCATGCAAAAACTTTTTCATCATTGTTTTTAATTTTTGGGGGAAATTTCTTTCCAAAGGGGCCCCTTGGGGGAATGAGGGTGTTAGGCAGTGGATAAGTTGTGTTTTAAACCCCAAACCCTTTTTTAATATTTCCCCTAAATGTTTTGGGCCCTTTGAATTTTGTCCTTGTCCCTTTGTTTAGTTTTGGTTTGCCAAAACAAGAAATGAATTTTTTTTTAAAAGCTTTGGGATAGTTTTTGAAATTGATATTTCGCATGGGGATTGTTCAGGAAAATTGGTTACTTTATCCATTTTTGAAAAATAAAAAAGGGGGTTTCCGGACTTTGTTAGGTAGTGGCCCTTCCCAAATCTAAAATTAAAATTTTCCCAAAAGGTTTTCCCAAATCAGCAGGTAGGGGTTTGGAGGGTGCAGGTTTTTAATGGAATTTTCCGGTTTTCCCAACCCTTTCTGAAAATTTTCGGAAAAACCTAATATGATTCTTCGCATCTTTCTTTAATTTGGAATAAAAATTCTTTTGTGATTTTATTCAAGGTTTTTGTTTAAATTTCCCAAGGACCTCCCAATGACGTATTAATTTTGGGTATATTTAATATCTGAGGTTATACTTGGTTGGGAACCCCTTAACCCGTCGTTTAATTGCCCCCCCCCCTCTATCTCCCCTTTCCAAATTTTCAGTGCAGACCAAAAAAATCATTTTTTAAATTTATACTTGAATGGGTGACCCAAAAGGATTACCCCTGGCTACCCCAAAAACGAAATTTTTTTTAAAAAAGGGTTCCTTTCGTTTTTTCCTCCCCGGGGAACCAGTCCCTGGGCTTTGGGAAAAGAGGAAATTTGGGAAAACCCGCAACCCGGGAATAGGAAAGGGTTGATCGGGGTCTGTTCACTTTTATCTCCCAGGCTTTGGCCTTTTTTTCGAAAAAAAGGGGGCTATTTCCCAGGGTCGGAAATAGTCCCAAAGGTTTGGTAAAAAAAATTCCTTTCCAAAACAACCCCTTTGGGTTTTGCCCGAGTTTTGGGGGCCAAAACCCGGGGGGAAAAAATTAATTTTTTATAGGTTTAGGCACGAACTAACAATTTTTTTTTTTTTTTTACCCATTTAAAAACATGGCTTTTTTTTTATTGGGGGAAAACCTTTTTAGACCCTACAGTTTAAATTCCCGTGTAATATTTGGGAATGTTTCATAAATTTTTTGCAAAAGGGAAAAGAATTATAGCTTTCCCCCCAAGGTTCATTAAAATGAGGAATTCAAAAAAGGGATTCTTGAAAAGGGGTAATATTCCTTCCCCTGAAGTTGGGAAAAATGCTCCGTATCTCTAAAAATTTTTTTACTTTAGGGTTTGGTTTCCCGGGGTTTTCCCCGAAGGGAAATAAGACTTTCGCAATAATAAGGGGCCATACCTTTTTCTATTTTCAGGGGACATGTTTCTAGGGATATTTGAGATTTTCCCCCTGGGTTGGGGGTTTTTGGGGCAGTTGGGGAATTTATGTGACCTTTCTTTATTACACCTGAAGCGACGGGCAGGGGTTGCCCCTTTTTTTCCCCGATGAAGTTGCAAATGGTGTGTTCTGGATGGTGCCTTCTGGTATTGTTGTCCGGATGCTCCCCCAAGTAGTTTTTCCTCTCCGCAGGGGGAACCCCATGTTTAGAAGCGTGGCTCACCCCGGGGGGACTTAGTTGGGACCCTAGACGTCTCCCCGGCTGGGGACTTATTTCAAGGTTTTCGATTTGCTCACGCCAGAAACTGTTGAAAAAAAAAAGACGGGCCGCTCGGACAAAGGGGGGCGTTGTTTTTGAAGGGGATAAACCCACCCCGGTTTCCCCCAATGGGTGGTTAAGTCACATTCCCGCAGGGAAAAACACGAACCTCTGGGCCCCCCAGGGGCTCCAGCAGGTTTTCAATTGAATAAGCTGCCCCCATCCTCAAAAATTAGGGGCACCCCTTTGCTTTATTTCCCCGCTGGGGAAAAAACTTTGGTTTTTCTTGTCTCACAATCCCCCAAAGGGATTGACCAAACTGCCGCCTGTTCAATTTTAAGGTCTTACGATTTTAGTGGGGGTACATGTTTTATGCTTCCCCCACTGTGGTTTTTCCTATTTGATAATAAGGAAAATTAAAGGGCAGGTTTAAAACCGACGTAAATTTTCCCGTGCCCTTTCCCAATAATTTCGGGATGAACCAACGCTGCCCAGTGCTGTTCCGGCCCCCTCTTGGGTTTGAGCCCGATTTTCCCAAGCTTTCCCAAAAAATTTCTCCGGGGTTGGCCCCCATTGAAAACGGGGAACAAGCTGTATGCTTTTTGTTAACTGAAATCGTTTCAAATGCGAAAAACCCCGCCTCCCTTTTTCCCCCCTATCAAATTCTTCCCTTTTGGCAGGCTCTCTGTTCCCCAGTTTTCTCCCCGCATGGTTTTTTCCAGCTCAAGTGGCCAAGGGGCGCTGTTTTACCTCGGACAACCCCGCTGCACTTATGCCCTCTTGGGTCCCTAGGGTGTATCATCTTCCTCATGCAGGAAAATTTGGGGTTTTTTCCCTAGCTCCGAGAGGGAGGAGTTTGATGGGGCCATTCCCCTTCTTCAATTTGTTTGTCACCCAAAATTTAAAAGCAGTTGCGCGTGTAAGAGTGCGTTTGTAAAGGGGAAACCAATGGAACGGCAATTTGCCAACCGTTTTAGGGGCAATTTTAAAGGGAGGTTATGCAAAGTATATGCCCCACACCAGGCTTGACTCGTTAGGTGGGGTAAGTTATTCGCCCATGCACAGTCGAATACCCCAAAAGTAACCGGGAAATTTTCAGAACACGCTTTGCTATGCACAGTAAAGGGTTACAGAAAAAGCATACAAGCAAAGCCGACTGCAAAAAAGGTTGAACGTAGCGAAGCGAGCACACTGAACAAGCTAGTAGCGAGCTGTTGAACGATCACACAATAGCAAGGCTGATCATAAGCAACTGACACGCAAAATTTGTAAAGCGAAGCGAGACAGCAAGCTACACAATGTTCCTGCTACAAGCTTCACCCTAAGCTCAACCGTTTCTCTAAGTCCAGCTCCAGCTCTCGGACAGGCTACCCATATTACAACCTAGGATTTCAAAGGCCTGTTATCCCAGGTGTAATGGGAGCAAAAGAAACACAGCAGAAAAAGTTTAGACTTATATTATCCTTCACCAATTTAGAACAGCAATATGTACACTATGTACAGTGATAAGTATAGTGCACTCCACGGTAAGCAAAGCAGAAATAGAAGCCACAAGATAGCAGACCGTGCTTCAACCAGCTCTAGAATGGGAATGACAAGGGCAGACAGGAGAGCGGTATCCACATAAACTCTGCGATTTCCAATCCCACCTTCTTATTGGCTAGAACCTGGTCACTAGTTGAACGATGGGGCCCCATCACCAACTCTTAGCAACCTGGTTCGCTGGTTGGGGGAGATAGCCTGTAAATGAGGGTGTGTCCATGCGCCGAATAAAGGTTACGTACTCTTTGCATGCCACACTACAGGACCACTGAGAGGAGCAAACACCTGGACAACTGAGAGAAGTGAGCCCGTGGACTACTGAGAGGAGCTAGCGCCTGGACCACTGAGAGGCTAGTCAGAGGAGCGAGCGCCTGGACCACTGATAGGCTAGTCAGAGGACCGAGCGCCTGGACCAGTTAGAGGCTAATCAGAGGAGCGATCGCAAGCACCACTGAGAGGCTAGTCAGAGAAGCGAGCGCTTGGACCACTGAGAGGCTAGTCAGAGGAGCTAGCGCCCTCACCACTGTGAGGCTATGCAGAGTACAGAGCGCCTGGACCATTGAGAGGCTAGTCAGAAGAGCGAGCGCCTGGGCCACTGAGAGGCTAGTCAAAGGAGCGAGTGCCTGGACCACTGAGAGGCTAGTCAGAAAAGCGAGCGCCTGGACCACTGAGAAGCTAGTCAGAGTAGTGAGCGCCTGGACCACTGAGAGGCTAGTCAGAGTAGCGAGCGCCTGGACCACTGAGAGACTAGTCAGAGTAGCGAATGCCTGGACCACTGAGAGGCTAATCAGAAGAGGTCTGAGCGTCTGGACCACTGAGAGGCTAGTCAGAGTAATCCACACCTTGACCACTGAGAGGCTAGTCAGAGCAGCGAGCGCCTGGACCACTGGAAGCCTAGTCAGAGTAGTGAGCGCCTGGACCACTGAGAGGCTAGTCAGAGTAGCGAGCGCCCGGCCATGAGATAGTCAGGTAGG
>NC_069491.1:21409864-21435789 GCF_026875155.1 Cherax quadricarinatus
GGGGCTCCTTTTCAAATACCCTAAATTCCACTCGCTACTCTACAGCCTCAGTGGTAAGGCGCTCGCTCCTCTGATTAGCCTCTAAGTGGTCCAGGAGCTCGGTCCCCTGACTAGCCTCTCAGTGGTCGAGGCCGTCGCTCCTCTGACTAGCCTCTCAGTGGCCCATGTGTTCGCTTCTCTGACTAGCCTCTCAGTGGTCCAGGCGCTCGCTACTCTGAATAGCCTCTCAGTGGTCAGGGTGCTAGCTCCTCTGACTAGCCTCTCAGTGGTCCAGGTGCTCGCTACTATGAGTAGCCTCTCAGTGGTCCAGCCGCTCGCTCGTCTGACTAGCCTCTTAGTGGTCCAGTCGCTCTCTACTCTGACTAGCCTCACAGTGGTCCAGGCACTTGCTACTCTGACTAGCCTCTCAGTGGTCCAGGCATTCGCTACTCTGACTAGTCTCTCAGTGGTCCAGGCGCTCGCTACTATGACTAGCCTCTCAGTGGTCCAGGCGCTCACTACTCTGACTAGGCTTCCAGTGGTCCAGGCGCTTGCTGCTCTGACTAGCCTCTCAGTGGTCAAGGTGTGGATTACTCTGACTAGCCTCTCAGTGGTCCAGACGCTCAGACCTCTTCTGACTAGCCTCTAAGCGGTCCAGGGGCTCACTCATCTGACTAGCCTCTCAGTGGTCCAGGTGCTCGCAACTCTGACTAGCCTCTCAGTGGTCCAGGTGCTCACTCCTCTGACTAGCCTCTCAGAGGTTCAGGCGTGGGTTACTCTGACTAGCCTCTCAGTGGTCCAGACGCTTACACCTTTTCTGACTAGCCTCTCAGTGGTCCAGGCGCTCGCTACTCAGACTAGCTCTCAGTGGTCTAGGCGCTCACTCCTCTGACTAGCCTGTCAGTGGTCTAGTCACTTGCTACTCTGACTAGACTCTCAGTGGTCCAGGCGCTCGCTACTCTGACTAGCCTCTCAGTGATCCACGCGCTTGCTACTCTGACTAGCCTCTCAATGGTCTGGGCGCTCGCTACTTTGACTAGCCTCTCACTGGTCCAGGTGCTCGCTACTCTGACTAACCTCTCAGTGGTCTAGGCTCTCGCTCTCTGACTAGCCTCTCAGTTTTTCCAGTGCTCACTCGTTCTGACCTAGCCTCTCAGTGGTCCCAGGCGCTCACTCCTCTGACTAAACTCTCAGTGGGGGGGGGGGTACCAGGTGCTCGCTCCTCTGACTAGCTCTCAGTGGTCCAGGGGCCTCGCTCCTCTGACTGGCCCTATAAGGTGGTCCAGGCACTGGCTCTTGACTAGCCTCTCAGTGGGTCCAGTGCTCGCTAATCGACTAAGCCTCTAAGTGGTCCAGGCGCTCACTCCTCTGACTAGCCTCTCAGTGGTCCAGGCGCTCACTCCTCTGACTAGCATCTCAGTGGTCCAGGGGCTCGCTTCTCTGACTAGTCCTATCAGTTGATCCAGCCGCTCGCTTTTTCTGACTAGCCTCCCCTCAGTGTCCAGGCACTCGCTCCTTTGACTAGCCTCACAAGTGGCCCAGGCCTCGCTCTTGCTGACTAGCCTCTCAATGGTCCAGGTGCTCTGTACTCTGCATAGCCTCACAGTGGTGAGGGCGCTAGCTCCTCTGACTAGCCTCTCAGTGGTCCAAGCGCTCGCTTCTCTGACTAGCCTCTCAGAGGTTGCTTGCGATCGCTCCTCATGGATTAGTCCTCTAACTGGTCAGTGCCTCAGTCCTCTGACTGCCTATCAGTGGTCCAGCGCTCGCTCCTCTGACTAGTAGCCTCTCAGTGGTCCAGGCGCTAGCTCCTCTCAGTAGTCCACGGGCTCGCTTCTCTCAGTTGTCTAGGTGTTTGCTCCTCTCAGTGGTCCTGTAGCTTGCTACTCTCGGTGGTCCAGGCGCTCGCTCCTCTGACTAGCCTCTCAGTGGTCCAGGTGCTCACTCCTCTGACTAGCCTCTCAGTGGTCCAGGCGCTAGCTCCTCTCAGTAGTCCAGGGGCTCACTTCTCTCAGTGGTCTAGGCGTTCACTCCTCTCAATGGTCACAGGCCTCGCTCCTCCTCAGTGGTCCCAGGTTGCTCGCCCCAGACTGGTCCAACCGCTCGCTCCTCTCAGTGGTCCAGGTGCTCACTCCTCTCAGTGGTCCAGGCGCTCGCTCCTGTGACTAGCCTCTCAGAGGTCCAGGCGCTCGCTCCTCTGACTAGCCTCTGAGGAGTCCAGGTGCTCGCTCCTCTGACTAGCCTCTCAGTGGTCCAGGCGCTTGCTCCTCTCAGTGGTACAGGGGCTCGCTACTCTCACTAGCCTCTCAGTGGTCCAGGCACTCGCTCCTCTGACTAGCCTCTCAGTGGTCCAGACGCTCGCTCCTCTGACTAGCTCTCGGTGGTCCCGGTGCTCGCTCCTCCGAGTAGCTTCTCAATGTCCCAGGGGCTCGCTCCTCTGAATAGCCTCTTAGTGGTCGAGGCGCTCGCCTCCTTATGACTAGCCGTCTTAGTGGCCCAGGCGGTCGCTCTTCTTACTAATAGCCTCTCAGTGGTCTGGGCGCTAGCTCCCTATGACTATGCCTCTCATGGCCAGGCTTCACGTCCACTGACGACCTCTCAGCGGATTCAGGCGCCTCTGCTATGCTGACATCCTCCACTGTCCAGGCGCTCGCTACACTACTAGCTTCTCATGGTCCAGCGCTCCTACTCTGACTAGCCTCTCCTCAGTGGTCCAGGTGCTCGCTCCTCTGACTAGCTACTCAGCGTCAGGGCGCTCGCTACTCTGACTAGTACTCTGACTAGCCTCTCAGTGGTCCAGGCATTCGCTACTTCTGACTAGCCTCTCAGTGGTCCATCGCTCGCTACTCGACTAGCCTCTCAGCGGTCGAGGCGCTCTCTCTACTCTGACTAGCCCCCATGGTCCAATGAGCTCGCTACTCTGACTACCACTCAGTGGCAGGCGCTTGCTACTCTGAATAGCAATTTCAGCAGTCCCAGGCGCTCTCGCTCCCTCTGCTGACTAGACTCTCAGCGTCCAGGTGCACGTGCAACTCTGACTAGCCTCTCAGTGGTCCACGCGCTCGCTCTTCTGACTAGCCTCTCAGTGGTCTATGCACTCGCAACTCTGACTAGCCTCTCAGTTGTCCAGGCGCTCGCTACTCTGACTAGCCTCTCAGTGATCCAGGCGCTCGCTACTCTGACTAGCCTCTCAGTGGTCCAGGCACTCGCTACTCTGACTAGCCTCTCAGTGGTCCAGGCACTCGCTACTCTGACTAGCCTCTCACTGGTCCAGGTGCTCACTTCTCTCAGTGGTACAGGGGCTCGCTACTCTGACTAGCCTCTCGGTGGTCCAGGCGCTTGCTCCTCTGACTAGCCTCTCAGTGGTCCAGGCGCTCGCTGCACTGACTAGCCTCTCAGTGGTCCTGGCGCTCACTAGTCTGACTAGATTCTCAGTGGTCCAGGCACTCGCTCCTCTGACTAGCCTCTCAGTGGTCCAGGCGCTCGCTCCTCTGACTAGCCTCTCAGTGGTCCAGGGGCTCGCTCCTCTGACTAGCCTCTCAGTGGTCCAGTCGCTCGCTACTCTGACTAGTCTCTCAGTGGTAAAGGCACTCGCTCATCTGACTAGCCTCTCAATGATCCAGGCGCTGGCTCCTCTGATTAGCCTCTCAGTGGTCAAGGCGCTCGCTACACTGACTAGCCTCTCAGTGGTCGATGCACTCACTCCTCTGACTAGCTTCTCAGTGGTCCATGGGCTCGCTTTTCAGAATAGCCTCTCAATAGTCCAGGTGCTCGCTACTCTGACTAGCCTCTCAGTGTTAAAGGCACTCACTACTCTGACTAGCCTCTCAGTGGTCCAGGCGCTGGCTCCTCTGACTAAGCTCTCAGTGGTCCAGGCGCTTGCTACTCTGACTAGCCTCTCAGTGGCCCATGTGTTCGCTCCTCTGACTAGCCTCTCAGTGGTCCAGGCGCTCGCTACTCTGAATAGCCTCTCAGTGGTCAGGGTGCTAGCTCCTCTGACACCTCTCCGGTGGTTCCAGGCACTCGCATCACTGACTAGCCTCTCAGTGTCATTGCGCTCGCTCCTCTGACTAAGCCTCTAAAGGTTCCAGTCTCGCTCCTATGACTTTGCCTCTCAGTGTCCAGGCACTCGTTCCTCTGACTAGCCTCTCAGTGGTGCAGGCGCTAGCTCCTCTCAGTAGTCCAGGGGCTCACTTCTCAAAGTGGTCCAGCGTTTGCCTCCTCTAGTAGTGGTTCGAGGTCACTCGCTCCTCTCAGTGGTGATCCAGGCGCTCACTTCATCTAAGTGGTCCAACATTTCGCTCCTCCTCTCAGTGGTCTAGGCACTCACTCGTCTCATTGGTCGAGGCGCTCGCTTCCTCTGACTAGCCTCTCAGAGGTCTACAGGCGCTCGCTCCTCTGACTAGCCTCTCTCTCTCCTCTGAGGGTCCAGGGCTCGCTCCTCTGACTAGCCTCTCATTGGTCCAGGTGCTCGCTCCCTCTGACTAGCTTTTTCCCCCAGTTGGGGACCAGACCACGCTCCTCTGATTACTACCCTCAGTGTCAGGTTGCTCGCTCCTCTGACTAGGTCCTCAGAGGTCCAGAACGCTTGCTCCTCTGACAAGCTCTCAGTGGTCCAGGGGCGCCGTTCCTCCAAGTAGCCCTCTCAGTGGTCCAGGGGCTCGCTTCTCTGACAACCTATCAGTGGTCCAGGCAGTCGCTTTTCTGACTAGCCTCTCAGTGGTCCAGGCGCTTGCTCCTTTAACTAGCCTCTCAGTGGCCCAGGTGCTTGCTCTTCTGATTTGCCTCTCAGTGGTCCAGCCGCCTCTACCTGCTTAGCCTCACAGTTTGAGGTCGCTAGCTCCTCTGACTACCTCTCAGTGGTCCAAGCGCTCGCTTCTCTGACTAGCCTCTCAGTGGTGCTTGCGCTCGCTCCTCTGATTAGCCTCTAAGTGGTCCAGGAGCTCGGTCCCCTGACTAGCCTCTCAGTGGTCGAGGCCGTCGCTCCTCTGACTAGCCTCTCAGTGGTCCAGGCGCTAGCTCCTCCCAGTAGTCAATGGGCTCACTTCTTTCAGTGGTCCAGGTGTTTGCTCCTCTCAGTGGTCCTGTAGCTCGCTACTCTCGGTGGTCAAGGCGCTCGCTCCTCTGACTAGCCTCTCAGTGGTCCAGGCTCTCACTCCTCTGACTAGCATCTCAGTGGTCCAGGTGCTTGCTCCTCTCAGTGGTACAGGGGCTCACTACTCTGACTAGCCTCTCAGTGGTCCAGGCGTTCGCTCCTCTGACTAGCATCTCAGTGGTCAAGGCACTCGCTCCTCTGACTAGCCTCTCAGTGCTCCAGATGCTCGCTCCCCTGACTAGCCTCTCAGTGGTCCAGGCGCTCGCTCCTATGACTAGTATCTCATTGGTCCTCAGGCACTCGCTTCTCTGATTAGCCTCTCAGTGTTCCAGGCGCTCGCTCCTCTGACTAGCCTCTCAGCGATCCATGCGCTCGCTGCTCTGACTAACCTGTCAGCAGTCCAGGCGCTTGCTCCACTGACTAGCCTCTCAGTGGTCCAGGCGCTCGCTACTACTCTGACTAGCCTCTCAGCGGTCCGAGGCCCTCTGCTACTCTGACAGTCCTCCACAGTGGTCATTAGCTGCTACTCCTGACTAGCCTCTCAGTGGTCCCAGGCGATTGCTACTCTGACTAGCCTTTCAGCAGTCCAGGCGCTCGCTCCTCTGACTAGCCTCTCAGCGGTCCAGGTGCTCGCAACTCTGACTAGCCTCTCTTGGTCCCACACGCTCGCTCTTCTGACTAGCCTCATCAGTGGTCTTAGCACGCGCAACTCTGACTAGCCTCTCAGGTTGTCCAGGCGCTAGCTACTCTGACTAGGCCTCTCAGTGATCTAGGGCGCATCGCTACTCTGACTAGCCTCTCCGTGGCCAGGCCACTCGCTTACTCTGACGAGCTCCCCTCAGTGGTCCCAGGCACTCGTACTCTGACTAGCCTCTCACTGGTTCCAGGTGCTCCACTTCTCTCAGTGGTAACAGGGGCTCCGCTACTCTGACTAGCCTCTCGTTTGGGTCCAGAGCGCTCCGCATCCACAGAGTAGCCTCTCATGGGTCCAGGCGATCACTATTCATGACTAGATTCTCAGTGGACCAGGCACTCGCTCCTCTGACTAGCCTCTCATGGTCCAGCGCTTGCTCCTCTGACTAGCCTCTCAGTGGTCCAGCGGCTCGCTCCCGACTAGCCCTCTCACTGTCCAGTCGCTCGCACTCTGGACTAGTCTCTCAGTGTAAAGAGCACTTGCTCATCCTACTAGCCTCTCAATGATCCAGGCGCTGGGCTCCTCTGATAGTCCTCTCAGTGTCAAGGCGCTCGCTAACACTGACTAGCCTCTCAGTGTTCGATGCACTCACGTCCTCTACCTAGCTTCTATGGTCCATGGGCTCGCTTTTTCAGAAAGCTTCTCAATAAGTACAGGTGCTCGCATACTCTGACTAGCCTCTCAGTTGGGTAAAAGCACTCACTAGCTTCTGACTAGCCTCTCAATGTCCAATGCGCTGGCTCCTCTGACTAAGCTTCGTGGTCCAGCGCTTGCTACTCTGACTAGCCTCTCATTGCCCATGTGTTCTCTACCTCGTTACTAGCCTCTCAGTGGTCCAGGCGCTCGCTACTCCTGAATAGTCCTCTAAGTGGTCTGGGTGCTAGCTCCTCTGACTAGCCTCTCAGTGGTCCAGCACGCGCATCTCTGACTAGCCTCTCAGTGGTCCTTGCGCTCGCTCCTCTTGACTAGCCTCTAAGAGGTCCAGGTGCTCGCTCCTCTGACTAGCCTCTCAGTGGTCCAGCACTCGTTCCTCTACTACCTCTCAGTGGTGGCCAGGTGCAGCTCCTCTCGGTATCCAGGGCTCACTTCTCAAGATTGGTCCAGGAGTTTGCTCCCCTAAGAGGTCGACACTCACTCCATCTCAGTGGTCCAGCGCTCACTCCACAGAGTGTCCAAGACCATTCGCTCCCTGTCAGTGGTCTAGGCACTTCACTCCCTCTCATTGGTCGAGCCTCGCATCCTCTGACTACCTCTCGGAGGTCCAAGGCGCTCGCTCCTGTCTGACCTAGCCTCTGAGGGGTCCCCCAGGTGCTCCTCCTCTGACTAGCCTCTCATTGGTCCAGGTGGGCTCGCTCCTCTGACTAAGCTTTCAGTGGGTTCCAGGAGCGCTGTCGCTCCTCTAACTAGCCCTCTCAGTGGTCAGGTGCTGCGCTCCTCTGACTAGGGTCCTCAGTGGTCCTTCACGCTCGCTCCTCTGACTAGCCCTCTCAGTGTCCAGGGCGCTCGCTCCTCCAAAGTAGCCTCTCAGTGGTCCAGGGCTGGCTTCTCTACTAGGCCTATCAGTGGTCCTACAGTCGCTTTTTCGACTAGCCTCTCATTGGTCCAGGCGCTTTGCTCCTTTGAACTACCTCTCAGTGGTCCAGGCGCTCCTACTCTGCATAGCTCACAGTGTGGTGAGGGCGGCTACTCCTCTGACTAGACTCTCAAGTGGTCCAAGCGCTCGCTTCTCTGAATAGCCTCTCAGTGGTGCTTGCGCTCGCTTCTCTGATTAGCCTCTAAGTGGTCCAGGAGCTCGGTCCCCTGACTAGCCTCTCATTGGTCGAGGCCGTCGCTCCTCTGACTAGCCTCTCAGTGGTCCAGGCTCTCACTCCTCTGACTAGCATCTCAGTGGTCCAGGTGCTTGCTCCTCTCAGTGGTACAGGGGCTCACTACTCTGACTAGCCTCTCAGTGGTCCAGGCGTTCGCTCCTCTGACTAGCATCTCAGTGGTCAAGGCACTCGCTCCTCTGACTAGCCTCTCAGTGCTCCAGGCGCTCGCTCCTCTGATTAGTATCTCAGTGGTCCGGGCACTTGCTACTCTGACTAGCCTCTCAGTGGTCCAGGCACTCGCTTCTCTGATTAGCCTCTCAGCGATCCATCGCTCGCTGCTCTGACTAACCTGTCAGCAGTCCAGGCGCTTGCTCCACTGACTAGCCTCTCAGTGGTCCAGGCATTCGCTCCTCTGAATAGCCTCTCAGCAGTCCAGGCGATCGCTACTCTGACAGCCTCTCAGTGGTCCAGGCACTTGCTACTCTGACTAGCATCTCAGTGGTTCATGCACTCACTACACTGACTAGCCTCTCAGTGGTCCAGGCGCTCGCTCCTCTGCCTAGGATCTCAGAGGTCCAGGCACTCGCTCCTCTGACTAGCCTCTCAATGGTCCAGGCGCTCGCTCCTCTGACTAGCCTCTCAGTGGTACATGTGCTCTCAACTCTGACTAGCCTCTCAGTGGTCAAGGCGCTCGCTCTTCTGACTAGCCTCTCAATGCTCCAGGCGCTCTGTTACCTGGCAGAGCCTCACAGTGGTGAGGGCGCTAGCTCCTCTGACTAGCCTCGTCAGTGGTCCAAGCGATCCGATCTTCTCTGACTAGCCTCTCAGTGGTGCTTGCGATCGCCTCCTCTGATTAGCCTCTAACTGGTCCAGGCGCTCGGTCCTCTGACTAGCCTCTCAGTGGTCCCAGGCGCTCGCCTCCTCTGCTTAGCCTCTCAGTGTCCAGGCGCTACTCCTCTCAGTAGTCCACGGCTCCTTCTCTCAGTTGTCAAGGGTGTATGCTCTCTCAGTGGTCCTGTATCTTGCATACTCTCGTGGTACAGGCTCTCGCATCCTCTGACCTATCCTCTCAGTGGTCCAGGTGCTCACTCCTCTGACTAGCCTCTCAGTGGTCCAGTGCTAGCTCCTCTCAGTAGTCCAGGGGCTCACTTCTCTCAGTGGTCAAATGGCGTTCACTCCCTCTGAGTGGTCCAGGGCGCTCAACCTCCTCTCAGTGGTCCAGGTGCTCGCCTCCTCAGACTGGTCCAACCGCTCGCTCCTCTCAGTGGTCCAGGTGCTCACTCCTCTCAGTGGTCCAGGCGCTCGCTCCTCTGACTAGCCTCTCAGAGGTCCAGGCGCTCGCTCCTATGACTAGCCTCTTAGGAGTCCAGGCACTCGCTCCCTCTGACTACCTCTCAGTGGTCCAGGCGCTTGCTCCTCTCGTGGTACAGGGGCTCGCCTACTCCTTCACTTAGCCCTCTCTTTGGTCCCAGCACTCGCTCTTTTCCTCTGACTAGCCTCTCAGTGGTCCCAGACGCTCGCACCTCTGACTAGACTCTCAGTGGTCGAGGCGCTCGCTCCTTTGACGAGCCTCTTATGGGCCCCAGGCGGTCGCTCTTCTGACTAGCCTCTCAGTGGTCTGGGCGCTAGCTCCTCTGACTAGCCTCTCAGTGGTCCAGGCGTTCGCTCCTCTGACTAGCCTCTCAGCGGTTCAGGCGCTTCGCTATCTGAACAGCCTCTCACTGGTCCCAGCCTAGCTACACTGACTAACTCTCAGTGGTCCAGGCACTCCCTACCCTGAATAGCCTCTCAGTGGTCCAGGCTTGCTCGCTCCTCTGACTAGCCTCTCAGCGGTCAGGGTGCTCGCTTAACCTCTGTTGACTAGCTTCTCAGTGGTCCAGCGCATTTCGCTACTCTGACTAGCCTTCTCAGTGGTCCAGGCACTCGCTACTCTGAATAGCCTCTCAGCGGTCCAGGCGCTCGCCTACTCTCTGACTAGCCCCTCCAGTGGTCCATGAGCTCACTACCTGACCAGTCCTCTCAGTGGCGCAGGCGCTTCCTACTCTGACTACCTTTCAGCAGTCCAGCGCCGCTCCCTCTCAGAGGTTCAGGCGTTGGTTACTTCTGACTAGTAGCCACTCAGTGGTCCAGACCTTACAGACTTTTCTGACTAGCCCTCTCAGTGTCCAGCGCTCGCATACTCAGACTAGCCTCTCCTCTCAGTGGTCTAGGCGCTCACTCCCTCGACTAGCCTGTCAGTGGTCTAGTCACTTGCTACTCTGACTAGACTCTCAGTGGTCCAGGCGCTCGCTACTCTGACTAGCCTCTCAGTGATCCACGCGCTTGCTACTCTGACTAGCCTCTCAATGGTCTGGGCGCTCGCTACTTTGACTAGCCTCTCACTGGTCCAGGTGCTCGCTACTCTGACTAACCTCTCAGTGGTCTAGGCTCTCGCTCCTCTGACTAGCCTCTCAGTTTTCCAGGTGCTCACTCTTCTGACTAGCCTCTCAGTGGTCCAGGCGCTCACTCCTCTGACTAACCTCTCAGTGGTCCAGGTGCTCGCTCCTCTGACTAGCCTATCAGTGGTCCAGGGGCTCGCTCCTCTGACTTGCCTATAGTGTGGTCCGGCACTGGCTCGTCTGACTAGCCTCTCAGTGGTCCAGGTGCTCGCTAATCTGACTAGCCTCTAAGTGGTCCAGGCGCTCACTCCTCTGACTAGCCTCTCAGTGGTCCAGGCGCTCACTCCTCTGACTAGCATCTCAGTGGTCCAGAGGCTCGCTTCTCTGACTAGCCTATCAGTGGGTCCAGGGCGCTCGCGTTTTCTGTACTAGCCTCACAGTGGTCCAGTGCACCGCTCCTTTGACTATCCCTCTCATTGGCCCAGGCGCTCGCTCTTCTGACTAGCCTCTCAATGGTCCAGGTGCTCTGTACTCTGCATAGCCTCACAGTGGTGAGGGCGCTAGCTCCTCTGACTAGCCTCTCAGTGGTCAAGCGCTTCGCTTCTCTGACTAGCCTCTGCAGTGGTGCGTGCGATCGCTCCTCTGAATTAGCCCTAACTGGGGGGGGGGGGTGGTCCAGGCGCTCAGTCCCTCTGACTAGCCTATCAGTGGTCCAGGCGCTCGCATCCTCTGACTAGCTATCAGTGGTCCATGCGCTAGCTCCTCTTCATATCCCACGGGCTCGCTTCTCTCAGTTTGTCTAGGTATGTTTTTGCTCTCTCAGTGGTCCTGTGCTTGCTAATCCCTCGGTGTCCATGCGCTCGCTCCTCTGCTAGGCATCCAGGGTCCCAGGTCTCACTGTCCTCTGACTAGCCTCTCAAGTGGTCCAGCGCTAGCTCCACTCATATCCAGGGGCTCACTTCTCCAGTGGTCTAGGCGTTTCACTCCTCTCAATGGTCCAGGCGCTCGCTCCTCTACAGTGGTCCAGGTGCTCGCTCCTCAACTGGTCCAACGCTCGCTCCTCTCAGTGGTCCAGTGTGCTCATTCCTCTCAGATGGTCCAGGCGCTTCGCTCCTGTGGACTAGCCCCTCAAGTCGCAGGTCGCTCGCTCCTCTGACTTTAGGCCTCTGAGGATCCCAGGTGCTCGCTCCTCTGTACTAGCCTCTCAGTGGTCCCAGGCGCTTGCTCCTCTCAGTGGTACACAGGGGTCTCGCCTACCTCACTAGCCTCTCAGTGGTCCAGGCACCGCCTACTCTGACTAGCCTCTGTGGTCCAGATGGCTCGCTTTTCCTCCTGGCTAGCCTCTCGGTGGTCCAGGTGCTCGCTCCTCCGAGTAGCTTCTCAGTGGTCCAGGGGCTCGCTCCTCTGACTAGCCTCTCAGTGGTCGAGGCGCTCGCTCCTTTGACTAGCCTCTCAGTGGTCCAGGGGCTCGCTCCTCTGACTAGCCTCTCAGTGGTCCAGGCGCTGGCTCCTCTGACTAAGCTCTCAGTGGTCCAGGTGCTTGCTACTCTGACTAGCCTCTCAGTGGCCCATGTGTTCGCTCCTCTGACTAGCCTCTCAGTGGTCCAGGCGCTCGCTACTCTGAATAGCCTCTCAGTGGTCAGGGTGCTAGCTCCTCTGACTAGCCTCTCAGTGGTCCAGGCACTCGCATCTCTGACTAGCCTCTCAGTGTCCTTGCGCTCGCATCCTCTGACTAGCCTCTAAAGATGCACAGGGGTCTCGCTTCCTCTGACTAACCTCTCAGTGGTCCAGGCGCTTGTTCCTCTGACTAGCCTCTCAGTGGTGCAGGCGCTAGCTCCTCTCAGTAGTCCAGGGGCTCACTTCTCAAAGTGGTCCAGGCGTTTGCTCCTCTAAGTGGTCGAGGCACTCGCTCCTCTCAGTGGTCCAGGCGCTCACTCCTCAGAGTGGTCCAACCATTCGCTCCTCTCAGTGGTCTAGGCACTCACTCCTCTCATTGGTCGAGGCGCTCGCTCCTCTGACTAGCCTCTCAGAGGTCCAGGCGCTCGCTCCTCTGACTAGCCTCTGAGGGGTCCAGGCGCTCGCTCCTCTGACTAGCCTCTCATTGGTCCAGGCGCTCGCTCCTCTGACTAGGCTCTCAGTGGTTCAGACGCTCGCTCCTCTGAATAGCCTCTCAGTGGTCAGGTGCTTGCTCCTCTGACTAGGGTCTCAGTGGTCCAGACGCTCGCTCCTCTGACTAGCCTCTCCTCTCTCTCTCTCAACACCTCCTGGTTCAAGCGCTCGCTCCTCCAAGTAGCCTCTCAGTGGTCCAGGGGCTCGCTTCTCTGACTAGCCTATCAGTGGTCCTGGCACTCGCTTTTCTGACTAGCCTCTCAGTGGTACAGGCGCTTGCTCCTTTGACTAGCCTCTCAGTGGCCCAGGCGCTCGCTCTTCTGACTAGCCTCTCAGTGGTCCAGGCGCTCTCTACTCTGCATAGCCTCACAGTGGTGAGGGCGCTAGCTCCTCTGACTAGCCTCTCAGTGGTCCAAGCGCTCGCTTCTCTGACTAGCCTCTCAGTGGTGCTTGCGCTCGCTCCTCTGATTAGCCTCTAAGTGGTCCAGGAGCTCGGTCCCCTGACTAGCCTCTCAGTGGTCGAGGCCGTCGCTCCTCTGACTAGCCTCTCAGTGGCCCATGTGTTCGCTTCTCTGACTAGCCCTCTCTCAGTGTCCAGGCGCTCGCTATCTCTGAATACCTCTAGTGGTTCCCGGGTGCTAGCTCCTCGGACACCCTCTAGTGGTCGCAGGTGCTTCGCTACTATGAGTACCTCTCATGGTCACAGCCGGCTCGCTTCGTCCTGACTAGCCTCTTAGTGGTCCAGTCGCCCCTCCTACTTCTTACTAAGCCTCACAGTGGTCACAGGCACTTGCACTCGACTAGCCTCTCAGTGTCCAGGCTTACGCTACTCTACTAGTCTCTCAGTGGTCCAGGCGCTCGCTACTATGACTAAGCCTCTCAGTGGTCCAGGCGCTCACTACTCTGACTAGGCTTCCATGGTCCGAGGCGCTCTGCTGCTCTGGACATAGCCTCTCAGTGGTCAAGGTGTGGGGGGGATTACTCTGACTAGTCCTCTCAGTGTCCAGACGCTCAGTCTCTCAGGACTAGCCTCTAAGGCGTCCAGGGGCCTCACTCATCTGACTAGCCCTCTCAGTTCGGTCCCCAGGTGCACGCACTCCTGACTAGCCTCTCAGTGTCCAGGATTTTGCTCATCATCCTCTGACTAGCCTCCAGAGGTTCAGGCGTGGGTTAACTCTGACTAGTCTCCCCCCCCCTCTCAAGGTTCAGGCGTGGGTTACTCTGACTAGCCTCTCAGTGGTCCAGACGCTTACACCTTTTCTGACTAGCCTCTCAGTGGTCCAGGCGCTCGCTACTCAGACTAGCCTCTCAGTGGTCTAGGCGCTCACTCCTCTGACTAGCCTGTCAGTGGTCTAGTCACTTGCTACTCTGACTAGACTCTCAGTGGTCCAGGCGCTCGCTACTCTGACTAGCCTCTCAGTGATCCACGCGCTTGCTACTCTGACTAGCCTCTCAATGGTCTGGGCGCTCGCTACTTTGACTAGCCTCTCACTGGTCCAGGTGCTCGCTACTCTGACTAACCTCTCAGTGGTCTAGGCTCTCGCTCCTCTGACTAGCCTCTCAGTTTTCCAGGTGCTCACTCTTCTGACTAGCCTCTCAGTGGTCCAGGCGCTCACTCCTCTGACTAACCTCTCAGTGGTCCAGGTGCTCGCTCCTCTGACTAGCCTATCAGTGGTCCAGGGGCTCGCTCCTCTGACTGGCCTATAAGTGGTCCAGGCACTGGCTCGTCTGACTAGCCTCTCAGTGGTCCAGGTGCTCGCTAATCTGACTAGCCTCTAAGTGGTCCAGGCGCTCACTCCTCTGACTAGCCTCTCAGTGGTCCAGGCGCTCACTCCTCTGACTAGCATCTCAGTGGTCCAGAGGCTCGCTTCTCTGACTAGCCTATCAGTGGTCCAGGCGCTCGCTTTTCTGACTAGCCTCTCAGTGGTCCAGGCACTCGCTCCTTTGACTAGCCTCTCAGTGGCCCAGGCGCTCGCTCTTCTGACTAGCCTCTCAATGGTCCAGGTGCTCTGTACTCTGCATAGCCTCACAGTGGTGAGGGCGCTAGCTCCTCTGACTAGCCTCTCAGTGGTCCAAGCGCTCGCTTCTCTGACTAGCCTCTCAGTGGTGCTTGCGATCGCTCCTCTGATTAGCCTCTAAGTGGTCCAGGCGCTCAGTCCTCTGACTAGCCTATCAGTGGTCCAGGCGCTCGCTCCTCTGACTAGCCTCTCAGTGGTCCATCCGCTAGCTCCTCTCAGTAGTCCACGGGCTCGCTTCTCTCAGTTGTCTAGGTGTTTGCTCCTCTCAGTGGTCCTGTAGCTTGCTACTCTCGGTGGTCCAGGCGCTCGCTCCTCTGACTAGCCTCTCAGTGGTCCAGGTGCTCACTCCTCTGACTAGCCTCTCAGTGGTCCAGGCGCTAGCTCCTCTCAGTAGTCCAGGGGCTCACTTCTCTCAGTGGTCTAGGCGTTCACTCCTCTCAGTGGTCCAGGCGCTCGCTCCTCTCAGTGGTCCAGGTGCTCGCTCCTCAACTGGTCCCCAACCGCTCGCTCTCTCTCAGTGGTCCAGGTGCTCACTCCTCTCAGTGGTCCAGGCGCTCGCTCCTGTGACTAGCCTCTCAGAGGTCCAGGCGCTCGCTCCTCTGACTAGCCTCTGAGGAGTCCAGGTGCTCGCTCCTCTGACTAGCCTCTCAGTGGTCCAGGCGCTTGCTCCTCTCAGTGGTACAGGGGCTCGCTACTCTCACTAGCCTCTCAGTGGTCCAGGCACTCGCTCCTCTGACTAGCCTCTCAGTGGTCCAGATGCTCGCTCCTCTGACTAGCCTCTCGGTGGTCCAGGTGCTCGCTCCTCCGAGTAGCTTCTCAGTGGTCCAGGGGCTCGCTCCTCTGACTAGCCTCTCAGTGGTCGAGGCGCTCGCTCCTTTGACTAGCCTCTCAGTGGTCCAGGGGCTCGCTCCTCTGACTAGCCTCTCAGTGGTCCAGTCGCTCGCTACTCTGACTAGTCTCTCAGTGGTAAAGGCACTCGCTCATCTGACTAGCCTCTCAATGATCCAGGTGCTGGCTCCTCTGATTAGCCTCTCAGTGGTCAAGGCGCTCGCTACACTGACTAGCCTCTCAGTGGTCGATGCACTCACTCCTCTGACTAGCTTCTCAGTGGTCCATGGGCTCACTTTTCAGAATAGCTTCTCAATAGTCCAGGTGCTCGCTACTCTGACTAGCCTCTCAGTGGTAAAGGCACTCACTACTCTGACTAGCCTCTCAGTGGTCCAGGCGCTGGCTCCTCTGACTAAGCTCTCAGTGGTCCAGGTTCTTGCCCTAACTCCTACAGCCTCTCAGTGGCCCCATGTGAGTTCGCTCCTCGACTAGCCCTCTCAGTGGTCAGGCGCTCGCTACTCTGAATAGCCTCTCAGTGGTCAGGTGCTAGCTCCTCTGACTAGCCTCTCAGTGGTCCAGGCACTCGCATCTCTGACTAGCCTCTCAGTGGTCCTTGCGCTCGCTCCTCTGACTAGCCTCTAAGAGGCCCAGGTGCTCGCTCCTCTGACTAACCTCTCAGTGGTCCAGGCGCTTGTTCCTCTGACTAGCCTCTCAGTGGTGCAGGCGCTAGCTCCTCTCAGTAGTCCAGGGGCTCACTTCTCAAAGTGGTCCAGGCGTTTGCTCCTCTAAGTGGTCGAGGCACTCGCTCCTCTCAGTGGTCCAGGCGCTCACTCCTCAGAGTGGTCCAACCATTCGCTCCTCTCAGTGGTCTAGGCACTCACTCCTCTCATTGGTCGAGGCGCTCGCTCCTCTGACTAGCCTCTCAGAGGTCCAGGCGCTCGCTCCTCTGACTAGCCTCTGAGGGGTCCAGGCGCTCGACATCCTCCTGAGCTTAGATCCTCTGTGTCATTGGCCAGCGCTTCGCATCCTCTGAACTAGCTCTCATGGTTCAGACGCTCGCTCCTCTGAATAGCCTCTCAGTGGTCAGGTGCTTGCTCCTCTGACTAGGGTCTCAGTGGTCCAGACGCTCGCTCCTCTGACTAGCCTCTCAGTGGTCCAGGCGCTCGCTCCTCCAAGTAGCCTCTCAGTGGTCCAGGGGCTCGCTTCTCTGACTAGCCTATAAGTGGTCCAGGCACTCGCTTTTCTGACTAGCCTCTCAGTGGTACAGGCGCTTGCTCCTTTGACTAGCCTCTCAGTGGCCCAGGCGCTCGCTCTTCTGACTAGCCTCTCAGTGGTCCAGGCGCTCTCTACTCTGCATAGCCTCACAGTGGTGAGGGCGCTAGCTCCTCTGACTAGCCTCTCAGTGGTCCAAGCGCTCGCTTCTCTGACTAGCCTCTCAGTGGTGCTTGCGCTCGCTCCTCTGATTAGCCTCTAAGTGGTCCAGGAGCTCGGTCCCCTGACTAGCCTCTCAGTGGTCGAGGCCGTCGCTCCTCTGACTAGCCTCTCAGTGGCCCATGTGTTCGCTTCTCTGACTAGCCTCTCAGTGGTCCAGGCGCTCGCTACTCTGAATAGCCTCTCAGTGGTCAGGGTGCTAGCTCCTCTGACTAGCCTCTCAGTGGTCCAGGTGCTCGCTACTATGAGTAGCCTCTCAGTGGTCCAGCCGCTCGCTCCTCTGACTAGCCTCTTAGTGGTCCAGTCGCTCTCTACTCTGACTAGCCTCACAGTGGTCCAGGCACTTGCTACTCTGACTAGCCTCTCAGTGGTCCAGGCATTCGCTACTCTGACTAGTCTCTCAGTGGTCCAGGCGCTCGCTACTATGACTAGCCTCTCAGTGGTCCAGGCGCTCACTACTCTGACTAGGCTTCCAGTGGTCCAGGCGCTTGCTGCTCTGACTAGCCTCTCAGTGGTCAAGGTGTGGATTACTCTGACTAGCCTCTCAGTGGTCCAGACGCTCAGACCTCTTCTGACTAGCCTCTAAGCGGTCCAGGGGCTCACTCATCTGACTAGCCTCTCAGTGGTCCAGGTGCTCGCAACTCTGACTAGCCTCTCAGTGGTCCAGGTGCTCACTCCTCTGACTAGCCTCTCAGAGGTTCAGGCGTGGGTTACTCTGACTAGCCTCTCAGTGGTCCAGACGCTTACACCTTTTCTGACTAGCCTCTCAGTGGTCCAGCGCTCGCTACTCGACCTAGCCCTCTCAGTGGTCAAGGCGCTCACTCCTCGACTAGCCTGTCAGTGGTCTAGTCACTTGCTACTCTGACTAGACTCTCAGTGGTCCAGGCGCTCACTACTCTGACTAGCCTCTCAGTGATCCACGCGCTTGCTACTCTGACTAGCCTCTCAATGGTCTGGGCGCTCGCTACTTTGACTAGCCTCTCACTGGTCCAGGTGCTCGCTACTCTGACTAACCTCTCATGGTCTAGGCTCTCCTCTCTGACTAGCCTCTCAGTTTTTCCAGTGCTCACTCGTTCTGACCTAGCCTCTCAGTGGTCCCAGGCGCTCACTCCTCTGACTAAACTCTCAGTGGGGGGGGGGGTACCAGGTGCTCGCTCCTCTGACTAGCTCTCAGTGGTCCAGGGGCCTCGCTCCTCTGACTGGCCCTATAAGGTGGTCCAGGCACTGGCTCTTGACTAGCCTCTCAGTGGGTCCAGTGCTCGCTAATCGACTAAGCCTCTAAGTGGTCCAGGCGCTCACTCCTCTGACTAGCCCTTCTCAGTGAGTCCAGGCGCCTCACTCCTCTGACTAGCATCTCAGTGGTCCAGGGGCTCGCTTCTCTGACTAGTCCTATCAGTTGATCCAGCCGCTCGCTTTTTCTGACTAGCCTCCCCTCAGTGTCCAGGCACTCGCTCCTTTGACTAGCCTCACAAGTGGCCCAGGCCTCGCTCTTGCTGACTAGCCTCTCAATGGTCCAGGTGCTCTGTACTCTGCATAGCCTCACAGTGGTGAGGGCGCTAGCTCCTCTGACTAGCCTCTCAGTGGTCCAAGCGCTCGCTTCTCTGACTAGCCTCTCAGAGGTTGCTTGCGATCGCTCCTCATGGATTAGTCCTCTAACTGGTCAGTGCCTCAGTCCTCTGACTGCCTATCAGTGGTCCAGCGCTCGCTCCTCTGACTAGTAGCCTCTCAGTGGTCCAGGCGCTAGCTCCTCTCAGTAGTCCACGGGCTCGCTTCTCTCAGTTGTCTAGGTGTTTGCTCCTCTCAGTGGTCCTGTAGCTTGCTACTCTCGGTGGTCCAGGCGCTCGCTCCTCTGACTAGCCTCTCAGTGGTCCAGGTGCTCACTCCTCTGACTAGCCTCTCAGTGGTCCAGGCGCTAGCTCCTCTCAGTAGTCCAGGGGCTCACTTCTCTCAGTGGTCTAGGCGTTCACTCCTCTCAATGGTCCAGGCGCTCGCTCCTCCTCAGTGGTCCCAGGTTGCTCGCCCCAGACTGGTCAACCGCTCGCTCCTCTCAGTGGTCCAGGTGCTCACTCCTCTCAGTGGTCCAGGCGCTCGCTCCTCTGACTAGCCTCTCAGAGGTCCAGGCGCTCGCTCCTCTGACTAGCCTCTGAGGAGTCCAGGCGCTCGCTCCTCTGACTAGCCTCTCAGTGGTCCAGGCGCTTGCTCCTCTCAGTGGTACAGGGGCTCGCTACTCTCACTAGCCTCTCAGTGGTCCAGGCACTCGCTCCTCTGACTAGCCTCTCAGTGGTCCAGACGCTCGCTCCTCTGACTAGCTCTCGGTGGTCCCGGTGCTCGCTCCTCCGAGTAGCTTCTCAATGTCCCAGGGGCTCGCTCCTCTGAATAGCCTCTTAGTGGTCGAGGCGCTCGCCTCCTTATGACTAGCCGTCTTAGTGGCCCAGGCGGTCGCTCTTCTTACTAATAGCCTCTCAGTGGTCTGGGCGCTAGCTCCCTATGACTATGCCTCTCATGGCCAGGCTTCACGTCCACTGACGACCTCTCAGCGGATTCAGGCGCCTCTGCTATGCTGACATCCTCCACTGTCCAGGCGCTCGCTACACTACTAGCTTCTCATGGTCCAGCGCTCCTACTCTGACTAGCCTCTCCTCAGTGGTCCAGGTGCTCGCTCCTCTGACTAGCTACTCAGCGTCAGGGCGCTCGCTACTCTGACTAGTACTCTGACTAGCCTCTCAGTGGTCCAGGCATTCGCTACTTCTGACTAGCCTCTCAGTGGTCCATCGCTCGCTACTCGACTAGCCTCTCAGCGGTCGAGGCGCTCTCTCTACTCTGACTAGCCCCCATGGTCCAATGAGCTCGCTACTCTGACTACCACTCAGTGGCAGGCGCTTGCTACTCTGAATAGCAATTTCAGCAGTCCCAGGCGCTCTCGCTCCCTCTGCTGACTAGACTCTCAGCGTCCAGGTGCACGTGCCACTCTGACTAGCCTCTCAGTGGTCCACGCGCTCGCTCTTCTGACTAGCCTCTCAGTGGTCTATGCACTCGCAACTCTGACTAGCCTCTCAGTTGTCCAGGCGCTCGCTACTCTGACTAGCCTCTCAGTGATCCAGGCGCTCGCTACTCTGACTAGCCTCTCAGTGGTCCAGGCACTCGCTACTCTGACTAGCCTCTCAGTGGTCCAGGCACTCGCTACTCTGACTAGCCTCTCACTGGTCCAGGTGCTCACTTCTCTCAGTGGTACAGGGGCTCGCTACTCTGACTAGCCTCTCGGTGGTCCAGGCGCTTGCTCCTCTGACTAGCCTCTCAGTGGTCCAGGCGCTCGCTCCTCTGACTAGCCTCTCAGTGGTCCAGGCGCTCACTAGTCTGACTAGATTCTCAGTGGTCCAGGCACATCGCATCCTCTACTACCTCTCAGTGGTCCAGGCGCTCGCTCCTCTGACTAGCCTCTCAGTGGTCCAGGGGCTCGCTCCTCTGACTAGCCTCTCAGTGGTCCAGTCGCTCGCTACTCTGACTAGTCTCTCAGTGGTAAAGGCACTCGCTCATCTGACTAGCCTCTCAATGATCCAGGCGCTGGCTCCTCTGATTAGCCTCTCAGTGGTCAAGGCAGCTCGCTACACTGACTAGCCTCTCAGTGGTCGATGCACTCACTCCTCTGACTAGCTTCTCAGTGGTCCATGGGCTCGCTTTTCAGAATAGCTTCTCAATAGTCCAGGTGCTCGCTACTCTGACTAGCCTCTCAGTGGTAAAGGCACTCACTACTCTGACTAGCCTCTCAGTGGTCCAGGCGCTGGCTCCTCTGACTAAGCTCTCAGTGGTCCAGGCGCTTGCTACTCTGACTAGCCTCTCAGTGGCCCATGTGTTCGCTCCTCTGACTAGCCTCTCAGTGGTCCAGGCGCTCGCTACTTCCGAATACCTCTCATGGTCAGGGTGCTAGCTCCTCTGACACCTCTCCGGTGGTTCCAGGCACTCGCATCACTGACTAGCCTCTCAGTGTCATTGCGCTCGCTCCTCTGACTAAGCCTCTAAAGGTTCCAGTCTCGCTCCTATGACTTTGCCTCTCAGTGTCCAGGCGCTCGTTCCTCTGACTAGCCTCTCAGTAGTGCAGGCGCTAGCTCCTCTCAGTAGTCCAGGGGCTCACTTCTCAAAGTGGTCCAGGCGTTTGCCTCCTCTAGTAGTGGTTCGAGGTCACTCGCTCCTCTCAGTGGTGATCCAGGCGCTCACTTCATCTAAGTGGTCCAACATTTCGCTCCTCCTCTCAGTGGTCTAGGCACTCACTCGTCTCATTGGTCGAGGCGCTCGCTCCTCTGACTAGCCTCTCAGAGGTCCAGGCGCTCGCTCCTCTGACTAGCCTCTCTCTCTCCTCTGAGGGTCCAGGGCTCGCTCCTCTGACTAGCCTCTCATTGGTCCAGGTGCTCGCTCCCTCTGACTAGCTTTTTCCCCCAGTTGGGGACCAGACCACGCTCCTCTGATTACTACCCTCAGTGTCAGGTTGCTCGCTCCTCTGACTAGGTCCTCAGAGGTCCAGAACGCTTGCTCCTCTGACAAGCTCTCAGTGGTCCAGGGGCGCCGTTCCTCCAAGTAGCCTCTCAGTGGTCCAGGGGCTCGCTTCTCTGACTAGCCTATCAGTGGTCCAGGCACTCGCTTTTCTGACTAGCCTCTCAGTGGTCCAGGCGCTTGCTCCTTTGACTAGCCTCTCAGTGGCCCAGGCACTTGCTCTTCTGATTTGCCTCTCAGTGGTCCAGCCGCTCTCTACTCTGCATAGCCTCACAGTTTGAGGTCGCTAGCTCCTCTGACTAGCCTCTCAGTGGTCCAAGCGCTCGCTTCTCTGACTAGCCTCTCAGTGGTGCTTGCGCTCGCTCCTCTGATTAGCCTCTAAGTGGTCCAGGAGCTCGGTCCCCTGACTAGCCTCTCAGTGGTCGAGGCCGTCGCTCCTCTGACTAGCCTCTCAGTGGTCCAGGCGCTAGCTCCTCTCAGTAGTCCACGGGCTCACTTCTTTCAGTGGTCCAGGTGTTTGCTCCTCTCAGTGGTCCTGTAGCTCGCTACTCTCGGTGGTCAAGGCGCTCGCTCCTCTGACTAGCCTCTCAGTGGTCCAGGCTCTCACTCCTCTGACTAGCATCTCAGTGGTCCAGGTGCTTGCTCCTCTCAGTGGTACAGGGGCTCACTACTCTGACTAGCCTCTCAGTGGTCCAGGCGTTCGCTCCTCTGACTAGCATCTCAGTGGTCAAGGCACTCGCTCCTCTGACTAGCCTCTCAGTGCTCCAGATGCTCGCTCCCCTGACTAGCCTCTCAGTGGTCCAGGCGCTCGCTCCTATGACAGTATCTTCATTGGTTCTCAGGCACTCGCTTCTCTGATTAGCCTCTCAGTGTTCCAGGCGCTCGCTCCTCTGACTAGCCTCTCAGCGATCCATGCGCTCGCTGCTCTGACTAACCTGTCAGCGGTCCAGGCGCTTGCTCCACTGACTAGCCTCTCAGTGGTCCAGGCGCTCGCTACTCTGACTAGCCTCTCAGCGGTCCGAGGCCCTCTGCTACTCTGACAGTCCTCCACAGTGGTCATTAGCTGCTACTCCTGACTAGCCTCTCAGTGGTCCCAGGCGATTGCTACTCTGACTTAGCCTTTCAGCATCCAGGCCTCGCTCCTCTGACTAGCCTCTCAGCGGTCCAGGTGCTCGCAACTCTGACTAGCCTCTCTTGGTCCCACACGCTCGCTCTTCTGACTAGCCTCATCAGTGGTCTTAGCACGCGCAACTCTGACTAGCCTCTCAGGTTGTCCAGGCGCTAGCTACTCTGACTAGGCCTCTCAGTGATCTAGGGCGCATCGCTACTCTGACTAGCCTCTCCGTGGCCAGGCCACTCGCTTACTCTGACGAGCTCCCCTCAGTGGTCCCAGGCACTCGTACTCTGACTAGCCTCTCACTGGTTCCAGGTGCTCCACTTCTCTCAGTGGTAACAGGGGCTCCGCTACTCTGACTAGCCTCTCGTTTGGGTCCAGAGCGCTCCGCATCCACAGAGTAGCCTCTCATGGGTCCAGGCGATCACTATTCATGACTAGATTCTCAGTGGACCAGGCACTCGCTCCTCTGACTAGCCTCTCATGGTCCAGCGCTTGCTCCTCTGACTAGCCTCTCAGTGGTCCAGCGGCTCGCTCCCGACTAGCCCTCTCACTGTCCAGTCGCTCGCACTCTGGACTAGTCTCTCAGTGTAAAGAGCACTTGCTCATCCTACTAGCCTCTCAATGATCCAGGCGCTGGGCTCCTCTGATAGTCCTCTCAGTGTCAAGGCGCTCGCTAACACTGACTAGCCTCTCAGTGTTCGATGCACTCACGTCCTCTACCTAGCTTCTATGGTCCATGGGCTCGCTTTTTCAGAAAGCTTCTCAATAAGTACAGGTGCTCGCATACTCTGACTAGCCTCTCAGTTGGGTAAAAGCACTCACTAGCTTCTGACTAGCCTCTCAATGTCCAATGCGCTGGCTCCTCTGACTAAGCTTCGTGGTCCAGCGCTTGCTACTCTGACTAGCCTCTCATTGCCCATGTGTTCTCTACCTCGTTACTAGCCTCTCAGTGGTCCAGGCGCTCGCTACTCCTGAATAGTCCTCTAAGTGGTCTGGGTGCTAGCTCCTCTGACTAGCCTCTCAGTGGTCCAGCACGCGCATCTCTGACTAGCCTCTCAGTGGTCCTTGCGCTCGCTCCTCTTGACTAGCCTCTAAGAGGTCCAGGTGCTCGCTCCTCTGACTAGCCTCTCAGTGGTCCAGCACTCGTTCCTCTACTACCTCTCAGTGGTGGCCAGGTGCAGCTCCTCTCGGTATCCAGGGCTCACTTCTCAAGATTGGTCCAGGAGTTTGCTCCCCTAAGAGGTCGACACTCACTCCATCTCAGTGGTCCAGCGCTCACTCCACAGAGTGTCCAAGACCATTCGCTCCCTGTCAGTGGTCTAGGCACTTCACTCCCTCTCATTGGTCGAGCCTCGCATCCTCTGACTACCTCTCGGAGGTCCAAGGCGCTCGCTCCTGTCTGACCTAGCCTCTGAGGGGTCCCCCAGGTGCTCCTCCTCTGACTAGCCTCTCATTGGTCCAGGTGGGCTCGCTCCTCTGACTAAGCTTTCAGTGGGTTCCAGGAGCGCTGTCGCTCCTCTAACTAGCCCTCTCAGTGGTCAGGTGCTGCGCTCCTCTGACTAGGGTCCTCAGTGGTCCTTCACGCTCGCTCCTCTGACTAGCCCTCTCAGTGTCCAGGGCGCTCGCTCCTCCAAAGTAGCCTCTCAGTGGTCCAGGGCTGGCTTCTCTACTAGGCCTATCAGTGGTCCTACAGTCGCTTTTTCGACTAGCCTCTCATTGGTCCAGGCGCTTTGCTCCTTTGAACTACCTCTCAGTGGTCCAGGCGCTCCTACTCTGCATAGCTCACAGTGTGGTGAGGGCGGCTACTCCTCTGACTAGACTCTCAAGTGGTCCAAGCGCTCAGCTTCTCGAATAGCCTCTCAGTGGTGCTTGCGCTCGCTTCTCTGATTAGCCTCTAAGTGGTCCAGGAGCTCGGTCCCCTGACTAGCCTCTCATTGGTCGAGGCCGTCGCTCCTCTGACTAGCCTCTCAGTGGTCCAGGCTCTCACTCCTCTGACTAGCATCTCAGTGGTCCAGGTGCTTGCTCCTCTCAGTGGTACAGGGGCTCACTACTCTGACTAGCCTCTCAGTGGTCCAGGCGTTCGCTCCTCTGACTAGCATCTCAGTGGTCAAGGCACTCGCTCCTCTGACTAGCCTCTCAGTGCTCCAGGCGCTCGCTCCTCTGATTAGTATCTCAGTGGTCCGGGCACTTGCTACTCTGACTAGCCTCTCAGTGGTCCAGGCACTCGCTTCTCTATTAGCCTCTCAGCGATCCATCGCTCAGCTGCCTCTGACTAACCCTGTCAGCATCCAGGCGCTTGCCTCCACTACCTAGCCTCTCAGTGGTCCAGGCATTCGCTCCTCTGAATAGCCTCTCAGCAGTCCAGGCGATCGCTACTCTGACAGCCTCTCAGTGGTCCAGGCACTTGCTACTCTGACTAGCATCTCAGTGGTTCATGCACTCACTACACTGACTAGCCTCTCAGTGGTCCAGGCGCTCGCTCCTCTGCCTAGGATCTCAGAGGTCCAGGCACTCGCTCCTCTGACTAGCCTCTCAATGGTCCAGGCGCTCGCTCCTCTGACTAGCCTCTCAGTGGTACATGTGCTCTCAACTCTGACTAGCCTCTCAGTGGTCAAGGCGCTCGCTCTTCTGACTAGCCTCTCAATGCTCCAGGCGCTCTGTACTCTGCATAGCCTCACAGTGGTGAGGGCGCTAGCTCCTCTGACTAGCCTCTCAGTGGTCCAAGCGCTCGCTTCTCTGACTAGCCTCTCAGTGGTGCTTGCGATCGCTCCTCTGATTAGCCTCTAACTGGTCCAGGCGCTCGGTCCTCTGACTAGCCTCTCAGTGGTCCAGGCGCTCGCTCCTCTGACTAGCCTCTCAGTGTCCAGGCGCTACTCCTCTCAGTAGTCCACGGCTCCTTCTCTCAGTTGTCAAGGGTGTATGCTCTCTCAGTGGTCCTGTATCTTGCATACTCTCGTGGTACAGGCTCTCGCATCCTCTGACCTATCCTCTCAGTGGTCCAGGTGCTCACTCCTCTGACTAGCCTCTCAGTGGTCCAGTGCTAGCTCCTCTCAGTAGTCCAGGGGCTCACTTCTCTCAGTGGTCTAGGCGTTCACTCCTCTGAGTGGTCCAGGCGCTCACTCCTCTCAGTGGTCCAGGTGCTCGCTCCTCAGACTGGTCCAACCGCTGGCTCCTCTCAGTGGTTCAGGTGCTCACTCCTCTCAGTGGTCCAGGCGCTCGCTCCTCTGACTAGCCTCTCAGAGGTCCAGGCGCTCGCTCCTATGACTACCTCTTAGGAGTCCAGGCACTCGCTCCCTCTGACTACCTCTCAGTGGTCCAGGCGCTTGCTCCTCTCGTGGTACAGGGGCTCGCCTACTCCTTCACTTAGCCCTCTCTTTGGTCCCAGCACTCGCTCTTTTCCTCTGACTAGCCTCTCAGTGGTCCCAGACGCTCGCACCTCTGACTAGACTCTCAGTGGTCGAGGCGCTCGCTCCTTTGACTAGCCTCTTAGTGGCCCAGGCGGTCGCTCTTCTGACTAGCCTCTCAGTGGTCTGGGCGCTAGCTCCTCTGACTAGCCTCTCAGTGGTCCAGGCGTTCGCTCCTCTGACTAGCCTCTCAGCGGTTCAGGCGCTTCGCTATCTGAACAGCCTCTCACTGGTCCCAGCCTAGCTACACTGACTAACTCTCAGTGGTCCAGGCACTCCCTACCCTGAATAGCCTCTCAGTGGTCCAGGCTTGCTCGCTCCTCTGACTAGCCTCTCAGCGGTCAGGGTGCTCGCTTAACCTCTGTTGACTAGCTTCTCAGTGGTCCAGCGCATTTCGCTACTCTGACTAGCCTTCTCAGTGGTCCAGGCACTCGCTACTCTGAATAGCCTCTCAGCGGTCCAGGCGCTCGCCTACTCTCTGACTAGCCCCTCCAGTGGTCCATGAGCTCACTACCTGACCAGTCCTCTCAGTGGCGCAGGCGCTTCCTACTCTGACTACCTTTCAGCAGTCCAGCGCCGCTC
>NC_069491.1:21436289-21453688 GCF_026875155.1 Cherax quadricarinatus
GGCCCCACTGAGGGAGTGAGCACCTGGACCACTGAGAGGAGCGAGCAGTTGGACCACTCTGAGGAGCGAGCGCCTGGACCAATGAGAGGAGCGAGCGCCTGGACCACTGAGAGGAGCGAACGCCTAGACCACTGAGAGAAGTGAGCCCCTGGACTACTGAGAGGAGCTAGTGCCTGGACCACTGAGAGTCTAGTCAGAGTAGCGAGTGCCTGGACCACTGAAAGGTTAGTCAGAGGAGCGAGCACCTGGACCTGTTAGAGGCTAGTCAGAGGAGCAAGCATAAGGACCACTGAGAGGCTAGTCAGAGATGCGAGCACCTGGACCACTGAGAGGCTAGTCAGAGGAGCTAGCACCCTGACCACTGAGAGGCTTTTCAGAGTAGTGAGCACATGGACCATTGAGAGGCTAGTCAGAGGAGCAAGCACTTGGAACACTGAGAGGCTAATCAGAGAAGCGAGCCACTGGACCACTGAGAGGCTAGTCATAGGAGCGAGCACATGGGCCACTGAGAGGCTAGTCAGCGTAGCGAGCATCTGGACCACTGAGAAGCTAGTCAGTGGAGCCAGCGCCTGGACCACTGAGAGGCTATTCAGAGTAGCGAGCGCCTTAACCACGGAGAGGCTAGTCAGAGTAGCGAGCGCCTGGACCACTGCGAGGATATTCAGATGAGCGAGCCCATGGACCACTGAGAGGCTAGTCAGAGGAGCGAGTGCATGGACCACTGAGAGGCTAGCCAGAGTAGAAAGCGCCTTGACCACTGAGAGGCTAATCAGAGGAGCAAGTGCCTAGACCATTGAGAGGCTACTCAGAGGAGCGAGCGCCTTTACCACTGAGAGGCTAGTCAGAGTAGCAAGTGCCTGGACCACTGAGAGGCTAGTCAGACAAGCGAGTGCCTGGACCACTTAGAGGCTAGTCAGAGGAGCGAGCCCCTAGACCACTGAGAGGCTAGTCAGAGGAGCGAGTGCCTGGACCACTGAGAGGCTAGACAGAGGAGTGAGCGCCTGGACCACTTAGAGGCTATTCAGATTAGCGAGTGCCTGGACCACTGAGAATCTAGTCAGAGTAGCGAGTGCCTGGACCATTGAGGCTAGTCAGAGGA
This sequence comes from Cherax quadricarinatus, assembly GCF_026875155.1. Classification (NCBI taxonomy): domain Eukaryota; kingdom Metazoa; phylum Arthropoda; class Malacostraca; order Decapoda; family Parastacidae; genus Cherax; species Cherax quadricarinatus. Next base: position 21,437,389 of record NC_069491.1, read on the forward strand.
GCGAGCACCTCGACCACTGAGAGGCTAGTCAGAGTAGCGAGCCCCTGTGCCACTGAGAGGAACGAGCACCTGGACCACTGACAGGCTAGTAAGAGTAGCGAGTGCCTGGACCACTGACAGGCTAGTCAGAGTAGCGAGCACATAGACCACTGAGAGGCTAGTCAGAGGAGAAAGCGCCTGGACCACTGAGATGCTAGTCAGAGTAGCGAGCGCCTGGACCACTGAGAGGCTTGTCAGAGGAGCAAGCGCCTGGACCACTGAGAGGCTAGTCAGAAGAGTGAGCGCCTGGACTACTGAGAGGCTAGTCAGAGTAGCGAGCGCCTAGATCACTGAGAGGCTCGTCAGAGTAGCGAGCACCTGGACCACTGAGAGGCTAGTCAGAGTTGCGAGCACATAGACCACTGAGAGGCTAGTCAGAGGAGAAAGCGCCTGGACCACTGAGATGCTAGTCAGAGTAGCGAGCGCCTGGACCACTGAGAGGCTTGTCAGGGGAGCGAGCGCCTGGACCACTGAGAGGCTAGTCAGAAAAGTGAGCGCCTGGACTACTGAGAGGCTAGTCAGAGTAGCGAGCGCCTGGACCAGTGAGAGGCTAGTCAGAGTAGCGAACGCCTGGACCACTGAGAGGCTAGTCACAGTAGCGAGCGCCTGGACCACTGAGAGGCTAGTCAGAGGAGTGAGCACCTGGACCACTGAAAGGCTAGTCAGAGTAGTGAGCGCCTGGACCACTGAGAAGCTAGTCAGAGTAGCAAACACCTGGACCACTGAGAGGCTAGTCAGAGTAGCGAGCGCCTGAACCACTGAGAGGCTAGTCAGAGGAGCGAATGCCTGGACCACTGAGAGGCTAGTCAGAGGAGCTAGGCCAGACACGAGAGGTAGTGAAAAGAGCGCCGCCTGGGCCATGAGAGGCTAGTCAAAGGAGCGAGACTGGACCCAAAACTAGTCAAAAAGCGAGCGCCTGGCACTGATGGCTAGTCAGAGAGCGAGCCCTGGGACAACTGAGAGGCTACTCAGAGGAGCGAGCGCCTGGACCACTGAGAGGCTAGTCAGAGGAGCGACCGTCTGGACCACTGAGAGGCTAGTCAGAGGAGCGAGCGCCTGGACCTCTGAGAGGCTAGTCAGAGGAGTGAGCGTCTGGACAACTGAGAGGCTAGTCAGAGGAGCGAGCGCCTGGACCACTGAGAGGCTAGTCAGAGGAGCAAGCGACTGGACTCCTCAGAGGCTAGCAGGGGAAAGCGAGCGCCTGAGACCCTGAGAGGCTAGTCAGAGGAGCGAGCGCCTGGACCACTGAGAGGAGTGAGTGCCTGGACCACTGAGAGGAGCGATTGGTTCGACCACTCTGAGGAGCGAGCGCCTGGACCACTGAGAGGAGCGAGCACCTCGACCACTGAGAGGAGCAAATACCTGGACCACTTTGAGAAGTGAGCCCCTGGACTACTGACAGGAGCTAGCACCTGGACCACTGAGAGGCTAGTCAGAGGAACGAGTGCCTGGACCACTGAGAGGTTAGTCAGTGGAGCGAGCACCTGGACCTCTTAGAGGCTAGTCAGAGGAGCGAGCGCAAGGACCACTGAGAGGCTAGTCAGAGGAGCTAGCACCCTGACCACTGAGAGGCTATTGAGAGTAGCGAGCGCCTGGACCTCTGAGGGTAGTCAGAGCATGCCCTGGAAACTGAGATTTAGTCAGGAAGCTAGCCAACTGGACACTAAGAGGCTAGTCAGAGGAGCGAACACATGGGCCACTGAGAGACTAGTCAGAGTAGCGAGTGCCTGGACCACTGAGAGGTTAGTCAGAGGAGCCAGCACCTGGACCACTGAGAGGCTAGTCAGAGTAGTTAGTGCCTTTACCACTGGGAGGCTAGTCAGAGTAGCGAGCGCCTGGACTATTGAGAGGCTATTCAGAAAAGTGAGCCTATGGACCACTGGAAGTGGGTCAGAGGAGTGAGTGCATGGACCATGAGAGGCTACTCAGTGTAGGCAGCACCCTTGACCACTGAGAGGCAAATTAGAGGAGTCAGGATCATTGAGGGGCTGGTCAGAGGAGCAAGCGCCTGAACCACTGAGAGGTTAGTCAGACGAGCGAGCACCTGGACCACTGAGAGGCTAGTCAGATGAGCGAGAACCTGGAACACTGAGAGGCTAGTCAGAGGAGCGAGTGCGTGAACCACTGAGAGGCTAGTCAGAGGGCGAGCGCTGACCACGAGAATCTAGTCAGGTAGTGAGCGCCTGGCCCACTGAGAGGTAATCAGAGGAGCAAGCGCCTGGACCACTGAGAGGCTAGTCAGAGGTGCGAGCGCCTGGACCACCGCGAGGCTATTCAGAGTAGCGAGCCCCTGTACCACTGAGAAACGAGCACCTGGACCACTGAGAGGCTAGTCAGAGTAGCGAGTGCCTGGACCACTGAGAGGCTAGTCAGAGTAGTGAGCGCCTGGACCACTGAGAGGCTAGTCAGAGTAGCGAGCGCCTAGATCACTGAGAGGCTAGTCAGAGTAGCGAGCGTCTGGACAACTGAGAGGCTATTCAGAGTTGCGAGCTCATGGACCACTAAGAGGCTAGTCAGAGGAGCGAGCGCATGGACCACTGAGATGCTAGTCAGAGTAGCGAGCGCCTGGACCACTGAGAGGCTAGTCAAAAGAGGAGCGAGTGTTTGGACCACTGAGAGGCTAGTCATAGTAACGAGCGCATGGACCACTGAGAGGCTACTCAGAGTAGCGAGCGCCTGGACCACTGGGTGGCTAGTCAGAGAAGCGAGCGCCTGGACCACTGAGAGGCTAGTCAGAGTAGCGAGTGCCTGGACCAATGAAAGGCTAGTCAGAGTTGCGAGCGCCTGGACAGCTGAGAGGCTAGTCAGAGTAACGAGCGCCTGGACCATTGAGAGGCTAGTCAGAGTTGCGAGCGCCTGGACCGCTGAGAGTCTAGTCAGAGGAGCGAGCGCCTGGACTGCTGAAAGGCTAGTCAGAGTAGCAAGCGCCTGGACCACTGAGAGGCTAGTCAGAGTAGCGAGCGCCTGGACCACTGAGAGGCTAGTCAGAGTAGCGAACGCCTGGAACACTGAGAGGCTAGTCAAAAGGGAGCGAGTCCCCGGCCAGCTGAGAGGCTAGTCAAAGGATGAGCACCTGGACCAACTGAGAGGCTGCAGAAGTAGCACCGCGGACCACTGAGAAGCTAGTAAGTGTAGTGAGCGCCTGGACCACTGAGAGGCTGTCAGAGTAACGAGCACCTGAACCGCTGAGAGGCTAGTCAGGGGAGCGAACGCCTGGACCAATGAGAGGCTAGTCAGGGGATCTAGCGCCCAGACCACTGAGAGGCTAGTGAGAACAGCGCCCGCCTGGGCCACTGAGAGGCTAGTCAAACAAGCGAGTGCCTGGACCACTGAGAGGCTAGTCAGAGAAGCGAGCCCCTGGACCACTGAGAGGCTACTCAGAGGAGCGAGCACCTGGACCACTGAGAGGCTAGTCAGAGGAGAGAGCGTCTGGACCACTGAGAGGCTAGTCAGAGGAGAGAGCGCCTGGACCACTGAGAGGCTAGTCACAGGAGTGAGCGTCTGGACAACTGAGAGGCTAGTCAGAGGAGCGAGTGCCTGGACCATTGAGAGGCTAGTCAGAGGAGCGAGTGCCTGGACCCCTCAGAGGCTATTCAGAGGAGCGAGCGCCTGAACCTCTGAGAGGCTAGTCAGAGGAGCGAGCGCCTGGACCACTGAGATGAGCGAATGGTTGGACCACTCTGAGGAGCGAGCGCCTAGACCACTGAGAGGAGCAAGCGCCTCGACCACTGAGAGGAGCAAACGCCTGGACCACTTTGAGAAGTGAGCCCTTGGACTACTGACAGGAGCTAGCACCTGGACCACTGAGAGGCTAGTCAGAGGAACGAGTGCCTGGACCACTGAGAGGTTAGTCAGAGGAGCGAGCACCTGGACCTCTTAGAGGCTAGTCAGAGGAGCGAGCGCAAGGACCACTGAGAGGCTAGTCAGAGATGCGAGCTCCTGGACAATAAAAGGGTTTTAGGGGAGCAGGCCGACCAATGAGAGGCTAGTCAGAGGAGCTAGCACCCTGACCACTGAGAGGTTATTCAGAGTAGCGAGTGCCTGGACCACTGAGAGGCTAGTCAGAGGAGCAAGCGCCTGGAAAACTGAGAGACTAGTCAGAGAAGCGAGAAACTGGACCACTGAGAGGCTAGTCAGAGGAGCGAACGCATGGGCCACTGAGAGGCTAGTCAGAGTAGCGAGCGCCTGGACCACTGAGAGGTTAGTCAGAGGAGCCAGCCCTGGACACTGAGAGGCGTCATTGTGTGGCGCTGGACTATTGAGAGGTATGAGAAAAGTGAGCCTATGGACCACTGAGAAGTGTCAGGGGAGTGAGTGCTAGACCTTGAGAGGTAGTCAGTGTAGCGAGCACCTTGACCACTGAGAGGCTAATCAGAGGAGGCAGTGCCTGGATCATTGAGAGGCTAGTCAGACGAGCGAGCACCTGGACCACTGAGAGGCTAGTCAGACGAGCGAGAACCTGGACCACTGAGAGGCTAGTCAGAGGAGCGAGTGCCTGAACCACTGAGAGGCTAGTCAGAGGAGCGAGCGCCTGGACCACTGAGAATCTAGTCAGAGTAGTCGTGAGCCCTGGACCACTGAGAGGCTAGTCAGAGGAGGAAGTGCCTGGACCACTGAGAGGCTAGTCAGAGAGGCGAGCGCCTGGACCACCGAGAGGGTATTCAGAGTAGCGAGCCCCTGTACCACTGAGAGAAGCGAGCACCTGGACCACTGAGAGGCTAGTCAGAGTAGCGAGTGCCTGGACCACTGAGAGGCTAGTCAGAGTAGTGAGCACCTGGACCACTGAGAGGCTAGTCAGAGTAGCGAGCGCCTAGATCACTGAGAGGCTAGACAGTGTAGCGAGCGCCTGGACAACTGAGAGGCTATTCAGAGTTGCGAGCTCATGGACCACTAAGAGGCTAGTCAGAGGAGCGAGCGCGTGGACCACTGAGATGCTAATCAGAGTAGCGAGCGCCTGGACCACTGAGAGGCTTGTCAGAGGAGTGAGCGCCCGGACCACTGAGAGGCTAGTCAGAAGAGCGAGCGCCAGGACCGCTGAGAGGCTAGTCAAAAGAGGAGCGAATGTCTGGACCACTGAGAGGCTATTCATAGTAACGAGCGCCTCGACCACTGAGAGGCTACTCAGAGTAGCGAGCGCCTGGACCACTGGGTGGCTAGTCAGAGAAGCGAGCGCTTGTACCACTGAGAGGCTAGTCAGAATAGCGAGTGCCTGGACCACTGAGAGGCTACTCAGAGAAACGAGCGCCTGGACCACTGACAGGCTAGTCAGAGTAGCGAGCGCCTGGACCAATGAGAGGCTAGTCAGAGTTGCGAGCGCCTGGACAGCTGAGAGGCTAGTCAGAGTAACGAGCGCCTGGACCACTGAGAGGCTAGTCAGAGTTGCGAGCGCCTGGACCGCAGAGAGGCTAGTCAGAGGAGCGAGCGCCTGGACTGCTGAAAGGCTAGTCAGAGTAGCAAGCGCATGGACCACTGAGAGGCTAGTCAGAGTAGCGAGCGCCTAGACCACTGAGAGGCTAGTCAGAGTAGCGAACGCCTGGACCACTGAGAGGTTAGTCAGAGGAGCGAGCGCCTGGACCTCTTAGAGGCTAGTCAGAGGAGCAAGCGCAAGGACCACTGAGAGGCTAGTCAGAGATGCGAGCACCTGGACCACTGCGAGGCTAGTCAGAGGAGCTAGCACCCTGACAAGTGAGAGGCTTTTCAGAGTAGCGAGCACCTGGACCATTGAGAGGCTACTCAGAGGAGCAAGCGCTTGGAACACTGAGAGGCTAATCAGAGAAGTGAGCCACTGGACCACTGAGAGGCTAGTCATAGGAGCGAGCGCATGGGGCACTGAGAGGCTAGTCAGTGTAGCGAGCACCTGGACCACTGAGAAGCTAGTCAGTGGAGCCAGCGCCTGGACCACTGAGAGGCTATTCAGAGTAGCGAGCGCCTTTACCCCGGAGAGGCTAGTCAGAGTAGCGAGCGCCTGGAGCACTGCGAGCCTATTCAGATGAGCAAGCCCATGGACCATTGAGAGGCTAGTCAGAGCAGCGAGTGCATGGACCACTGAGAGGCTAGCCAGAGTAGCGAGCGCCTTGACCACTGAGAGGCTAATCAGAGGAGCAAGCGCCTGGACCATTGAGAGGCTAGTCAGAGGAGCGAGCGCCTTTACCACTGAGAGGCTAGTCAGAGTAGCGAGTGCCTGGACCACTGAGAGGCTAGTCAGACGAGCGAGCACCTGGACCACTTAGAGGCTAGTCAGGGGAGCGAGCCCCTGGACCACTGAGAGGCTAGTCAGAGGAGCAAGCGCCTGGACCACTGAGAGGCTAGTCGGAGGAGCGAGCACCTGGACCACTTAGAGGCTAGTCAGATTAGCGAGCGCCTGGACCACAGAGAATCTAGTCAGAGTAGCGAGTGCCTGGACCATTGAGGCTAGTCAGAGGAGCGAGCACCTCGACCACTGAGAGGCTAGTCAGAGTAGCGAGCCCCTGTACCACTGAGAGGAATGAGCACCTGGACCACTGAGAGGCTAGTAAGAGTAGCGACTGCCTGGACCACTGACAGGCTAGTCAGAGTAGCGAGCACCTGGACCACTGAGAGGCTAATCAGAAAAGCGAGCCCATGGACCACTGAGAAGCTAGTCAGAGGAGTGAGCACCTTGACCACTGAGAGGCTAATCAGAGAAGCCAGCGCCTGGATCATTGGGGCTAGTCGAGTAGCGGGGCCCCTTTTCATGAAGGCTAGTCAGACGACGAGCGCCTGGCCATGAGAGGCTAGTCAGGGGGAGCGAGAACCGGGACCATGAGAGGCTCTCAGGGGAGAAAGCACTGACCACCGAGGACTATTCAGAGGAGCGAGCGTCTGGACCTGAGAGGCAGTGAGAGTTGCGAGCCCCTTACCACTGAGAGGAGCAAGGGGCCTCCCACTGAGAGGCTATTCGGGAGCGAGCGCCTGGCCCCCTCAAAGGCTATCGAGGGCGAGCGCCTGGACCTCTGAGAGGCTGCAAGGAAGTGTGCCTGGACCATGGAGGAGGTGGCACCGGGACCCTGAGGGACGAGCTTGGACCACTTGAGGAGTGGCGCCTGGACCATGAGGGGACGAGCGCCGGACATGGAGGAGAAAAAATGCCTAGCCAGGGAAAAAGTGAGCCCCTGGACTACTGAGAGGAGCTAGTCCCGGGCCCTGGAGTCAGTCAGATAGCGATGCCTGGCCCACTAAAAGGGGTTAGTCAGAGGAGCGAGCACTGGAGCTCGTAGGGGGGCTAGTCAAGGAGCAAGCAAAAGGACCACTGAGGGTAGTCAGAGATGCGAGCCCCTGGCCCACTGAGGGCTAGTCAGGGAGCTACACCCTGACCCCTGAGAGGTTTTCAGAGTAGGGGCACCTGGACTTGAGGGGCTGTCAGAGGGCAAGCATTGGAAACTGAGAGGAAAATCAGAAAAAGCGACCCACTGGACCCTGAGAGGTAGTCTAGGAGCGAGACATGGGAAAACTAAAGGGGCTAGTCACCCGTGCGAAGAACCTGGCCACTGAGAAGCTAGTCAGTGGAGCCGGTGGCCCCACTGAGAGGCTTTTCAGAGTAGCGAGCGCCTTAACCACGGAGAGGTGTAGAGTAGCGAGCGCCTGACCTGCAGGTTTTTCAATGAGCGAGCCCTGGACCACTGAGACTAGTCAGGGGACGGTGCATGGGCCACTGAGAGGCACCCAGAGTAAAAGGCCTTTGCCCACTGGAGGCTAATCAGAGGGCAAGTGCCTAACCTTGAGAGGTACTCAGGGGAAAAGCGAGCCCCTTTACACTGAAGGCGTCAGAGTAGAGTGCCTAGACCACTGAGAGGAGTCGACGAGCGAGTGCCTGGACACTTAAGGAAAGTCAAGGACGAGCCCCTAACCACTGGAGGCTAGTAAAGGGGAGCGAGGCCTGGACCATAAAAGGGCTAGAAAGAGGAGTGACGCCGGGAAACCCATTTAGAGGCTATTCGTTAGCGGTGCCGGGCCCACTGAGAATCTAGTCAATAGAGAGTGCCTGGCCCTTGGGGTGTCAAGGAGCGAGACCTCGACCCTGAGAGGCTAGTCAGAGTAGCGGCCCCGGGCCCCTGAGGGGACAGCACCTGGCCACGAAGGCTAGTAAGAGTAGCGGTGCCTGGACCACTGACAGGTATCAGGTAGCGGACAAGACACGAGAGGCTAGTCAGAGGAGAAAGCGCCTGGCCCACTGAGTGCTAGCAGAGAAAGGGGGGCCTGGACCACTGAGAGGTTTGTCAGAGGGGGCGAGCCCCTGGACCACTGAGAGGCTATTCAGAAGAGGAGCCCCTACTACTGGGGGCTAGTCAAGAGCGAGCGCCTAGATCATGAGAGGCTCGTCAAGTAGCGAGCACCGGCCACTGAGAGGGCTAGTCAATTTGCGAGCACATAGACCATGGAGGTAGTCAGAGGAGGGCGCAGGACCCACGAATGCTATCAGATAGCGAGCGCCTGGCCACTGAGAGGCTAGTCAAAAGGGGCGAGTGTTGGCCCACTAGGGCTGTATGTAACGAGGAAAGGGACCATGGGGCTATCAGGTAGCGGGGGCCTGGACCACTGGGTGGCTAGTCAGAGAAGCGAGCGCCTGGACCACTGGGGCAGAAGTAGCGAGTGCCGGGACCAATGAAAGGTAGTCAGAGTTTGCGAGGTGGAACGAGAGGTATTCGAGAACGAGCGTGGACCTTTAAAGGGGCTAGTCAGAGTTGCGAGGCCTGGACCGCTGAGAGTTAGTCGTGGAGCGAGCGCCTGGACCCTGAGGGCGTCAGAGTAGCGAGCCCCGGGACCCTGAAGGTAGTCAGAGTAGCGAACGCCGGGAAAACACTGAGGGCTAGTCGAGTAGCGAGTCCCCTGCCGTGAGAGGTAGTAAAAGGATCGAGCCCCGGGGAACCACTGAGGGGCTAGTCAGAGTAGAAAGCGCCTGGCCCACTGAGAAGCTGTCGTGTAGTGGCGCCTGGACCACTGAGGGTGTCGAGTAACGAGCACCTAAACCCGCTGAGAGGCTAGTCAGGGGAGCGAACGCCGGGACCAAGGGGGGCTAGTCGGGGATCTAGCGCCCAGACCATGAGAGGTAGGAGAACGCCCGCCTGGGCCTGAGGCTATCAGGAGCAGTGCCTGGACCATGAGATGTGCAGGAAAGCGAGCGCCGGGGCCCATGATGGTATCGGGGAGAGAGCGTTGGCCCCACTGAGAGGTATTCAGGGAGAGAGCGCCTGGACCACTAGAGGCTCTAGAGGAGCGAGCCCTGGACCCGAGAGGCTAGTCAGAGGGAGGCGTCTGGACCACTGAGAGCTAGTCAAGGAGAGAGCCCCGGCCCCACTGGGGCTAGTCACGGGGAGTGAGGTCGGGACAACTGAAGGCTATCAGGGAGCGAGTGCCGGGACCTTGGAGGTAGTCGAGGAGCGAGTGCCTGGACCCCTAAGGTATTGAGGAGCGGCGCCTAAAACCCTGAGAGGCTAGTCAAGGAGCGGCCCCGGACCACTGAGAGGAGTGATCCCTGGACCATAAATGAGCGAAGGTTGGACCACTTGAGGAGCGGGCGCCTGACCACTGAGAGGAGCAAGCGCCCCCGCCACTGGAGGACAAACCCCTGGCCATTTGAGAAGTGGCCCCTTTGGACTACTGACAGGAGTAGCCCCTGGACCATGAGAGGCTAGTCAGAGGAACGAGGCCCTGGACCCTGAGGGGGTTAGTCAGAGGGAGCGAGCCCGGGAACCTTTTAGGGGGTAGTAGAGGAGCGGGCAAGGAAAAAACGAGAGGTTCAGAGTGGAGTCCTGGAAAAATAGGGCCTAGTCGAGGAGTTTCACCCTGACCACGAGAGGTTATTCAGAGTAGCGAGGCGGACCCGAGGGGTAGTCAGAGGAGCAAGCGCCGGAAAAAACTGGGATATCAGAGAACGAGAAACTGGACCATGGAGGTAGTCGGGGAAGAGAACGCTTTGGGCCATGAGAGGCTAGTCAGAGAGCGAGCGCCTGGCCCACTGAGGGTTAGTAAGGAGCCAGACCGGGGACCATGAAGGCTTTTTAAGTAGTGACCGCAGGGAAATTTAGAGGCTATTCGAAAAGTGAGCCTTGGACCATGAGAAGCTGTCAAGGAGTGAGTGCATGGACCACTTAGAGGTAGTCGGTTTGTAGCAGCCCCTTTGACCACTGAGAGGTAACAAGGGGGGGCAGCCCTGGATCATTGAGAGGCTAGTCGGGAAACGAGCACCGGACCATGAGAGGCTAGTCAGCGAGGGGGAAAACCTGGACCACTGAGGGCTAGTCAGAGGAGCGGTCCCTGAACCCACTGAGAGGTGCAGAAGGGCGACACCTGGACACTGAGAATCTAGTCAGAGTAGAGCCCCGGGGACCACTGAGAGGCTAGTCAGAGGAGGAGTGCCTGGACCACTGAGAGGCAGCAGAGAGGCGAGCGCTGGACCACCGAGGGGGTATTCAGAGTAGCGGCCCCTGTACCATGAGAGAAGCAGCACCTGGAAACTGAGAGGCTAGTCAAGTAGCGAGTGCCTGGACCATGAAAGGCTATCAGAGTAGTGAGCCCTGGCCCCCGAGAGGCTATCAAAGCGGGGCCCCTAGATCACTGAGAGGTTTTAACAGTGTGGAGCCGCTGGAAAACGAGAGGCTTTTCAGAGTTGCGGTCATGGACCACTAAGGGGCTGTCAGAGGGGGCGAGGCGTGGCCACTGAGATCTAACAGGTAGCGAGCGCGGGGCCCCACTGAGAGGTTTGTCAGAGGAGTGAGCGCCCGGCCCACTGAGAGGCTAGATAAGAGCGAGCCCCAGGCCGCTGGAGGTTAGTAAAAGGGAGGAATGTCGGACCACTAGAGGCTATTCTAGAAAACGAGGCCCGACCCGGAAGGCTACTCAAGTAGGGAGGCCTGGAATGGGTGGTACGGGAAAGCGAGCGTTGTACCACTGAGAGGCATTTCAGAATAGGAGGCCGGGGCCACTGAGGGGGTACCAGAGAAACGACGGGCCTGCCCAAATGAAGGCTAGTCAGAGTAGCGGGGCCCCTGGACCAATGAGGGCTATCAAGTTGCGAGCGCCTGGCGCGGGAAGGTTTAAAAGGATAAACGACGCTGGACCACGGGAGGGGCTTTCAATTTGCGGCCCCGGGACGCAGAGAGGTAGTCAGAGGAGCGAGCGCCTGGACTGCTGAAAGGTAGTCAGGTAGCAAGCGCAGGGGCCCACTGAGGGGTTTTTCAGAGTAGCGAGCGCCTGCCCCGGGGAGTCAGGTAGCAAACCCCTAGCCCCATGAAGGTTTTTCGAGTAGGGGTGCCCTGCTGCTGAGAGGCTAGTCAGTGGAGCGAGCACCTGGACCACTGAGGGGTAGTCAAGTAGCAAGCCCCGGGACCATGAAAAGCTGGGCAGTGTGCGAGCGCCTGGGACCATGGGGGGCTGTCAGAGTAGGGGCCCCGAACGCTGAGGGCTAGTCGGAGAGCGAACCCCGGGGACCACTGAGAGGTAGTGGGGGGAGCTACGCCCAGCCCATGAGGGGCAGTGAAAAAGAGCGCCCGCCTGGGCCCTAAGGGGCTAGCCCAAAAGGGGGCGAGCGCCTGGACCACTGAGAGGCTTTTCAGAGGGCGAGCCCCTCGCCCCATGAGAGGCTACTCAGAGGAGCGAGCCCCTGGACCACTGAGAGGGTTAGTCAGAGGAGCGAGGTCTGGACCACGAGGGCTAGCAGAGGAGTGAGGCCTGGCCATGAGGGCTAGTGAGAGTAGCGACCCCCTTACAGAGAGGGCAACCCCTGGCCCACTGAGGGCTTTAGGGGAAAGCACCTGGACCCCTTCAGAGGCTAGTCAGAGGAGCGAGCCCCGGGCCTCTGAAGGCTAGTAAGGGGAAGGGCACCTGGACCCGAGAGGATGAGCATTGGAAAACTTGAGGAGTGACGCCTGGACCCTGAGAGGAGCAAGCGCCTGGGCCACTGAATTTAGCGAAGCCTAGCATGAGAGAAGTGACCCCGGGGCCTAAGGGGAGCTAGCCCCTGGACCACTGAGACTAGTCAAGTAGCGACGCCTGGCCATTGGGGGTTTAGTCAAGGAGCGAGGCCTGGACCTCTTAGAGGCTAGTAGGGACAAGCGCAAGGCCCACTGAGAGGCTTTTCAGAGATGCGAGCCCCTGGACCATGCGGGGCAGTGGGGAGCTAGCCCCCGCAAGTGAGAGGTTTTTCGAGTAGGAGCCCTGGACCATTGAGAGGCTACTCGAGGAGCAAGCGCTTGAAAACACTGAGAGGAAATCGGGAAATTTTAGCCCTTGGACCATGAGGGTTCTAGGAGCGACGCTGGGTGCTGGGGCTATCATGTAGCGGGGCCCTTTGGGACCACTGAGAAGTTTTTCAGAGTAGGACCCCTTTCCCCCGGAGAGGTAGTCGGTAGCAGGCCCGGGAGCACTGCGAGCCAAATTCGATGAGCAACCCCATGGACTTGGAGGCTAGAGAGCAGCGAGTGCATGGCCCTGAGGGTAGAAAGGAGTAGGAGCCCCTTTGACCCTGAGAGGCTAATCAGAGGAGCAGCGCCTGGCCTTTGGGGGTATAGAGGAGCGGGCCTCCCCCACTGAGAGGCTACTCAAGGAGCGGCACCGGGACCACTGAGAGGTTAGTAGAGGAGGAGCGTCTGGACCACTAAAGGGCTAGTCAGGGGAAAGTGAGGCCTGGCCACTGGGGGGGCTAGTGAGAGTAGCGACCCCCGTACCAGAGAGGAGCAACGCCTGGACCAGAGAGGCTGCAGAGGGCAAGCACCTGGCCCCCTAGGGGCTAGTCAAGACGAGCGCTGGACCTCTGAGGGCTAGTCAGAGGAGAGGGCACCGGGCCCACTGAAGGAGTGAGCTTTGGGCCCACTTGAGGGTGAGCGCCTGGCCCCCCCACTGAGAGGAGAAAAGCGCCTGGACCACTGGAGGAGCGAACGCCTGGGGCCACGGAGAATGGCCCCTGGACTATGAGAGGAGTAGCGCCTGGACATGAGAGGCTAGTCGGTAGCGAGCCCGGGGACCACTGAGAGGTTTCAGGGAGCGGGGCCCCGGCCCCTCTTAGGGGCTAGTCAAGGGCAAGCGAAAGGACCACTGAGGGTGTCAGAGATGCGAGCACCGGGACCACTGCGGGCTAGTCAGAGGAGCTAGCCCCCCCGAAAAGGAGAGGCTTTTCAGAGTAGGAGCACCTGGCCTTGAGAGGCTACTCAGAGGAGCAAGCGTTTGGAACATGAGAGGTAATCAGAGAAGGAGCCACGGGGACCAAGGAGGGCTAGTCATGGGAGCGAGCGCGGGGGCACTGAGGGCTAGTCAGTGTAGCGGCACCTGGACCCCTGAGAAGCTAGTCAGTGGAGCCGGCCTGGCCCAAACTGAGAGGCTATTCAGAGTACGGGCCCCTTTTCCCCCGGAAGCTAGTAAGTAGCGAGCGCCGGAGCCTGCGGCCTATTCAGTTGAGCAACCCCATGGCCCAAATTGAGAGGCTAGTCAGACGCGAGTGATGGAACACGGGGAGGCTAGCCAGGTGCGAGGCCTTGACCATGAGAGGCTAATCAGAGGAGCAAGCGCCTGGACCATTGAGGGTAGTGGGAGCGAGGCCCCTTTTTCCCTGAGAGGCTAGTCAGAGTAGCGAGTGCCTGGAACTGGAGGTAGTAGACGAGCGAGCACCTGGCCCTTAGAGGTAGTCAGGGGAGGCGAGCCCCTGGCCCTGAGACCCTGTCGGGGCAAGCCCCTGGACCATGAGGGCTGTCGGAGGAGCGAGCACCCGGCCCACTTAGAGGCAGTAAGATTAGCGAGCGCCTGGACCACAGGAATCTAGTCAAATAGCGAGGCCTGGCCCATTGAGGCTAGTCAGAGGGCGAGCACCTGACCCTGAGGGCTAGTCAGAGTAGGGCCCCCCTGTCCACTGGAGGAATGAGACCGGGCCCATGAGGGTGAAAGGTAGCGACTCCCTGGCCACTGACAGGCTAGTCGAGTAGCGGCACCGGAATGAGAGGTAATCAGAAAAGGAGCCCATGGAAAATGAAAAATAGTAGAGGAGTGAGCCCCCTTGCCACTGAGAGGTAATAGGGGAAAGCCAGCGCCTGGATCATTGGGGGGCTGTAGAGTGGAGGCTTTACCATGAGAGGTAGTCAGACGAGCGAGCGCCTGGACCTTGGAGGTAGTCAGGGAGCGAGAACCGGGGCCCACTGAGAGGCTATCGGAGGAGTAAGCCCTAGACCCCCGAAGATATTCGAGGAGCGGGGTTTGGGGGGGAACCACTGAGAGGCTAGTGGATTTGGGACCCCCTGTAATGGGGAGCAAGGCCCTGGCCCAATGAGGGCAAATTAGAGGAGCGAGGCCTGGCCCCTCAAGGTGTCAGGGAGCGAGCGCCTGGATTGAGGGCTAGTGAGGAAAGGGTGCCTGGACCATGAGAGGAGTGGCACTGGACCACTGAGAGGGGCGAGCAGTTGGCCCATTGGGGCGAGCGCCTGGCCCCATGAGGGAGCGGGGCCCCTGGCCCACGAGGGAGCAAATGCCTAGACCACGAGAGAATGACCCCCTGGATTTGGGGAGCTAGTCCCTGGACCATGAGGTCTAGTCGAGTAGCGAGGCCGGCCACAAAAAAGGTTAGTCAGAGGAGCGAGCACCTGGACCTGTGAGGCTGTCAGGGAGCAAGTAAGGCCCCCTGAGAGGTAGTCAGAGTTCGAGCCCGGGGACCATTGAGGGCTAGTCAGGGAGCTAGCACCCGGGACCACGGAGGCTTTTCGAGTAGGAGCCCCCTGGCCTTTTGGGAGGTGTCAGGGGCAGACTTGGAAACCTGGAGGCTAATCAGAGAAGGAGCCACGGGACCACGAGAGGTGTCATGGAGCGAGACTGGGCAATGAGGGCTAGTCAGCTAGCGGCACCTGGACCCTGAGAAGTAGTCAGGGAGCAGCCCCGGGGTCCAGGAGGCTATTGAGTAGCGAGCGCTTAACCACGGAGAGGGTAGTCAGAGTAGCGAGCGCCGGGACCACTGCGGGGGCTTTTCCCGATGAGCGAGCCCATGGACCACTGAGAGGTTTAGTCAGAGAGGCGAGTGCATGGACCCTAAAGAGGCTAGCCAGAGTAGAAAGCGCCTTGACCACTGAGAGGCTAATCAGAGGAGCAAGTGCCTTGACCATTGAGAGGCTAGTCAGAGGAGCGAGCGCCTTAACCACTGAGAGGCTAGTCAGAGTAGCAAGTGCCTAGACCACTGAGAGGCTAGTCAGAGAGGAGTGCCTGGACCACTGAGAGGCTAGTCAGAGGAGCGAGCCCCTAGACCACTGAGAGGCTAGTCAGAGGAGCGAGCGCCTGGACCACTGAGAGGCTAGTCAGAGGAGTGAGCGCCGGGGAACCACTTAGAGGCTATTCAGATTAGCGAGTGCCTGGACCAAGAGGAATCTAGCCCAGAGTAGCGAGGTGCCTGGCCCTTTGGGAGGCTAGTCAGAGGAGCTTGCACCTCGACCACTGAGAGGCTAGTCAGAGTAGCTAGCCCCTGTACCACTGAGAGGAACGAGCACCTGGACCACTGAGAGGCTAGTAAGAGTAGCGAGTGCCTGGACCACTGACTGGCTAGTCAGAGTAGCGAGCACCTTGACCACTGAGAGGTAGTCAGAGGAAAAAAGCGCCTGGACCACTGAGATGCTAGTCAGAGTAGCGAGCGCCTGGCCCAAATGAGAGGCTTGTCAAGGAGCGAGCGCCTGGACCACTGAGAGGCTAGTCAGAAAGATGAGCGCCTGGACTACTGAGAGGCTAGTCAGAGTAGCGAGCGCCTAGATCACTGAGAGGCTAGTCAGAGTAGCGAGCACCTGGACCACTGAGAGGCTAGTCAGAGTTGCGAGCACATAGACCACTGAGAGGCTAGTCAGAGGAGAAAGCGCCTGGACCACTGAGATGCTAGTCAGAGTAGCGAGCGCCTGGACCACTGAGAGGCTTGTCGGGAGCGAGCGCTGGACCACTGAGAGGCTAGTCAGAAAAGTGAGCGCCTGGACTACTGAGAGGCTAGTCAGAGTAGCGAGCGCCTGGACCAGTGAGAGGCTAGTCAGAGTAGCGAACGCCTGGACCACTGAGAGGCTAGTCACAGTAGGGAGCGCCTGGACCACTGAGAGGCTAGTCAGAGGAGTGAGCACCTGGACCACTGAAAGGCTAGTCAGAGTAGTGAGCGCCTGGACCACTGAGAAGCTAGTCAGAGTAGGAAGTGCCCATGGCCCAAGGAGGGTCAGATTTGCGAGCCCCTAAACTGCTGAGAGGCTAGTCAGAGAGCGAACCCCTCGAAACTCAGAGGCTGCCCAGAGGGTAGCGCCCTGACCAC
>NC_069491.1:21454188-21471087 GCF_026875155.1 Cherax quadricarinatus
CTTGCCTGCACTTGACACACGTGGCAACGTCGCACATAAATCACTATTGTTTCCTTCACTTTGGCCAAGTAAAATGTTTTGCCATTTACCGAGTGCTTCTTGACACCCAAATGTCCTCCTATGGGACTATTGTGAGCAAAATCAATGGCTTGTTTCACGAAAGGGTAACTGGTAACACTACGGAATGCTTGACTGGTTGGAAACACTATCAGCTGACAACTTACATGTATTTTTCTCCATCAGTACACCGTTACTATAAAGTAACAATTATCAGATCCTTTGCTTCACTCTCAGTAACTGCTATACCCCTCAGTCTTTCCAGTGACTGATCAAAAAACTGATCCTTGATTAAATCATCATAGTTAGAAATTTAACGTCAGTTGTGTCTTGACTGGGTTGTTGACTGGAGGGAGTCATTTGTTTAATGATCCTCGCGCAGAGCGTCACTAAACAACATTTAAACCCCCAAATCATTGTCATCCACTAACTCAACAGGAGACAAGGATGGTGTTGAATCTTTGACATAGCTCTAGTAATTGCGCTGAGAGGAATAAAATAGGTTTCTCTCTACAAGCTTAAATGGCATAATTATCATCAGTGTTATTATCAATCACAAGGGGTTCCTTACATATACCAGCATGAAGGATATCGTTCCCTATCAACAAGTCCACTGACCTGATGGGAAATACACCACTGGATATACCCACTGAAATATAACCAGTATAATAGCTGTTTCAATATATACCTTGTGCAGGGGCACTTTTATAACAGCCCCACCATAGGCTTCTAACAATAACATCATCTTACAATAGGTATCATCATTATGGGCAGTACATCTTCTCTTAATAACGTGAGATAACTGCCAGTTCTCTGAAAGAAATTATCTCAGTTAGAGTGATTCGTCAAATCCTACTTTATCTCTCGAAAAGTAAGGACTCATCGCTGAACGAATCTTTTCGTCAGATACACTTTCTACGCTAGTCATCTATCCTGATTTAAAAATTATCTAAAACAGAAGGATCAGAGGCATTGCTGGCTTTTGGAGTCTTTGTTGCACGGAAGAGGAACACTGATGGGGGCCAGCCGCACGACTGTTTCTCGTTCTCTTTCTAACTTATAGCAATACTCTCTAGTATGTCCTTTTCTGTTACAATAGGTACTTTAACTTTCTTCTTCTCGATACCAGATTTCTGTCTAGCCAAAAGAGACAGTTCAGGATTGTGAGTTTTCCGGGTAAAGGTACGAGAAGTTACAGTAACAGGTACATCAGGCCGGGCAATGACAGCTGATTTAGGTTGCCAACTTCTAGGACAATTTTTAGTTACCTTGTTTCTTTTGTTTTAGTACGTACAAGTTTGTGAGAAATTCATAATTGTCTGCTAAGGCTGCAGTTTCCAGAATATCCGAGTAGTATGATCGATCAGATATTCTTGTATGCCCAGCAGGCATACGTTGTTAAATCTTCGTGTAGTAACAACGAACAAGGCTGTCGTAGTTGGTACATTTAGCAGCTCTGTCCATCTCTCAAATGCAACTTTTTTCTCACGAGAAAAACTCTACACAAGTTTGATCTTGTCGTCGTTGTAACGTACGAAATCCCTTTTTGAAAAACTTACAGGTAACAAGTTAATGTCTCTAGAATAGTTTGTTTGACAGCGTCATAACTAATGTACATAGAAAATGGTAAAGCAGCCGTACAAGTTTGAGCTTTTCCCCGTCAAAGCAGTATGAAGCAATGTTGCCCAGGCTTACGGGGCCCAGTTCATAGCACGAGCCTGGGTTCTCAAAACATCAAAATATGTGTCTAAGTCACTTCAAAAAACTTAGAACCATAGATGCAGCTTTCTGCACATTAAATGTGTCCTGTGATATATCAGTCTGTTGTCTTAACAGACGAACATTTTCTCTTTGGGAAAAATTCTCGTTCAATTTCCTTTGTGCCTCTATTTGTGCAGTCTGCAACATAAGGAGGCGTTCAAACCTCTCAAACTGTTCCTGAGAGATAGGACCAGTGGGTAATGGAGGAGTAGGGAAATTAACATGGTCTGGACGGGCCTTAGGTCGACACTTGGTCCAGCCGTCTCTAGAGTGTCCTAGATCTGGTCTATATAAGTAAAATACAGGTGTAGGGATACACGGGACTAGTATTAGGCTGTGTCAAACCAACCACTACACTCTGTGCTATAGTGTCAGTGAGGCGGGAAGGTGTGAGCGAGAACTGAGCTAAACTAGGCTCAGACACTAGGCTCACTTCTGCTCTAGTTGCTCTTTCATCTTCATCAAATAGAGTCATACTTCCTAATTGTGACACTAGGCTTTCTGAATCTGAATCATAATCAGACATCTTTGTATGAGCAGGAAACAATAATCTTTAATTAATGCTCCGACAGTTTTCTGCAGTGTAATTCCTGTTATACGTCACACCCAGATACTTGGCTACTTGCCAAACGTCGAAGTTTTAATGTACTTTAAATCAGACAAAGTCAGAGTAAACAATTAACTGTTTCACTTTTGGGATAAAATCACAAAATAATTGTACTACGAGAGATGATTATGGGAAACTATAATCTTTAAAAAGGGAAATTTTTTGTGTTGGTGTCTTAGAGCTAGAACTCATAAACAGTATTTCCACCTCCTTGAATCAAGAGACTCAGTCGGTACATACATCCACCTGGTATTTTGTACAAGATAAACTCAAAGTCTTCAGATTAGGAAAGTACTCAAAGGTTTGATCATAGATTCACTAGTATGTCAAACTGGACAATTTCTCCAACACCTTGGATCAAGAGCATCCCGGACAGGCCCCCATTTGTTTTCAAAAAACGCGATTCTAAAAGCTTAGAGATCTCCAGTGAATACTAGAAAGGACTGCCCTTCTAGCATCCAGCCTGTTACTGGTTTTCGTTTAAAAAGTAGTCAGTATCCTTTTTCCAATTAATCCATTAAAATTCAATATGGTTCAATAGTGCTTTAGGATACCAACTGGTAGGCTACTAACTAGAGAAATTAAAATTTAATAAATTTATTAAGTAGTAAGTTGTCTAGAGGTATATTATCAAAATAAATTAAATCACATCAATCAAAATAAAATCAATCTCTCGAGTTCAATATTATTGTGCTGAAAGCACATATCACATTATAATTCTTAAGTACCGTCAGGTACATTAACATTTAATAAGATATTACAAATATGTACAAGTAAGTGTGAGTATGCGGTAAGTGCTCTTAAGTAGTTAGCTAAGTCTCAAGAAATCGAATAAGACTTAAACAAGTGACTGACAAAGTCCTCAAATAAACTAACTTCTTGACGCCGACTGGCAACCCGAACAATCTGTTGAAAACAAGAATGCTAAGCCCAATAGCAATGCAATATCAAGCAAAGCGACACGAATCGGAACTGGAAAAATATAACCGACACTAAGTAGGGAACCTCAGCAGATCCTCCACAAAAGTTCAAAACTCCCATAATACTGAATCTTCGTTCAGCATAGGAAAAACTGTGATGTTTTGACAAATACACAGGAACCAGGTACAAAATTTTGGTCAGAAGCCTAGCGATAGCTATGGAACCTGAGATACTAAGAGTGTTATGTGCACACCACAACCTCAGTACAACCGTCCGAAAAATCACTAAGTCTTTACAAATGTTCTGTGAACAAAGTCCCTACAGAACTAACAAGAATAAATGGGACAGACAATCTGTCCACCAGCAACGGCGAGAGTCTCTAGCAGACTGAATACTTCACACGAGGTGAGGACCCTCCCCTCGACTCACGGTGGATAGCTACGTGGACAACGCAGTCAGAAGCGGCGTATAACGAAGACAAGCGATAATTACAGTAGGTTGAAACAAGCCTAAAGGCAATTTTATATACATCCTCACGAACATAGCTATATAACAATATAACAGTCAAATAATAATATAAAGTCATACATTTACGATTTAGCTATTATCGCAAATATAAGCAATATAAAATTATATGAAAAAGTAATATACATTACATATATACATAATAATCATTGTAACCCATTCAGGGGTTGCAACACCTGACAAGCCTCTCAGTGGTCCAGACGCTCCCTACTCTGACTAGCCTCTCTGTTGTCCAGGCGTTCGCTACTCTGACTAGCCTCTCAGTGGTTCAGGCACTCGCTACCCTGACTAGCCTCTCAGCGGTCCAGGCGTTCGCTCCTCTGACTATCCTCTCAGTGGTCCAGGCGTTCGCTACTCTGACTAGATTCTCATTGGTCCTGGCGCTCGCTCCTCTGACTAGCCTCTCAGTGCTCGAGGTGCTCAATACTCTGACTAGATTCTCAGTGGTCCAGGCGCTCGCTAATCTGACTAGCTTCTAGGTGGTCCAGGTGCTCGCTTCTATGACTAGCCTTCAGTGGTTCCAGGGCACTCGCTCTCTGACTAGCCTCTCATTGGTCCAGGGGTCGCTCTCTGACTAGCCTCTCGTTGTCGAGGTGCTAGCTCGTCTGACTAGCCTCTGCACAGTTGTCCAGGCCGCTCGCTACTTGACTAGCCTCTCAGTGGTAACGGCGATCGCCCCTCCTGGTTAGGGCCTTCATGTTCCAGGCGCTGCTCCCTCTGATTAGCCTTCAGTGGTCAAGGCGCTCGTACTTGACTAGCTCTCAGTGGTCGATGCACTCGCTGCTATGACTAGCCTCTCAGTGGTCATGGGCTCACTCCTTGAATAGCCTCTCAGTTGTACAGGGCACTCGCTTACTCTGGACAATCCTTCAGTGGTAAGGTAATGCCACTCACTACTCTGACTTAGCCCTCAGTGGTCTAGGTTAATGGCTCTCTGACTTAACCTCAAGTTGTCCAGGCGCTCACTACTCTGACTAGCCTTCAGTGGCCAATGCACTCACTTCTTTGTCTGCCTCTAGTTTGCCAGGCGCTTGCTCCTCTGACTAAGCCTCTCAGTGGTCAGGCGCTCGTATAACTCTGAATAGCCTCTCAATGGTCAGGGGGCGCTAGGTCCTCTGCTAGCCTCTCAGTGGTCCAGGCGCTCGCATCTCTGGATAGCCTGCTCAGTGGTCCTTGCGTCACTCCTTGACTACCTCTCAGTTGTCCAGGCGCTCGCTACACTGACTAGCTCTCAGTGGTTCATGGGCGCTTCGCTCATCTGACTAACCTCTCAGTGTCCAGGGGCTCGTACTATGACTAGCTCTCAGTGCGTTCAGGGCTTCGCTACTCTGGATCGCTCTAAGCAGTCCAGGCGCTGCTCCTCTGACTAGCCTCTCTGCGGTCCAGGGTGCTAGCTACTCTGTCTAGCCTCACAGTGGGTCCAGGCGTTGCTACTCTGACTACCTCTCAGTGGTCCAGGCACTCACTACTCTGACTAGCCTCTCAGTGGTCCAAGGCACTCGTACCTGACTATCCTCCAGTGGTTTCAGGCCCCCTCGCTGCTCTGAATAGGACTTCTCTCAGTGGTCCAGGCACTCGTTACTCTGACTAGCCTCTCAGTGGTCCAGACACTCACACCTCTTCTGACTAGCCTCTAAGCAGTCCAGGCGCTCGCTCAGCTGACTAGCCTCTCAGTGGTGCAATCGCTTGCAACTCTGACTAGCCTCTCAGTGGTCCAGGCGCTTGCTCCTCTGACAAGCCTCTCAGTGGTCCAGGTGCTCGCTACTCTGGCTAGCCTCTCAGTGGTCCAGCTGGTCACTCCACTGACTAGCCTCTTAGTGGTCCAGTCGCTCACTACTCTGACTAGCCTCACAGTGGTCCAGGCGCTTGCTACTCTGACTAGCCTCTCAGTTGTCCAGGCGCTCGCTACTCTGACTAGCCTCTCAGTGGTCCAGGTGCTCCCTACTCTGACTAGCCTCTTAGTGGTCCAGGCGCTTCCTACTCTGACTAGCCTTCCAGTGGTCCAGGCGCTCACTGCTCTGACTAGCCTCTTAGTGGTCCAGGCATTGGTTACTCTGGATAGCCTCTCAGTGGTCCAGACGCTCACACCTCTTCTGACTAGCCTCTAAGTGGTCCAAGCGCTCGCTCACCTGACTAGCCTCTCAGTGGTCCAGGCACTCACAACTCTGACTAGCCTCTCAGTGGTCCAGGCACTCACTCCTCTGACTAGCCTCACAGTGGTCCAGGCACTCGCTGCTCTGACTAGCCTCTCAGTGGCTAAGGCGCTAGCTCCTCTGATAGCCTCTCGATTGTCCAGGCGCTTGGCTCGTCAGACTAGCCTCTCGGTGGTCAGGTGTCACTCCTCTGGATAGCTCTCAGTGGTCCTATGCTCGCTTTTAGACTAGCCTCTCAGTGGTCTATAGGCTCTCTTCTCTGAATAGCCTCTCAGTGGTTGAGGCACTCGCTACTCTGACTAGCCTCTCAGTGGTCCAGTTGCTGAGTCCTCTGACTAGCCTCTCAGTGGTAGGCGCTCACTACTATGAATAGCCTATCAGTGGGCAGGCGCTCGCTCTTGACTAGCCTCGCAGTGTTCCAGGGTGCTCGCTCCTCTGACTAGGCCTCTCCGTTGGTCAGGCGCTCGCTACTCTGCTAGCTCCTCAGTGTCCAGGTGCTCGCTACTTGGACTTGCTTCAGTGGTACAGACGCGCGCTACTCTGATTAGCTCTCTGTTGTCCAGGCGCTCGCTACTCTGACTAGCCCTCAGTGTTTTCAGGCACTCGCTACTCTGACTGCCTCTCAGGGGTCCCAGGCGCTCGCTACTCTGACTAGCCTCTCAGTGGTCTAGGTGCTCAATACTCTGTAAGATTCTATGTGGTCCAGGCGTTCGCTAATATGGACTGCTTCTAGTGGGTCCAGGTGCTCGATCCTCTGACTAGCCTCTCAGTGGTAGAGGCGCTCGCTCTCGGAAATAGCCTCTCAGTGGTCCAGGGGCTCGCCTCCTCTGACTAGCCTTCTCAGGTGCGAGGGGGGGTGGGTAGCTCGACTGACTAGCCTCTCAGTGGTCGTCGCTCACTACTCTGACTAGCATCTCAGTGGTTAAAGGCGCTCGCTCCTCTGACTAGCCTTCTCATTGAATCCAGGCGCTGGCTCCTTAATTAGCCTCTCAGTGGTCAAGGCGCTCGCTACTCGAAATAGCCTTTCAGTGGTTGATGCACTCGCTCCTCTGACTTGCCTCTCAGTGGTCCATGGGCGAATCCTTTGACTAAGGTCTCACTCAGTTGTACAGGCACTCTCTACTCGGGACTAACCTCTCAGTGGTAAGGCGCTCATATCTGGCTAGCCTCTCAGTGGTCTAGGTGCTGGCCTCTCTGACTAACCTCTCAGTTGTCCAGGGGCTCGCTACTCTGACTAGCCTCTCAGTGGCCCATGCGCTCGCTACTCTGACTAGCCTCTCAGTGGTAAAGGCGCTCGCTCCTCTGACTAGCCTCTCAAATGGTCCAGGAGCTTGCTCATTGACTAGCCTCTCAGTGGGTCAAGAGCTCGCTACTCTGACTAGACTCCTCAGTGTCACATTGCGCTCACTTCTCTGTATTAGCTTTCAGTGGTCCATGGACTAGCTTCCCTGACTAGCCTCTCAGTGGAAAAAGGTGCTCGCTTCCTCTGACTGGCCTCTCAGTGGTCCAGGCACTCGCTTCTCTGACTAGCCTCTCAGTGGTCCAGGCGCTCGCTACTCTGACTAGCCTCTCAGTGGTCCAGGTGCTTGCTACCTCTGACAAGCCTCTCAGTGGTCAGACACGCGTTCTCTTGAAAGCCTCTCTGTTGTCCAGGCATTCGCTTCTCTGATAGCCTCTCAGTGGTTCAGGGCACTCGCTACTCTGATAGCCTCTCGTGGTCAGGTGCTTCGCTACCCTGACTAGCCTCTCAGCGGTCCAGGCGTTCATCTTGCTAGCTCGCAGTGGTCCAGGCGCTCGCTACTCTGACTAGATTCTCAGGGGTCTGGCGCTCGCTAATCTGTCTAGCTCTAAGTGGTCCAGCGACGCGATCTCTGACTAGCTCTCAGTGGTTGTTGAGGTGCTCAATATATGAATAATTATCAGTGGTGGTCCGGCGCTCGTAATAGACTAGCTTCTAAAAGTTGGTCCAGGTGCTCGCTCTCTGTCTAGCCTATCAGTGGTCCAGGCACTCGCCTCATCTGGACTAGCCTCTCAGTGGTTCAGGGGCTCGCTGCCTCTGACTAGCCTCCTCAGTTTGACGAGGTGCTAGCTCATCTGAACTAGCCTCTCAGTGTCAGGCGTCGCTACTCTGACTAGCCTCTCAGTGGTAAAAGGCCTCGCTCCTCTGACTTGCTCTAATGATCCAGGCTCTGGCTCCTTGATTGCCTCTCACGTGGTCAAGGCGCTCGCTACTCTGACTAGCCTCTCAGTGGTCGATGCACTCGATGCTCTGACTAGCCTCTGGTCCTTGGGCTCACTCTCTGAATAGCATCTCAGTTGTTACAGGCACTTGCTACTCTGACAATCCTCTCAGTGTATAGGCACTCACTACTCTGGACTAGCCTCTCTGTGGCCTGTGCTCACTTTCGGTGGACTGCCTCCCAGTTTTCAGGCGCTTGCTCCTTGACTAGCATCTCAGTGTCCAGGCACTCGGTACTATGAATAGCCTCTCAGTGGTCAGGGGCTAAGGTCCTCTGACTAGCCTGCTCAGTGGTTCCAGGCGCTCGCTCTTGTCTAGCCTCCAGTTGGTCCTTGCGCTCGCTCGCTCTGACTAGCCTCTGAGGGGTCCAGGCCGATCTCTCCTCATGCTAGCCTCTCAGTGGTTTTTGGCAGGCGCTCGCTACTCTGACGAGCATCTCAGTGGTGAGGGCGCTCGCTCCTTACTAACCTTCTCAAGCGGTACAGGAGCATCGCTACTCTGACTCGCTCTCAGTGGTCCAGGCACTCGCTCCTCCGGACTAGCTCTCTGCGTCCAGGAGCCGCAACTCTGACTAGCCTCAACAGTGGTCCAGGCGCTTGCATACCTCTGCTAGCCTCTCAGTGTCCAGCGCTCACACTCTGACTAGCCTCTCAGTGGTCGAGGCACTCGCTACTCTGACTATCCTCCCAGTGGTCCAGGTGCTCGCTGCTCTGACTAGACTCTCAGTGGTCCAGGCACTCGTTACTCTGACTAGCCTCTCTGTGGTCCAGACACTCACTCCTCTTCTGACTAGCCTCTAAGCAGTCTAGGCGCTCGCTCAGCTGACTAGCCTCTCAGTGGTGCAATCGCTTGCAACTCCGACTAGCCTCTCAGTGGTCCAGGCGCTTGTTCCTCTGACAAGCCTTCTCAGTGGTCCAGGTTGTTCACTACGCTGGACTATCCTCTTCAGTGGGTCCAGCTGGTCACTCAATGACTAGCCTCTTAGTGGTCCAGTCGCTCACTACTCTGACTAGCCTCACAGTGGTCCAGGCGCTTGCTACTCTGACTAGCCTCTCACTGGTCCAGGTGCTCGCTACTCTGACTAGCCTCTCAGTGGTCCAGGCGTCCCTACTCTGACTTGCTATCTTAGTGGTCCAGGCCGCTTGATACTCTGACTAGCTTCCAGTGGTCCAGGCGCTCACAGCTGGAACTAGCTTCTTAAGTGGTCGAGGCATTGGTTACTTTACTAGCTTCTAGGGTCCAGACGCTACACCACCTGACAGCCTCCTCTATGTGGTCCCAAGCGCACGCTCACCTGACTAGCCTCTCAGTGGTCCAGGCACTCACAACTCTGACTAGCCTCTCAGTGGTCCAGGCACTCACTCCTCTGACTAGCCTCTCACAGTGGTACGGCCACTCGCTGCATCTGAATAGCCTCTCAGTGGTATGGCGCTCGCTCCTCTGACTAGCTCTCGTGAGTCCAGGCGCTTGCTCGTTCTGATAGCTCTCAGTGGTCAAGGTGTCCACTACTCTGACTAGCCTCTCATGTGGTCCATATGCTCGCTTTTCTGACTAGCCTCTCAGTTGTCTATAGGCTCTCTCCTCTGAATAGCCTCTCAGTGGTCGAGGCACTCGCTACTCTGACTAGCCTCTCAGTGGTCCAGGTGCTGGAGTCCTCGACTAGCCTCTCTGTGGGTCTAGGCGCTCATATCTGAATAGCCCGCTCAGTGGTCCAGGCGCTCACTCCTCAGACTAGCTCTCAGTGTTCCAGGTGCTCGCTCCTTCTGACTACCTCTCAGTGGTTCAGGCGCTCGCTACTCTGAATTAGCCTATCAATGTCAGGGCGCTAACTCGTATGACTAAGCCTATCAGTGGTCCAGCGTTGCTCGCTTTCTCTTAAAAGCCTCTCAGTTGCGTCATGCACTTGCACTCTGACTGCCTCTAAGTGGTCCAGCACTAGCCTCCTCTGACTAACTCTCAGTGGTCCAGGCGCTCGCTTCTCTGACTAGCCTCTCCGTGGTCAGGCTTCTAGGCCCTCTCAGTAGCCCGGGGGCTAAATTTCTTTCAGGGGCCCAGGGTTCGCTCCTCTGAGTGGTCGGGTGCTATCGTCTCAGTGGTCCGGGCACTCGCTTCTTCAGTGAACCAAACCCCGCTCGTCCTTCAGTGGTCGAGGCGCTCGCCCCCTTCATGGTCCAGGCGCTCGCCCTTTGATAGCCTCGAGATGTCGAGGCTCTCGCTCTTCTGACTAGCCTCTGAGGGGTCCAGGTGCTCGTTCCTCTGACTAGCCTCTCAGTGGTCCAGGCGCTTGCTCCTTTCAGTGGTACAGGGGCTCGCTACTCTGACTAGACTCTCAGTGGTCCAGGTGCTCGCTCCTTTGAGTAGCCTCTCAGTGGTCCAGGGGCTTGCTCCTCTGACTAGCCTATCAGTGGTCCAGGCGCTTGCTCCTCTGACTATCCTCTCAGTGGTCCAGGTGCTCGTTTTTTTGACTAGCCTCTAAGTGGCCCAGGTGCTCGCTCTTCTGACTAGCCTCTCAGTGGTCTAGGCACTCGCTACTCTGTATAGCCTCTCATTGGTCAGGTCGCTAGCTGCTCTGACTAGCCTCTGAGTGGTCGAGGCGTTCGCTCCACTGACTAGACTCTCAGCAGTTTAGGCGCTCGCTACTCTGACAGGCTCTCAGTGGTCCAGGTACTCACTACTCTGACTAGCTTCTAAGTGGTCCAGGCGCTCACTACTCTGACTAGCCTCTCAGTGGTCCAGGTGTTCGCTCCTCTGACTAACCTCTCAGTGGTCCAGGCGCTCGCTACTGTGACTAGCCTCTCAGTGGTCCAGGTGTTCGCTACTCTGACTAGCCTCTCAGTGGTCCAGGTGCTCACTACTCCGATTAGCCTCTCAGTGGTCGAGGCGCTCGCTCTTCTGACTAGCCTCTCAGTGGTCCAGGCGCTCGCTCCACTGACAAGCCTCTCAGTGGTCCAGGCGCTCGCTACTCTGACTAGCATCTCAGTGGTCCAGGTGCTCGCTCTTCTGACTAGCCTCTCAGTGATCTAGGTGCTCGCTACTCTGACTAGCCTCTCAGTGGTCCAGACGCTCGCTACTCTGACTAGCCAGTCAGTGGTCCAGGCACTCGCTACTCTTACTAGCCTCTCAGTGGTCCAGGTGCTCGTTCCTCTCAGTGGTACAGGGGCTATCTACTCTGACTAGCCTCTCAGTGGTCCAGGTGCAAGCTCCTCTGAATAGCCTCTCAGCAGTCGAGGCGATCGCTACTCTGACAGCCTCTCAGTGGTCGAGGCACTTGCTACTCTGACTAGCCTCTCAGTGGTTCAGGCGCTTGCTACACTGACTAGCCTCTCAGTGGTCCAGGCGCTCGCTCCTCTGACTAGCCTCTCAGAGGTCCAGGCACTCGCTACTCTGAATAGCCTCCCAGTGGTCCAGGCGCTCACTACTCTGACTAGCCTCTCAGCGGTCCAGATGTTTGCTACTCTGACTAACCTCTCAGTTGTCCAGGCGCTCGCTACCCTGTCTAGCCTCTCAGTGGTTCAGGCGCTCGCTACTCTGACTAGCCTCTCAGTGGTCAGGCGCTCGCTCTCGGAGTAGCCTCCAGTGACCCGGCGATCGTATCTGATTTAGCTCTCAGTGGTCCGGGACTCGATACTTGATAGCCTCTCAGTTTTCCAGGTGCTCGCTCTCTGACTACCTTCAGTGGTCTAGGCCGCTCACTCCTCTCAGTGGTCAGGGGCTCGTACTCTGATACCCTCTCAGTTTTCCAGGCACTCGCTCTTGATAGCCCTCAGTGGTCAGGCGCTCGCTCCTCTGACTAGCCTCTCAGTGGACATGGCTCTCTACTCTGACTACCCTCTCAGTGGCCAGGTGTCGTTTCCTCTGATTTTCCTCTCATTTGGTCCATGTGCTAGCTCATCTGATAGCCTCTCAGTCGTTAGGTGCTCGTACTCTGATAGCCTCTCAGTGGTCCAGACGCTGCTACTCTGACTAGCGTAAGTGGTCAAGGCACTCGCTTTCAAAAGCCTCTCAGTGGTCCAGGTGCTCGTTCCTCTCAGTGGTACAGGGGCTATCTACTCTGACTAGCCTCTCAGTGGTCCGGGGTCGCTCCTTTGATGCCTCTCGTTTCGAGGTTTGCTCTTTGATACCCTCTCGGGCCCAGGGCTCACTCTCTGACTAGCCTTCTGGTAAAGGCCTTTCCTGATAGCCTCTCAATGTCCAGGGGCTGGTCTCTAATTACCCTTCAGGGGTAAAAGGCGTTCCGTATCTAACTGCTTCAGTGGTCGTGCACCGCTTTGAAGTCCAGTGGTCATGGGTGACTCCTTAAATAGCCTTCAGTTGACAGGCCTTTATTGATAACCTTCAGTGGTAAAGGCGCTCCTACTTGACTAGCTCTCAGGGTTGGGGTTGCGGTCCTTGAAAAATCTGTTGTCCAGGGGCCTACCTGTAGCCTTCAGGGGCCCCCATGCGCTCGTACTCTGATGCTCTCAGTGGAAAAAGGCGTCGCTCTTGGATACCCTCTCAATGGCCAAGGCGATGTATTGATCCCTCTTGGTCAAGGCGCTCGTTCTCTGATGCTCTCAGTTGAAATGCGCTCCCTCCTCTGATTAGCTTTCGTGGTCCATGGACTCCCCTCCTTGTTTGCCTTCAGGGGGAAAAGGTGTCGCCCTCTGACGGGCCTCTCAGGTCGGGACTCATTTCGACTACCCTCTCAGTGGTCCGGGCGCCGCTACTTGATGCCTCTCAGTGGTCCGGTGTTTGCTCTCTAACAACCCTTCAGTGGTCCAGAACCGTACTTGACTGCCTCTCTGTTGTAGGCATTCGTTCTCTGATGCTCTCAGTGGTTCAGGCACCGCTATTGTAGCTTCGTGGTCCGGTGCTCGCTACCCGATGCCTCTAGCGGTCCGGGGTTTCACTCCTTTGATGTCTGTGGTCCAGGCGCTCGTACTTGACTAATTTCAGTGGTCTGGGGCGCAAAATTGACTAGCTTAATGGTCCAGGCGCTCGTCCTTGACTCCCTCTCGGGGTTTGAGGTGCTCAAACTTGACAGATTTCGGGGGTCCGGGCTCGAATTGACTAGCTTCAAAGGGGGCCCAGGTGCTCGCCCCTCTGACTGCCTCTCAGGGGGTCCGCTCTCGCCCTTGACAGCCTCTCAGGGAGGGGCTCGTCTTGATAGCCTCACTTGTCGAGGTGTACCCCTATCTGTAGCTCTCGTGGTCCAGGGCTCGACTCTGCTAGCCTTCAGTGGTAAAGGCGCCCCCCTTTCTCAAAACCTTCAATGACCCAGGTTTGGCTCTTGAAGCTCTCATGGTAAGTCGCTCCTACTTGATAGCTCTCAGTGGCGGACTCGCTCCCTGATGCCTTCAGGGCCCCTGGGCTACCCCTCTGATAGCCTCTCGGTGTAAGGCATTGCTTTGAAAATCCTCTCAGTGGAAAAGGCCTCACTACTCTGATAGCCTCATGGCTAGGGCCCTGGTCCTTGATAACCACTCAGTTGCCCAGGCGCTCGCTATCTGATCCTCTGGGGGGGCCCTGTGTCATTCTTTGACGCCCTCCCAGTTTTCCCAGGCGCTTGCCCTCTGTTTGCCTCTCAGGGCCCGGCAGGGGTACTCTGAATGTCTCAGTGGTCAGGGCGTTTGGCCCTCTGACTGCCTTCAGGGGTCCAGGCGTCGATTCGATAGCTTGGGGGCCTTGCGCCGCTCCTCTGACGCCTTGGGGCCCAGGGTCATTATGATGCCTCTCAGTGGTGCAGGGCGTACTCGGACTAGCCTCTAGTGGTCGGGGCGCTCGCCCCTTTCTGACTAACCCTTCAGGGGCAGGGCTCGTATTGATGCCTCTCAGTGCCCAGGCCTCGCCCCTCACTGCCTCTCTGCGGCCCAGGGCTCGCTACTCTGCTAGCCTCACGTGGTCAGGCGCTGCTATCTGACTGCCTCTCGTGGTCAGGCGTCACATCTGACTCCCTCTCAGTGGTCGGGCATCGTATCTGCTTCCCCCCCAGGGGCCCAGGTGTCGTGCTTGACAGATTCGGGGCCCAGGATCGTTACTTGATTTTGCCTTCTGTGGTCCGCCCTCACTCCTTTTTGACTAGCCTCTAAGCTCTAGGCGTCGCCAGTGCTAGTTCAGTGGTGCAATCGCTTGCAACTCGCTAGCTCTCAGTGGCCCAGGCGCTTGCCCCTCTAAAAACCTTTTGTGGTCAGGTTTTCCCTTATTTGACTATCCTCTTGGGTCCAGTGGTCACCCCACTGATAGCTCTTAGGGCCCGTGCTCGCTACTCTGATAGTCACAGTGGCCCGGCCTTGCTTTTTAATAGCTTCAGGGCCCCAGGTGTCGCTCTCTATAGCCTTCAGGGGTCCAGGCGCCCCCTATCTGACTAGCCTTTAGTGGCCAGGCGTTTTGTCTCTGACACCCTTTCCCAGGTTCCAGGCGTCACGCTTGACACTTTTAGTGGTCGAGGATTTTTTACTCTGATAGTTTCCCAGTGGTCCAGACGCTCACACCACTTCTGATAGCCTTAAGTGGTCCAAGGCTCGCCCCCCGACTAGCCTTCAGTGGCCCAGGAAATCAAAACTCTGTGCTTCGAGCCCCAGGCACTCACCCCTCTGACTGCCTCACGTGGTCCACACTCCTCTTGACTGCTCTCAGTGGAAAAAGGCGCTGTCCTCTGACTAGCCTCTCGATGGCCCCCGGCGCTTGCTGTCTGACTAGATTCGTGGTAAAGGTACCATACTTGCTAGCCTCTTGTGGTCCTATGTGTTTTTTGACTAGCCCAGTTGTTTTAGGCTCTCTCCTTGAATAGCCTCCAGGGGTCGAGGCATCGTACTCTGACTGCCTCTCGTGGCCCAGGTGCTGGCCCTTGTAGCCTCTCAGTGGTCTATGCGCTCATTCTGTGCCCTCAGTGGTCCGGCGCCATCCTTGACTAGCCTCAGGTTCAGGGCTCGTCCTTGACTCCCTTCGTGGCCCGGCCCTCCTACTTTTAAAAAGCCTTAAATGGTGGGCGCAAATTTATGACTACCCTTTTCAGTGGCCCAGTTGCTCGTTCTTTAAAAACCCCTCTCAGTGGTCCATGATTGCCCCCTTTGATGCCTTAAGTGGTCCAGGCACTCGTCCTTGAAAACCTTCAGTGGCAGGCGCTTTCTCTGACTGCCTCGGGGTTTCCAGGTCAGCTCCTTAGTGTCCGGGGCTCAATTCTTTCAGTGGTCCAGGGTTCGCTTTGAGGTGTAAAGGTGCTCACTGTCTCAGTGGTTCCAGGCACTGCTTTTTCCAGTGAAAAACCTGCCCCTTCTGGTCGAGGCGCTCGCCCTTCAGTGGCCCAGGCGCTCCCCCTTTGACTACCCTTGAGGGTCGGGGGGCACTGCTCCTCGATAGCTCTGAGGGGGTCCAGGTGCTCGTTCTTGATAGTTCAGTGGTCCAGGGCTTGCTCCTTTCGTGGTACAGGGGTCGTACTTGATAGACTTCAGTGGTCCAGGTGCTCCCCCTTTGAGTGCCTTCAGTGGTCGGGGTTGCTTCTGACTGCCTATCAGTGGTCCAGGCGCTTGTCCTTGATATCTCTCAGTGGTCCAGGTGCTCGTTTTTATGACTAGCCCAAATTGGCCAGGTGCTCGCTTTCTGATAGCTCTATGGTTAGGCACTCGTATTGTATACCTTCATTGGTGGGGTCGCTAGCTGCTCTGATACCTCTGAGTGGCGGGGGGTTCGCCCCACTGTAGATCTCAGCAGTTTAGGCGCTGCTACTCTGCAGGCTCTCAGTGGCCCAGGTACTCATACTCTGTAGTTCAAAGGGCCCAGGCGTCACTATTATAGCTCTCAGTGGCCCAGGTTTTCGCTCCTGACTAACCTTCAGTGGTCCGGGCTCACTACTTGATAGCCTCTCGGGCCCAGTTTTTGCTACTTGACTAGCCTCTCAGGGGTCCGGTGCTATTTTCTCCGATTAGCCTCTCAGTGGTCGAGGCGCTCGCTCTTCGGGACTACCCTTCGTGGCCCAGGCGCTCGTCCACTGAAACCCTTCAGGGGGCAGGCGCTCGCTACTCTGCTAGCATCTCAGTGGTCCGGTGCTGCTTTTTGATAGCTTCCGTGATCTAGGTGTCGTACTCTGATACCCTCCAGGGGTCAGACGCTCGTACTTGACTAGCCAGTCGTGGTCAGGCACCGTATTTTACTAGCCTCGTGGCCCAGGGGCTCTTCTTAGTGGTAAGGGGCTATTACTTGACTACCCTCTCAGTGGAGGGAAAGCCCTTGAATGCCTTAGCAGTCGAGGCGATCGATACTTGAAAGCTCTCAGGGGCGAGGCACTTGTTTCTTTCCCTTCGGGGTTAAGGCGTTTGCTCACGATCCCTCTCAGTGGTCCGGCGTCGTTTTCTGATAGCCTCTCAGAGGCCCAGGACTCGCTACTCTAAATAGCCCCCCAGTGGTCCAGGCGTATTTATTGACAGCCTCTCAGCGGTCCAGATGTTTGCTATGGAAACCCCTTCAGTTGTCCAGGCGCCGTCCCCTGTTAGCCTCTCAGTGGTTCAGGCGCTCCCCTACTTGCTAGCCTTCAGTGGTCCAGGCGCTCGCTATGGGATTTGCCTCCAGTGACCCCAGGCGCTCGTATTTACTCCCTTCAGTGGCCCGGGCACTCGCTATTGACAGCCCTTTTTTCCAGGTTGCTCGTACTTGACAAACCT
>NC_069491.1:21471587-21487863 GCF_026875155.1 Cherax quadricarinatus
GGGGGCGAGTGCCTGGGCCACTTAGAGGCTAGTCAGAGGAGCGAGCGCAAGGACCAAGAGCGTACTCAGAAAAGTGAGGGCCCTGGACCACTGAGAGGTAGTCATAGGACTAGCGCCTGTACACTGAGAGGCATTCAGAGAAGCGAGCGCCGGACATGAAGGGGTAGTAAGGGAGCGAGCCCGGGACCACTGAGAGGTAGTCAGGAAGCGAGCCCTGGACCATGAGAGGCCGCAGGAAAAGCGAGCACCAGACCATAGAGGCTAGTTTAGAGGAGCTAGCGTTTGCCACTGGAGGCTATTCGAGTACGAGCGCCTGGCCACTGAGAGGCTAGTCAGAGGAGCGAGCCCCGGAACACTTTTAAGGGTGTAGATTAATGGGCCTGGACCCCTGGGGCTAGTCAGGGCGAGTGCCTCGATCAGAGAGGCTAGTTGAGTGCGAGGCCTGGACCGCTGGGAGGCTAGTTAGAGCAGCGAGCCCCCTGGGCCACTGAGAGGCTAGTCAGAGTAGTGAATGCCTGGACCACTGAGAGGCTAGTCAGAGTAGCGAGCGCCTAGACCACTGAGGCTAGTCAGAGTAGCAAGCGCCTGGACCACTGAGAGGCTAGTCAGAGTAGCGAGCGCCTGGCCATTTAGAGGCTAGTCAGAGTAGTGAGCACCTGGAACACTGAGAGTCTAGTGAGAGGAGCGAGCACCTGGACCAATGAGAGGCTAGTCAGAGTAGCGAGCACCTGGACCACAGAGAATCTAGTCAGAAGAGGAGGCGAGCGTCTGGACCATGAGAGGCTAGTCATAGTAAGGAGCGCCTGGGGCCACTGAGAGTTTTAGTCAGAGGGTGAGTGCCTGGACCACTGAGAGGCTAGTCAGAGAAGCGAGCGACTTGACCACTGAGAGGCTAGTTAGAGTAGCGAGTGCCTCGACCACTGAGAGGCTAGTCATTGTAGGAAGCGCCTGGAAACCCCTAAGGGCTAGTCAGAGGAGGAGCGCCTGGACCACTGGGAGGCTAGTCAGAGGAGCGAGCGCGTGCACCACTGAGAGGCTTGTCAGAAAGGGGCAAGGCGCCTGGACCACTGAGAAAAGGGCAGATCAGAGTAGCGAGCACCTGTGCCACTGAGAGGCTAATCAGTCTAGCGAGTGCCTGGACCACTGAAAGGCTAGCCAGAGTAGCGAGCACCTGGACCACTGAGAGGCTAGTCAGAGTAGCAAGCCCCTGTACCACTGAGAGGAGCAAGCGCATGGACCACTGAGAGGCTAGTCAGAGGAGAGAGCGCCTGGACCCCTCAGAGGCTAGTCAAAGGAGCTAGCGCCTGGACCTCTCAGAGGCTAGTCAGAGGAACGAGTGCCTGGACCATTGAGAAGAGCGAGCGCCTGGACCACTGAGAGGAGCGAGCGCCTGGACCACTGAGAGGAGCGAAAGCCTAGACCGCTGAGAGAAGCGAGCCCCTGGACTACTTAGAGGAGCTAGCACCTGGACCACTGAGAGGCTAGTCAGAGGAGCGAGCGCCTGGATCACTGAGAGGTTAGTCAGAGGAGCGAGCACCTGGACCACTTAGAGGCTAGTCAGAGGAGCGTGCGCAAGGACCACTGAGAGGCTAGTCAGAAAAGCGAGTGCCTGGAACACTGAGAGGCTAGTCAGAGGAGCAAGCGCCCTGACCACTGAGAGCCTATTCAGAGTAACGAGCGCCTGGACCACTGAGAGGCTAGTCAGAGAAGCAAGCCCCTGGACCACTGAGAGGCTAGTCAGAAAAAAGCGAGCACCTGGACCATCAGAGGCTAGTAGAGGGTGCTAGCGCTCTGACCACTGAGAGGCTATTCAGAGTAGCAAGCGCCCTGGACCATGTGAGCTAGTATGAGGAGTGAGCCCCTGGAACACTGTGAGGCTAGTCAGAGAAAGCAGACCCTGGACCACTGAGAGCTAGTCAGAGGAGTGAGCCCCTGACAATGAGAGGAGGCAAGCACCTGCAACCACTCGAGGCTATTCAGACGAGCGAGCGCCTGGACCTCTGAGTGTGGCAGTCAGAGGAATGTGAGCCCCAGGACACTGAGAGGCTAGTCAGAGTGGAGCGAGCGACTGGACCACTGGAGATAATCAGAGGAGCGAGCGCCTGGAACACTGAGAGGATTGTCAGTGTAGCGAGCGGCTGGACCACTGGGAGGCTTGTCAGAGTTGCGAACGCCTGGACCACTGTGGAGGCTAGTAGAGTGCGATGTGACTGGAACACTGAGAGGCTAGTCAGTGAAGAGTGCGGCTGGACCATGAGAGGCTAGTCAGAGGAGCGAGCGCCTGGACCAATGAGAGGTAGTCAGATATGAAGTGCATGGACCATGAGAGGCTTGTCAGAGGAGCGAGCCCTGGTCAACTGAGGGCTAGTCAGAGTGCGAGCGCCTGGGAACCCACTGAGAGGCTAGTCAGCTGACGGAGCGAATGGACACTTAAGAGCTAGACAGAAGACGGTGTAAGTTTGGACCACTGGAGGCTAGTCAGGTAGCATAAGACGCCTTGACCATTGAGAGGGTATTCACGAGCAGCGTGCCGCCTGGACCTGAGAGGTTTGTCAGAGTAGACGAGTGCCTGGACCAGTGTGGAGGCTAGTCAGAGTAGTGGCACGGACCACTGAGAGGCTAGGTCAGGAGTAGCGAGTCCTGGACCATGAGAGGCTAGTACAGGAAAAAGCAAGCGCATGGGACCGATAGAGGCACTAGTCAGAGTAGTCAGCGCTTGGACACAGACGAGGCCTAGTCAGTGTAGGGAGGTCTGGACTGCTGAGAGGCTAGTCAGAGCAGGGAGCACCTTGGACCATGAGAGGCTAGTCAGAGAAGCTCGGCCGCCTGGACCACTGAGAGGTACTCAGAGTAGCGACGCGCCTAGATCACTGAGAGGGCTTGTCAGAGTAGCGAGCACCTGGACCACTGAGAGGCTAGTCAGAGTAGCGAGCGCCTGGACCACTCAGAGGCTAGTCAGAGGAGCGAGCGGTTGGACCACTGAGAGGTTAGTCAGAGGAGCGAGCACCTGCACCTCTTAGAGGCTAGTCAGAGGAGCGAGCGCAAGGACCACTGAGAGGCTAGTCAGAGATGCGAGCGCCTGGACCACTGAGAGGCTAGTCAGAGGAGCTAGTGCCCTGACCACTGAGAGGCTAGTCAGAGGAGCAAGCGCCTGGAAAACTGAGAGGCTAGTCAAAGAAGCGAGTGCATGGGCCACTGAGAGGCTAGTCAGAGTAGCGAGCGCCTGGACAACTGAGAGGTTAGTCAGAGGAGCCAGCACCTAGACCACTGAGAGGCTAGTCAGAGTAGTGAGCGCCTTTACCACTGAGAGGATAGTCAGAGTAGCGAGTGCCTGTACAACTGAGAGGCTATTCAGAGGAGTGAGCCCATGGACCACTGAGAGGCTAGTCAGAGGAGCGAGTGCATCGACCACTGAGAGGCTAGTCAGAGTAGCGAGCGCCTTGACCACTGAGAGGCTAATCAGAGGAGCCAGCGCCTGGATCATTGAGAGGCTAGTCAGAGGAGCGAGCGCCTTTACCACTGAGAGGCTAGTCAGAGTAGCGAGCGCCTGGACCACTGAGAGGCTAGTCAGACGAGCTAGCACCTCGACAACTGAGAGGCTAGTCAGAGGAGCGAGCCCCTGGACCACTGAGAGGCTAGTCAGAGGAGCGAGCGCCTGGACCACTGAGAGGCTAGTCAGAGGAGCGAGCACCTGGACCACTTAGAAGCTAGTCAGATTAGCGAGCGCCTGGACCACTGAGAATCTAGTCAGAGTATTGAGCACCTCGACCACTGAGAGGCTAGTCAGAGGAGCGAGCGCCTGGACCACTTAGAGGCTAGTCAGATTAGCGAGCGCCAGGACCACTGAGAATCTAGTCAGAGTAGCGAGCGCCTGGACCACTGAGAGGCTAGTCAGAGGAGCGAACGCCTGGACCGCTGAGAGGCTAGTCAGGGTAGCGAGCGCCTGGACCACTGAGAGGCTAGTCAGAGTAGCGAGTGCCTGAACCACTGAGAGGCTAGTCAGAGTAGCGAACGCCTGGACAACAGAGAGGCTAGTCAGAGTAGCGAGCTTTGGAACCAACTGATAGGCTTGTCAAGTAAGGAGCAAGCACCCTGGAGGGACCAGTGAGGGGAGGCTAGGTCAGGGGGCAGGTAGGGAGCGCCTGACCAGCAGCGAGTATGAGGTCTAGGAGCAGGCGGAATCGAGTGATGCCGCGTGGATACGCGAATGTGGAGGGGGGAGGAGAGGCGGGCGGGAGGCGGAGCGGGAAGCTAGGCTTATGTGCATGGGGGACGATCTTGGTCGTTATTCGCACTAGAGGCTGTCAGGGAGGAGCGAGTCCATGGACACTGAAAGGGCTAATCAGGAGGAGGTAGAGCTAGTGTACCATTTGATTGCTCGAGTTGCTTGTAGGTGGCACTGGTTCTCCAAGTACATCAGTATGGCGCAGACGCCTACAATGGTCACCACTGAGTAAGGCTAGATCAGAGGAGCATGCCAACCTGGACCATACGAGAGCTAGTACAGAGGAACGAGCTCTGCAACCTTTCTTCCTTCTGTACACCAGGCTAGTCAAGTTAGACGAACGCCATGGGCCACTGAGCTCAGGCTTGATCTCAAGTCTAGCGAGCTCCCTGGACAACTGAAGAGTTACTCAGATGAGCCAGCACCTAGACCACTGAGATTTCTATCACAGCTAGTATTAAGTGCTTAAACCACTGAGAAGGATGGGGAATCCAGAGTAGCGAGTGACCCTGCAACAACTGAGAGCTAAATCCAGAGGACAGTGAGCCCATGGACCACTGAGAGGCTAGTCAGAGACGAGCCGAGGGGTAATTGCGACACTCACAGCGAGATAGCTATACAGAGTAGCGAGATCGCGCTTCTGCCACACCATGCGCAATATGTACATTCATGAATCGCCAAACACTACACAAGATCTTTGCGTCTCTATACAGAGTGGCCCTGGAGAAGAAGCCCACTCTGCAACTCTCGTGAGACTCACAGGCTGTCAGAGAGCGAGCGCCCTTTACCACTGAGAGGCTAGTCAGAGCGTAAGCGAGCGCCTGGACCACTGAGAAGGTAAGTCAGAACAGCGAGCACCGTCTACACTGAGAGCTAGTCAGAGGAGCGAGCCCCCTTGACCACTGAAGGCTAGTCCTAGGAAGCAGCACCTGACCACTGAGAGGCTAGTCAGAGGAGCGAGCACCTGGACCACTTAGAAAGCTAGTCAGATAGTGAGCTCCTGGACCACTGAGAATCTAGTCAGAGTATTGAGCACCTAGACCACCTGAGAGCTAGTCAGTAGGAGCGAGCGCTGGACCACTTAGAGGCTAGACAGATTAGGAGCACCTGACCACTGAGAATCCTAGTCAGAGTAGCGAGCTCCTGACACGAGAGGCTAGTCAGAGGAGCGATCGTCCTTGGACCACTGAGATGCTATTCATAGTAGCGTAGCGCCTGGACCCTGAGAGGCTAGTCAGATTAGCGAGTGCCTAACCACTGAGAGGCTAGTACCTGAGTAGCGTGAGCGCCTTGACAACAGAGAGGCTAGTCAGAGGTAGCGAGCACCTGGCCCACTGAGTAGGCTAGTCCAGAGTAGCAAGCCGCCTGGACCACTGAGAGGCTAGTCAGAGAAGCAAGCGCCTCGACCACTAGAGAGTCCAGTCAGAGGAACGAGCACCTTTTTTCCACTGAGAGGCTAGTCAGAGGATCGAGCCCCATGACCACTGAAAGGCTATCAGAAGGAGGTAGCGCATTGACCACTGGAAGGCTAGTCAGAGTAAGCGAGAGAGGCCCTTGACCACTGGAGAGGCTAGTCCATAGAAGCATACGCCTGGACCATTGAGAGGCTAGTCAGAGGAAGCGAGCGCCTTTAACACTAGAGATCCTAGTCAAAGTTAGGGACGCCTGGACTAACTGAGAATCTAGTCAGAGTAGCGAGCGCCTAGACAACTGAGAGGCTAGTGCAGAAGACGGAACGCCATGGAACGCTGAAAGGCTGTCAGAGAACGAGCGCCTTGACCACTGAGAGGCTAGTCTGAGTCTAGCGAGTGGCCGGATGAGCGCCGATAGCAGTGAGTGCGCATCAGAGTAGCGAACGCCTGGCAACGGAGAGCTATCAGAGTAGCGAGTACTGGACCACTGAAGGCTAGTCGAGAGCGCGAGCACCTAGACCACAGAGAGGGCTAGTCGATCATGTAGCGAGCGCCTAGACCACAGAGAGGCTAGTCAAGAAGCGAGAGCCTGGAACCACTGAGAGGCCAGTAAGAGGAGCGATGCACCTGTCCACAGAGAGGCTAGTCAGTAGGAGCGAGCCATGGACCCACTGAAAGCTAATCAGAGGAGGGAGCGGCATTGACCACGAGATGCGAGTCAGAGTAACGAGCAACCTGGACCACTGATAGCCGAGTCAGAAAGCGAGCACATGGACCACTGAGGAGGATATCAGAGGAGCGAGCACCTGTGCCACTGAGAAGGCTAGTCAGATTAGAGAGCGCATGTACCACTGTGTAGGCTAGTCCAAGGAATGAGGCGCCAGGACCACTGAGAGGCAAGTCAAGTGGAGCGAGTGCCATGTGTAAAACTGATAGGCTAGTCAGAGTACAAGCCCCTGTAAAACTGCGAGGGAGCGAGCGCAGGACCACTGAGATGATTAATCAGATAGCTAAGCACCTGGACCACTGACGCTAGTTAGAGCAGGCGTAGCGCTCCGGACCACTGAGACCAGCATAGTCGCGGAGCGCTGGATCACTGTTATGCTACTCCGAGTAGCGAGCGCCTGGACCACTGAGAGGCTAGTCAGAGTAGCGAGCGCCTGAACCACTGAGAGGCTAGACAGGGTAGCGAGCGCCTGGACAACTGAGAGGCTAGTCAGAGTAGCGAACATCTGGACCGCTGAGAGGCTAGTCAGAGAAGTGACGCCTTGGACCATCTGGGGAGGGCTATCCAGAAGTAGCGAGTGTGCCTGGACCTCTGAGAGGCTAGTCAAGGAGCGAGGTGCCTGGACCATCTGAGAGGCTATTTCGTGTAGCAAGTGCCTGAACCACTGAGAGGCTAGTCAGAGTAGCAAGTGCCTCGACCACTGAGAGGCTGTCAGAGTAGCGATCGCCTCGACTGCTGAGAGGCTATTCAGAGGAGCTTGCCCTGACACTGAGAGCTAGTCAGAGTGAGCTACACCTGTACCACTGAGAGGAACGAGCACTGGACCACTTGATAGGCTATAAGAGTAGCGAGTGCCTGTGACACTGACTGCTAGTCAGAAGTAGTGAGCGCCTGAACCACAGAGAGGCTAGTCAGAGTAGCGAGAGCACGCTAGATCACACGTGAGGGCTTGTCAAGTAGCAAGCACCTGGACCACTGAGAGTCAGTCCAGAGTATTGCGAGCACATAGACCACTGAGAGGCTTAGTACAAAGAGCGAGACACCTGGACCACTGAGAAGCTAGTCAGTACGAGCGCCTTGACCCCTGAGAGGCTTGTCCAGAAGAGCGAGCGTCCTGGACCACTGAGAGGCTAGTCAGAAGAGCGAGCGCACTGACACTTGATAGGCTATTTGGAGTAGCGAGCTCCTGGACCACTGAGAGGCTAGTCAGAGTAGCGAAACACCTGGACCACTGAGAAGGCTAGTCACATAGCGAGCGCTTGGACTGCTGAGGCGGTTTAGTCAGGAGGAATTGAGCACCTGGACCCAACGGAGAGGGTAGTTCAGAGTACGAGCGCCTGACCACTTAGAAGTCTATTCAGAGTAGTGAGTAACCTGTACACATGGAGGAGACCTTTTCAGAGTAGCGGAGTCGCCTAAACTGCTGAGAGTCTAGTCAGAAGGCGCGAATGCCTCTAACCCTACTCAGAGGCTATCAGAATCAGCTAGTGACCTGACCAATGAAGGCTATACAGAGTAGCGAGCACCTAGACCACGTAGAGCTATCATAAAGCTAGCATACCTGTGGGCCACTTAGAGGCTAGTGCAAAAAAACGAGCGCCTTGACCACTGAAGGATAGTCAGTTGGAGCAAAGCGCCGGACCACTGATAGCTATTCAGAGGAGTGACCCTTGGA
Source organism: Cherax quadricarinatus (assembly GCF_026875155.1). Taxonomy (NCBI): domain Eukaryota; kingdom Metazoa; phylum Arthropoda; class Malacostraca; order Decapoda; family Parastacidae; genus Cherax; species Cherax quadricarinatus. The sequence goes on from NC_069491.1 coordinate 21,479,627, forward strand.
CCACTGAGAGGGCTACTCAGAGGAGCGAGAACCTGGACCACTGATAGTCTAGTTAGAGTACGAGCCCCTGTACCACTGAAAGGAAGCAGCGCTGGACCACTGAGAGGCTAGTCAGAGGACGGCACCTGGACCCCTCAGAGGCTAGTCAAGAAGCGAGTGCCTCGACCCTCAGATGCTAGACAGAAGAGCGAGCGCCTGGACCACTGAGTAGGAGCGAGCGGCCTCGACCACTGAGATGAGACGAGCGGTTTGGCCACTGAGAGAATCGAGTTCCCTGGAACCACTGAAAGGAGTGAAGCACCCTCGACCGACGAAGGAGCGAACGCCGGACCACATGAAGAATTTGAGCTCACTGGACTACTGAGAGGAGATAGAGCCTGGACCTCTGAGAGGCTAATCAGAGAAGCGAGCGCCCTGGAACAATGAGAGTTAGTCGAGGAGCGATGCCTGGTAACAACTAGATGGATATCAAGGTGCGAGCGCATGGACCACTGAGAGCTTTTAAAGAGAAGCGAGCGCCTGGGACCACAGTTAAGGCTAGTCAGACGAGTTATCGAGCCCTGACCATTGAGAGGCTATTCAGAGTAGCGAGCGCCTGGGACCACTGGAGAGGCTAGTCAGAGGTGCGAGCACCTGAACATCTTAGAGGCTAGTCAGAGTACGAGCGCCTGGACAACTGTAGAGGCTATTCAGAGTAGTGAGCCCTAGACCACTGAGAAGCTAGTCAGAGTACTCAGCACCTGGACCACTGAGAGGCTAGTCCCAGAGATAAGCGATTGCCTCGAACCAACTGAGAGGCTAGTTCAAGGAGGAGGCCTAATAGACCACTGAGAGGCTAGATCATAAAAGCGGCATAATGGACCACTGAAGGCTAGTCAGAGTAGGAAGCACCTTGACCACGTGAGAAGGCTAGTTCATGAACGAGCGATGCGCCTTGAACCCATCGTGAGGCATTCAAGCAGCCGAGTGCCTGGACCACAAGAGAGGCTATCAGAGCAAGCGAGTGCCTGGCCCACTGTGAGGCTAGTCAGCGAGTGAGTGCCTGGACAACGAGATTCTAGTCAGAGTTGTGAGTGCCTTGACCACTGAAGCTATCAGATGAGCGAGTGCTTGACCACATAGAGGCCTAGTCAAAGAGTAGATCGTACTGTGACCACTGAAGCTAGTCATCATTAACCAATTCCTTACCACTAAGAGCATTCAGCAAGGCAGTGAGCGCCGGGACCACTGAAGGCTAGTCAGTAGAAGCAGCGCCTGGACCACTAGAGAGGCTAGTCAGATGTAGGAGCGCCAGGACTCACTGAGATTCAAGTCAGAGTAGCGAGCGCCTACCACTAATAGGCACCCCTAGCAGAGTAGCTAAGCGCCAGGACCCAACTGTGAAGCTATTCAGAGGATACGATCGACTGGACCACTAAGAGGCTAGTCAGTGAGTGACCAGCATGAACCAGCTGAGAGGCTAGTCAGAGTAGCGAGCACCTGGACCACCACTGAGAGGCTTGTTCAGAAGGATCAAGCGCCTGGACCACTGAGGAGCTAGTCCTAGTTGGCAAGCGATTGCACCACTGAGAGGGCTATCATCTATGCAATTCAACCTGGACGTTGCTCAGAGGCAAGAATCAGAAGAGGTTTGATTGATCCTGGGACTCACTGGAGGAAGTCACAGTAGCGAAGTGCCTGGAACCACTGAGAGGGCTAGTCCAGATGTAGTGAGCACCTGGACCACTGAAGCTAGATCCGGAGTAGCAAGTTGCCTGGCCCACTGTGAGGCTTAGTCAGAGATCGCGACACCTAGTGACCGAGAGAGGGCTAGTCAAGAGGAGAGCGAGCTGCCTTTAACCACTTAGAGTCTAAGTGCCGGAAAAGTGCGGATCGTCGTCGTGGTTAGGTGCACCCGATAGTGACTGTGCTGCTAGGCTCAGGGACATGAGTGCGAGCCCGGCGTGGGATCTGCAGCGGGGGATGAGTGGGGGGATTGGCGTAGCGGACGCTAATTCTGGGGTCGCGATCATTCGTGCGCAGGAGATTCCATCCTGTCTGATTCAGGTGTAGATGGGTTGCTGAAGGGGTACGTGCGATGATGAGTGTGAACAGGTGATTCGACGAGTGTCTAACAACCAGTATAGCCCACACGCGAACCGCCAAGCCATGAGCAGCAGAGAAGATCTGGAAGACGGATGCGCGTTGATCGTACTGGTTCTTGGACACTATACGAGAGGCGGCTAGTCAGAGTAGAGACGTCGGCGCTTGACCAACTGCAGAGGCCTAGTCCAGAGGAGGAGGGCGCCTGGACCCCTCAGAGGCTTCAAGAGGGCGAGCGCCTGGCCCTACTCTGCTACACAAGAGCTTACTCCGTAAGTAGGTGTACGATAGAGCAGCACCTCACTTTCGTGCCACATTAGAGGAACTGAGACGAAAACTAATATACACACTCATCGGTGGTGAACAAGCGAGTGGTTGGAACACCTGAGTGAATGAGCACCAGACCACTGAGAGGAGTGATCACCTCGACCACTGAGATGGAGCGAATGCCTGGACCACTGAGAGAAGAGCCACTGACTACTAAGAGAGCTAGCCGCCTTGTACACTTGTAGGAGGGAGGCTATAGAGAGCGAGCGGCTGTACCACTGAAGGATAGTCAGTGGAGCGAGCACCCTGGACCTCTTATTCTTAGGAGGCTAGTCAGAGGACGAACGCAAGGGACCACTGAGAGGCTAGTCAGAAGATGCGAGCGCTGTACCACTGAGAGGCTATCAGAGGACCCTAGCGGCCCTGACCACTGACAGGCTATTCAGAGTACCTGAGCGCCTGGACCACTGAGAGGCCTAGTCAGAAGGAGCAAGCGCCTGGAAAACTGGAGAGGCTAGTCAAAGAATTGAGCGCATGGGCCACTGAGAGGCTAGTTCAGAGTAGCGAGCGGCCTAGACAACTAGAGAGGTTAGTTCAGAGTAGCCTAGCACCTAGACCACTGAGAGGCAATCCGAGTATGAGTCCTTTACCACTGTGAGATTGCAGAGTAGTGAGTGTCCTGTACAACTAGATAGCTTATTCCAGGAGTGAGGCCCATGCACCACTGAGAGGCTAGTCCAGAGGAGCGAGTGCATCGACCACTGAGAGGCCTAGTCAGAGTACTGGAGCGCCTTGACCACTGAGAGTCTAATCAGAGGAGCCAGCGCCCTATCATTGAGAGGCTAGTCAGAGGAGCGAGCGCATGGACCACTGATAGGCTATTCATTGTAGCAAGCGCCTGAACCACTGAGAGGCAAGTCAGAGTAGCAAGTGCCTCGACCACTGTGTGGGAGAGGCTGTCATGAGTAGCGCTCCTCGACTTCCTGTGAGGGCTATACCAGAGGAGCTGGCACCTGGACCACTGAGAGGCTAGTTTGAGTAGCTAGCCCCATTTGACCACTGAGAGGAAAGAGCACGCTGCCCACGAGATGCTTAGTAAGAGTAGCGAGTTGCCTCGACCAACTGACTGCTAGTCAGGATGTAGCGAGCGCCGGGACCACTGAGAGCTAGTCAGAGTAGCGAGCACCTAGAACACTGCGAGGCTAGTCAGAGTTAGGGAGCACGCTTACCACATGAGACTAGTCAGAGTTGCGAGCACATAGACCACTGAGAGCTAGTCAGACGAGCGAGCACCTTACCACTGATATTGCTAGTCAAGAGCGAGTCGCCTGACTCACTGAGAGCTTGTCAGAGGTAGCGAGCGCCTGTACCACTGAGAGGCTAGTCAGGAAGACGGGCGCCTGACCACTGAGAGGCTATCGAGTAGCGAGCGCCTGACCACTGAGAGCTAGTCCAGGTAGCAAAACAACTGGACCACTGAGAGGCTAGTCACAGTAGCGAGCACCTGGACAGCTGAGAGGTTGTCAATGAGCGAGCACCTGGACCACTGAGAGGCTAAGTAGAGTAGCGAGCCGCTGGACCACTTAGAAGCTAGTCAGATAGTGAGTACCTGGACCGACTGGAGACCTGTCAGAGAAGCGAGCGCCTAAACTGCTGAGAGACCAATCAGGAGGAGGAACGCCACGACCACTCAGAGGCTAGTCAAGCAGCTAGCGAACATGACCAATGAGAGCTATACAGAGTACGAGTCCTAACCACTGAGAGGCTCGACAAATAGCGAGCAACACTGGGCCGTTTTAGAGGCTAGTCAAAAAAAAGAGCGCCTGACCACTGAAGAGGATAGTCCAGAGGAGCAAGCGCCTGACCACATGATATGCTAAGTCATAGGAGCGAGGCCCCTGGACCACAGAGAGGCTACATCAAAGGAACGACACCTGGACCACAGAGACTAGTCAGAGGAAGCGAGCACCTGACCCCTCAGAGGCTATTCATAGGAGCGAGTCCTCGCCTCATTCAGAGTGCTAGTCAGAGAGCAGAGCGCCTGATCCACTGAAGGCTCTAGCGCCTCGACCCCTGAGAGGAAGAGAGCGTTTGGACCACAGAAAAGCGAGTGCCTGGACACTGAAGCGTGAGCACCTTGACCACTGAGAGGAGCGAACGCCTAGACCACTGAAAGAAATGAAGGTCACCACTGGACTACTGAGAGGAGCTATAGCCTGGACCCCAGAGAAGCAAGTCATAAGACGCGAGCGCACTTGAACCACTGAGAGGTTGTCAGAGGAGCGCGTGCCTGAACCACTTAGAGGCAATCAGGGAACGAGCGCATGGACCCCTCACCTGAGAATGCTTTTAAGAGAATTTAGCGCCCTGAACCACCGATAGTGGCTATCAGACCGAGTTAGCGCCCTACCAATGAGAGCCTATTCAGAGTAGTGTGCGCCTAGACCACTGAGAAGCTAGTCAAGACTCAGCAACCGGAACCACTGAGAGGCAAGTCAAGTATCGAGTGCCTCGACCACTGAGAGGCTATTCAAGGAGATGAGCCTAAGACCACTGAAGGCTAGTTAGAAAAGCGAGCATATGGACCACAGAGCGGCTAGTCAGAGTAGTGGAGGCACCTTGAAAGCCAATGAGAGGCTAGTCATAACGAGTGGCGCCTGACCATCGAGAGCTAGTCAGAGGAGTGAGCAACCTGTTACCACGAGAGGCTAGTCAGAGCAGCGCAGTGGCCTGGACCAACTGTGAGGCTATCCGTGGAGATGAGTGCCCAGGACTCACTGAGAGGCCTATCAGAGTTTGTGAGTGCCTGGACCACTGAGAGGCCTAGTCAGATGGATGAGCGCTTGGACCACTGCTAGTCAAAAAAGGGTAGCCCTTTGGGCCAAAGGAAAGGGTGGGAAGTAACCGGGGCCCCGGGCCACTAAAAGGTATTTAGAGGAGGAAACCATGGGCCACTGAAGGCTAGTCAGAAAAAGCGGGTTTGGGCCACAAAAAGGAATTTCAAGTTTGGGAGCCCTTGGGCCACTTGGGGCTATTTAGAGAAACGACGCCTGGACCCCTGAGAGGCTATTTGAGAAGGGTGGCCCCGGACCATGGAGGTTTGTCAAAGAGCGAGGCCCGGCCACAAAGGCTAGTCAGGGAGGACCCCGGGGACCACTGAGGCTAGTCCCCGAGTTGGGAGGCCCCCGGACCAACTGAGAGGCTAGTCAGAGGGGCGAGGCCTTTGGGCCCCTTAGAGGCTATCAAAAAGGGGGTTTAAACGTTTCCCTCTGAACCCCTGAGGGGGCCCATTCAGAGGTATCCAAAATTCCCGGACCACTTAAAAGGAGTCAAAAGTAACCGCCTGGACCACAAAGGGCGAAGAGGGAGGAAACGCCTGGACCACTAAGAGGGGAGAAGGGAGGGAAACGCCTGGCCACAAAGGGGGAAATCCCGGGGTAGGAGCGCCTGGCCCCCTTTAGAGGCCCAGTCAGAGTAGCAACCCCTGGGCCCTGTGAGGCTAGTCAGAGTAGCGACGACTGGACCACTTTGAGGGGTATCAGTTTGGGGTGACCCCCTTTGGGCCAATGAGTGGGTATCAGGTAGCGAGCAAACCCGGACCCTTTAGAGGCTTGTCGAGGAGCAAGCGCCTGGCCACTGAATTGCAGGTTTTCAAGCGATTTTACAAATGAGAGGGTAGTCAGCTGAGCAAGCCCTTTAAATGCTCAGAGGGTCGAAGAGGTGTGAGTGTCTGGACCCCCTGGGGGGGTAGTCAGAGTAGCGAGTGCCCCGGACCACCCGAGAGGTAGTCAGAGTAGTGAGCCCTGGACCCCTGAGAGGCTAGTCGGGGTACAAATGCCTTTGGGCCCACTGTGAGGTAGTCAGAGTAGCGAGCACCCCGGACCGGGAGAGAGGCTAGTCAAAAGGAGCGAGCCCCCTTTTAAAACCCCTTAGAGGCTAAAATCCCAAAGGGGAACCGGCCCCAGGCTTTGGGGGGGCCCCGGAATAAAAGGGTTAAAAAATTCCCAAGGAAAAGAAGGGGACCCCTGGGCCACTGAGAGGGTTTCCGGGAGCGAGCGCCTGACCCCCTCAAGGCAATCAGAGGACGAGCATCTGGGGCCAAGAGAGGGATCAGAAAGGAGCGCCCTGACCACTGAGCGGCTAGTCAGGGTAGAGAGCGCCTGGACCACTGAGAGGCTAGTCAGAGGAGTGAGCGCCTGGACCCCTCAGAGGCTAGTCAGAGGAGCGAGCGCCTGGACCTCTGAGAGTCTAGTCAGAGGAGCGAGCACCTGGACCACCGAGAGGAGTGAGCGCCTGGACCACTGAGAGGAGCGAGTGGTTGGACCACTCTGAGGAATGAGCACCTAGACCACTGAGAGGAGTGAGCACCTCGACCACTGAGAGGAGCGAATGCCTGGACCACTGAGAGAAGTGAGCCCCTGGACTACTAAGAGGAGCTAGCGCCTGGACCACTGAGAGGCTAGTCAGAGGAGCGAGCGGCTGGACCACTGAGAGGTTAGTCAGAGGAGCGAGCACCTGGACCTCTTAGAGGCTAGTCAGAGGAGCGAGCGCAAGGACCACTGAGAGGCTAGTCAGAGATGCGAGCGCCTGGACCACTGAGAGGCTAGTCAGAGGACCTAGCGCCCTGACCACTGACAGGCTATTCAGAGTACCGAGCGCCTGGACCACTGAGAGGCTAGTCAGAGGAGCAAGCGCCTGGAAAACTGAGAGGCTAGTCAAAGAAGTGAGCGCATGGGCCACTGAGAGGCTAGTCAGAGTAGCGAGCGCCTGGACAACTGAGAGGTTAGTCAGAGGAGCCAGCACCTAGACCACTGAGAGGCTAGTCAGAGTAGTGAGTGCCTTTACCACTGAGAGGATTGTCAGAGTAGTGAGTGCCTGTACAATTGAGAGGCTATTCAGAGGAGTGAGCCCAAGGACCACTGAGAGGCTACTCCGAGGAGCGAGCGCCTGGACCACTCATAGGCTAGTCAGAGGATCGAGCATCTGGACCACTGAGAGGCTAGTCAGAGAAGCGAGCGCCCTGACCACTGAGCGGCTAGTCAGAGTAGAGAGCGCCTGGACCACTGAGAGGCTAGTCAGAGGAGTGAGCGCCTGGACCCCTCAGAGGCTAGTCAGAGGAGCGAGCGCCTGGACCTCTGAGAGTCTAGTCAGAGGAGCGAGCACCTGGACCACCGAGAGGAGTGAGCGCATGGACCACTGAGAGGAGCGAGTGGTTGGACCACTCTGAGGAATGAGCACCTAGACCACTGAGAGGAGTGAGCACCTCGACCACTGAGAGGAGCGAATGCCTGGACCACTGAGAGAAGTGAGCCCCTGGACTACTAAGAGGAGTCATAGCGGCCTGACCACTGAGAGGCTAGTCAGAGGAGCGAGCGGCTGGACCACTGAGAGGTTAGTCAGTGAGCGAGCACCTGACCTCTAGAGGCATAGTCAGAGGAGCGAACGCTAGGACCACTGAGAGGCTAGTCAGAGATGCGAGCGCCTGGACCACTGAGAGGCTAGTCAGAGGACTAGCGCCCTGACCACTGACAGGCTATTCAGAGTACGAGCGCCTGGACCACTGAGAGGCTAGTCAGAGAGCAAGCGCCTGAAAACTGAGAGGCTAGTCAAGAAGTGAGCGCATGGACCACTGAGAGGCTAGTCAGAGTAGCGAGCGCCTAGACAACTGAAGTTAGTCAAAGGAGCAGCACCTAGACCACTGAGAGCTATCAGAGTAGGAGTGCCCTTTTCCACTGAGAGGTTGTCAGAGTAGTGAGTGCCTGTACAACGAGAGCTATTCAGAGGAGGTGAGCCCATGCACCACTGAGAGGCTATCAAGGAGCGAGTGCATCGACCACTGAGAGGCTAGTCAGAAATAGCGAGCGCCTTGACCACGAGAAAGGCTAAAA
>NC_069491.1:21488363-21526025 GCF_026875155.1 Cherax quadricarinatus
CTAGTCAAGGAGCGAGCGCCCGGACCCCGAGAGGGGTTGTAGAGGAGCGAGCCCTTGAAACTAGGGCTAGTCAGGCAGCGAGCGCATGGACCACTGAGAGGCTATCAATAGTGGGGCGCCTGGACCACTGAGAGGTATAGCAGGGAGCGCCTTTACCACTGAGTTAGTCAGGCCAAGGCCTGGGCCCCCCTGAGAGGATCAGAGCGCGAGCCCATGGCCACTGAGAGGCTAGTCAGGTACGAGCACCGGGGCCCCTGAGAGGTATCAGGTAGTGAGTGCCTGGCCACTGAGGGGTAGTCGAGGGCGAGCGCTTGGACCAATGAAGCAGCAGAAAAAGCGAGCGCCCCTTTTCCCAGAAGGGGATCAGAGTACGGCGCCTGGCCACTGAGAGGCTAGTCCAGTACGAGCGCCCGTCCGCGAGGGGGTCAGAGGAGCAAGCGCCTGGACACTGTGAGTCTAGTCAGAGTAGGCGCACCTGGACCTCCAAGGGTAGTCAAAAGCAGCGGCGCGTGGACCTCGGGCAGCAAGCACCTGGCCACTGAGAAGCGAAAACGCCTGTGCCACTGAGGGGCTAGTGGGGGCGGCCCTGGACAACCAGAGGGCTAGTCAGGGAGCAGCGCGGACCCATGAGAGGCTAGTCAAGTAGTGGGGCCCTCGACCACTGAAGGCTTCAGCAGATGACCCTTTACCACTGAGGTCTAGTCAGAGCAGCAAGCGCCTGGACCCCTGAGAGGCTACAGAGCAGCGAGCCCCATGGACCACTGAGGGGGATCAGAGTTAAGCGAGCCCTGGGCCACTGAAAAACTAGTCAGAGTGTGAGTGCCCGGACCTGAGGGGCTAGTCAGGAGCGAGCGCTTGGACCAATGAAGGCTAGTCAGAAAAGCGGGCTTTTCCCCTGAGAGGGTAGTCAGAATAAACGAGCGCCTGACCCCTGAGAGGCACAGAAATACGAGCGCCTGGGCTACTGAAGAAGTAGAAGTAGCGAGGGGCCTGGACCACTGGAGGGTAGTCGATAGCGACGCCTTGTTCCGCAGAGAGGCTAGTCAAGGAGGAGCGCCTGGACCCTGGAAGTGCAGAGTTTAGAGTGCCTGGACCACTGAGAGGCTAGTCAGAGAGCGAGCACCTGGGCCACGAGAGGGTAGTCAGACTAGCGAGCGCCTGGGCCCCCGAGAGGAGTCACAGAGCGAGCGCCTTTACCAAGTGAGAATCTAGTCAGGACGCGAGAGCCTGGCCACTGAGAGCTATCGAATAGCGAGCACCGGACCACATAGGGTAGTCACAGCGAGTGCCTTTAAAACTGAGAGTCAGTCAGAGCAGCGACGCCTGGACCAGAGAGGAATCGAGTACAAGCCCAGGGCCACTGAGAGGCTAGTCAGATAGCGAGCCCTGGACCCACCCAGAGACTAGTAAAAAAGTAGGGGAGCGCCTGGACCATGGAGGAGTCAGAGTACGAGCGCCTGGTCCGCAGAGAGGGTGTCAGAGTAGTGAGCGCCTGGACCCCTGAGAGGCTACAAGGAGCTAGCGCCTGGTCACAGAGCTAGTCAGAGTAGGAGTGCCCGGACCATGAGGGTTAGTCAGGGGGAGCGGCACCCGGACCATGGAGGCATAGAGTAGTGACGCATGAACCACTGAGAGTCTATTCAGAGTGCGTCGCCGGACCTTGAGAGGGTAGTCGAGCAGCGAGCAGTGGGCCCCTTTAGAGCAGCAAGCACCGGACCCTGAGGGAGCGAGCGCCTGCGCCAAATGGGGGCTATCATAGGGTAGTGCCCGAAAAAATTAAGGGGATAAAACAAGCCCTGGACCTCTGAGAGGTTCAGGGCAGCGACGCCTCGACCCCCGAGAGGCTATCAAGGATGAGCGCCTGGACCATGAGAGGGGTAGTCGAGACCGCGCCTGGGCCATGAGAGGGTAGCGGTACGAGCGCCATGACCATTGGTTTGCTATCAGAGTTTCCGAGCGCCTGTACCACTGAAGGGGATCAGAGGAGCGAGCTCCTGGTCCTGAGAGGAACGACGCAAACCATGAAGGGGAAATGACACCTGGACCACTGTAGGCAGTCAGAGGAGCTAGCACCTGGGCCCTGAGGGCAGTTGAGGAGCGGCAAACCCGAACCACTGAGAGGCAGTCAATCGAGCGCTTGGGCCACTGAAGTCTTCAGAGTAGCCACGTCCCGTACCACTGATAGGCTATCAAGTACGAGGCCCGGACCATGAGAGGATTGACTCCTGGACCACTGAGGGAGCGAGCCCTGGGCCCCGAGTAGCGGCGCCTGGACCACTGAAGGCTTGCAAAAATGAGTGCCTGGACCACGGTGCTATTCAGAGGGGCGAGCGCCTGGACCCTGAGAGGCATTCAAAGGAACGAGCACCGACCCTGGAAAGGTTGTCAGGGAGCGAGCACGTGGACCTCTGGGGCTAGTCAGGAGCTGGGGGCACCTGGACCACTGAGAGGAGCGAGCGCCTTTACCCCCTGAGAGGAGCGAGTAACCCGGACCACTTGAGGGCGAGCGCCCTGGACCACGAGAGGAGGAGCACCTTGACCAACTGAGAGGAGCGAGCGCCTCGACCACTGAGACGGGGGAGCGCCTGGACCCCTGAGAGGAGCGAGCACTGGCCATGAGAGGCTGTCGAGGAGCGAGCGTGTTACAAAAAAGCGATTCTAAATGCTTAGGATCTCCAGGAATACTAGAAAGGATGCCCTTTAAACATCCATGAGATCTCTAAGGGATTTAGAACGCGTTTTTGTAACAAAAGGGGGCCTGTCCGGGGTCTCTTTTATCCAAGTGTTGGGAGAAATTGTCCGTTTTTTAAAACTATACTTCTATGGTCAAAATTTGAGTACTTTCCCCAATCTGAAAACTTTGAGTTTAGTCTTGTAACATACCAGGGGATGTATGTACTGACTGGTCTCTGACCAAGGATGGAAATACTGTTTAGACCTACTCTAAGACAACCAACCTAAAATTCCCTATTAGGGTTATAGTTTCCCCCTAATCCTCTCTCATACAAAAAATTTTTGGATGTATCTAAATGAAACAGTTAATTGATATTGACTTAGCTGAGTTAATACATTAAAACTTCAACGTGTTGGCAAGTATCCCTATCCGGTTGACGTATAACAGGAATTTCACCGTGAAAATGTCAGAGCATTAATTAAGATATATTGTTTCCTGCCAAAAGAAATGTCTGATTATGATTCAGATTCTGAAAGCCCTAGGTCCATTAGAAGTAGCCTATTTGAAGTTGAAGAAAGCAACTAAGGCAAAGGAGCCTTGTCGACCTAGTGAGCTCATTTCTCGCCCCGGGCCTTCCCTCACTGACAAATTATACAAGTTGTTTGGTTTATGACAAGCCTCCCGCTAGTACTGTTTTTAAGCTACACCTGTATTTTTTATCCTGACCAATCTGACACTCTAGAGAGGGCGGGACCAAGTGTCCGACCTAAGGACCGTCCAGACCTGTTAATTTCCCTACTCCTCCTTCCCCACTGGTCCTATCTCTCGGGGAACAGTTTGAGAGTTGGAACGCCTCTTTATGTTCAGACTCCCAAAATTTTGAGGCAAGAGGAGATTGAACGAAAAGATTTCCCAAAAGAGAAAAGTTCTTTGGGGAAGACAACAGGACTGATAATCACGGGAACTTTTAAATGGGGAAAAAGCGCATCTATGGTTCCAAAGTTTTTGAAAGGGACTTAGAACTATTTTTGATGTTTTTTGAAAACCGGCTCGTGCTATGAACGGGCCACGTAAAAACTGGGCAACATTGTTAACGTTTTTGACGGGAGAGCTCAAACTTGAAGGGCTGTTTTGCCTTTTCCCAAGTACTTAGTTATGACCTGCCCAAACAAACTATTCTAAGACGTATAACTTTTTTCCCCTGTAAGTTTACAAGACTTTTCCGTACGTTCAACACGACAAGATCAAACTTTTTAGATTTTAGCTCGTGAAAAAAAAGTTGCATTTGAAGATGGACTAGAGCTGCTAAGTGTCCCAACTACAAACAGTCAGTTCAGTTGTTACTACCAAGGTTTTTAACAACTGTATGTCGCTGACTACAAGAAATCTGACGATCATACTACCTCAGTTTTCTGGAAACGCAGATTACAGAAAATTATAGTTTTTCTCAAAAAACTTGTAAGTACTAAAACACAGAGAAAAAGGTAACTAAAAATTCCAGAAGTTGGCAAACTAAATAGCTGCTCATTGCCGGCCTGTGACTGTACTGAACTTCTGTCCCTTTCCCGGGAAAACTCACAATCCTGAACTGTCTTGGGCTAGACAGAAATCTGATATGGGAAAAGAAGAAAGTTAAATGTACCTATTGTAACAAAAAAGGACATACAGAGAGTTTTGCTAAGTTAGAAAGAGATACGAAAAAACAGTCGTGCGGCGGGCCCCCCCTCAAGTCGTACCCCTTTTCCCGTCAACAAAGACACCAAAACCCTACAATTCCTCTGCCTACTTTTTTTAGAAAATGTTACCAGGATAGATGACTACGTCGAAAGTGTATCTGACAAAAAGATTCGTTCAGCGAGGTCCTTACTTTTCGAGAGATAAAGTAGTTTTGACGAATCACATTAACGAGATAATTCTTTCAGAGACACGGCAGTTATCCACGTTATTAAGAAAGATGTATGCCCAAAAACTGACGATACCTATTCAAGATAGATTTATTTTTAGAAGCCTATGGGGGGGTGTTAAAAAGTGCCTTGCACAAAGTTTATATTGAAACAAGTATTATAGGGTTAAATTTTCAGGGGGGTATATCCGTGGTGATTTCCCATCAGGTCAGGACTTGTTGATGGGGAACGATACCTTTTCAATGGGTATATGAAAAACCACTTGTGATTGATAATACCACTGATGAAATTATGCCATTGAAGCTTGTAGAGAAAACCTATTTTTTCCTCTCCCCGCAATTACTAGAGCTATTTTCAAAGATACAACAACCATCCTTGCTCCTGTTGATTGGGGATGACAAAAATTTTTGGGGTTGAATATTTGTTTAGTGATGTCTGCGCCCGGGATCATTAACCTAACTCCCTCCCGGTCATCAACCAAGTCAAGATACAACTGACAAAAATTTTCTAACTCATATGATTAATCAAGGATCATTTGTTGATCTCACTGGAAAGACGAAATAAGCAGTTACTGAGAGTGAAGCAAAGGATCTCGATAATTTTTACTATTATAGTAACGGGTACTGAGGAAAAAAATACATGTAAGTTGTCGCTGATAGGTTTAAAACACTTAAGCATCTCGATGGTTACCAGTTACATTTCGTGAACAAGCCATTGTTTTTGCCCCACAAATATCCCATGGGAGGAATTTGGGTGTCAAGAAGAATCGGTAAAGGGGCAAAAATTTTACTTGGCCAAAGATAAAGGAAACAGTGCTGCATTCGCTTTGCCCGTGGGGTCAATGACAGCAAGCCAGCGCACACCCCCTCCCCCCTGCGCCTTCATTCCTATCCCGTGCATGGGAACCTTCTCACTTCTTATTTTTGTTTTGTGTTGGTCCTTTGCCTGAACCAAAAGGAAACCAAAATATTTTTATTTATATTATGGACCCGCAACACGCTATCCCGAAGTATTCCTATGAGAAAAATTAATGCTCGTGTATTGTGAGGCGCTGATGAATTTTTCCCCCCAGGTTGGATTCCCACAGGTACAATCAATCGGGATCTAATTTCACTTCTAAAATTTTTCGAGAAGCATTACCCCACCAGGAATAAAGTCTGTACTTTCAACCGTTATCACCACAGTCACAAGGTCCCCTTAGAGAGTTTCATCGAACGAAGTCCATATGAGAGCTTATTGTGAACTTTTTCTAGAGATGGGAGGAAGGATCCCCTTTTCTTCTGTTCGCTTGAGAGAAAGTGAGCAAGAAAGCCCTCGGATTTGTCCTTTGAATTAATTTTCAAACCAAGTGCGGGCCCTTTCCGCGTGTTAAAAGACGTGGGACGGAAAATCAAATCCACTTTGAGACTTCCCTTTTCATTAATGCAGCAACACGACGCCGAGAGAGCAGCTTCGAAAAACCTGTTCGCCAAGCTGAATGAAGCAACATTATGACAAGCGTGCTGCTCTCGTTTCCTTTTAAAACAGGGGATAAGGTGATGGCTCGGAAATTGTACCCGGTCATGCTCTACAAGCCAGGTATGATGGCCCCCCGGAAGTGGAAAAAGCTTAGTGACGTAAATTATTTGGGGACGACGCCTGGGAAAAAAGAAATTAATCATGTGTACCATGTAACCCGCTTAAGGCATAACGTAGTCCTTACCTACTATTCATTCTTTCCCATAATAGAGGAAGAAAACGTCAGTCTACCTGAATTCTAAGGTTTAAAAGGTGCGTTTTTGAAAATTCTGTGTCTACAATCACTAGCGATTTTTCTTAGTAAACCCGGGTGTAAGTGGTGATATTAAAACATGATTTTGCATTTCCCGAATTGTTCGGGGATGTTCCTAAAGTTGTCTTGGGGGTTCATGCGTTGTGTACAGGGAGCTCACCCATTTAAACAATCACCATAAGGAAAGGGGCCAACAAAGCATAAAGCATTGAGAGAAGAGGTTGATTTTCTGTTTTCTCACGGACTTATTGAACGCAGTAAAAGTCCCTGGGCATCTTTCCGCATTTTAGTGCCTAAAACCGACGGTAGTTTGGGTGTGCGCTGATTAAGGGGAAAGTGAACTCTGTCACCTTGCCGTGGTTATCCCTACCTGCATTGACGACCTTATTGACCGGTGTCAGGGCCCATTTGTCACCTTTAGATCTCTTACAGGGTATTATCAAGTCCCGCTTACTGAACGTGCTCAAGAAATTCTGCTTTTATGTTTAAGATGGTTGTTTAATCCCCGTCACCCCCCCTTTGGCTTTTGTAAACCGGGGTTTTTATTCCAACGTTAATGAACGAGTTTTACCCACAACTGGGGAAGGGGGTAGAACCTACCTTGACGACTTGTGGTGTAAGTGCGAGTGGGGAAAAGCATTGACGCGTTCAGAGCATTGTTTGAAGACTGGCGCACTACAACTTCACTGTTAACTTTCTAAATGTAGTTTTTGGGCAAGCCCAAAATTACCTACTGGCTTTTTTATCGGCCAAGGTGAGGGCTCCCATTGAGGTAAAGGGTTTTGCAATTTCTGAATTTCCAGTGCCACAGGTAGAAAGGAGTACAGGATTCCTGGGGATGGGAGGATATTATCGCGGTTCTTCCAAACTTTTCTCAGATTGGCTCCTCTTACTGGGGCTTACTAGTAGCAAATTCATTCACCTGGACTAAGATTGTTCAGACTCGTTCAAAAGGTTGAAGCGCTTGTATCCTCTGCTTGTGTTGAAAAAGTCCTAATTTCAATCTTCCCCTTTTTTTTACATATAGATGCGAGTGGTTATGCGTGGGTGCGTGCTCTCCCAAAATCAACATCCCCCTCATTTTTCCTATATGTTTCATTCATCTAAGCTAAACGACACCGAAAAAATTTTGCCATATTGAGAAAGAGGCTAGTCTTTTGGGGTCCCTTTGGGAAAATTTTGACGTTATTTGGGGGACTCCCCTTTTTTAAAAATTAACGTTTTTTTTTGACCACAACCACCACTTTTTTTATAAATATTTTTGAAAAGTAAAAATGTAGGATCATGAGGTGGGCCCCCAGAATCCAACCTTATTCTATTATATAAAACACATAAGTGGTCTTGAAAGTAATTTCCGACGTCCCGTCTCGTCCTTAAAATTACGTTACATTAAAATTTAAAGTAATTTATCCCCAAAAACCTTTTGTTACTTTCTTTTTCAAATTCAGTAAAGTAACTTAAACCCTCCAGCCCATATTAACTTATAACCAGTCATGTCTAAATTTTTAATTTTTTAAATTTACGTAATGTTTGTGTGAGGAAGACAAGCTGATGTTGAGTGAGTAGGGGTGCGGGTGATGTACTGCATGATGCAACCATCCTGTCGCGACCACCCCCCCTCAACACACCTTAAGCTTTTCTACTCAAAGTTCATACTGCCTCCATTTCCCCAACCCCTACTTAAAGTGGAAAGCATCTCCCTACTATATGACCTCAACGGCCCTCCTTGTCAGCGCTACCTTCTTACAAAGAGAAAACCCCGAGTAGCAAAAATACGATACTGGTACTGGTAGTTAGGGGCATATCCTATGCGGCGCTGTGAAATTGTAGAAGTGCTTTGGGACAAGAGAGACTCTTATTCATGTTTAATTTTAATTAAAAATAAATTGATATGAGAAAACCCGAAAAAAATGTGAAAACTTCATGCAACTCCTAGTGGACCCTCTGTCGTGTTGGGGGGGGTGTTGCAACCCCTGAATGGGTTACAATGATTATTATGTTATATTTGTTATTATCTTTTCATATAATTTTATATTGCTTATATTTGCGATAATAGCTAAAACGAAAAAGTATGACTTTATAATTATTTGACTGTTAATTTTTATTTAGCTTATGTTGTTTGGATGTATATAAAATGGCTCAGTTGGCTTTATTGTAAACTACTGAATTATCGCTTGTCGCTCTTATACTGCCGGGTTTTTTGGCTGCAGTTGTCCACGTAGCTATCACTGATCGAGGGGGGGGGCCCACCTCGAGTGAAGTAGTCATCCCTGGAACTCGTTGCTGGTTTTGGACGATTGCGTTCTTATTCTTGTTGTTCTTAAACTTTTTTTCACAGAACATTGTAAAGACTTATATTTTCGACGTTTTTATGGGTTTTGTTCGCTTAGACCTCAAACTCAGGGCCTTTGCTATGCTTTGACCTAATTTTTGTATGGTTTCCCGTGTTTGTCACAGTCACGTTTTTCCTATGCTGAACGAAGATTTAGTATTAGGGGATTTGTAACTTTTGGAGGATCTGCGAGGTCCCCACTTAGTGCGTTTTTTATTTCCCGTTCCTGATTTTTGTGTCACTGTCGCTTTTAAATTTCATTGCATTGGGGTTTGCATTCTTGTTTTTAAGCAGACGTTCGGGTTGCCCGTCGTCAAGAAGTTAGTTTATTTTGGGCTTTGTCAGTCACTTGTTTAAGTTTATTCGAGTCTTGAACAAGCTAATATTAAGAGCCTTTCCGCATACACACATTTTACAATTTTTTAATATCTTTTAATTTAAAGTACCAGACATACTTAAGAATTATAAATGTGATATGTGCTTTCAGACAATAATATTTGAACTCGGGGGAGATTGATTTTTTTTTGATTGCTAGGGTTTAATTTTTTTTGATAATATTTCCCTTAGACAAATTATAGACTTAATAAAATTTTTTAAATTTTTTTTTTCTCTAGTAGTTGCCTACCAGTTGTAATCTTTAAAACATTATTGAACCATAAATGAAATTTTTAAAGGTTTTTTGGACAAAAGGGTTTCTGGGGTTCTTTTTTACGAAAACCCCGTAAAAGGTGGATGCTAAAAGGGCAGTCCTTTTGGGATTCATGGGGGATCTCCCAAGCTTTTAGAATCGCGTTTTTTTTAACAAAACGCCCTGAACCCCTGAGAGGAGCGAGTGCCTAGACCACCCGAGAGGTTATTTAGAGGAGCGAGCGCCTGGACCGCTTTAAAAGGGTAGTCGAAGAGCGAGCGCCTGTACCCAAGAGAGGTTAGTCAGAGGGGGCGGCGCCCGGACCACTGGGGAGTTAGTCAGAGTAGGGAGGGGTCCCGGAACCCCTGAGAGGAAATGAGTGCGTGGACCACGAGAGGGCGAGCACCTGGACCACTGAGAGGGGGCGAAAACCCCGGACCCCTGAGAGGAGCGAGTGCGGTTGGGGCCACTGAGAGGAGCGAGCGCCTCGACGAATGGGGGAGGAGCGAGCCATGGCCCCCTGGAGAGAAGCGAGGGCCTGGACCACTGACAGGAGCAAGCACCCGGACCCTTTTGGGGGAGCGAGCCCTGGAACCCCTAAAGGGGGCGGGGGCCCCGACCCCCTGAGAGGCTAGTTTGAGGAGCGAGTTTCCTCGACCTTGGGAAAAGGGTAGTCAGAGGAGCTAGCACCGGACCTTGGGAAGCTAGTCGAGGATCGAGTGACTGGGGTCATGAGAGGCTAGTCAGAGGAGCGAGTTTCCTGGCCACTGAGGGGCAAGTCAGAGGGCGAGCGCGTGGACTACTGAGGGCTTTTCAGAGGAGCGAAGCCCTGGACCCCCTGGGTAGGGGTAGGGGGGATGAGCGAGCCCGGGGCCATGAGAGGCTACTCAGGGGACGAGCGAAAAGGACCCCTGAGGGTGTGTCAGAGGAGCGATTCTCTGGACCACTGAAAAGGCTAGTCATTTGAGAGAGCCTTGGACCCCTGAAAAAGTAGTCAGAGTAATACTCTGGGCCCCCTGAGAGGCTGGGCAGAAGAGCGAGCGCCTTGGGCCCCTTAGGGAGGAAGCGCCTGAACCACTGAGAGGTTGTCAGAAGAGCGACCCCTTTTCCCCTTACAGGGGGAAGCGCCCGAACCACTGAGAGGTAGTAGAGGAGCGAGCGCCTGGACCCCTCAGAGGCTAGTCGAGGAGGGAGCGCCCCCGGCCTCTAAAAGGTATTTTAGAGGAGCGAGCGCCTGGGGCCACTGAGAGGAGTGGGGGGGGGGGGGCCCTTTGGGGGCCATGGAGGAGCGAGCGGTTGGACCCCTGAGGGAGGAAAACACTTTGGGCAAATTAGAGGAGGAAGCCCCCTGGACCACTGAGAGGAGGGGCGAAAGGAATTTTTTTACCAAATGAGAGGAGCAAACCCCTGGACTATGAGAGGAGCTTGTGCCTGGACCATGAGAGGCTAGTCAGAGGAGCGAGGGGCCTGGACCCCTGAGAGGCTAGTCACAGGAGCGAGCGCCTGGGGCCACTGAGAGGCTAGTCAGGGGACCGAGCGCCTGGACAACTTGGGCTAGTCAGAGGGTGAGCGCAAGGACCACTGAGAAGTGTCAGAAAAAGGGTGCCTGGGCCCCCTGAGAGGCTAGTCCGGCGAGAGGCGCCTGGGCCCTGAGAGGCTTTGTCGGGGGAGCGAGTGCCTGGACCACTCAGAGGCCAGTCAGGGACCGAGCGCCTTTGGGCCCTGAGGCCTAGTCAGAGGAGCGATTTTCCTGGCCCCCTGAGAGGGTAGTCAGGGCGGGAGCGCCTGGGCCAAATGAGGGCTTTTCAGAGGAGCGAAATGCCTTTGGGCCACTGAGAGGCTAGTCAAAAGGAGCGAGTGCCTGACCACTCAGGGGCCCGGCAGTGGCTGAGAGCCGGCCATAAGGGGGCTTGTCAGAGTTTGCGAGAACCCGGATCATTGGGGGCTAGGGGAGTAGCAAGCGACTGGACCCTAAGAGGCTGGTCAGAGGGGGGGAGAGGGCTGGACCACTGAGGGTAGTCAGGGGTAACGAGCCCTGGACCCCTGAGAGGTTTTCAAATTTGGGGCTAGCGCCTCGCCATGAGAGGTTAGTTTAGAGTTGCGAGTGCCTGGAACCCCAGGGGAGGCTAGTCAGTAAGCGAGCACCTGGAATTTCTTAGGGCTTGTCAGAAAAAGGGTTTGACCATCTGGACCTGAGAGGTTTGTCAGGTAACGAGCGCCTAGGGCCATTTTAGAGGTAGTCAAAGCAGCGAGTGGGCCCAGGGCCCCGTGGGAGGATTTGTTATAGTAGCGAAATGCTGGACCACTGAGAGGCTAGTCAGAGTAGGGGAGCGCCGGCACTGGAGGCTAGTCGGTAGCGAGTGGGCCCAAACAACTGAGAGGATAGTCAGGTAGCGAGGGGCCTTGGGCCCCTGAGGGGGGATAGTTTAGAGGACAAACGCCCGGACGCTTAAGGGGAAGTAGGAAGAAGCACCTGGGGCCACTGACAGGCTATCAGAGTGCGAGCTCCCGGGCCACTGAGAGGCTAGTCAGAGGAGCGAAACGCCCCCCGGGCCGTGAGGGCTAGTCAGAAATAGCGAGCGCCGGACCAGTGAGAAAGGTATTTTAGAGTAAAGGGGAGCGCCTTTAACCCTGAGGGATAAATCAGGGGTAGCGAGTTCCTGGACAACTGAGGGTAGTCAGAGTAGTAGCGTCGAACCGCTGAGAGGCTAGTTGGTAGTGAGCACCAGGGCCCCTGAGAGGCAAGGCAGGGGTAGAAAATGCCTGGTTTCCCCTTGGGGAGGCTAGTCAGAGGAAAATGAGCGCCTGGACCATGAAGGGCCAGTTTAGAGGAGCGAGCTCCCCTTTTCCCCCTGAGAGGCTTGTCAGAGGAGCAAGCCCCTGGGAACCCTGGGGAGGGTAGTCAGAGGAGCGAGCGCATTTTACACTGAGGGCTAGTCAGAGTAGCGAGTGCCTTGCACAGAGAGGCTAGTCAAGGGGGAGCGTGGCCTGGACCCCCTGAGAGGCTGTCAGAAAGGGGGGGAGGCCCTTTTCCACTGAGAGGGGGTTGTCCAAAAGTAGCGAGCGCCCCGGGCCCATGAGAGGTTGTCAGAGTAGTGGGCGCCTGGACCACTGAAAAAGGGTAGTAAAAGCAGCGAGCCCATGGACCTGAAAGGCTAGTCAGTGGGAGGGGAGCCAAAAGGACCACTGAAAGGCCCCGTCAGAGTAGCAAGCGCCCGGCCACTGTGAGGCTAGTCAGAGTTTGCGAGGCCTGGACCGCTGAGTGGGGTAGTCAGAGGAGCGAGCGCCGGGGGCCGGGTTTGAGGCAAATCAGAGAAGCAAGCACATGGGCCACTGAAAGGCCCAGTCAGAGTAGGAGGGTCCTGGGGCCATGGAGGTAGTCAGAGGAGCGAGCGTGGACCGCTGGAGGCTTTGTCCCGAGAGCGAGGCCTGGACCCACTGAGAGGCTATTCAGAGTAGCCCAGCGCCTGAACCATGAGGGTTAGTCAGAGTAGCGAGCGCCCGGAAAACTGAGAGGTAGTCAGAGTAGTGAGCGTTTTGGGCCCGGGGAGGGTAGTTTAGTGTAGTTTAGCGCCCAGACACTGGAGGCAAGTCAGGGGGTAGCAAGTGCCTGGTCCACTGAGAGGTTGTCAAAAGGAGTGAACGCCTGGACCCTGAGAGGCCAGGGAGGGAGCGAGCGCCTTTTTTTTCCCCTGAGAAAGGTTTGTCAAAAGGAGCGAGCCCATGGACCCCTGAGGGGCTTGTCAGGGAAACGAGGCATTGCCACTGGGGAGGCTTTGTCAGAGTAGCGGTTTCCTTCACACTTAAAAGGCCCAGTCAGAGGAGCGTGCGCCTGGGGGCCACGAAAAGGGGGTAGTCAGGCAGTTTAGCGCCTTTACCAAATGGGGGAGGCTTGTTAAAAGTTGCGAGCGCCTCGCTACTGAGGGTAGTCGAGTTGTGAGCGCCTGGAAACCCCTGAAAGGCTAGTCATAGCAGCAAGCCCTTGGGCCACTGGGGTAGTCAGCAGGGCGGGGCAACCCTTTTCCACTGAGAGTCTAGTCAGAGCAGCAAAATGCCTGGACCCCGGGGGGCTAGTCAGAGCAGCGGAGCCCCTGGAAACCTTTTTAGAGGCTGTCGAGTAGCGAGCCCCCTGGGCCCCTGAGAGGAAATCAGGAGTGAGTGCCTGGGGCCACTGAGGGGCTAGTCAGAGGAGCGGGGCGCTTGGACCCTGAGAGGGTAGTCAGAAAAAACGGGGCGCCTTTACCCCTGGAGGGGTAGTTTGGAAGGGAGCGGAAACCCGGGGGCCACTGAGAGGCAGTCAGAGTTTGCGAGGGGCCCCGGACCACTGAGAGGCTAGCAGGGGTTTGCGAGGGACCTTTTTCCAAAGAGAGGCTAGTCAGAGGGGCGAGCGCCGGCCACTGGGTCTAGTCAAAAGTTGCACCCCACCTGGATTCCGAAGGGTAGTAAAGCGCGAGCGCGTGGCCCCTTTAGGAAACAAGCACTGGACCCCTGGAGGAGCGAGGCCTTTTGCCACTGAGGGGCTTTGTCATAGGAGTAGTGCCTGAAACCCTTTAAAAGGTGTCAGAGTAGCAAGACCCGGACCTCTGAGGGTAGGGCGGGCAGCGAGCGCCCCAACCCCCGAGAGGCTTGGGCAGAGGAGTGAGCGCTGGGGCCATGGGGAGGGTGGGCAGAGTTCCCAGCGCCTGGAACCCCCTGGAGGCTAGTAAAAAAGTAGCGAGAAAAGCAGGACCAAATGGGGAAAGGGTAGTCAGAGTAGGAGCGCCTGGGGCCACTGAGAGGCTTTACGGAGCGAGCGTTTTTGGACCAATGAGAGGCTAGTCCCGAGGAAAAGGGGCGCCTGGGGAAAAAATTAGAGGCTAAATAAAAAGGATGAGCGAAGGACCAATGAGAAGCTAGTCGGAAAAACGAGTGCCTGTACCCCGAGAGGGGAGCAGGAGAGAGCGCCTGGGCCACCCGGGGAGGCTAGTAGAAAAGGGGGAAACGTGTGCCCGGACCACTCGAGGCCAGTCGAGGACCCAGCGCCCGGACCCTGGGGGGCCTTGTCAGAGGAGCGAATTTCCCGGCCACTGAGAGGCTAGTCAGACGAGCGAGCGCCTTGGGGCCCCTGGGAGGCTAAATCAGAGGAGCGGGCCTGGGGCCCCTAGACGTTTGTCAAAAAGGGGGAGCGGTGCCTCGACCAAATAGGGGGCCCGGCCGGGGGGATGGGGCCTGGAAACCAAATAGAGGCTGTAAGGAGTTAAAGGGGGGGGGCACCCCGGATTTACTTCTGAAGGCTAGTCAGAGTTTGGGAAGCGGGCCCGGACCCTAAGAGGCTGGGCAGAGGGGCGAGGCCTGGACCCTGGGGGTTGTCAGAGTCGAGCCCTGGACCACTGAGAGGTTCCCCATTTGGGGCGAGCGCCTGGGCCACTGAGAGGGGTTTGTCGAGTTGCGAAATTTTGGGGCCACAGAGAGGTTTGTCCCGCTAAAAGGAAACGCCCGGACTGCTTTGAAGGGTAGTCAGAGAGGTGGGGGAAACCTTTTGGACCACTGAGGGGGCTAGTCAGGGGTAAAGAGCGGGGCCTTTGGAAACCCGAGAGGCTAGTCAGAGCAGCGAGGCCTAGGGCCGTGGGGGGGATAGTTATGTAGCGGTGCCTGGGCCACTGGAGGCTAGTTTAGGGTAGTGAGCGCCTTTGGGCCCTGAGAGGCTAGTCAGAGTAAAACGAGTGCCCCAAACAAATGAGAGGATGTAAAAGTTGCGGAGCGCCGGGAAAAAATGTGAGGTAAATCCCGAGTTGCGAGCGCCTGGACCCCTGGGGTGGTTTGTCAGAGGAGCGAGCGCCTGGACCCCTTAGAGGCTAGTCAGGAAGCAAACACCTGGACCAATGCAGGCTAGTCGAGTAGCGACTCCCGGACCACTGGGGGAGGCTAGTCGAGGAGGGGGAGCGCCTGGACCGCTGAGAGGTACTCAGAGTAGCGAGGCCTGGGAAACCCCTGGGGGTATTCAGAGTAGCGAGGTGAACCCTTTAGGGATAGTCAGAGTAGCGAGTGCCTGACCCAACCCGAGAGGTAGTCGAGTAGTGAGCGTCTGAAAACCCCTGAGAGGCTAGTCAGAGTAGTGAGCGCCTAGGGCCATGAGAGGGGGGAAAAAGGGGCCCGAGTGCAAGTGCCTGGTCCATTGAGAGGCTAGTCAGAGGAGTGAGCGCTTGGGCCTGAAAAGGCCAGTCGAGGAGCAAGCACCTTTTCCACTGGAGGCTAGTCAGAGGAGCGAAACCCATGGACCCCTGAAGGTGTCAGAGGAGCGGCGCATTTTAAAACTGAGGGCTAGTCGAGTAGCGAGTGCCCTTTCACCCTGAGAGGCTAGCAGAGGGAAACGTTTCGCCTGGACCCTGAGGGTTGTCGAGGGGCGAGGCCTTTTTCCCCTGAGAGGCCCTTGGGCAGGGTTTGCGAGCCCCCGCGACCCCGGAGGTAGTCGAGTAGTGAGCGCCCGGGACCCTGAAAGGCTAGTTAGCAGAGGCCCTTTGGGCCACTGAAAGGTAGGCAGTGCAGCGAGCCCATGGCACTGAAAAAGGGTATCAGAGTAGCAAGCGCCTGGACCCCTGTAGGCTAGTCGGGTAGCGAGCGCTGGACCCCTGGGTGGGTTTGTCAGAGGAGCGAGCGCCTGGACCGCTTGGGCTAGTCAGGAAGCAAGGCCTGGACCACTGACAGGTTTGGTTTAGAGTAGCGAGCCCCCTGGACCACTGAAAAGGCTTTGTCAGAGGAGCGAGCGCCCGGGGCCGCTGAGAGGTAGTCAGAGTAGCCCAAACGCCCCGGACCAATGAGAGGCTATTTGAGTAGCGGCGCCCGAACCCCGAGAGGATATCAGAGTAGCGAGCGGCCCGGCAACTGAGAGGGTAGTCAGGTAGTGAAACATCTGGACCCCTGAGAGGCTAGGGCAGAGTAGTGGCGCCTAGACCCCTGAGAGGGGAAGTTCCGAGTAGCAAAATGCCCCGGTCCCCTGAGGCTAGGGCAGAGGATTTAGGCCCGGACCATGAGAGGCCCGTCAGAGGAGCGAGCGCCCCCTTTTTCCCCTGAGAGGTAGTTTAGAGGAGCGAGCCCATGGCAACTGAGGGTAGTCGAGGAGCGAGCGCCCTTGACCACTGAGGGGGGGTAGTCAGGAAAAGCGGGGCCTTGCACCCCTGAGAGGCTAGGCAGAGGGGGCGTGCGCCTGGAACTGAAAGGGGTAGTCAGGGAGCGGGGGCGCCCTTTACCACTGAGGGGTTGTCGAAATAGCAAACGGGCCTTTGACCATGAGGGCTAGTCAGAGTTTGTGAGCGCCCGGACCCCTGAAAAAGGGTAGGGCATAGCAGCGAGCCCATGGGGCCACTGAAAAGGGTAGTCGCAGAGCGAGCGCCCTTTTTAAAAGAGAGTTAGTCAGAAAACCGCGAAACGCCTGGACCATGAGAGGTAGTCAGTGCAGCGGGGCCCAAAGGGCCAATGAAAGGCTTTGTCAAAGTAGCGAGCGATGGACCACCCAGAGACTAGGTTGAAATAGCGAGGCCCGGCCATGAGAGGCTGTCAGAGTATCGAGCGCCCTGGTTCCCCGAGAGGGTAGTCAGAGGAGCGAGCGCCTTTTACACTGAAAAAGTAGTCAGAGTTTGAGAGCGCCTGGGAAACCCCTGAGAGGCTAGTCAGAGTTGCGAGCGCCTGGGGCCCCTGAGAGGGGGTCAGGTAGCAAGCGGCTGGAACCCCTGAGGGGCTAGTCAGAGTTGCGAGCGCCTGGACCCCCTAGAGGCCCAGTCAGGGAGGGTTGCGCCTGGATCACTGAGAGGCCCTTTTTCCGGGTTAGAGGAGTCAGAAAAAGGGGTGAGGGGTTGGACAACAGAGAAAGGTAGTCCCGATAATGAACGCCTGGACCACTGAGAGGCTAGTCAGAGTTTGAGGTGCCCGGACCACGGGAGGTAGTCCCGGTAGTGAGCGCCTCGAACCCCTGAGAGGTAGTCAAAGTAGTGAGCGCTGGACCATGAGCGGGGTTTGTCAGGGGGACCGAACGCCCCGGACCACTGAGAGGGAAGGGCAGAGGAGCGAGCGCAAGGACCACTGAGACGCTAGTCAGAGGAGCGAAAGGGCCCGGACCCTGAGGGCTTGTCAGAGGGCGAGCCCCTTTGGAAAATGAGAGGCTAGTCAGGGGGAGCGAGCGCATTGACCACTGGAGGGTAGTCAGAGTAGTGAGCACCTGGACCATTTAGAAAGGTAGTCGCAGAGCGAGCGCCCCTTTTCCCCTGAAAAGGGCTAGTCAGAGCGCAAGTGCCTGGACCAAATGAGGGCTAGTCAGAGCAGCGTACCATGGGGCCACTGAGGGGCTAGTCAGAGTAGCGAGCACCTGGGGGGCCCTGAGAAAGGGTAGTTTTGAGTAGTGAGTGCCTGGACCATGAGGGGCTAGTCAGAGGAGGCCCAGCGCTTGGCCCCAAAGAGAGGGGTAGTCAGAAAAACGAGCGCCTTTACCCCCTGAAAGGCTGTCAAGGGGTAGCGAGGCCTGGACCATGAGAGGTAGTCAGAGTTTTGCGAAACGCCTGGCCACTGAGAGGCTTGTCAGAGTTTCGAGGCCCTTGGGCCCCAAAAAAAGGGGGGCTAGTCAGAGGAGCGAGCGGGCCCGGGGCCCCTGAGAGTCTAGTCAGAGTTTGACGCACCTGGACCTCTCAGGGGTAGTCAAAGCAGCGGGGCTCGTGGACCTCGGGGAAACAGCAAGAACCCGGACCCTGGGAGGAGCGAGGCCTGTGCCATGAGGTGCTAGTCATTGGACTAGTGCCTTTAACCATTAAGAGGTAGTTTAGGGGTAGCAAGCAAACCCGGACCCTGGAGGTAGTCAGGGCAGCGAGGCCCCCGACCACCGGGAGGCTAGTCAGAGGAAGTGAGCCCTGTCCGCAAAAAGAGGCTAGTCAGATGAGCGAGGGGCCCCGGAACCCCTGAGAAGCTAGTAAGGTAGAAAAGGCCTGGACCACTGAGAGGCTAGTCGAGTAGTGAGGCCTGGACCATGAGGGCTAGTCAGACTAGCGAGCGCCTGGACCGTCCCGAGGCTAGGGCAGAGTACTAGCGCCTGGGAAAACTGAGAGGCCTGGGGCCGTTTGGGTAGTTTTGAAGAGGTGGGGAGGTCTGGACAACAGAGAGGCTAGTCAGCAGGCGAGCGCCTTTTCCACTGGAGGGATGTCAGAGCAGCGAAAAGGCCTGGACCACTGAAAGGCTAGTCAGGCAGCGAGCCCTGGACCCCTGAGAGGTAGTCAGCAGAGCGAGCGGGCCTTTTTCCAATTTAGGTTTAGTAGAGCAGCGAAGCCAGGACCCGAGAAGGGTAGTCCCCGTTTTTCGCTAGCTGATGGAAACCCCTGAGAGGTAGTCAAAATAGCGAGCGGGGCCCGGACCACCCAGAGAATGTCAGAGTAGCGGGGCGCCTGGACCCCTGAGGGGGGTAGTAGAAATAGCGAGCGCCTGGTCCCGAAGAGAGGTTGTCAGAGGAGCGAGCGCCGGACCAACTGAGGGAAACTAGTCAGAGTAGGGGGCCTGGACCCCCTGAGAGGCTAGGGCAGGGGTGCGAGGGGCCCGGGAACGTGAGAGGGGTATCAGAGTAGCGAGCGGTGGAAACCCCCTGAGAGGCTAGTCAGAGTAGCGAGGGCCTGGGGCTGAAAAGAGCTGTCAGAGGAGCTAGTGGGCCCGGATCCCTGAGAGGTGGACCCCTTAGAGGTAGTCGAAGAGGTGTGAGGCTCTGGAAAACAGAGAGGCTAGTAAAAGTAAATGAAAACCCGGAACCCTGAGAGGTAGTAAGAAATAGCGAGCGCCTCCCCGCCCTGAGAGGCTTTGTCAGAGTTTGTGAGCGCCCCCGGCCACTGAGCGGCTTTGTCAGAGGACCGGGAAAGCCTGGGCCATGAGGGCTAGTTTAGAGGAGCGAGTGCGTGGACCATGAGGGTTGTCCGAGGAGCGAGGCGCCCTGGAACCCCCTGAGAGGCTTGTCAGAGGAAGCGAGCCCCCTGGAAAACTGAGAGGCTAGTCAGTTGGGGGCGGCGCATGGACCACTGAGGGCTAGTCAGAGGTAGTGAGCGCCTCGACCACTGAGGGCTAGTCGAGAGTGAGCGCCTTTTTCCACTAAAGGGGTCTAGTCAGAGCAGCAAACACCTGGCCCACTGAAGGGGGCTTGTCGAGCGCAGCCCTTTGGGCCCTGAGAGGGGTTGTCAGAGTAGCGAGCACCTGGGCCCTGAGAGGTAGTCAGAGTAGTGAGTGCCCGGACCCCCTGAGGGGGTAGTCGAGGGGCGAGCGCTTGGGGCCAAAAGAGAGGTAGTCAGAAAAACGAGCGGGTTTACCCCTGAGAGGCTAGTCAGAGAAAGGGGCGCCGGGCCCCTGAGAGGGGAGTCAGGGTGGGGAGCGCCCGGACTATGAGAGTGTCGAGGAGCGAGCGCCTGGCCCCCTGAGAGGCTAGTCAGTTAGCGAGCGCGTTGTCCGCCCGAGAGGCTAGTAGAGGAGCGAGCGCCTTTGGGCCATGAGAAATAGTCCGAGTAGAGGTGCCTGGACCCTGAGGGGCTGTCAGGTAGCGAGGCCCCGGGCCCCTGAGAGGCTAGGGCAGACTAGCGAAACGCCCCCGACCACTGAGAGGCTAGTCGCAGAGCCGGGGCGCCTTTACCACTGAGAAAACTTGTCGGAGCGAGTGCCCGGACCACTGAGAGGCTAGTAGAGCGGGGAGCACCTGGACCACTGAGAGGCTAGTCAGCAAAAGCGAGCACCTTTTTCCCCCTGAGAGTCTAGTAGAGTAGTGAGCGCCTGGACCACTGAGAGGGTAGTCAGACTAGCGAGCACCCCGGGGCCACTGAGAGGGGTTTGTCAGCAGAGCGGGAAACGCCTTTTGCAATGAGAGTCTAGTCAGAGGGAAACGAGCGCCTGGAAACCCCTGGGAGGTAGTCAGGGGGAGAAGCCCCTTGGGGCCCCTTAGAGGCTAGTCGAGTAGCGAGCGTGGACCACCGAGAGACTAGTCAGAGTGCGAGGCCTGGACCACTGAGGGTAGGGCAGGATTTGCGAGGCCTGGGGCCAAAAGAGAGGCTAGTCAAATTGTGAGGTGGGGCGCTGAGGGCTATCTTGGGGGCTAGCGCCTGGATCACTGAGAGGCTAGTCGAGGGAGCGAGTGCCTGGCCCCTGAGGAAAGGGTTTGTCAGGGTAGGAGCACCTGGGGCCACTGGGAGGGTTGTCAGAGTAGTGAGGGGCTTAACAAATGAGAGTCTAGTCAGAGTTTGCGCAAGCCTGGACCTCTTTAGATGCTAGTCAGGGCCCGCGAGCACGTGGACCTCTGAGGCAGCAAGCACCCTGGGCCCCTGAGAGGCTATTTTAGAGGAAACGAGCGCCTTTTTTATGGCTGGCCCATTCGAGTGCAGGGGCCTTGGGAAATGGAGGTAGTCAGGGCGAGCGAGCGCCTGGACCAAATGTGAGGCCCGTCAGAAAAAACGAGCCCTGGGCCATGAGAGGCTAGTCAGAGGAGCGAGACCTGGACCATTTAGAGGTAGTCAGAGGGGGGAGCCGGGGCCCCTAGAGGCTAGTCAGAGGGGGCGGGGTGCCTTTTTCCCCGGGAGGTGTCAGAGTAGAGAGCGCCTGGACCCCTGAGAGGCAGGGGCAGATGAGCGGTGCTGGACCCCTGGGGAGGCCCGTAGAGGGCGAGCCCTTGGGCCATGAGAGGCTAGTCAGGGAGGGGCACCCGGCCCCTGAGAGGGTTGAAGAGGGCGAGCCCTGGCCCCTTTATAGGGTAGTCAGGAAGCGAGTGCCTTGACCCCTGAGGGGGTTTGTCAGGTGGCGAGCGATGGACCCCTGAGAGGTGTGAGGGGCGGCCCTGGACCCCCTGAGAGGCTAGTCAGAACAGGGAGGGACCCGGAAAACTGAGAGGCTTGTCAGAGGGGGTTTGAAACGCCCGGAAACCCAAGAGAGGGGGTAGTCGAGTAGTGAACCCCCGTAAACCCCTGGAGGAGCGAGTGCCCAGACCACTGGGGAGAAATTTGTCGAGTAGCGAGCACCCGGACCTGAGGGGGCTATTTAGAGTAGCGAGCGCCCCCCGGGGCCCCTGAGAGGGGGGTAGTCAGAGTAGTGAGCACCCCGGATCACTGAGAGGTAGTCAGAAGGTTTGGAGTGCCTGGGAAACCCCTGAGAGGCTGTCAGAGTAAACGAGCCCAATGGGGCCCTGAGAGGCTAGTCAGGGGAGTGAAAACCTGGACCACTGAGGGGTGTCAGAGTAGCGAGCTCCGGGGCCACTGAGAGGCTTTTCAGAGGAGCGAGGGGTTGGGGCCCCCTGAGAGGGTAGTCAGAGTTTTCGAGGGGCCTGGACCACGAGGGGGTGCCCCCTGGCCCCGGGGGCTGGAATGCTTAGAGGTAAAAAAGGGAAAAGGTGTGAGCGTCTGGGGCCCTGAGAGGCTAGTCAGGGTTTAAAGAACGCCTGGAAAACACTGAGAGGCTTGTCAGAGGAGCGAGGGGCCTGGACCTTGGGGAGGCTAGTCAGAAAGGGGCTAGCACCTCGACCCTGAGAAGCTGTAAAAGGATTTGAGCGACTGGGGAAAAATGAGAGGCTAGTCGAAAGGGGTGGTGCCTGGACCACTGAGAGGTAAAATCAGAGGGGGCGAGCGCCTGGGCTATGAGATGCTACCAGAGGAGCGAAACGCCTTTCCACTGAGAGGCTAGTCAGTGAAGCAGCGCCAGGGGCTACTGGCAGGCTAGTCAGAGGGAGCCAAAACGCCCAGACCACAGAGAGGTAGGGCAGAGTTTGGACACCTGGCCAAATGAGGGGGCTAGTCAGAGGGGAATTTAGTGCTGGACCAAATGAGGGTAGTCAGGGGAAACGAACGTCCCGGCCACTGGAGGCTTGTCAGAGGAGCGAATGCCCTTTACCACCCGAGAGGCTGGGCCGAGGAGCGAGCGCCGCAATTAGAGAGGTAGGTTTAGAGGAAATTTGGGCCCCCGGGGCCCCCGAGAGTTAAACCCGGGGGCAGGACCACTGAGCGAGCAAACCCCTGGACCAATGAGAGAAGCGAGCCCCTGGACTACTGAGAGAAACTAGCGCCGGGAAACCCTTGAGAGGTAGTCAGAGGACCGGGGCGCCTTTGGGCCACTTTGAGGCTTGGGCAGTGGACGAGTTTCCGTCACCAATGTGAGGTTAAGAGAGTAGGAGGGCCCGGACCCCTTTTGGGGGTAGTCCCGAAAAAGCGGTGCTTTTGGGCCTGGGGAGGCATCAGAGGAGCTAGCGCCAAACACCACTATGGGCTAGGGAGAGTTTGAGAGTGCCTGGGCCAATGAGAGGCCCAGTCAGAAAAGCGAGCGCCGGGGCCCCTGAGGGGCTAGTCCAAAGGAGCGACGCTGGACCACGAGAGGCTTTGTAGAAAAGCGGGGCACCTGGACCAAAAAATAGGCTAGTCAGAGGGGCGAGCCCCCGGGCCACTGAGAGGCTACTGGGGAGCGAGGCTGGACCCCTCAGAGGTAGTCAGAGGAGCAGGGGTTGGGCCAATGGGGGGCTAGTAAAAAGGAGGGCGCCCTAACAAAATGAGAGGCCCAAATCAGGTTTGGATCCCCCGCACCACTTTAAAAAGAGCAAGTGCCTAGACCAAATTTAGAGGTCGTAAGAGAAGCGAGGCCCGGACCCCCCAGATTTCTAGTTAGGGAGGGAGGCACCCCGGCCCCTGAGAGGCCCTCAGAAGGGGGCGAAACGCCTGGACCCCCGAGGGGAGTGAGGCCCGGACCCCGGGGGGGAGCGAGTGGTTGGACCCCCTTGAGGAGCGAGCGCCTTTAAACCCCTGAGAGGGGGGGAGCACCCGGGACCCAATGAGGGGAGCTAGCGCCCGGAAATGGAGGGGTAGTCAGAGGGGTGAGTGCCTGGACCCCTGAAAAGGTTAGTCAGGGAGCAAGCAACCCGGACCCTTAGAGGGTAGTCAGAGGAGCGGACAAGGACCACTGGGAAAAGGCTACTCCCGAGGAGTGAGCGCCTGGGGCCCCTGAGAGGGTAGTCCGAGTAGTAGCTCCGGGGCCATGGAGGGCTTTTCAGAAAGGGGCGAGCGCTTGGACCAATGAGAGGGGTTGTCAGGGTTGTGAGCGCCCGGAAACCCCTGGGGAGGCTTTGGCAGATGGGGCGAGCGCCTGGAATGCTTAGAGGTGTAGAAGAGGTGTAGTGTCTGCAACACTGAGGGAAATTTAGGGTAACGAACGCCTGGGCCACTGAGAGGCTAAATCAGAGTTGTGAGGGCCCTGGGCCACTGGGAGGCAAGTCAGGGGTAGCGGCGCCCGGACCACTGAGAGCCCAGTCGAGTAGCGGCCCCCTGGACCCCTGAAAAGGCTAGTAAAGTGTAGTGGGGGCAAAAAAGGGGCCCCTGAGGGGCTAGTCGAGTGTGGGCTGCCCCGGGCCCCTTTTAGGGCCCAGTCAGGTAGCAAACGGAAATGGACCACTAAGGGTGGTCAGAGGGAATTTTGTGAGCGTTGGAACCCCCGAGAGGGGTAGGGCAGAGTAACGAGCGCCCGGGCCCACTTGAGAGGCTGTCAGAGTAGGCGAGCGCCTGGACCACTGAGGGTAGTCAGAGGAGCGAGCCCCTTGACAATCTGGAGGCTAGTCAGAGGAGTGAGCGCCTGGACCACTGAGAGGCTAGTCAGAGGAGCGAGTGCCTGGACCACTGAGAGGCTAGTCAGATTATCAGGCACCTGGACCACTGAGAGGCTAGTCAGAGGAGTGAGCGCCTGGACCTCTGAGAGGCTAGTCAGAGTAGCTAGCTCCTGGACCACTAGGAGGCTAGTCTGAGTAGCGAGCACCTGGACCACTGAGAGGCTAGTCAGAGTAGCGAACGCCTGGGACGCATGAGAGGCTAGTCAGAGGAGCGAGCGCCTGGACAACATGAGAGGTAGCAGAGGACGGTAAGTGAGCGCCTGGACCACTCAGAGGCTTGTCAGAGGAGCGAGCGCCTGGACCACTGAGAGGCTTGTCAGAGGAGTGAGCGCCTGGACCACTGAGAGGCTTGTCAGAGGAGCGAGCACCTGGACCACTGAGAGGCTAGTCAGAGTAGCGAGCGCCTGGACCTCTGAGAGGCTAGTCAGAGGAGCGAGCGCCTGGACCACTGAGAGGCTAGTCAGAAGAGGAGCGAGAATCTGAGATGACCACTGAGAGGCTAGTCAGAGTAGCGAGCGCCTGGTCAACTGGGAGGCTAGTCAGAGGAGCGAGCGCCTGCACCACTGAGAGGCTAGTGAGAGTAGCGAGCCCCTGTACCACTGAAAGGAGCAAGCGCCTGGACCACTGAGAGGCTAGTCAGAGGAGCGAGCACCTGGACCCTTCAGAGGCTAGTCAGAGGAGCGAGCGCCTTTACCTCTCAGAGGCTAGTCAGAGGAGGAGCGCCTGGACATGAGAGGAAGCGAGCACCTGGACCCACTGAGAGTAGCGAGCAGTTGGACACTGAGAGGACTAGCGCCCTGGACCACTGAGAGAGGAGCGAACGCCTGGGACCACTGAAAGAGCGGAGCCCTGGGGGGGACTTCTGAGAAGAGCTAGTAGCCTGGACCACTTAGGGCTTCAAGTCAAGGAGCGAGCGAAGGACCACTGAGAGGCTAGTCAGAGGAGCTAGCGCCCTGACCACTGAGAGGCTATTCAGAGTAGCGAGTGCCTGGACCACTGAGAGGCTAGTCAGAGGAGCGAGCGCCTGGAACACTGAGAGGCTAGTCAGAGGAGCGAGTGCCTCGACCACTGAGAGGCTAGTCAGAGGAGCGAGCGCATGGGCCACTGAGAGGCTAGTCAGAGTAGTGAGTGCATTGACCACTGAGAGGCTAGTCAGAGGACTCAGCGCCTGGACCACTGAGAGGCTAGTCAGAGTAGCGAGCGCCTGGACCACTGAGAGGCTATTCAGACGAGCGAGCCTATGGACCACTGAGAGGCTAGTCAGAAAAAAAAAAAAAAAAAAAAAAGCAGAGCGTATAGACCACTGAGAGGCTAGTCAGAGTAGCGAGCACCTTGACCACTGAGAGGCTAGTCAGAGGAGTGAGTGCCTTTACCACTGAGAGGCTATTCAGAGTAGCGAGCGCCTGGACCACTGAGAGGCTAGTCAGAGGAGTGAGCCCCTGGACCACTGAGAGGCTAGTCAGAGGAGTGAGCACCTGGACCACTGAGTGGCTAGTCAGAGGAGCGAGCACCTGGACCACTGAGAGGCTAGTCAGATTAGCGAGCGCCTAGACCACTGAGAGGCTAGTCAGAGGAGCGAGCGCCTGGACCTCTGAGAGGCTAGTGAGCTGAGCTAGCGCCTGGACCACTGAGAGGCTAGTCAGAGTAGCGAGCCCGTGTACCACTGAGAGGAGCGAGCGCCTGGACCACTGAGAGACTAGTCAGAGTAGCGAGCGCCTGGACCACTGAGAGGCTATTCAGAGGAGCGAGCCCATGGACCACTGAGAGGCTAGTCAGAGGAGCGAGTGCATGGACCACTGAGAGGCTAGTCAGAGTAGCGACCGCCTTGACCACTGAGAGGCTAATCAGAGGAGCAAGCGCCTGGGCCACTTAGAGGCTAGTCAAGGGAGCGAGCGCCTGGACCACTCAGAGGCTATACAGAGTAACGAGCGCCTGGACCACTGAGAGGCTAGTCAGAAGAGTGAGCGCCTGGGCCACTTAGAAGCTAGTCAAAGGAGCGAGCGCCTGGACCACTGAGAGGAGCGAGCAGTTGGACCACTGAGAGAAGCGAGCGCCTGGACCACTGAGAGAAGCGAATGCCTGGACCACTGAAAGAAGCGAGCCCCTGGACTACTGAGAGGAGCTAGAGCCTGGACCACTGAGAGGCTAGTCAGAGAAGCGAACGCCTGGACCACTGAGAGGTTAGTCAGACAAGCGAGTTCCTGGACCACTTAGAGGCTAGTCAGAGGAGCGAGCGCAAGGACCACTGAGAGGCTATTCAGAAAAGCAGAGCACTGGGACCATGAGAGGTGTTCAGAGGGAGCTAGATCCCTGACCACTGAGAGGCTATTCAGAGTAGCGAGTGCCTGGACCACTGAGAGGCTAGTCAGAGGAGCAAGCACCTGGACCACTGAGAGGCTAGTCAGAGGAGCGAGCACATGGGCCACTGAGAGGCTAGTCAGAGTAGTGAGTTGGCCCCCCCTTTGGACCACTGAGAGGCTATTCAGAGGGGATCAGTGCCGACCACTGAGAGGCTAGTCAGAGTGTATAGCGCCTGGACCACTGAGAGACTATTCAGTGGAGCGAGCCTATGGACCACTGAGAGGCTAGTCAGAAAAGCGAGTGTATAGACCACTGAGAGGCTAGTCAGAGTAGTGAGCACCTTGACCACTGAGAGGCTAATCAGAGGAGCGAGCGCCTGGACCATTGAGAGGCTAGTCAGAGGAGCGAGCGCCTTTACCACTGAGAGGCTAGTCAGAGTAGCGAGCGCCTGGACCACTGAGAGGCTAGTCAGAGGAGCGAGCCCCTTGACCACTGAGAGGCTAGTCAGAGGCGTGAGCGCCTGGACCACTGAGAGGCTAGTCAGAGGAGCGAGTGCCTGGACCACTGAGAGGCTAGTCAGATTAGCAGGCACCTGGACCACTGAGAGGCTAGTCAGAGGAGTGAGCGCCTTTACCTCTGAGAGGCTAGTCAGAGTAGCTAGCTCCTGGACCACTAGGAGGCTAGTCTGAGTAGCGGAGCATACCTGGACCCACTGAGAGGGCTAGTCAGAGTAGCGAACGCCTGGACCACTGAGAGGCTAGTCAGAGGAGCGAGCGCCTGGACCACTGAGAGGCTAGTCAGAGGAGTGAGCGCCTGGACCACTCAGAGGCATGTCAGAGGAGCGAGCGCCTGGACCACTGAGAGGCTTGTCAGAGGAGTGAGCGCCTGGACCTGAGAGGACTTGTCAGAGGTAGCGAGCACCTGGGACACTGAGAGGATAGTCAGCAGTAGTTAGCGAGCGCCTGGACCTCTGAGAGGCTAGTCAGAAGAGCGAGCGCCTGGACCACTCAGAGGCTAGTCAGAAGAGGAGCGAGTATCTGGACCACTGAGAGGCTAGTCAGAGTAGCGAGCGCCTGGTCAACTGGGAGGCTAGTCAGAGGAGCGAGCGCCTGGAACACTGAGAGGCTAGTGAGAGTAGCGACCACTGTTACACTGTGAAAGGAGCTAGCGCCTGGACCACTGAGAGGCTAGTCAGAGGAGCGAGCACCTGGACCCTTCAGAGGCTAGTCAGAGGAGCGAGCGCCTTTACCTCTCAGAGGCTAGTCAGAGGAGCGAGCGCCTGGACCACTGAGAGGAGCGAGCACCTGGACCACTGAGAGTAGCGAGCAGTTGGACCACTGAGAAAAGCTAGCGCCTGGACCACTGAGAGGAGCGAACGCCTGGACCACTGAAAGAAGCGAGCCCCTGGACTTCTGAGAGGAGCTAGAGCCTGGACCACTTAGAGGCTAGTCAGAGGAGCGAGCGCAAGGATAACTGAGAGGCTAGTCAGAGGAGCTAGCGCCCTGACCACTGAGAGGCTATTCAGAGTAGCGAGTGCCTGGACCACTGAGAGGCTAGTCAGAGGAGCGAGCGCCTGGAACACTGAGAGGCTAGTCAGAGGAGCGAGTGCCTCGACCACTGAGAGGCTAGTCAGAGGAGCGAGCGCATGGGCCACTGAGAGGCTAGTCAGAGTAGTGAGTGCTGGACCATGAGAGGTTGTCAGAGGACACTCAGAGGCCTGGACCACTGAGAGGCTAGTCAGAGTAGCGAGCGCCTGGACCACTGAGAGGCTATTCAGACGAGCGAGCCTATGGACCACTGAGAGGCTAGTCAGAAAAGCGAGCGTATAGACCACTGAGAGGCTAGTCAGAGTAGCGAGCACCTTGACCACTGAGAGGCTAGTCAGAGGAGTGAGTGCTTTTACCACTGAGAGGCTATTCAGAGTAGCGAGCGCCTGGACCACTGAGAGGCTAGTCAGAGGAGTGAGCCCCTGGACCACTGAGAGGCTAGTCAGAGGAGTGAGCACCTGGACCACTGAGTGGCTAGTCAGAGTAGCGAGCACCTGGACCACTGAGAGGCTAGTCAGATTAGCGAGCGCCTAGACCACTGAGAGGCTAGTCAGAGGAGCGAGCGCCTGGACCTCTGAGAGGCTAGTGAGCTGAGCTAGCGCCTGGACCACTGAGAGGCTAGTCAGAGTAGCGAGCCCGTGTACCACTGAGAGGAGCGAGCGCCTGCACCACTGAGAGACTAGTCAGAGTAGCGAGCGCCTGGACCACTGAGAGGCTATTCAGAGGAGCGAGTGCATGGACCACTGAGAGGCTAGTCACAGTAGCGACCGCCTTGACCACTGAGAGGCTAATCAGAGGAGCAAGCGCCTGGGCCACTTAGAGGCTAGTCAAAGGAGCGAGCGCCTGGACCACTCAGAGGCTATACAGAGTAACGAGCGCCTGGACCACAGAGAGGCTAGTCAGAAGAGTGAGCGCCTGGGCCACTTAGAAGCTAGTCAAAGGAGCGAGCGCCTGGACCACTGAGAGGAGCGAGCAGTTGGACCACTGAGAGAAGCGAGCGCCTGGACCACTGAGAGAAGCGAATGCCTGGACCACTGAAAGAAGCGAGCCCCTGGACTACTGAGAGGAGCTAGAGCCTGGACCACTGAGAGGCTAGTCAGAGAAGCGAACGCCTGGACCACTGAGAGGTTAGTCAGACAAGCGAGTTCCTGGACCACTTAGAGGCTAGTCAGAGGAGCGAGCGCAAGGACCACTGAGAGGCTATTCAGAAAAGCGAGCACCTGGACCACTGAGAGGCTAGTCAGAGGAGCTAGATCCCTGACCACTGAGAGGCTATTCAGAGTAGTGAGTGCTGCCGGACAACTGTGAGGCTTAGTCAGAGGAGCAAGCACCTGACAATGAGAGGCTTAGTCAGAGGGAGCGAGCACATGGGCACTGAGAGGTGTCAGAGTTAGTGAGTGCCTGGACCACTGAGAGGTATTCAGAGGACTCAGTGTCTGGACCCTGGAGAGGCTAGGTCAGAGTAGTATAGGCGCTCTGGACCACTGAAGGAGACTATTTCAGTGGAGCGAGCCTATGGACCACTGAGAGGCTAGTCAGAAAAGCGAGTGTATAGACCACTGAGAGGCTAGTCAGAGTAGTGAGCACCTTGACCACTGAGAGGCTAATCAGAGGAGCGAGCGCCTGGACCATTGAGAGGCTAGTCAGAGGAGCGAGCGCCTTTACCACTGAGTGGCTAGTCAGAGTAGCGAGCGCCTGGACCACTGGGAGGCTATTAAGAGGAGCGGGCCCCTGGACCACTGTGAGGCTGTCAGAGTGATGTGAAGGCCTGGACCCACTGAGAGGCTAGTCAGGGAGCGAGTGCCTGGACCACTGAGAGGCTAGTCAGATTAGCGAGCACCTGGACCACTGAGAGGCTAGTCAGAGGAGCGAGCGCCTGGACCTCTGAGTGGCTAGTCAGAGTAGCTAGCTCCTGGACCACTAGGAGGCTAGTCAGAGTAGCCAGCACCTGGACCACTGAGAGGCTAGTCAGAGTAGCGAACGCCTGGACCACTGAGAGGCTAGTCAGAGTAGCTAGCTCCTGGACCACTAGGAGGCTAGTCAGAGTAGTGAGCACCTGGACCACTGAGAGGCTAGTCAGAGTAGCGAACGCCTGGACCACTGAGAGGCTAGTCAGAGTAGCGAACGCCTGGACCACTGAGAGGCTAGTCAGAGTAGCGAACACCTGGACCACGGAGAGGCTAGTCACAGTAGCGAGTGCCTGGACCACTGAGAAGCTAGTCAGAGTAGCGAGCGCCTGGACCACTGAGAGGCTGTCAGAGTAGCGAGCGCCTAAACTGCTGAGAGGCTAGTCAGAGGAGCGAACGCCTCGACCACTCAGAGGCTAGTCAGAGGAGCTAGTGCCCTGACCACTGAGAGGCTATACAGAGTAGCAAGCGCATGGACCACTGAGAGGCTAGTCAGAAGAGCGAGTGCCTGGGCCACTTAGAGGCTAGTCAAAGGAGCGAGCACCTGGACCACTGAGAGGCTAGTCAGAGGAGCGAGCGCCTGGACCCTCAGAGGCTAGTAGAGGAGCAAGGCGCCTTACCTTCAGAGGCTTGTCAGAGGAGCGATGCGCCCTGGGAACGACTGTGGGAGGGCGAGCAGTTTGGGACCACTGAGAGAAGAATGCGCGTGCCTGGACCACTGAGAGGAGCGAGCGCCTGGACCACTGAGAGGAGCGAGCGCCTGGACCACTGAGAGGAGCAAACGCCTGGACCACTGAAAGAAGCGAGCCCCTGGACTTCTGAGAGGAGCTAGAGCCTGGACCACTTAGAGGCTAGTAAGAGGAGCGAGCGCAAGGACCACTGAGAGGCTATTCAGAGAAGCGAGCGCCTTGACCACTGAGAGGCTAGTCAGAGGAGCTAGCGCCCTGACCACTGAGAGGCTACTCAGAGTAGCGAGTGCCTGGACCACTGACAGGCTAGTCAGAGGAGCGAGCGCCTGGAACACTGAGAGGCTAGTCAGAGGAGCGTGTGCCTGGACCACTGAGAGGTTAGTCAGAGGAGCGAGCGCATGGGCCAATGAGAGGCTAGTCAGAGTAGTGAGTGCCTGGACCACTGAGAGGCTAGTCAGAGGACTCAGCGCCCTGGACCCACTGAGAGGCTAGTCAGAGTAGCGAGTGCTGGGGACCACTGAGAGGCTATTCAGAGGAGCGAGCCTATGGACCACTGAGAGGCTAGTCAGAAAAGCGAGCGTATAGACCACTGAGAGGCTAGTCAGAGTAGCGAGAACCTTGACCACTGAGAGGCTAATCAGACGAGTGAGCGCCTTTACCACTGAGAGGCTAGTCAGAGTAGCGAGCGCCTGGACCACTGAGAGGCTAGTCAGAGGAGCGAGCCCTGGACCACTGAGAGGCTAGTCAGAGGAGTGAGCCCGCCTGGACACTTTGAGAGGTAGTCAGGGAGCAGCGCCTGGGACCACGAGAGGCTAGTCAGAGTACAAGTACGGCGAGTGCCTAGACCACTGAGAGGCTAGTCAGAGGAGCGAGCGCTGGACCCTCTCAGAGGCTAGCCCCTGAAAGGAGCGAGTGCCCTGACCACTGGTGAAGGGCTAGTCTGAGGAGCGAGTGCATGGTCCAACTGAGAGGCTAGTCAGAGTAGCGACCGCCTTGACCACTGAGAGGCTAATCATAGGAGCGCATGCCTGGACCATTGAGAGGCTAGTCAGAGGAGCGAGCGCCTGGGCCACTTAAAGGCTAGTCAAAGGACGTGTGCGGGCCTGGGACCCCCACTGAAGAGGCTATACAGAGTAGCGAGCACCTGGACCACTGAGAGGCTAGTCAGAAG
Organism: Cherax quadricarinatus; assembly: GCF_026875155.1. NCBI lineage: Eukaryota > Metazoa > Arthropoda > Malacostraca > Decapoda > Parastacidae > Cherax > Cherax quadricarinatus. The sequence goes on from NC_069491.1 coordinate 21,519,902, forward strand.
AGCGATCGCCTGGGCCACTTAGAGGCTAGTGAAAGGAGCGAGTGCCTGGACCACTGAGAGGATAGTCAGAGGAGTGAGCGCCTGGACCACTGATAGTCTAGTCAGAGGAGCGAGCCCCTGTACCACTGAGAGGCTACTCAGAGGAGCGAGCACCTGGACCACTGAGAGTCTAGTCAGAGGAGCGTGTGTCTGCACCACTGAGAGGCTAGTCAGAGGAGTGAGCGCCTGGACCACTGAGAGGCTAGTCAGAGTAGCGAGCGCCTGGACCTCTGAGAGGCTAGTCAGAAGAGCAAGCGCCTGGACCACTGAGAGGCTAGTCAGAAGAGGAGCGAGCATCTGGACCACTGAGAGGCTAGTCAGAGTAGCGAGCGCCTGGTCAACTGGGAGGCTAGTCAGAGGAGCGAGCGCCTGGACCACTGAGAGGCTAGTGAGAGTAGCGAGCCCCTGTACCACTGAAAGGAGCAAGGGTCTGGACCACGGAGAGGCTAGTCAGAGGAGCGAGCGCCTTTACCTCTCAGAGGCTAGTCAGAGGAGCGAGCGCCTGGACCACTGAGAGGAGCGAGCGCCTGGACCACTGAGAGGAGCGAGCAGTTGGACCACTGAGAGAAGCGAGTGCCTGGACCACTGAGAGGAGCGAGTGCCTGGACCACTGAGGAGGAGCGAAGCACCTGGACCACTGAGAGTAGGTGAACGCCTGGACACTGAAAAGCGAGCCCCTGGACTCTGAGAGGGAAACTAGAGCCTTGGACACTTAGAGGCTAGTCAGAGATCGCGAGCGCAAGGACCCACTGACGAGTAGTCTGAGGAGCTAGCGCCCATGACCCTGAGAGGATATTAAGGAAGTAGCGAGGTCCAGGACCACTGAGAGGGCTAGTCAGATGAAGCGAGGCGCCTGGAACACTGAGAGGCTATCAGAGGAGCGAGTGCCTCGACACTGAGCGAGGTAGTCAGAGGAAGTAGCTGAGCGCATTGGCCACTGAGAGGCTAGTCAGAGTAGGTGAATGTGCGTGGACCACTGAGTGGCTAGTCAGAGGACTCAAGCGCCTGGACCACTGAGAGGCTAGTCAGAGTAGCGAGCGCCTGGACCACTGAGAGTATTCAGAGGAGCGGAGCCTATGGTCCATGAGGGTAGTCAGAAAAGCGAGACGTATAAACCACTGAAGGCTAGTCAGAGAGTAGCGGAGCACCTGACACTGAAGGCTAATCAGAGGATCAATAGTGAGCGCCCCTGGTCCATTGAGAGGCTAGTCAGAGGAGTGAGCCCCTGGACACTGAGAGCTAGTCTGAGGAGTTGAGCGCCTCTGGACCACTGAGTGGGCTAGTAAGAGGAGGCGAGCACCTGGACCAATGAGAGGCTTCTCAGATTAGCGAGCGTAGACCACTTAGAGGCTAGGGCAGAGGAGCGAGCGCCTGGACCTCTGAGAGGCTAGTGAGCTGAGCTAGCGCATGGACCACTGAGAGGCTAGTCAGAGGAGCGTGTGGCTGGACCACTGAGAGGCTAGTCAGAGTAGCGAGCCCGTGTACCACTGAGAGGAGCGAGCGCCTGGACCACTGAGAGACTAGTCAGAGTAGTGAGCGCCTAGACCACTGAGAGGCTATTCAGAGGAGCGAGCCCATGGACCACTGAGAGGCTAGTCAGAGGAGCGAGTGCATGGACCACTGAGAGGCTAGTCAGAGTAGCGACCGCCTTGAGCACTGAGAGGCTAATCAGAGGAGCGCATGCCTGGACCATTGAGAGGCTAGTCAGAGGAGCAAGCGCCTGGGCCACTTAGAGGCTAGTCAAAGGAGCGAGCGCCTGGACCACTGAGAGGCTATACAGAGTAACGAGCGCCTGGACCACTGAGAGGCTAGTCAGAAGAGTGAGCGCCTGGGCCACTTAGAGGCTAGTCAAAGGAGCGAGCGCCTGGACCACTGAGAGGATAGTCAGTGGAGCGAGCGCCTGGACCAGTGATAGTCTAGTCAGAGGAGCGAGCCCCTGGACCACTGAGAGGCTACTCAGAGGAGCGAGCACCTGGACCACTGAGAGTCTAGTCAGAGGAGCGTGCGTCTGGACCACTGAGAGGCTAGTCAGAGGAGCGAGTGCCTTGACCACTGAGAGGCTAGTCAGAGGAACGAGGCGCCTGGACCACTGAGAGGCTAGTCAGAGTAGCGAGCCCCTGTACCACTGAAAGGAGCAAGCGCCTGGACCAATGAGAGGCTAGTCAGAGGAGCGAGCGCCTGGACCCCTCAGAGGCTAGTCAGAGGAGCGAGCACCTTTACCTCTCATAGGCTAGTCAGACGAGCGAGCTCCTGGACCACTGAGAGGAGCGAGCGCCTGGACCACTGAGAGGAGCGAGCAGTTGGACCACTGAGAGAAGCGAGCGCCTGGACCACTGAGAGAAGCGAATGCCTGGACCACTGAAAGAAGCGAGCCCCTGGACTACTGAGAGGAGCTAGAGCCTGGACCACTGAGAGGCTAGTCAGAGAAGCGAACGCCTGGACCACTGAGAGGTTAGTCAGACGAGCGAGTTCCTGGACCACTTAGAGGCTAGTCAGAGGAGCGAGCGCAAGGACCACTGAGAGGCTATTCAGAAAAGCGAGCACCTGGACACTGAAGAGGCAAGTCAGAGGAGCTAGCGCCCCCCCATGACCACTGAGAGGCTATCGAGTAGCGAGTGCCTGGACCACTGAGAGGGGCTAGGTCAGAGGAAGAGGAGCGAGCGCCTGGAACACCTAGAGGCTGTCAGAGGAGCAAGCACCTGGACACACTGAAGAGGCAGTCGAGCCCCCCCCCCCCCACAGGAGCGAGCACATGGGCCACTGACGAGGCTAGTCGGAAGTAGTGAAGTAGTGAGTGAGTGACTGGACCACTGAGAGGCTAGTCAGAGGACTCAGTGCCTGGACCACTGAGAGGCTAGTCAGAGTGTATAGCGCATGGACCGCTGAGAGACTATTCAGTGGAGCGAGCCTATGGACCACTGAGAGGCTAGTCAGAAAAGCGAGTTTATAGACCACTGAGAGGCTAGTCAGAGTAGCGAGCACCTTGATCACTGAGAGGCTAATCAGAGGAGCGAGCGCCTGGACCATTGAGAGGCTAGTCAGAGGAGCGAGCGCCTTTACCACTGAGAGGCTAGTCAGAGTAGCGAGCGCCTGGACCACTGAGAGGCTAGTCAGAGGAGCGAGCAATTGGACCACTGAGAGGCTAGTCAGAGGAGTGAGCACCTGGACCACTGAGAGGCTAGTCAGAGGACCGAGTGCCTGGACCACTGAGAGGCTAGTCAGATTAGCAAGCACCTGGACCACTGAGAGGCTAGTCAGAGGAGCGAGCGCCTGGACCTCTGAGAGGCTAGTGAGATAAGGGAGCGCCTGGACCACTGAGAGGCTAGTCAGAGGAGCGAGCGGCTGGACCACTGAGAGGCTAGTCAGAGTAGCGAGCCCGTGTACCACTGAGAGGAGCGAGCGCCTGGACCACTGAGAGGCTAGTCAGAGTAGCGAGCGCCTAGATCACTGAGAGGCTAGACAGAGTAGCGAGCACCTGGACCACTGAGAGGCTAGTCAGAGGAGCGAGCGCCTGGACCACTGAGAGGCTAGTCAGAGTAGCGAGCCCCTGTACCACTGAGAGGAGCAAACGCCTGGACCACTGAGAGGCTAGTCAGAGTTGCGAGCGCCTGGACCTCTGAGAGGCTAGTCAGAAGAGCGAGCGCCTGGACCACTGAGAGGCTAGTCAGAGTAGCGAGTGCCTGGACCTCTGAGAGGCTAGTCAGAGAGCGAGAGCCTGGACTCACTGAGAGGGCTAGTCAGAAGAGGGGAGCGAGCATTGGACACACTGAGAGGCTAGTCACAGTGTGAGTGCCTGGGGGACCCACTGAGAGGCTAGTCAGAAGTAGCGAGTGCCTGGACCTCTGAGAGGCTAGTCAGAAGAGCGAGCACCTGGACCACTGAGAGGCTAGTCAGAGTTGTGAGCGCCTGGACCACTGAGAGGCTTGTCAGAGGAGCGAACGCCTTGACCACTGAGAAGGCTAGTCAGATTAGCGAGGCCGGATACTGAGAGGGCTTGTAAGAGGAGCGAGCGCCTGGACCACTGAGAGGCTAGTCAGAGTAGCGAGTGCCTGTACCTCTGAGAGGCTAGTCAGAAGAGCGAGCGCCTGGACCACTGAGAGGCTAGTCAGAAGAGGAGCGAGCATCTGACCACTGAGAGGCTTAGTCAGAGTAGTGATGCGCCTGGACAAACTGGGAGGCTAGTCAGAGAAGTGAGCGCCCGGAACCACTGAGAGGCTAGTCAGAGTAGCGAGTGCCTGGACCACTGAGAGGCTTCTCAGAGTAGCGAGCACCTGGACCACTGAGAGGCTAGTCAGAGTAGTGAGTGCCTGGACCAATGAGAGGATAGTCAGAGTTGTGAGCACCTGGACTGCTGAGAGGCTAGTCAGAGTGCGAGCAGCACATGGATCACTGAGAGGCTTGTCAGTGATTGCGAGCGCCCTGGACCGCTAAGAGGATAGTCAGGGTAGCGAGGAGCGACTGGACCGCTGAAAGTCTAGTCAGGGTAGCGGGGCGCCTGGTCACTGAGAGGCTAGTCAGAGTTAGCGAGCTCCTGGACCACTAGAGGCTTAGTCAGAGTAGTACGCGAGCGCCTGGTCCACTGAGAGGCTAGCAGTGTAGCGGAACGCCCTGGACCACTGAGAGGAGCGGAACGCCTGGACCACTGAGAGGGCTAGTCAGAGTGCGAGCGCCACTGGACCACTGAGGGGAGGCTTGTCAGAAGGAGCGAGCGCCTTGACCATGAGAGGTTAGTCAGAGTAGCGTGCCCGTGTACACTGAGAGGAGCGAGCGCCTGGACCACTGAGAGGCTAGTCAGAGAGCGAGCGCCTATATCACTGAGAGGCCTAGACAGAGTAGCGAGCAACCTGGACAATGAGAGGCTAGTCAGGAGGAGCGAGCGCCTGGACCACTGAGAAGGCTATTCAGAGGGAGCGCCGCGCCCTGGACACACTGAGAGGGCTATGTCAGAGTAGGAGACCCCTGTACCATGAGAGGAGCGAACGCCCTGGACACTGAGAGGCTAGTCAGAGTTGCGAGCGCCTGGACCACTGACGAGGCTGTCAAGAGGAGCGTGAGCGCCTTGACCACTGATGAGGCTAGTAGATTAGCGAGCGCGTGGACCACTGAGAGACTTGTCAGAGGATGCGAGCGCCTCGACCACTGAGAGCTAGTCAGGAGTAGCGACCGCCTGTACCTCTGAGGGCTAGTCAGAAGAGCGAGCACTGGACCACTGAGAGGCTAGTCAGAAGAGGAGCGAGCATCTGGACCACTGAGAGGCTAGTCAGAGTAGTGAGCGCCTGGACAACTGGGAGGCTAGTCAGAGAAGTGAGCGCCTGGACCACTGAGAGGCTAGTCAGAGTAGCGAGTGCCTGGACCACTGAGAGGCTTCTCAGAGAAGCGAGCACCTGGACCACTGAGAGGCTAGTCAGAGTTGTGAGTGCCTGGACCAATGAGACGATAGTCAGAGTTGTGTGCGCCTGGACCGGTGAGAGGCTAGTCAGAGTAGCGAGCACCTGGATTACTGAGAGGCTAGTCAGAGTAGCGAGCGCCTGGACCGCTAAGACGATAGTCAGGGGAGCGAGCGCCTGGACTGCTAAAAGGCTAGTCAGAGTAGCGAGCGCCTGGACTACTGAGAGGCTAGTCAGAGTAGCTAGCTCCTGGACCACTATGAGGCTAGTCAGAGTAGCGAGCGCCTGGACCACTGAGAGGCTAGTCAGAGTAGCGAATGCCTGGACAACTGAGAGGCTAGTCAGACAAGAGCGCCTGGACCACTGAGAGGCCATCAGAGGAGCAAGCCCCGGCCACTGGAGGGTAGTCCCAAAGGGGTGACACCGGACCACGAGAGGCTAGTTAGAGAGCGAGCGCCTACCACGAATGGTTTGTCAAGAAGCGAGCGCCTTGAAAAATTAGAGGCTAGTCAAGTACGAGCGCCGGACCACTGGGGCTATCCAAATAGTGAGGCCTGGGCCCTGAGAGGGGTAGCAGATGACGAGCGCCTGGACCACTGAAGGCAGCAAGAAGCAAAACCTAGAAAACTGAGAGGCAGTCAGAGTAGCGACGCCCGGGCTGCTGATGCTGTCGAGGAGTGAATCCTGGACTGCTGAAA